>CANTUT010000033.1:4825000-5500000 GCA_947687605.1 Reutealis trisperma | reverse complement strand
CATTGATTGCTTCAAGCAATTATCATTTCCCATGTATATTCTTAAACAAAGCATAGCTTTCACTGTCAATTCCAATCCAGCCACTCATATGCAGATTTTTATTCATGAGAGTTTCTAAGAACTAATGAAACTGTTAAGCCTTGAAAAGAGATTATACTAGAATGCAAGATTTTATCTTTCAAATTTAGCTCTAACTGCCACATAATAAGCCATATTCATACTTTTCAGAAACTTATAGCCCCAACTACTATTAACTGTACACTTGATAAACTGAAAATATAAACATACATCAATGAATTACCATACCGGAGCAGGAACAAGAGATTCATCCTGTATGCTCAGCATTTGCCCTAATTTAAGTGCAGCTCCACGCATTCTGCATAGTGCAAGGGCCAAACGTTCTGCATTTTTTTCAGACATAATCGGGGAGAGAGCAGATTGCTTGTTTTCTGAACTTCGAGTACCATAGACAAGCCTCTTGGCAGATTCCTGAATTGTTCCCCATGCAAGCCCAGCTCCTAGACCAGCAAACCTTTAAAAGTTATAGGATCTAAGTTATTAAGATAAGGATATAGCAGAAACTAGAAATATTGCAACATAAATTCAAGATTTTTTATTTTTTTATCAGATGATGATTTTCCCAACTTCATCTAATGACTAAACTTATTCCTATCTACTTATAGATGAATTTTCTTTCCATACCCGTGTATCAACCCCAAAAAATTGTGAGCAAAATAAGATTAACATTTAAAAAAAAAAGTGATTTTGGGTAATATTTTGAGCATTTCATTAAAGTACTAGCAAGCTTTTAGAACTTAGTTGATTGTAATAGTGTTTTAGCTAGTCTAACAACTAAAATATAAAATTCCATTTTTTAGTAAATTGCGCAGGATATGAACGTATGAGCTCAATCAATTTAATAAGCATAGCTAGCTACCCCGCAATTATCAATTACAGAAAGCGGTCTAGGCAAATAAGGCAAACGCAGGGTGAAAACTGAAACTAACTAGACTGCAAAAAACTCACCCAAGCGCCCTAGAAAATGGAGTTGAAGGAACCCGCCTCTCCCTCGGCTTTCTTCTCTTTAATTCCGTCGCTTTCACTGCCATGGCCGCCGCAGCTGCCATCTCTCGGCCACCCGCATTGCCCTTATCCTCCGGTTTCCCATCCTTACACTGTTCTTTCAAATCATCTTTCCCTAAACCAGCAACTGTATTCCTTGGAACCTGATCATCCTCAGAAACCTGTTCAACAACTTCTACAACGACATCATTATCGTTGGCAATATTATTACTTCCAGTATCAGCAATCGAGTCTGGTTGAACTGAGGTGGGCTCTGCCACCTCAGCCGAATGGTCGAAGTAAACGACGGATTCTTTGGGCCTAGCAGGAGAATACTGGCGGACTTTCCCTTTAGTAACGCCCGATAAATCGGTGATAGAGACAAGAGCTTTCTTAGCGGCGGAGGTGATTAGGGTTTGTAAATCTCCAGCTGAGGCGGCGGTGGTCTGCTGAGAGCGTTTAGCGATCTCCTTAGCAACTAGAGAGATGCCATTGACGAGTCTCCCTAAGTGCTTAAACGAACTCATAGCATAGCTTGAGCGCGCGCTAATTCACAATTTGTATTGGCTGCAATTTTGGATTTTGTATTTCGAATCGTCCGGTTTTGATCTTATGTCACATTGAAGCTGGAAACTGGCAAATGTTTTTGTGTCCAAAAGAGAAGAGAAGTGGCTACATTAGGCATATTGTTACGTGGAATTCGCCTGTTCCATGAAACTGGAAAGCAAGTCAGGTCAGCTCTTTACAGTGAAAAGCCCAATCGGGCCCATTAAGTACCTTATAAAGTTCACTATTTTAATGGGATCATATTAGCCCATTCACTTTGAAGAATTTGCTATTATCTACGGGGTCAAGCCCTACAATATTTGGGCTTTTGTAAATGTATTTTAGATTTTCTGATCCATAATTTTATGCAATACTTCAGATATGACAAATGTTTTAGAAGTATCTTCTACATTGCTTCCATAATTAAGATGTTGATTTTCATTCAAATAGAGAAATTGGTTTATTTATTTATTTATTTTTGAAACCACAAAATTGACACATTCGTATATCAAAACATTCATGTTAAAGAAAATAAAATCGTTAGATTTCAAGTTTTAAGTTAAATTTTAAATAAATAACTAAAAGTCCTTAATTTGAAACAGTAAGCAGGACTAGAAGCATCCGGCGACTGGTAATGTTGACGATTGCAGAATAATTATCTGCACAGCTCCCACAAATCCAAAAAACAGAATCGATATACAATCGGACCAGCATATTCCAGGCGCTTACAAACGAATTTTTTGTCCTCATAACCACATGCCGACCACTTTTATTTCTCCAAATGGTTATCTATTATACTGCTATTACCTTTTTTTTTGCACCAGAGTTTTTTTAGAAAGGATAAGCATTATCATTATTTAAATTATACATTGTATATATATTATATACAATATAATATCATTGTAAGTGTCAAGTATATAATTGATAAATATACCAAGGCAGGATTTATTCATTGGAGATTAAAAATAAGTCATTCAAAATAATATATAAGCCATTAAGTATTTGTAATTTTTCATTTAATATTCAGAATAAAAATTTACTGATACAAAAGAAAATAAGTTTAATTTAATAAAAAATTAAAAATATAAAAAGTTGGATTATAGGTTAAATTTTAAATTAGATTTTAAAAAAATTGTTGTGATTAGACCTAATTATTTAATTTAGACTATTAAAAATAAACAAAGCTATTAAATTTATCACATAATAAGATTGGGTAAATTAAACATTTTTAAATGAGTATTTGTTGATATGTTGCGAGTCTATGACTTTTGCCAAATAATAGTTTATTAGACATGGTGAAAATATGCATCAAGGCAGAAAGTTAAAAAAAAAAATTCAACATTATTATTGGCTTCTAATTGAAGCAAATGAAGCCATGTAAAAAAATAAAGTGCTCAGAGCGATTCCAATTCAATAATATAGTGACGTATTTGCATATATAAAAGAAAATGGTGCATCTTCTTCAAATCTATTACTAATATATTTATTAATTTATTTATTATTATCATATCCCTTGTTATATTCCATATACCTTAGCAAAGGAATAATCTGTCCACCACCCCACTTATCTAGCAAACTCGATCATATCATGGATTCCACCAATTTGATGAGTTATTCCACGATTCTGGATTATTTTAGCAAAAGTATTATCTCTTTTTTTATGCCCTAAAAATAGCATCATATTTTACCCTAAAAGACATCAACATAAATATAATCTTTCATATAAAGTTTATATTATTAAAATATTTTTTTTTATTATGGATAAATTTATTTCTATTTAAACTTAAATTCGAGTTTTTTTTTGTCCAATAAGATAAAATTTATTAATGGAAAATACAAATAACTTATATTGCGAGCTGAAAAAATAAACTAATACCCAATGATGAGTTTTAACAAATGACTTCAAACCTATAATCAACCTAATGCTTACATAAATTATTTTAATATTTAAACAATTCTGCCCTAACTCTATTATTTCCAAGTCCAAAATCCATCTCGTTGTCACCAGCGAACGAGTTAGGAAAAACGTCATCTGAAGATCAGTATTGTTGCCAGCCAAACTCGAGGTATCTTGCATCAATATTGCCCAAACCTTTCCCATTTCAACATAAACACAGCAACTCTGAGCCAAAAGAAGGCCTACATGTCTATTATCTAATTGGATCTGTCTTCTCCTATCAAACCTGATGAGAGATGAAAATGACTCTCAAGAGAGGCTTTGACCCTCTTGTAGTCCAAGCCCATTGCAAAGCCTTCAGAGACTATGATAAACGGAAACAGGGCCCATTGGCCAGACCCTCGAACGATCCAAGTCCAAAGGCCTTCAGACTAGATGCTACTTTCCTCCTTCGCCAGCCGGATGACTTGCTGAGCAAGTAAGGGCCGAAGCCCTCTGATGACATGTCCAGTCATCCAGCAGGAGGATCAGTCCTTAGACAATCTGCACCATGCCCTGACACCCCCATTACTAGACATCCCTAGGGATGAGACAGGGGACATGCGCCTGCTACCAACTTTCACCAACCAGCATGGTCGAATGACAGAGGATGTCCTTCCTCAAAAGAAAGGTGTCAGACGTACCTAACCCAAAAATCATACAAAAGGGAAAGAAAAGCCTAAGCACAGGTAGTTGAAACTCTGCATTCTCTCATCCCTTTTCTTTCACTAAAATACTTTGAAGAAAGGACTGACTTGATCGTCGGAGGGTTAAAGCCAGGCAAAAGGCCTGGCTCCTCTCTGATCCTTTCTCTTCTCCTTCGCAGGCATCAGGCTCAAGTCCAAGAAGAGAAGATCCAGCCCATTCCTTTTTCATATTGATCCAGCCTGATCAAATTGGCGCCGTCTGTGGGAAACGCGAGCTGATCTTTCTCTCAACTTTGTATTTTACTTTCATTTGCCTGTGAAAGAAAATTACCATAATGACGAACCATGATGATCCCGAATCTTCAACTCCCTCAAATCCTAGACATTCCCTTCCAACACCTACTGATCCACCTCTAGCAACTCCCATTAACCTAAACACGTCCCTCCAGCTCCTTATCTCTCAACAAAACACAGCTGGGTCTAGCCAAACCCCTCTGAGCCTTCCAAATCCAGACTTAGCTCCTGCATTGCAGTTTATTAATACTATAGCTGCTTTTGTAAGGAGCTCCCAGCAACAGACTCCCCAAGCACAGACCCTTGTCGCTGTTCCAGAAACTACCCCGAGAAGAAATGTTGCTCGAACCCTGGAGTATGAGAAGCAATCCCAGGGAGCCCCAGGGGTTCGGCCTCCCCCAGGGGTTAATGAAGAACAACTGGTCCACTTGGGTGGAAATGTGGAGGGGAGGACGGAAGAGCATCGCGGAGGAGAGGAGAGTTCGACCGGAGAAGAAGGGAGTACGCAAGCTTCGCTCCTAGACAGTGAACGTAAGTTTTTGCATGGAAAAAATTTTCATGCAAATAATACAGAACGGGGCGAAGGAAGGAATAAGGGGAAGTGTGAGTACAAAGAACCAAAGTACGGAAAAAGAGAAAGCCCGAGAGGAAGAGAACAGGATAGGTGGGAATATTCTGTTACTAATCATCCCTCGAGGGTTCGGAGCAGAAGATCACCAGTTAGTGGCAACAGCCGCAGAAAGAAGGAAGAGGAAGTGAGAGATGCGGTGAATAAGTTTTTAGAAGAGATGAATCAAGGTTATGACAGGAAAACCATGGATACCACCCTAAAGCTCACCCTGAAGTCTCTTTTTACCAGATCCATCAGGGAATACGTTATGCCTAGCAAGTTTAAACCGCCGGTGTTGAAAAAGTATAATGGGGAAACCGATCCCAGGGTCCATGTCATGGACTACAAGCATGCAGTAGAATTGCAGACGGCGGATGACGAGGCTCTATGTAGAGCATTTAGGGGATCCTTGGAAGGAGCTGCAACGAGATGGTTTGATAGCTTAGAAGAGGGAAGTATCCGTTCTTTCATGGAGCTGGCCAGATCCTTTATGCACCGATTCGCTTCTAGTATTCCGGTGGAGCGAAAAACTCAGTATTTGGAAACGGTGGTGCAAAGGGAGAATGAGTCCTTAAGGGATTACATGGCTCAATTCAATCGAGAAGCGTTGAAAGTGACGCACTTGGACCAAGCTCGAGCAGTGGAAGCACTGCAGAATAAAACCTCTCACACGGATTTTCTTAAAGCCCTTTGCCGTCATGCTCCTCATACCCTGGAGGATGCAATGGCATTGGCCTAAAAGTATGTATGGCAAGATGACGCTCTAGCCTTCAACCAGATGGCAAAGCGGAGAGGAATGGAGATCATTCTTAGGGAAGAGCCGAAGGCAAAGCGAGAGAAGAAGGCGGAAGAAAAGCGAGATGAGAGGCCGACTGGCGGACAAAGGAGGGGTAGAAATAACCAATCACGATCCAGTTTCGACCTCAGCAAATTCACCCCCCTCAATGCCAGTCCAGCCGAAGTCTTCGCAACCTTCAAAGAGCAAAATATATGGGCTCGCCCCAAACCAATGGTTGCTCCTCCAGAAAAAAGAGATCAGAACAAATACTGCCTCTTTCGTGATACTCATGGTCATAATACCAATGATTGTAGGCAGTTGATGGAGGAGATCGAAATGTTGATCAAACAGGGCTACTTGAGGAAATTCATAAGAAGAGAAGAATCAGGCAGAGCTGGCCCTAGCGAAGATAAAGAAAGACACTCGGGAAGAGTAAATGATGGTTCGGCAGGGACCATTCATTGTATTATAGGAGGGCCAGGCGAAGCTAGTGAAAGCAAAAATCGTGCGAAGGCCTTGGGAAGGCAGAGCGAAAGGCCTGAATACATTTATTGTGGAAGAGGGGGAAATCTACTAGAGAGGCCAGATGGAAATACCCTTTGCATCCCTCACGCTGATCCATTGGTGATTCAAGCGATTATAGCCAATTATGTAGTTAAAAGGATCCTGGTTGACGAAGGAAGTTCGGTCAACCTGATGACGAGGGAAGTATATTTAAAGATGGGTCTCAAAGAGGGAGATCTGGAAGAAGTGGGAAATCCAGTTCGCACTTTGGATGGAACGGAGGTCCCATCGATTGGAGTGGCAAAACTACCCTTCACAGTTGGCACTGCCCTCGAAAATGTTACTACCATGGCCACATTTGTTATCATCAGGACACATTTGGCATATAACGTCTTGATGGGCAGGCCATTGCTATATGACCTGGACGCTTCGACAAATATCAGGCACTTGAGGATGATGATCCCAAAGCCCAATGGCGGAGTGTTTCACGTCTATGGCAGTCAGGACGAAGAAGCAAAAAGGAAGAGAAATAAAAAGATAAGAAAGGGCGAAGTCGCTGCAGAGGAGGTAGCTGCAGTTGAAACTGTTACTCCTGAGAAAAAAACCGAGCCTGTGGATAAGCTGGAAAAGGTAACGGTTGCAAGAGAGCCCGAAGAGTTCTTGATGGTCAACTCTTCGTTAGAAAGTGAGCAGAAGTCGTTCACTCACCAGTTCCTGAAGGAGCATGTCCACAGTTTTGCCTGGTCTTCGGCAGAGATGGGAGGGGTAAAACCCGAAGTGATAATGCACCAATTGAACGTAGATCCCACCTGCAGACCAGTCAAGCAGAAAAAGAGATGCTTCAGATTGGAGCGGCAAGCAGTCATTAATCGGGAAATAGACAAGCTCCTAGAGGCGAAATTTATCAGGGAAGTGCAATATCTGGAATGGCTAGCAAACATGGTGCTAGTCAAGAAGGCGAATGGGACCTTTCGGATGTGCATAGACTTCACGGATTTGAATAAAGCTTGCCCAAAAAACTCTTTTCCATTGCCGATGATTGATAAACTGGTGGATTCGACGACTAGGTATGGATTTTTGTTGCCCTTAGACGCTAAGCAAGGATATCATCAGATTAGAATGCACCCGGAGGATGAGGAAAAGACTTCATTCATAACAGAGAAGGGTACATATTGCTATGTGTCTATGCCCTTCGGCTTGAAAAATACCGGAGCCACATATCAACGCCTAGTTAATAGAATGTTTAAAGATCAATTAGGCAGAAACTTGGAAGCATACGTGGACGACATGATCATGAAAAGCAGAAACTTTGAGGACCATGTCCGTGACTTGGCCGAAGTATTGGCAATAATGGAAGAGTATGGGATGAAGCTTAACCCAGAGAAGTGTGCATTCTTCATCCAAGGAGGCAAGTTCTTAGGCTGCATGGTGAGCGAAAGGGGAATTGAGCCCAATCCTGACAAGGTGAAGGCCATCTTAGACATGGAACCTCCGAAGAGTGTGAAGGACGTTCAGAGGCTGGTAGGGCGAATCGCCGCATTGAACAGGTTCATGTCTAAATCTGCTGAGACATATCTCCCTTTCTTTAAGAAGTTGAGAAAGTCAGAGACGTTCGAATGGACAGAGGAGTGCCAGAGGGCATTTGAAGAGCTCAAAGCCTTCCTAAGCTCGGAGCACATTCTGAGTAGGCCTTTGCCGGGTGAAGAAGTACTAATCTACTTATCCGCTTCAGACCAAGTGATTAGTTCGGTGCTGATCAGGGAGGAAGGAAAGGTCCAGAAGCCCATTTATTACTTCAGCAAAGTCTTACAAAGGGCAGAGTTGAATTACTCTCCGATAGAAAAGTTGGCCTATGCTTTAGTGCTCTCTTGCCGAAAGTATAAAATATACTTACAATCACACAAAGGAGTGGTTGTGATAGATCAACCCTTACAGAAGGTACTTCATAGACCGAAAATGTCCGAAAGAATGTTATGTTGGTCTGTGGAATTAGGTCAGCACGGTTTGCAGTACAGGATCAGGTCAGCAATTAAAGCTCAAGCAGTGGCGAACTTTATTTCTGAATGCTCCTTTGGCACCAAAGAGGGGGGAGAAGACCGAACCCCTGGGGAAAGACACTCGTCAATAACGCTACCGGACCTTCAGTGGGAACTCTTTGTAGATGGTGCTAGCAGCAAAGAAGGAAATGGTGTGGGCATCATACTTAGAAGTGCTCAAGGATTTTCACTGGAGTATGCTTTGGGACTGAATTTTGAAGCCACCAATAACACAGCAAAATATGAAGTAGTGATCCAGGGATTGCTCTTCGCCGATTGCCTTCGCGTAGAACAACTCACGGTGTATAGTGATTCGCAATTGGTGATTGGGCAGATAGAAGGAGAATTTGAGGTAAAGGAGCTGGCCATGGCCAAGTATTTGCAAAAAACAAAAGAGTTAGTTCAGAGAATGAAGGACAGAGGAGTCAGGCTGTTCTTTCAAAAGATCCCCAGAGAAAGGAATTGCAGAGCAGATTGTCTCAGCAAATTGGCCGCCTCTCGTCCAGTCGAACTCCCTCAAAAAATCTATTTGGGCACCTTGGCCTCCTCCAGCATCGCTGAAGGAGATGAAGTTATGGAGATCGAAGAAGAGCCGTGCTGGATAGACCCCATCAAGTCTTACTTGGAAAAGGGAGAACTGCCTGAAGATGCCCAAGAAGCCAAAAAGGTCAAGAGGAGAAGTGCTCATTTCTCCTTGAACAACGAAACCTTGTACAAAAGAGCTTATTCATTGCCCTGGCTGAGATGCGTAAGGCCCAATGAAGCCGAGTACGTCCTTCGGGAGATACACAAAAGATCCTGTGGAATGCACATAGGCGGAAAAGCGTTGGCAGCTAAGGCGATTAGGCAAGGGTTCTACTGGCCGAGGATGAAAGACGAAGCCGTGACATTTGTTAAAAAGTGCCCCTCCTGCCAAAAATTTGACAGTGGAAAACATGTTCCAGTAGCAGAGCAGGTCCCTATTTCCAGTGCATGGCCCTTCGCTAAGTGGGGCGTAGACATAGTCGGACCCTTCCCCGCAGCATCAGGTCAGAGAAAGTTTCTCCTAGTAGCAGTGGAGTACTTCACCAAGTGGGTGGAAGCCGAACCTTTAGCCACTATCACTGCAGAAAAGGTGATCAACTTCTTATGGCGGAACATAGTGTGCAGATTCGGCATTCCCTATCAGCTCATTAGCGACAATGGCAAACAATTCGATAATTCTAAAGTCAGGTCCTTTTGTTTAGGGCTTCAGATCAAACAACATTTCTCATCAGTAGCCCATCCTCAAACAAATGGCCAGACGAAGGTAACAAATCGGACTATTCTACAAGGCCTGAAGCGGAGATTAGAAGGATATGGTCGAAGCTGGGCAGACGAACTACACCATGTCCTATGGGCATACAGAACTACTCCTAGGCAACCCACCGGAGAGACTCCATTCAGCCTGACCTATGGCACAGAAGCAGTAATTCCAGTGGATATAGGCCTCCCTAGTGGAAGGATCAATTATTACGAAGACAGACACAATGATCAAGCTAGAAGAATCGATCTCGATCTCCTAGAGGAACTCAGGGAATCAGCCAGCATTCGAATGGCTAATTACAAGCAAAGATCTGCTAATCATTTCAACAAGAAAGTAAAGCACAAAGTGTTCAGCGAAGGGGATCTAGTGATGAGATTCTTAGAGGCTACAGGCAAACGTGAAGGTACAGGTAAGCTTGCACCCACGTGGGAAGGACCTTTCCAAGTAAAGAGAGTCCTAAGTCCTAACACTTACAAACTTATAATCCTAAAGGGAGTGGAAATTCCTCATACATGGAACATCCAGCACCTCAAAATGTATTATCAATAACAATAACAGAAACGTTGTTTGCCTCAAATTGTCTCCATTCGCACAAACGAAGCCTCGCCAAGAGCGGGAAGAACTTTCCTAAGGGGAAGCCTAAGCCCTAGTAAATCTAGGCACGAAGCCTCGCCAAGAGCGGGAAGAACTTTCCTAAGGGGAAGCCTAAGACCTAGTAAATATAGGCACGAAGCCTCGCCAAGAGCGGGAAGAACTTTCCTAAGGGGAAGCCTAAGACCTAGTAAATCTAGGCATGAAGCCTCGCCAAGAGCGGGAAGAACTTTCCTAAGGGGAAGCCTAAGACCTAGTAAATCTAGGCACGAAGCCTCGCCAAGAGTGGGAAGAACTTTCCTGAGGAAGAGCCTAAGTCTTAGTAAATCTAGGCACGAAGCTAAAAAGGTCTAATGGGAGGAGAAGGTGAAAGTGCTTGAACTCCTATTGGAACGGAAACTTCGCTAAGGCATTGCACAAAGGCTTGTTGGATTACAAGTAAAGCATACGCAAAAGTAGAAGCATAATAACTGTATTATTCATGGAAGTAAATGTATTACATTTATTTACAAAAGAATTACAAAAGAATGAAATACAAAAGAATTACAAAAGAATGAAGTACAAAAGAATGTAAAAAATGTCTAAAGCGGAGGATCGCCTGGAGGAACCACTGCTACAGAAGATGGCAGAGGCTGGTCATTCGAAAGATCTGGCTGAATGACAAATAGAGGTTCGGCTGAGGCAAGACCTGTCCCAGAAGGGGGTCCTTCGTCTGCATCCCCTTCGCCCCGGCTAGAAACTTCGGGAATGGGAGACGAAGCGGGTCCATCTTTATCCCAAGCTGGGAAGTCTTCGGGTCGTAAGAGGCCTTCATCCCCCTCAGGAACGAGATCTTGGAACTCTGAAAGGTCTGGCGCCGGAGGTTCTTTAGCAGCATCCAATTCAGATACCACTTGCAGCACATCAGGAAAATGCTTCGCTGCATCACAAAGAGCATTGTTATAATACTCGGCTACTACCTTATAGGTGTGGTATGTGATGATGTCATCGAAGCTCTTAGACTGCATAAAATCCCTCACAGCCCTTCGCCGACCTTCTTCGGCCTTGTTAGCCTTCTCAAGTGCAACTTGAGCCCGAGTAGTGGCTTGTGTCTATCCAAATTCTGAGACTCAAAGTTCCTGTTGAGTCTTCTTCAGGAGTTCTCGAAGACTAGGAACCTCTTCGGCCTCTCGGGCAAGCTCTTCATTAGCACTCTTTAACTTGTCCAGTTGCACGCTGAGATCGGCAATGGCTTTGTCCTTTGATGCCACTACCGCAGTTAAGGCGCTAACCTCTCCTTCGGCCTTCGAACGAGCCTCTTCATGGGCCCTGGATTGTTCCATGGCCTCATCAGCCTTCGCCTTTGCAGAAGCCAGTTCTTCCTCCAGACGGGAACATAATCCCAACCTGTCCTCCGCCGCCTGCCGGGCGTCTTCATAATGATCCCTCAGAAGACCGAAATCAGTCTTCAAAATTTTAGAATCCAGAAGCGCCTGCAACAAACAACAATGATTAGGCAATGTGCTAAACGGTCACAACTCAAGTGAGCAATGAATTTACCTTCTCCAGCAGAGTCTCTTGCCTGGCAAGAGTATCCTCCACAGACCCAAAAAGAGGCCTAGGGGCTGAACGCAAGAAGGGCATAGGGGCCAAGACTGTGGCGGTAGGAGCAATGGAAGAAGGAGGACTAGCAGATGCCTCGACTCCTCCGAGCGGAGGTGAATCCACTACTACAATCTCCGCTGGCTCTCCGATTCGTGGCCTCTTGTTTGGCGGAGAAGCCTCTTTTATTATCCCCTGTGGAGGAGTTGACACTCCTACATCCGTCCCAGGTGAAGGAGTCTCTGAAGCAGAGCGGGCCTCCAGAATAGGGGTGGTTGAAGTTACCGCCAGAGGCCTCTTGCGACGAAGGAACTCCCCCACTGTTAATTTCCTCTTAGGGGGATGAAGAGAGGAGATACCTTCGGCAGTAACAACAGCCCCTGGCATGACCCCAGACGAAGCAGCAACTGAAGGAAATGCTTCGTCGGGTGCAGCAACAGCAGCCCCCTGATCAGCCGCCAGCGGAACAGCAGCAGAAGGAAATGGTTCGCTGGCTCCGGAAGAAACCATGATAGGTGCGAATGAAGCCTCCAGGAAAGGCTCCTGAGTAGGGGCGTCTGCTTCGCCCACAAAAACTGCAAAGTATAAGAGCAAAAGCATTCACACATTCAAATCAGCAGATAAAGACACAAGAAGAAGTAAATGATAATAAGAAGGCAAGAAGTTGCCTCTGTTTCTTGAAATGAAGGCCTCCCCTTCGGCTGCAGTATTAACTGGGGAAGGATAAAGCCTCCTGAGAGTCGCAAAGTCAGGATATTAAATCCTTTGCTCCTCAATATACTTCTCCCAGGCTTTGACCTCCTTGGCACTAGGAGATCTCCCTGGTATGACCTCCTTCGACCATCTCAGATATGTCCCTTGGATAATGCGAGGGTCTTTATATGATGAAGGTGATGGGGGAGAAGAAAAGTTACCTGCCCCAGCTTCAGCCACAGGGGCACTCAAGTCATCCACCAGGTTTTTCAAACGGGCCTCAAATTCAGTATCAGCAACGTCTGTCAGAGCCTTCTCCAAGTCCGCCAGTTGCTCCACCCCCCGAGATGAGTGAGCAATTAGGTCAAGAACATTAGGGACGGGGGGCCCTTTTACTTTCAGCTTGGGCGGACGAGGTACGAATGCTCCCTTCCCCTTATCACCCACTGAAGGAGGTGGAGGCAGAGGAATGGAAGCCTCAGAAAGCCCTGAGATTGAGATGCCCCTCTGAGGAGCAGGCCTTGCAGCAATAGGTGCAGCTTGAAGCGGAGGAGTACCTCTCTGCACAACAGGAACAGAGCGATTAAAAGCCTTAACAAGTCGCCTTCAAATTATTCGAATGGACTTCGCACTGGCCACACTCACTTGGGCCCTTTCTGATCCAACAGCTGAACCGGATCCAGCGGAGACAGGCTTCATCGGCTTATCCTTACGAAGCTTCGCCGATGAAGACTGCAGGGCGGAGGAAGAGCGCAAACGAAACTTCCCCGTCTTGAGGTCAAGAATGGGAAGCTCAGCATCTTCGCTGAAGGGTCTTGGAGAAACCCCTTCTGTCTCCTTCATGATATCCTGATAATGTGCAAGATCCTTGGCCTCTACTGCAATCGAAACAACAAACATAGCAACAACAAGATCAATACTCCACAGTCAATTAAACCTATAGCAAGTGAGGAGTGAGGAGCAGAGTTACCTCTTATATCTTTCAGCAAAAGTCTAGGAGTTGGAAGGCCATGCTCGTCCTCCGCATAGAAGGAGGCCATCATCTTTTCAGAGTTATAAGGATAACCCTGATGGACCAAGGTCCTGAAGTTCGATTTCTCCTCAGTGGATAGTCTCTCAGGCCACTCAGTAAGGCCTTCAGTGGGACGCAGGAAATGGCCGGGGAAACCAAATCCAGGGGATTTATCACCGAGGCCGTTAGTGACCTCTATCAACCCGAACTTGCCTCTCCAGTCCTTCACTTTGTTCTCTTTACCAAAGAAAAGGCTTCGGCGAGGCCTGACAGAAGTCATGTAAACCCCCGGTGACCTCTGTGCGCTCTGGATCCTGTAAAAGCATTGAAACAGGCGAGCAGAAGGACGAATGCCGTGAGCGAAGCAGAGAACTTCGAAGACGTGCATGTCCCTTATAGAGTTTAGGGTCAGCATCATTGGATTTACTCCGAAGTAGTTGAAGCATTCAACTTTGAACTTCGTAGGAGGAAAAAGAAGACCAGCTTCCAACTGGTGGTAGAAAATAATGTAGTGCCAGTTGTCTTTAGGCAGAGCAGCTTTGGGGTCGCTGGAGTAAACCCTCTCGTGAGCCTCAGCCCGGCGGAATATGAACTGAGTGCTGCCTTCTAAGTTTTGGCCGAAGGCCAAAAATTCAGATGTTTTTGTAATAGGGGCTATCTCCCCCCATTCCTCCTCCAGTATCTTTTGGTAATGGGAGGAGCTCACTTGGTCCCTACGGGGAATGTTTTCTTTTCTGGGGGCCATTGGAACGAAAGAAGAAAGGGAAACAAATGCCAAAGAATAGATATGGGAAAACTACGAAAAATAGGAGATACGAGAGAATAAGCAAGAAGTTCTGGATATGGGAAGGCAAAGGAATATATATACTGAGAGCGTCCTCGATAACCGCCACAGCAATAAGTGGGGGCATTAAATGGACGTTCAAAATTTAAAATCCATGGAAAACTTAACTGTCTACTGCGACACGTGGAAGAATGGGGAGAACGAGGAGACGTGCATTCAATGCGCGTTTTGGCATTCAATGCTTATCCTTGCCAGTTGTGCATGCATTCAATGGCTGTGTGACCTTCCATCTACCCTACGAAGACTGTCTAGAATGCTGACGGTTCCTAGCACCTCTAATCCCTTCGATCAGATGAAGGCTATCCTTCGAGAAGATGAAGTGAATGCCTAGATCGGACGAAGCTCCCCAGCAAAATGAAAGCCTCTCCTAAGACAAGGAAATGAAAGGACCTCTTCGCCATTCAAAGCGGAAGCAGTTCTCTTCGATCGAAAGACCTCAGAAGATAAGGATACAAGGGTACGAAGCTGTTTTACTAAGGTTCAACTCTTCGCTCTCTCCTTAATAAAACAGGGGGGCCCCTGATGAGGGATGAAAATGACTCTCAAGAGAGGCTTGGACCCTCTTGTAGCCCAAGCCCATTGCAAAGCCTTCAGAGACTATGATAAACGGAAACAGGGCCCATTGGCCAAACCCTCGAACGATCCAAGTCCAAAGGCCTTCGGACTAGATGCTACTTCCCTCCTTCGCCAGCCGGATGACTTGCTGAGCAAGTAAGGGCCGAAGCCCTCTGATGACATGTCCAGTCATCCAGCAGGAGGATCAGTCCTTAGACAATCTGCACCATGCCCTGACACCTCCATTACCAGACATCCCTAGAGATGAGACAGGGGACATGCGTCTGCTACCAACTTTCACCAACCAGCATGGTCGAATGACAGAGGATGTCCTTCCTCAAAAGAAAGGTGTCAGACGTATCTAACCCGAAAATCATACAAAAGGGAAAGAAAAGCTTAAGCACATGTAGTTGAAACTCTGCATTCTCTCATCCCTTTTCTTTCACTAAAATACTCTAAAGAAAGGACTGACTTGATCGTCGGAGGGTTAAAGCCAGGCAAAAGGCCTGGCTCCTCTCTGATCCTTTCTCTTCTCCTTCGCAGGCATCATGCTCAGTTCCAAGAAGAGAAGATCCAGTCCATTCCTTTTTCATATTGATCAAGCCTGATCAAAACCAAACATTAGGACTGCACAATAAAAGAAATTTCCATAAAACTCTGCCACTAACACCATAAAATTGCTTTTTCTCCCACCAACCCCCCATCTAGGAGCAGATTGTTGAGATGGTGGGGTTGTGAGGACAACCAGAAGGAAATGACCACTGTAATGGCAACAAAAACCAATAACCACACAGATGAATTAACCCAAATGAAACGAAAGTTAACAAGGATTTATTAGACAATCTAAGCAAAAAAAAAAAAAAAAAAAGGGAAATCCCCTATTGGAATAAAATTTTAGAACTATTACAAAGGGAATGAGCAAAGGTTAAAAAAAAGCATAGTGTTATTCAAACTTGAAATCTCTCTACTTAAAGAATTATATTATAGATAGGTATGATCAGTTTGCAAGAAAAATAAAACTATAATTCATTTAAACTAAAAAATTATTATTCAATTCATTTAAATTAATTAAGATTGGACCATATAGATAATTATTTCTTATATATTTGTTAAAATTTGGAACAAGTGGCTGTCCAGTGTTCAGACAAATGGCTAAAGTGGGTAGGCAAGTCTCAAACAGCATCTCCAAAATCAAAGATAACGACTGGTAACAGAAAGCAAGAGTGAAAGAAAGATATTCAAATTTATTTCATTAATAATATATACCTAAATACTTACACATCAGTTATTATAGGCTTATAGCACAGGTCATCAATTTGGGGGTCACATTTAAATTTATATTAATATAAATACTGGTCCTGTGAGCTGCTATTGGACTGTATTATTAGAGCTGTTATATTTCAATCTATTATTTTAGGAGGTGTGTTTTGTTGCACTTACATAGTATTTTTTTTTTATTTTTATATTTATGGTACGAATTATTAATCTGCCATGCAGAACACATTGGGAGCTAGTACTATTTTTAATTTAACTTGTGTGGTTATTATTGATGGGCTTGCATTGCTTTCATCATATAGACTTTGAAAATCTCCAGGATATGCTATTATAATCTTCGAAAATATTGGATATACCCCTAAGCTTCCATAACCATAAATTTGGAAGCTTAAGCATTTGGCCTTTGCTCTTCCCATTATACTTCTTGTCTTTTGATGGGTTCATTAGGTTTTACTATAAGCCTTTCCTGTGTTAAATTATACATTTGAAGTCTTTTTTTTTTTTTTTTTTATCCTTCATTTCTCATGAGACCTTGTTGCAGGTATCTATTTGGAGATGGATGCTGATGGGAGGGCCAATGATCTCAAATATGAGTGCTTGCTCTTCGGTAAATTTTTTTTGGGTATTATCGGAATTTTCTTAAAACGAAAGGAATTTGTCAGGGCTTGAATGCTTGAACTCCTGTGTTAGGAAGCCAATTCTTTGATGAACAATTTAAATTACATATTTCTTGTTTTGTGATGGGTTCCTGGAATGTTTTTCAGATATGGATGATACTTTGTACCCCATGAGCTCAGGTCTCAACATGGCTTGCCGCAAGAACATAGAAGGTTAGATCATAATAAAAAAATTAAACACAAAATCTTGGTAATAATGATAGTATAATAATATATGTTAATACTAATTAAGTTATTATAGATCAATAATGCTGTTGAGCTATTTTGATTGCAGAGTTCATGTTGCACCACTTGCATATTGAAGAAAGTGAAGTACCAAAAATGTGCCTGGAATTATATAAAGAACATGGAACAACAATGGCTGGTCTGAAGGTGAGAAATATAATTTCCTAGATTCATCAATAAAATCATTTCCTTTTCTTTTTTTATTTTTCTGATTATTGTTATGCAATCTAACTGGTCTTACCTCTGAAATTTAGGCTCTTGGTTATGAATTTGATGATGATGAGTTCCATGCAATAGCTCATGGACGATTACCTTATGAAAAACTGAAGCCTGATCCTGTATTAAGGAACCTTCTGCTTTCCACGCCACAAAGGAAAATAGTATGTTAGCGAAAGAGAAATTTTCATCAAAGTGGACAGTAGAAACTAGAAAACATTTCTCGACAAATCTAAGATTGAGCTTTTGGTTTTTCAGATCTTCACTAATGCCGATAAGGCGCATGCAGCTGAAGTTCTGAAAAGGTTGGGTTTGGAAGATTGTTTTGAAGGCGTCATATGCTATGAAACTATTAATCCTCCAGTTCAAACTGCAAATTACATGGATGCATTAGATGATGCGATCGTCGCTGGAGGTGAACCAGAGCTCAGTGACTTCGATAATGCTAACGCTAGAAGTTCCCACTTCAAGCCAAAAATTCTCTGTAAGCCCTCTCTGGAGGCCATTGAAGCAGCTATTCGAATTGCAAATGTTGACCCCAAGAAAACTGTAGGACTTCAGACTTGTATAATCTTGAAAAGCTAGTATTTCTCTGATTAAATTTAACCATTAATGAAATTAGGAGTTAATCTTTTCTCTTCTTCTTTGTCAGATCTTCTTTGACGACAGTGCTAGAAATATTGCAAGTGGGAAAGCAGCAGGACTTCACACAGTTATTGTAAGATCTAATTTTGCTTTGTTCACAAAAATTAAAATTATTTTTACCTGTATATATTCTGGGTACGTTATGAAGAGTATGTCTTATGCCCAGATGGCTTCAAAGAAATAACTTTCCAAATCACCCTTTTTTTTTACCATCATCAAGAAAAACTATAAAACAGTGTAGAACCACCGTAGGAAAAATACATACAAATAAATATAATATTTTAACAAATTCTTTTCATATATTTAACATGGCTAAATTATGACGGCAGGTAGGGAGCTCAGTCCTAGTGCCAGGTGCAGATCATGCATTGAGTAGCATTCACAATATCAAAGAAGCAATACCTGAAATATGGGAGGGAGAAGGGGAGCAGCAGGAGCAGGTTATCCAGTCCAGTGCGGTTGAAACAGTGGTTCTTGCTTAACATGTTCCTTGGTTCACACACATACATACAAAACAATCCTGGTATCTAATGGACTGTAAAGGCTAAAGGATGGGGAAAAGAGATTATGATGAATTTAAAATTGTCATGTTGATCTCATAATAAAATCGTTAAGAGCAGAGTTACAAAGCACAATATATTTGATATGATCATGTAATACCATTCTCAGTTATCATTCCAATCCCATAGTTGTTGGTACTAAGGACAATCAAACCATGGCAACAATTACTCTACTAAGCTTTATTGAGTTGAGAATGTTAACAACAGCAACTTCTATCATGAACCAACAAAGGACAACTCTAATTTCTTTGAACAAAAATGATGAAGTTCTGCTTACATGGAGTGGATAAAACAATTCCATGATCAAAAGGGTCATAGATCTTAAGAAAATTGGGATGCACAATGCAGAAATTGGAAGTAAGGTGTTGTGGACCATAGTCAATGAGCTGATAGATCAGCCATCAATGGGTAGCTCACCACAATCAATTATCCTGCATGGTGCCCTAGGGGTATCCATTCTGTTTGTTTCTACAGATTCAAGTTTCTGAACAACATCCATTCCATCGATGACATGTCCAAACACAACATGGCGGTTGTCCAACCATGGAGTCTACAAACACGAGTTAAAAAGCATTAGTTCAAAAAAACTTCATTTAAAAAAATAGCCAGATTGACCTAACAAAACTTTTTTTCTCTATGTTCCAAAGAACATGCTGTAAATTGCAAAACCGATTAAAAAAAAAAACTGAAAAATCTTGCAAACTTGGCCCTAGATATCCAAATAAAGGAAAGGATTAAATTAGATGTGCAGTAGAACCAAAAAAAAAAAAAAAAAAAAAAAAAAAAAAGAAGAAGATTGCAGCAGTGTACTCACCTTTACTGTACAAATGAAAAATTGGCTCCCGTTAGTATTAGGACCTGCATTAGCCATGCTCAATACTCCAGGTCCCACATGCTTCACTGCAGATAATGGCTTTAATACATTAATAACATGCTAGGCATTCCCACACAAAAACCCTATCAAAATTGCCCGTATCAAAGAAGAAAAGATCAGACTGAAAAACATGAGGTGGTGAGAGCTCCATTCATAGAAGTTCAATAGTATTATTCAGAGTCTAGCAAATACTCACAAGCAAAGCTCTCATCTTCAAAGCTGGAACCATATATGCTAATTCCTCCCGTTCCCTGCAGTCAGTTAATAGAACAATTTCTTCTCAGCAAAATAAATTTTAAGCAGCATGTTTCAGGCCCAGAGGGTCTGTGTATGAGAGAGAGAGAGAGAGAGAGAAGAGGCTTACATTTCCTGCTGTGAAGTCCCCTCCCTGGATCATGAAGTCTCTAATAATACGGTGGAAGGAGCATCCTTTGTAACCATATCCCTTCTCTCCTGCATGTGATTTTTTATGATGATTGATCAAATACAATGCCATATGATTATATCCCAAATAATAATGATGCATTCATGGCAAGGATAGCCAAATTGAGAAAAGCTTGCCTGTGCACAAGGCCCGGAAGTTCTCAACAGTTTTTGGGACAACATCTCCAAAAAGGCCCATTACGATTCTACCCGCAGGTTCACCCCCAATATCAACATCAAAGAAGCACTTGGTTGTCACTTTTGCTTGGAGGTCAACATCCTGGTTCAATAAAATTACATTAGACACAAAAGATCAAGACATATATGCAAATATCAAAAGAAGTATCAAAGAAACAGTTCGAGATAGAGGAATAGTTCTGTAGAAACCATATTTAATTCAGAAATGAGAAGATATGGTTATTGCATATTTCAAACGATGCTCAATTAAACATCCTCAAGTCCCAAAAAGAAACGAGGAAACAACGCCTTGATTGTTCAAGTCAATACCAGACCTATCTGAATTTTTTAGGCAGAAAACACCATCTTGGGCTGGAAAGAGAAGCATCAGTAAGGCTAACACTTATTAATGTTGAGTTATTTCAAATTGAGAAATTTGACCAGGGAAGTCTATCAGCTTCCTTCTTAATCTTATGGCCAAATTCCACAACTAGTTTCAAAGATCTGAGACCGAGTTCAACAGTTGACAAATGTGACATACAAGAAGCTATAAATATATATATATATATATAGCCACCATCTCCATTGCTACAGCAGCTATAATTCTATAAATTATACCATCATTCAACTTAGAATTAATAGCAAAGAAATGTAATTTCCGGATATCAAAATTCTCTCTCATCGCCTGTAACAGTAAGTTGATATTATCATGTACACGATACCAAGCAATGAGATTGAATAAAGTACTCACTTTTGTCATTGAGTTGGTGCATGCCATTCGCTGGTGCTTAACAGAAGGTGCTTTAGAAAACTGTGCGACTGGAAAACTAAATGCATAGTGGGATCTCGATGTCAATGCTCTTCCAGTCCAGCTCGAAGTGGGAACTGGGGAGGAACTAGCACGGGAATTTGTGATGGTAGATGTCATACATGGCCCACTCAGATTTGTAGCACCTTGAACATGACTACCCTGCCAAGAACAAAACCAAGGGAAACAAATTAAAGACACGCACACACAAAAATAAAATAAAATAAAAGAAGGAGAGGAAGAAGAAGAAATCACATATTAGGAGTACTGGCCACAACAGAAAAAGAAATAAATAAATAAAATGAAAGCAAACTTTCCAAAACCTTCTAGTCGCATGAACCACTTGATCATTGATCATTTATTTTTCACCTTATCTTTTTATCAATGAGTCTGAAAAGATAAGAACTTTTGGTCATGGTATGCTTCCCAGTTTTTAACCCAAAAAAAAAATGTAATTGCAGGTATTAAAAGAAATATTGTCCTTGTATAATTGTTTTTTTTATCCCCACTTAGCACGTTACTTCATTTATCATCTATCTTCCTTCTAGTTACTTTGATAATGGTTAGAAAGAAGTTTCTAATAACCTTTTTAGTCTTTTCAACTCATTGAGAGTAAGGAGTAGTAGTGGGAATGTAGAAGTGACAGATAGCTTGTTAACAATTGAGCAATTTCGAATTACAATTTTACATGTTTTTTGTATTCTGAACAGAAAATAATTATTCAAAGCACACAAACCCATTAAAGAATTAACCAAGATAATCCTCTAAACGAAGCAAAAAATAGCATAATAGTTTCATGAACAGCGAAGCACGCATTGCAGCCTAAGAATGCCAGACATCGAATTAGTTTACAACAAAAGTAGAATTTATCACACAAATTTCAAAACAAAAGAATAATAACAATACACTAAGACATTTATCCATAAATGAGGAATTTTTAACAGCTTTATTAAAATTAAAGACTTAGTAGACCAAAACCAATAGAGATTACAAAAACAAAGAAAAATTCAGTGTATGGGTAGAAACAGAAAGCACTAACAATCGGGTTCTTTAATACTTGTTTAAACCACCAATACCTTGGTGCAAGGGTTTAATAATTAAGGGGAAAAACTGACCTTAAATACAAGGCTGGGGCTATTCACCATTTGCACTGAAAATGTAGAGGCCATTGAAAATGCTTCCGTAATTTGGCTTGGCAGATTATAGATAAGACTCGGCTCGTAGTAGAAGATGAGACGTTGTCGAAGAACGCATACGAGAAATAAAAAGCTTTTATGTTTGCAGTTTGCACCTCGGTTTTTCCGATGACGTCTTAAAATCATCCGTCGAGCAAACCCATTACGAATCCATTATTGGGCTGGTTAGGCTTATGTTGAGACAATTTAACAACAACAATGTACTTGTAAATCCAGTACCAGCCCAATAATTGTAGACAGCCCATCTTACGCTATTTCCATTTCTTTTAACTGCCCGGAGCAATGATATTAGAAATATATAAACTTAAAACAATTAAATTAATATAAATTATAAATATTCAAATACCAATAAACTGTGAATACCATTAAGATATGATATAATTAATATTTTCATCACTTTTGAAAAGTGAAAGATTTGACAATCGAATATTTGAAAGTTACAAGAATAAATAATTATCATTAATATGAAAAAAAGATATTATAAAAAATAAATAAATAAGGTGTTGTCAATTATTAACATTGTATAAGTGAGTTTGACTTTTTTTTATTTTTAAGTGAGTTTGACCTAATAAGCCACTTGCCAACGCTTGATATTCAGGGACAGTTGGTGCCGGGTTTTAATTTTAAAATCTTCAAGTTATCTGCATTATTATTAATTTTAGTTAGCATTTTCATTGTTTCTATATCTGCAAAATGAGAAATAATATAATAAATATGCGTTAGTTCTATTTTGTATACATATATATATGTATGGAAAATATTTAAAGGAATCACCTAATTAATCATATGTCTTTAAAATAAACACTTGATTATAAGACAATCAGTAAAATAATAATAATTTTATTTAATGTGATAAGCTTTTTTATAGTTGGATCTGTTTAGGCTTTGGCATACATGCCATATGCTTTTGTGATTTTTATAAAATAAATTAATAATAAATAAATTATTATTTAGTCTTTAAATTTTGAGCTAATTCACACTTAAATATTTCTATTTTAAAATATTAATTAAATCATTATTGTATTTTTATTTCTTTTACACTTTGGTCTTTTCATATAATTTTTTTCACTTTTTCTGTTAAGTACATATAAAATGACTTAGATATTCCTCTTATTATATGAATTTTAATTCACTGTTTCCATCGATACTACAAATCAAAATTTCATTTAGCTAAAAAAAGGAAAAAACTAAAAATGAAGAACAAAAACTGAAATAGCCATTGACCAAATAAGCATCAAAATCTTTAAAAAAATAAAATATGAATCCAAATTCCAAAACCCATCTCATGAAAATCAAAAACAAGTCAACGAAATAATAAAGAGAAACAAAAATAAAGAAAAAAGAAGAAACCATAATATTGGCATGGCCAAAGCAGACTTGCAACAAAGGGCCAGTTGGGTCATTGTCAACTGCCAAAACCCGCATGCCAATAGGAAACTGGTCTTTGGTTCACCAATTTCAAGCTCTACAGTCATTTTTTCTATTTCTTTTTCTTTCTTTGTTTCTTAATTGGGTAGAATGAAATTTGACAAAACATAGAAAAACAGAGTTTTTTTTTTTTTTTTTGCTGTGTTACGCTTATTTCAACAAAATCCAGAAACCATAATAATAATAATAATAATAAGATAAAAGATTAAAACTTTAGAGAGAGTGATTAAGGGGTGTGGTTGGTTAAGCTAGAAAATGGATTATAGACAGAGAAAGGGAGAGAAAACTTAAAAAATACAACAGTAAATATCATTCTCTTGCCTTAATTGTGAAAAGGGACACAGAGAATATTTGAATAGTTAGGCCGGTGACGGAAAGTCCACTATTGGCCCCCAATCTCCATTGCCGACGTTGCGAACGCTGACCCATCATGACAAAGCGTTCGTTATTGGCACAATTAGCCCAAGTCAAAGCCTCGTCGTCACCGATCTCACCAATCAGTAGCAAGCCAAGCTCCTGCATCGCTGTTATTGCCGATCCAGGTGAGTTTGTCTTCTTCATCTTCATTGGTTTTTTTGGGTTTCATTGCTGATCCAAGTGATTTTAGACTTTTTTGCTAGAATGAATAGAAGGGTTGAGAGAGAGAGAGAGAGAGAGAGGGGTTAGAGGAGTTGAGGGTATATTAGGAATAAAATTGTACTTTCTTTTTGTTTTTAAATTTTTTAATAGAAAATTTAAAAAAAAAAAAGGACAGAAGCGCCAAAGCGTTGATGGGTTGATGGAATTAAAACGAAAGGATGGCTTAATTAGTTTTTTAAGGTAGATGAACTAATACATGTGCAGATCTCTATAAACTGAAAGGGCTTAGACTATCAAGATACCTAGCAGCAGGAAAACTCTAGCAGAGGCAGATAGAGAAGGTTTCTGATACTGATAGCCAGCTATCATGTTCCAAGGTATATATGACAAAACAATGTGATGTAATTGCCTCATTTTTATTTGACTTAAGGATTATAGAGTTTTTCTTCATTTTTATTTTATTTTTTCTCCCTACATCTCTCTCTCTCTCTCTCTCTCATTTTCTTTTATAATTATATATATATTTTTTTATTTGTAGAATAGATTGATGCTGAAGCTGCTCATAATAACTTTTTTGAGACAGTGATAGTACTTGTTGATTAGTGACTAAACAGAAAATGCAACCATTTTGCAGAGGCCATTTGGCTGGCAATTGGAAATCAAATGATTTTTTGGGTTGGATTGGATTATTTTTTTTTTATTTTTGAAAAAGAATTTAAACTCAATAATTTCATGGTTTTTATATAATTCATTATTCCTGATTCTTAAAGATATAGTTCTAGGATCGAACTCTGGTTCCTCTGTAGCCAGATTTTCTATAATTAGTTTACCTAGTAATTGGGCGGCCAAAGCCCAATAGATTTTAGAAAGGCCCAATTAGACTAGTGCGTTGGCTAAAATCTGGCTTTGAAAGTGTGTTGTGGTAGCGCTGGCGGAGAATTAGAAATGTGTGTGGTTTGTTTTGTTATCTGCATCGGGCGAAATAATGCGCGCCTTTGCAGTGACACCAAACGATTATACCTCTTATCCTTGTCTATTGGTTCATACTCCCGCTGTCAATCCCTCACTTTCACCTTATAAATTTGTAACCTTTAGCTCACGAACTTCTTCTTCTGCGTCTATAAAGTACCTTCTTTCTCAATCCAGGCCCATGCCTTACTGTTCCAATACAGATTTCTCTTTACTGGATGATGATGATGATTATTATGATGATGACCATGGTTCCTCGTTTGTAGGTGAAGATGGGATATTTATTGAGATAAAGAAGCTTGAGAGGAATTCCAGGAGAATTCGGTCCAAAATTGCTATAAACGCCAGTTTGGATACAATTTGGAACATATTGACGGATTATGAGAAATTGGCTGATTTTATTCCTGGACTCGCTGTTAGCAAATTGATTGACAAGAAAGACAACTTCGCTCGACTTTACCAGGTACATAATTTTGCAAGCTTTTGGTTAATTTCAATTTTGTTATGTGAATTGAAGTGATAGTGTTTCGAATTCATTATGGTTAGAAGTTCAGTTGAGAATTTAATTTTAGTTTTGCCTTCTAATTAACAGATTGGACAGCAAAACTTGCCATTTGGGCTGAAATTTAATGCCAAAGCTATCTTGGATTGTTTTGAGAGAGATATGGAGACTTTTACTTATGGGAAAAAGCGTGATATTGAATTTAAGATGACTGAAGGTGACTTCCAATTTTTTGAAGGAAGGTGGTCTATTGAACAGGTGATAATTTCTTTTATAGACCTTGCACCTGCATATTATGTTGCATATACTCTATGCTATAGACTATAGTTTTGTCTTATGTGAAAATTCTCAAGCTTCTTGACCTCAACCCGAAATCTAATTTAATAAATTACATTTTTTCTGTAATTTTTTTGGGAGTGATGACTTCTGAATTTGCATCATTGAGCAGCATTAGGATTTGGGTTTGAGTTTGACTCATTCAAGATCTTAATATTCTTTATTTGCTTGAAACTTGAAACCATATCTTTATTCTTGAATTTGGGGCACCGTGTTGATTATAAATATCAATTGGTAACGTGGAACCTGGCTATGATATCTGTAAAGATAGTCTTGTAATTTCTTATTTCACATGAAATTATTATACTTGCATATTTGGATCCTTTACTGGCTTATTAGAACATCTTTGGATGCATAAACGGGTGGAATGCACTTGCATTTTTTGTATGAAAAGACCCACAACCCAATGGTTAAGGTTCTAGCTGGGTTAAGATTTATTGACCCACATGTATACTGATCTTTACCTGGTGAGTTCTTCCCAATCACGTATGACAATCTTAGCATTCCTGCAAATGTGCAAATTTTTCACTATGATATGTGTTTTAGATGAGAGAGAACAATTTTGGCACCTCTAAGACACGTCATTTGCATGAAATAGGCACATCATATATTATCAGACATTTTAGTGGAAAAGTAAGCAGATTTTTTTTTTTTTTTTTTTTTATGCATGTAAACTTTGGTCTTAAATTCATATTTTTCTGATTGCATGCTTCAAGAGGTTTTAGTTCTCTCTGTGTACAGAACTGGAATTTTCTTTTCATTCAGCCTTATGGATTTGTATCTATTTTCAATTTTCAACATTTTATGGTTTGGTCCTTGCTTTTCCATGTTTTACATGGCCTTCCATATCTGTGTAGGTGTTTAGTTTCCATATATGTGTGATATGGTTCCCATCGCGGTATTCTCAAATGGGATAATTACACATTCAGTGTCACAATTTAGTAAAATTTGACAATTGAGTGTTTATACTTTCAAAAATATCAATTGAGTGTGTGAAAATGTAAAAAAAATAAAAATAAAAAAAATAAAAAAATTAGTGTAATTCCAGTTGAAATGATTAATTACAAATAGATTGTTAGAAAATTTCAAAATGATCCAAAATATTCAGAATTCTTGCAACCAAACCATCTTCTTTCTTTGAAATGAGAAGGCTTCTCCATTTCCTAAATACATAAGAAAATACAAGAACCCAAATCACACAGTACCATTCAACACAAGATTAGAGCTTTTGCATGCCCATTTAAACCCGTGATTGACTAGTAAGCAATCGAGAAATAACAAGAAATTGAAACTCATGAACTTTCACTAGAAAAATCCAACAAAAAACAACATAATCAATTGAAACCAAAGGAAATTATTTGAAAACCGAAAGGAAAAGAAATCAAGAGAAAACAAAAAACTGAGGTAAAAACTTAAAGAAAGGAAAAAGAACTTAGCTCCTCCGTGCGCCATCCCTCTACCATCATCAACGAAGTGCCATAAGGATCTCCTCTATGCTCAACGCGGATAGTATCGTAGAGTTGGATTTTGGTGATTGGGAAAAGAGGGATTAGTGGTGGTTGTGGCGCCAGTGCCATTAGTGGTAGGTTTAGCAGAAGGTAAATTCTATCTGTCACGGTGAAAGAAAGAAAAGATGGGAACATAAAAAAAAAAAGGTTACCGGTCAGTAACCTGCTAATAATACTAAATTTTGATTTTTTTACTGGTTAAGACACTCAATTGATATTTTTAAAAGTCTAAACACTCAATTGTACAATTTTGCCAAGTTAAGACACTAAATTTATAATTATTCCATTCTCAAATTAATTCTTACCTTATCATGAATTCGATAAATATTGTTCTGACTTTTCTAGGACAATTTCTCATTAATTGCAGTTATGCATAGAATTAATTGTTGAAACTTCAGCGTTATGAGTGAGAATGTTTTATTCTGTGGAAATTTGACTCACAATGGAATTTGACTGTCAACAATTTTCATCACTTTAAAAATTTAAATAATGCATGTATTCAGTCCACAAATATGCAAGGTGAATAATGATATTGCTTTTAACTCATCTTCAAAACCCTGGGCTTAAATAATATTAGGCCACTATTGATTACTCTCATAAGCCATAGATATTGAGCTACATCTTTGATGGGGCTTGCCTTGATATCTTATGATCTTCAGGCAGAATTTAGTGTTCTTTAATGCAATTCCTGATTGTCACAAATATGATGAGTAATGCAGGTCAACAAACCCAGATCTGCAGACAGTGATTTCTCACTTGGTGAAGAATTTGAGACAACTCTTTCATATTGTATTGAAGTAAAGCCTAAGCTATGGCTGCCTGTTCATCTAGTTGAAGGTAGACTCTGTAAGGAGATACAGAGGAACCTCTCATGCATCCGGGAAGAAGCACAAAAGGTGATTCAAAATGCTTTGCATCGTCAGTAGTGTCTTTGGCTTGGCCAAATAATTCATGCAGACTACTTGTAAATTATGATAGAACAAACAATTTTACCCGAAAAATTTGAACTGAAGAATTTATATTTATCGTGATCTCATTTCTATTGATAATGAACTCAAATACCCAGTTGTTATTGAAAAAGAAAAGATAAGGAAGAAAAATGAGGAAAAGATGTACATCTTTTTTATGACCTATAGTCCATTTAGCAAGTATAATGATGATGGTGTTCTTGAGCTTTAGTTCTACAGTGTCCCTTCTGAAGTCACAGTGCCCCCACTTTACTTCGATGGAACTTTTCCCCATTATCCCGCCATTACATGCTACTGGAAATCTATTTGGTTTTGGTCTATATCCATAAACTATATAACATTTCAACTTTAGATATGCATTGCAATTCTGTGACCCGTGTCGTGTCCTGTGTTTGTGTTCTTGCCTCATAGGTCCTCATAGGCGTAGGCACAAACCCACAAGAAGCATTTTCATTGAGGCTATTCAAAACTACACCGACAAATAATTTATTGGTAGGTAGAAGGCTGCTCATTGGAAGGTTTCTTTATCTAGTTTCCAACCCAACGGCCTCAGTAGACTTCATACAGAAACAACTAAAATCTACAAGAATTTAACCAGCAAACGTAACCTAGATTGTGATCTGTATATTGAGGCTTGTGTGTCTAGGTTGTTGAAAGAGGTCCAAATTAGAAATTGACAATGGAAATTTTCGTTTGGTAGGTTACTCGGTGTCAAATTTCGAAATTGACAAAAGAAAAAATTCAATAGAAAAGCGGAGGAGGGGAGAAACTATATCCTAAGAGGGAAACATGAAAGTGAAGTCTAGGGCTAGAACTTTATGAAAAGTAAAATTAACAGACCGCAATCTATGGTGATTGGATAAGCAAGTGAATCTTGTGCAAAAAATAAATAAAAAAAATAAAAACAAGTTAATAACGCAATGAGAACATGAAATGTCTCTTTGTTATATTGTATTTGAATTAACAATCAGTTACAGTCGAATTTTTATATAGGAATATCCTTGGAACCCTATTAATTATATTTTTGTTGAAAAATTATAATTTAATAGAGCTATAGTATAAATTTTTTTTTAGTGTAAATTAAATACATAAAAACAATATCCTTAATAATAATACTAATTAAAGAACAATAAAATATTGCCATATTAATAGAAAATGAATAATATATTGAAATAAAAAATACATAATATATAATAGTCTTATCATATATATATATATACACACAATTATTTCTATATAGATATATATTTTCTTAGTATGGAACTTAAAAACATTATAGTTTATTACAATTTAGAGATTATTCTCATTTATAACTATTTCTAGCTGGAACCAAAATTTTTTTTATAATAATATAAAAATTATTTTTATATAAAATATTTTTATATAGAGGTTTCACTGTAGTAGTCACTGTAACTAGTATCCCATTAGTTGGTCGCATCTATCATGCCTTGTGTCAATTTTGGCTCGGTTCAATGAAATTATTCAGTTCAAATTCAATTAAGAAAATTTAAAATCTCAATAACCCTCTTATTAAAAATTAATGAAAAAAAAAATAGCAGCAGGAGAAGAAAGTGAGATTTTAACTCAGACAACTAGCCAGGTGGGTCCAATACGATTGACCCATTTGATAGGGACTTGGCCTTTCCATGTTCAATCACTGGCAGCACCCTTTGAAATTGGCGTCTTTTTTTTTTTTTTTTTTTTTTTTTTTTAAATGGGAACATAATTGACATTATTGCTTCAGAAATTAGGGGGTCTATATTTTATTTTGTTTCTCCTGCTACTGTTAGAAAATATGTGTTGGTAATGGAAAACTCTTAAAAAGGAATTGGACTCCAATCCTTGTTGCTTGTTTCAAATACGTTAGGATATATATAGGTAGTGAAATGAATTGAGTTGTAACTGAACTTTTGCACCAATAAGCTTTGATTAAGTGGTATACTAATATTAGAATTATTCCCATAATTGAAATGACATCAATTCAAATTTCATGAAAACCAAATTCTGACACTGAGATTTGGTTTTTATATTTTTAAAACATGTTTCGATTGAAAAAATATGAAATAAAAAAAATAATTTAAAATATAGTAAATTTGAAATAGAAAAAATATTCAAAATATCTCCTTTAGTATGATTTTAAAATATATAATTTTTAAATTGAAAAATATGATATTTACGTTTAGATAAAATATTAGAATTTATAAATTTTTTTATATTTAAATTTTCAATTTTATCCTTATGTAAATTATAAAAAAATAATAGTTATATTTTTATTGAATGATAAAGTTTAAGAATTTAATAATAAAAAATAAGATTCTAATAATATATATATTTTTTAAAAAAATAAATATAAAACAATTGTTTCTTTCAATCAATTTTTTTTTTAAATTTAATCAAATATTAGCAAAATGAGGATTGTTAGCAAATTTTTAGTAAGTATTCATGAAATGGAAAATTTTTTAAATAAAATTTAAGTAAATATTTAAAGTATAGTGTTTGATAAATAATAATAAAATTAACAAAAATCACATTTCATCTTTTTTAAAAAATGAGGGAATATTAAAATATCTCATCATATGAGATATTTCATTTCAATTCTTCGGATTTCAACTGAAAACAAAAAATTTCAACAATTTATGAATTATTAAGATTCATATATTGTTCAACAAAAATATAAAATTAAATGATACAAATTAAAAATTATGTATATTCTCTTGTTCGTATTCCTCAATCCAAACGTACAGATGTTTTAGACCTTTTATAAATGACTATAGGACCCGTGCTTCATCCTCCAAGCTTTTCACATTCTCAGTTATAATTCGGTTATATGAAATTATATATTAGATACATAGATATATACCCATTCATTATGACACTGCTTACATTGACACGACATTTAATATTTTGTGCAGATTTTTTTTTTTTTTTTTTTTTTTGGGGGGTACATGAACTTTGTACAGACTGTGTTGTAAAACACAATAATATTCATATTATTTTAATATAAATATAATTTAAAAAAATTGAATATTATTTTAAGATTTATTTTTTATAAATATACATTTAAAATTAAGATGAAGTTGGATACATGAAAATACCTCAATCATTTTGAATCATAATCTGCCAAATGACCTTAGTAATTATGCAAGTGCAATAATAACCGAGTAACATAATTTAGGCAGTAAAAAATCAAAATTTGAAGTTGAAATGCTCTTTAGCACAAACAACAGTCGAAGGATGCTATTGCTTTTCGAAAGCCAATTGATTAGATTGTCACACGTTTGACTAATTAATGATTTTTGTAAATAATTTCTTTGCTGATGGCTGCTGTTCATGACTTGTGAATAATTGTGTTCGCTAGATAAGTAGCATATTCCAATTAATAAGAATAAGATTATCTCATATTTATTAAATATAAAAATATTAAGTAATTAATATAAAATAAATTTTTTAATTTTAATTGTTAATTTTTAAAGTCGATTCTTCTAAATTTATATTAAAAATTTAACATAATATGAGAGCAAATTAATATTGTTTATCAAATTATCTTACCTGCTAATTTCATTCATTTGGTTATCTAATTACCTTATCGGTTAGTCAGATTTATAAAATTACCTAATTATTTTACTAATTGATCATATTTTAATTATTTCAAGTAACAAAAGTGATTAATATAAAAATGATCTTCTCAATTTTAATAGCTAACTTTTAAAATTAATTCTACTAAATATATATTAAAAATTTAACAGCAATTAATGAAAGACTTACGGATCAAATTAATGACTACATTTTTTTAAAAATTTAATTTTTTTTTAAATTAAATCAGACCATAAAACAAAAAGAATCAAACATTATCAATAATTAAATTTGCATTTGCTCCAATTTTAAAATTAAATAAAAAACAACAACAACAACATAATGAATCTTTTGGCAAATGAAATGATTCATATGCATGGTGATCACCCTTTTTACAATTTGTGACCCCTTGCCATTTGATAGGGATCTGGTTGGCATGTATGATTGGAATGGAAAGGTTTCTTGGTGCATGGCTTTTTTGTTTTTTTTTTTAAAAATAAATAAATTTCCCACTTCATATAAAAACATGATGGAGTTAGACATGATTCACATTTAATCATGATCTCTAAGCTCATAATTGTCAAAACCTAAGAACTTTTGGTAAGTAATAATCAACTAGCACACCATTAAGTGGATTTGGAGAAAGAAAGTTGATTTACCCTATTATGATATATGCAAAATTTTCAATACCCACTTTTATTTAATTGTTGTCTATATGTCTCCTCTTAGTCCTCTCTACTTCATCTCATTTCTTTGCTATACAATTTTTCTTTCATTTTTTACATAAAATGTTAAAAAAAGAAAATCAAAATTTAACTCCATAGTTTGTTATAATATAAAGTAAATATTCATTTATTGAAAACAAAAATTATATTTTTAAGTTGAAATTTATTTTTAAAAATAGTGTTATTTTGATTCTATTTTTTTTTATGTTTATTTATTATAACACGTAATTAGATGTTGCAAAGAGGTACAAACGAGAATTTTTTAGGTGAATTAATTTCACCACATTATATGATGGATACCAATGATTATATTAGATATCGATACTTTAATTATAATATACATTTTATAATTTAGATAGTTAATTATTATATTCATCTTATGAATAATTATTATTTAAAATAAAAATTATGATTGGTTAGTTTATAATATGATATGGTAAATTACATTCACTTAAAAATTTCTAAATATAAAGGGCCGTGAGAACCTTGAAGTATGCAGTATTTTTTTTTTTAAGGGAAAAAAAAAAGTTGTTCCTTATATTATACAGACGAGTGGCTTGGAAGGATGTGAGAATCAAATTAGACTTTAAGGTTTATTTTATATGTTGTACTTTTTTCTTAATGGCTATTCCTGACTAGTAGTTTTGTTTCATTAGGAGATTTTGATTAGATTAATTATCCTGGGTGCAACACCCTAACATTATATAATTTTGTTGGCTTAGACTTTGGTATAAGATGCCCACTTGACAATTTATATATATATATATATATATATAAAAGCAAAAGTAATTATTATATTTTGGTTTAGTAATATCAGAATCATTTTCAAACTTAAAAAATTGCGAGTTCAAAATTTAGTGAGAGTGAAGTTAAAAAAATATGTTCTTTATTATTGTTATTCTTTGTATTATTTTTTCTGTAATTATTGTGTATAGGAAAAATGCTGAAAAACAATAATTTTGATGGTGGTGACAGACTATATATATATATATATATATAAAAACGGAAGTAATTAATTAGCGTTGAAAAGAAAAGAAACATTGAGGCATTTGGGCATGGATGATGATGATGTAGTGGATTTAGTTAAGTCAAACAACAAAGGGTGGACACCTGTGCAGTGGAGTTGGCATCCTTTGCGTGTTGGGAGTTAGGCATTCAGTATGACTTTACAAATATTTTCTTGGATTTATGTGCAAGGCAATGGGCATGTTATAGTACTATTCATCTATCTCATTCATCCTATTCATGGGTATAGTTATCAATAGTCTCTCTCTCTCTCTCTCTATATATATATATATAATGTGTAATATTTAATATTGCTACAATTTTTTTTGCTGTTAAAATGTTGCTGCAAAAAAAAAAAAAAAAAGTTAAAATTTTAATTCTTAATTTATAATATTATAAGATGAATACTCAATTTTAATAATTACTTCAAATAATAACTTTGATTGTCCTATTGTCATTTGATAAAGAAATATAAGAGTTTCTTATATTAATTAAATACAAAAATGATAAGTGATTAATATAAAAATAAACTCTTTAACTTTAATAATTAACGTTTAAAATTAGTTATCTTAAATTTATATTAAAAATTTAACATAATTCGATACATATATTTTTTCTAAATAAGTTGAAACTAGTTTTTCATTAATTAAATCTCCAAAATTTTAATTTGATTAGGAAATTTTCAAATTTATGGCTGTATCCAAACCATACTCACTTGTAATATCTACAATTTCACTTTACACACATATATATAGGAAGCATGTATACTTTAGGAAGGTCAAATGTCCCAAATGCTTACCTAGATAAGGCATTTAAGTTGAAGAATACAAAGGCGATCCACAACCTATAACTTAATTAATTATAAATTTCAATTATGATATATATTGATGCTTTGCCAGTTTGGTAGTCAAATGGGTCCATCTAATCAAATGATTCCCTCTTAATTTCGTGAGTGTATATATCCTTGAAAAATTAATATTTATTTTTTGATTTATATGCATGAGAATATAAGTAAATAAAAATAAAAGTTATTTTATTAATAATATAGTAAAAAAACGTATAATATGATAATGATGCATTTTTCAACTATATAATAAATTTATATTTGAATCTCTTATTCTATAATGCTAATATAAGTGTAACTTTCAGTCCTTTTCATCAACTTATAAATGACAAATTTTTGCTCCAAAATTATTGCCATTTACACTTTTTATTTTTTATTTTTTTAGGAATGCCATTTACATAACTTTAATTTGCCTCTAAATTAAGGATTTTTTTTTCCTTTTTTTTTTTTTTTATGGAAAAAGGTCATCTCTATGGGCCTCTAAATCAAGAACATAATTAAACCTGCACGTTGGATATATGGAGTTCGCAGTTAATGAAATGAAATAAAATTACAACCAATTTGACATTAGTTAGACGTGTATGGGAATGAGAATCTACTGAATTTGAAAAAATAACGAGCTTGGATAAGAAGTTTTTTCTATTTTATTAGAATACCTTTTATTTTTTAATATTAAAAAACTTTAATATCAACAAAAATCAAACCAAATATTTACTTATAAAATAAAATGATTTCAATATACACTAAAATGATCTCACATTATCAATAAGTTAAGATATCTATTTATTTTACCATAAAATATTTTGAGAGATGAAATTGAATACTTCCTAGAATGTGTTGAGTTGGATTTGAAATTTTCCTTTATATCGATCTCATTTAGTATGATGGATTTAAATTCATGAATTTGATTAAAATTTATAAATTTAAATAAAATCTATGAAATAAAAATTTATATCCCATGTGGATTTTCAAATATTTAATTTTTTAAAATTTTAAAATATGATAAATTTTAATAAATCGATAGAATATAACTCATTTTTTCAAACCAAACAAAAGAGTAAGTTACGTATTGTAAAATTTATCGCTGAAATTCTTTAAAATAAATGAGGCCAAAGAGTTCACTCCACGTGTCCAATTAATAAAATAATATTATTTTAAATATATTTTGATAATATGAATTGAACTTACAAAATATAATATGTCTAATTAATTAATTGAGTCATATATGTTGAGGAATTATTCAATGAAACTGATGAAAAATTATTAATTATTTTTCTTAAAAAAAAAACTTTTTGATCATCATTCTAGTTTAATTTAGAGAGTAAATCACATGATATATATATATATATATATTTTTTTTTTCCTTGTAAATTTCTAATTCTTGCTTGAAAGCATATGACTTAATTTTATCTAATCTGTGGAAAAAAAAAAATTCCTCCTAATTGATTTATTGTAAATTTCATTTCAAATTATAATTATGGTCAGGATGTAAAATTTTTGCATGAAATAAATTACATATTTGACTTTTTTTTAAACATACGGATGGAAATATGGAATAAACCTTGGATTTGAATAGTCGGAAATATGGATTAAGAGTCAGACTTTTTTCTTTTTTCATTTTTTTTTTAGCATAAGAACCTAATACTAACAAGGAAAAAAAAAAGTATCAATGCACATATATGCATATATCATATACGATTATATTTTAATATTTTTTATCCAAATGGTCAAAGTATTGGCATACTAATTTACGGATGAATTGAAAATATATTCTCTCCTTAACCGAGTCAAAAGTCAAAGTTATCCTTTACATTTGGCTTATACGTTACTTCTTAAATATTGACACGAATAATTAAATTATAATTAATATAGGAAAGGGAAAATTATGCTCCGTTCCATTTAGTTTTTAACGACTAAATTAATTAGCATTAATAATTTTAGACTGATAAGAATAAGGGTAAAATTGATAAAAAAAAATTAAATTTTATTGATTATATAAAAATAATAATTAAATAAAATTTAAGATATTCTCTAAAACGTCAGATAAAAAAGAATGGAAATAGTAATATTTTAATGTTGTACAATGAGAGAGTTTAAGAGTCTTTCTCTTTAGTTTGAGACTTTCTATTTATTTTAGGAAATAATCATTTATATTGAGGGTGCATTTGATAAGTTATAATGAAATATAATGTAATGTAATCAAATGAATTTTTAACATAAATTTACATTAGAAATTTATCTAATTATATTACGTTACATTTTATTATAACTTATTAAATGTACTATGTATATACACTAATGTAATAAATTTTAGATGTGCCTATATATATATATATATTTTTAAAAGTTATAATTTCAAATAAATTTTTTAAATCACAATTAATTATTAATTAGGCGCATAAAGGGTGAATGTATGCAATCTTTTACATTATTATTGAAAAATACTCTAAAAATGACCAACGAAGGAAAAAAAATCTGACAGCCTATATACCACATGACCATAACCTATTCTTATCTTTTGAAAACTTTCGAGTTTCCTTATTATTATTATTATTATTATTATTATAGTTAGTATTTTAAAATTGGATTAGATCAATTGTTCAAATTGCAAGTTAATATAATACATATTAATTAATTTTCTACATATTTCTCCTACTATTTTCATTTATAATGTTTTGATACACAATTAGTTTATTTTAAAATAAAATAATTTAAAAACAATATTTTAGTATTTTTTTTTAATCTTGCCAATCGTTAACATTAGTATTATTATTTTTTTATTTAGATCTGAGATAATATTATGGATCAATTTTTGGCGCGCTGTATTAAATGTATTTTATGATATGATAGAACATAAAAAATAAAATTTAAGTGTATTTAAAAATTTCAGAGCAAATTTAACTCTAAACTAAACTAAATTACAATGCATAAAGACTAATCAAATGCATGACTCACTCGTTTTTTTATTTAACCAATTGAAGTTCAACAAATAATTTTAAAATCAACACATGTCATTTTAATTATTATTATTTTTCTTAAAGAAGAGGTGAAGAATTTAAAATTGTATACTTTCAAACATACGTTTAAAATTAAATTTGACATTGTATCGAGTTTAAAAGAGAACTCTTATGATATATTCTAAAATAAACATAAACATATAGTAATTGATTTTCTTGTAATATCTTTAAGGATTTTAATCTTTTCTATTAGTTATAAATATAATTAATTAATTTTCTCTAAACCAAACCCCTATCCAAATTGCAATTAATTTAGATTAAGACCACTAGTTCCATTAATAAATTTATAATTAATAATGGTAAACCAAAGGTCAAAATTTTAAAAATGGTGGGCCCACTTCACCCCGCCATCCAATTTTGTTGATGAGCATGATGATGATGATGATGATGATGATGAGTATGAGTGCCAATTTATTGACTCCAACAGCACCAAACACACCACCAATCATTTGTAAGAAAAAACTAAAAATAAAAAATAAAAAATACTTATTACAGGAGAAACCAAACCTAATCCATGTATAATTAATCACTGTCTCAACTTTTCAACTTTAATTAAAATTTTTTTAATTTTAGTTTGATTTTTTTTTTAATTTTTTGATATTTAATTTTTTTTTTTTAATGTAAGTTTTTACCCTCCCAAACCATTTGAAAACCCCAAGAAAGAGACCCTCTCCTTGATGAACTCAACTTTGATTCCTCATCATCACACCAAATCCCAAATTTTTTATTTTTATTATTATCACTCACTAAAACAAATGCCCACATTTTCTTTCTTCGTCTTTTCCTTGTTTCCCTCTGTTTCTTGCTTCTCCAGTCTCTGAACTCTTCTTGTTAATTTTTTTTTTTGTGGGTTTTAATTTTTATAGTGTTAGAAGGGTTTTGAGCAGTTGTAAGTATGTGCATGATTCAATCTGTGATGGGTTGAAATCAATCTGGGTTGTGTTTTTTATTTGGAGACTTTGTCAGATTCCGTATTAAAAAAAAAAAATTTAAATGGGTTTTGTATCTTTGTTCGTATCTGATGTGTTCCATTCACTATTCCTTTGAGATTGTTTCTTAGATCTGTTTGGTGCTGTGCTCGATCCACTGCTTTATTCCCGCTTTAACACACCTTCTCAAGGTCAGATCATCGCATTTTGTGCTATATAACTATTTCTTTTGCTTTGTATATACTATTATTCTTTTTTTTTTGAATTGATTATAGAATCAGTTCAGTTACTCTAACTGATTAGCTATGCTTGGAGTTTTTGTTTTGCTTTAAATAGAAAACGGGTAGCTTGTTATGCATCGGGGGGGTCTGGATTTTAATGCTTGGAGTATGAGAATTTGATGATGTATAGTTACTTGAAAAGTTACAAGGTCGTTGGGGTTTTTAATGGGTTTTTGGGGTTTTGTTTGATTTTTTTCATTTTGTATTTCCTTATGGTGCAAAATGAGATAAGCCCTTCATATCAGAGGTCCTGTATCTCATTTTCGTGAGGTATATATTTGGCAAAATGGGTAACGGCACTTCCCGTGTTGTGGGTTGTTTTGTGCCGTTTAATGGCAAAAATGGTGTTGATTTAGAGTTTTTAGAGCCACTGGATGAGGGATTAGGCCATTCATTCTGTTATGTTAGGCCGTCAATTTTTGACTCTCCTGCCATTACCCCTTCAAACTCCGAGAGGTTTACAGTTGATTCCAGTACCCTAGATTCAGAAACGTTAAGTGGGTCATTTAGGCATGACACTATTGATGATCCATCTGGTTTGCATAGGCCAATCAAGACTTTCCCTGAGACTACATTTAAAACCATTTCGGGGGCTTCTGTTAGCGCCAATGTTTCAACTGCTAGGACTGGTAATCAGAGTGCACTATTTGCAAGTGACATGCAAGAGCCTGCTGCATCATTTGAGAGTACCTCCTCATTTGCTGCAATCCCCTTGCAGCCGGTGCCTCGTGGCTCTGGTCCTTTGAATGGCTTTCTGTCTGGGCCCCTGGAGAGAGGCTTTGCATCAGGTCCTTTAGAGAGAGGAAGTGGTTTTATGTCTGGACCAATTGAGAAAGGGGTAATGTCAGGTCCTCTTGATGCCAGTGACAAGTCGAATTTTTCTGCTCCCCTTGCACGTGGTCGTAGAAGACCTCGCTTCCAGAGTCTAATGAGGAGCGTGAGTGGACCAATGAAAAACACTCTATCTCGGACATTCTCAAGACATTCAATCGGGACAGGCTGGATGCAGAGGTTTTTCTTGCATCCTGTGACCCAATTGGCCTGGCATGTTAGGGAGCCAAAGTTTCGACCAGAAGCTTCACGGAATCTTGAAGGAGGCTCGTCAGAAGGGGAATATGTGAACGGTCGAAACTTACAATGGGCCCATGGGAAGGCCGGTGAGGATAGGGTTCATGTTGTGCTGTCGGAAGAGCAAGGGTGGCTGTATATTGGGATATATGATGGTTTTAGTGGCCCAGATGCACCAGATTTTCTCATGAGCCATCTTTATAGAGCTATAGACAAGGAATTGGAAGGAGTGCTATGGGATTATGAAGATAAATCTGTAAATGATCGAATAAAACCTGAAGATTCAAAGAGTGTAAATATTGAGGCTGGTTCAGGATGCAGGAAGGAAGACCAGCCTAATTCAAGTTGTTTAACTTCTTGTAATTTAGAAGAATTGTGCAATCCAGCAGTTTACAGGGATCAATCTTCTTGTGAAATAGTAGAGGAAAATGATGATGTTAGGAGCAGTCAACAACAGTCATATAATTGTGAAAAGTCCAGAATTTCGGGCTCTGATTCCGTTTCTATTCCATCTGCCAACTTGACTGGCCAAGGAAGGAAAAGTATGCGACTGTATGAGCTGCTGCAATTGGAATCATGCAATGGGCTAGGGTCTGTCTCAATCTCAGTGGTTGAAAACCAGACAGAGAATATGTTGAGTTCTCAGCCAAGTTCAGACACTATGGATTCCAGCATGACTTCACAAGTAGAACAGCAAAGATCTTGTTCACTGAACAATGGCAATGGACATGGTTCTAATCAACAAGGTGAAGATCCCTCTACATCAGGAGAGGATGGAGGGATTGGGTTTGCATCTAGTAATCCAGAAGTCATAACTGATCCATCTGTTTCAATGCAACGGCAGAGTACAAGAAAGTCTGTTATCAGTTCAAAGATCAGAAAAATTTATAGGAAGCAGAAATCCTTGCGTAAGAAACTCTTTCCTTGGAGCTATGACTGGCACAGAGAGGAGATTTGTGTTGATGAGAGAGTAATAGAACCTCCTGGACCCATCAGGAGATGTAAATCAGGAATTATTGATCATGATGCAGTTTTGAGAGCAATGTCTCGAGCTCTCGGACACACAGAGGAGGCATACATGGAAATGGTGGAAAAGACCCTCGATAAAAATGCAGAGCTTGCTTTGATGGGATCTTGTGTTCTAGTGATGTTAATGAAGGATCAAGATGTTTATGTTATGAATCTTGGGGATAGCCGTGCGATCTTAGCCCAAGAGAGACCTAATGACCGCCATCCAAATCCAAGTTTTGCAAAAGATGACATGAGGCACAGGAACAGATCTAGAGAGTCATTAGTACGCATGGAGCTGGACAGAATTTCAGAGGAGTCCCCAATGCATAATCAAAACAGTCAGGTTAATATGATCAACAAGAATAGAGAGATCTCCATTTGCAGATTGAAGATGAGGGCAGTTCAGCTTTCCACTGACCACAGCACAAGTATTGAACAGGTCTACTTCTTGAAAGTTTCAATCTAGTTATTATTGTAACCTTTCCATGATAGGATATCTTTGTGTTTGACTTTATTATTATGCTTTCTTTAAAATAATATCAATGCTTTATTTATTTATTTTTTTTAAAGATACTTCTTGAAAGTTTAATTTTTTGTGAACTATAAACAAGTGTATTAGACCTTAAGCGGCATATAGATTTCTTGGTTCAGTTTGTGAACAACTTTATGATTCAGTTATTATGAGAAAGCTAGAATGCTTTTGTTGAGTTTTTTGCTTCAAGCATGGACTGTTCCTTCTCGTGCACCTGTGACAAGTGATATGATGTTTGAATTCTTGCATTATGCATTTGTGCTTTTGTAGTTCTAAGAAAAACAAGGGTTCAAATTTTGTTTTCATTCATATCCAGGTTGTGTTTGATTGTACGATTACATCATTGTATTAGAATGAACCTGAAAATTTCTGCATTTACTCTTTTATTTATAAATTGAATGCATCCATGATCAATTCCAGTTGCTTATACCATTTCCTAACCTAAATATTAAGTTATATTCTTTGCTTTTGATTGCCATATGGGCCAATAATACTACCAAATACAAACCTAAGTGCAAGAAAATTTGCATGACTAAGGTAAATTTTCTAACACTGAGTCCCCCTGTGGATTTTTTGATTATTCTGAATTCAGATAGAAGCTACATAACTCAAGGATCTCATAGAACTAAATTAGAATTTGCCCAGACTTGCAGACTTCAATGAAGAATTCTGGTAGTGTGTTGCTATAATTGAAAAGTAATATTGTATCCTCTTTTTTCTGGCTACAGGAAGTGATTAGAGTAAAGGTGGAACATCCTGATGACAATCAAGCAATTTTAAATGACAGAGTGAAGGGGCAGTTGAAAGTAACCAGAGCATTTGGAGCTGGGTTTCTGAAGAAGGTCAGCAAATATTGTAACTTTGGTATTCAATCTATTTTTGCCCTTTATGTTTATCCAGGTGCTTTGAGCAACGAAAAGATCTTGTCAACAGGGTTATTATTTGCCTTTTTGATATTTTTGTTATTAACTGTTCAATTCTAAATAAAATTTTCAACTTGATATTTTTCTACAAAGGCTTATAATTCTAAATAAGTTTGTTAACTTGATATTTTTGTACAAAAACTTATATTGCAAATATTTCTATCTTTATTCCAGTATAAATGTAATTTAGGACACTGGATCATTGAGGACAGAGGACATTATAATTTATAATATTATGCATAAATAGGCTACAAAAAGGAAATATTGAAGCCATTGCAAAAATTTCTATATATTGTCCTATTCTACCCATCCTATTTTGGATGCTTTGTAGAAATTGTTAACTTAAATTACCTAATTAAAGCCCATTTATCCTAACAATCTCTCCCTCTAGATCATTTCTATACCTGTCCTTTGCTCACAAATCAAAGCATTCCATATTCACAAGGGCAAGGACATATTGATTAATAGTGAGATACAATGAGCCTGTTTCGCATTGAGTTTGAATTTGCTTTTATAGAAAAGCATTATTATAGATGTTGGGAAAAAACAGTTTGAGAGTGTGCTTTTTTGAAATTTTTATGACTAAAACATTAGCATGTGAAATCTAGCTTAAAAACAAATATTAATGACTTCTAATAAATTTCTTCAATCGTCCCAAAATTGTGTATATGCATGATATCATATAATCTGAGTGCAATGTGTCTCCTGTCATCTCACGCAATTTGGTGTTGCATGCAAGATGACTATCTCACATCTAGTGTGCACTATGTGGCTGCCCTTACTGTTATGATTGAGCTTTCTCCTAGCAGTTTTTCTCAACCAAGTTTGTACTTTCTGTATTTATTTTTTCTATTTCATTTGGTTACAATTTTGAAGTTTAATCTCCTGTGGAAAACAAATTTTCACCTGATTCTAAAGTAAAGTTAATTTCTCCTTTCAGTGCCCTCCAAATACTTTGGACCTAAAATGCTTGTCTTTGATATTTTTACGAGAGCAGTTTGGTGAGTATGATCAATTGAAATGAGAGTGGGTGATGAGAACTTCAACGGTGGCAAAATTTTTGTTTTCCAACATCCTTTGTTTAGGCAGGATTATAGGAGGCAAGGCAGTGTGCTTTGGGTAGAATCGTAGAGAGAGATATAAATTTGACTGGGAGCTTTTGAGGATATTTGGATTGTTTCACGAAATATGAGATACTGTGGTTGACTGAATAGTTGCAGTCTTAAAAATCAAATTAGGGCATCCAAGCAATATTTGATTGGGAATTGGTGGGTGAATTTCAGAATATGGAACACAGGAGGTGTTAAAACATATCATTTACAACCTCAGCAATTTCCAGGCTACATTTTGGTTCAATGGTAACTGTTGGTAGTGCTGGATGTGGAGGGAGGGAGGAAGAATGGATGGAAGAGGGTGCCTTTGTTGTTATTTTTGTATGATGTTCATCCCTATTGCAAGCACACTCAGAAATGGCATATCGAGTCAGAAATATTATTTTACATACTTTTGGGCAATAAAGGAGCTACATATATATTATATTTATTGCTGCTAGAGGAAGGTAGTACAGATGGAGGAGTTGACACAGGACTGAACTTGAAATGATTGTGACGGTGAAAAGATTATTATAATTTCGTTGGTTGGAAGTTGATTTGTGTACTGTGTTAACGCACTTCACTTGAGGGAATTTGAAATCTGTGCATTTTAAGAATTTTGCTCCAACATTTGTGGCCTGTATTATTTTGAATTCTGCTATTTACATATCAATTTTATTCTGTTTTCTGATGAAAGAATATCTTGATAACATCTTGTTATGCCCAATTTGGGGTTCTATCTTTAGCTATATGGACCAGTTTTTGATTGTTTGAGCTAAAGAAGTCTCTCGCGTGTAGCTTTCACTTGGCTCATTGGACACATGAATTGGGCTTTTTTCTTATGCCTATGCCCAAATTATGTATATCATTGAACTTTTGTTGCATTGATGTGGTTCTGATGAATCTTTTTTTATTTTACTTGTTGGTTGCAGCCAACCTGTAATGAAGCTCTTCTAGAGATTTTTCGGATCAATTATGTGGGAACTAATCCTTACGTTAGCTGCATTCCTTCTGTGGTTCACCATCGACTTTCCTCAAGTGATCGATTCTTGGTTCTTTCCTCTGATGGGCTTTATCAGTACTTCAGCAATGAAGAGGTGGTTGCCCATGTTACTTGGTTCATGGAAAATGTCCCTGAAGGTGATCCTGCACAGTATCTCATTGCAGAGCTTCTCTTTCGTGCTGCCAAAAAGAATGGTCAGTGGAGTAAATTTCCCAGTCTTTTCAATGCCATTATTGAGGGGTGAAATTAACTGAAAAATAAATTGACAGTATTAGAGCATATTCTTTTTTTGGATGTCATAGATCGGGTGATAACACTGTATTTGTATCTTCAACCTTGCTCAAAATATTTACCAAATTGTGGTCTGTTGCTGAGTAGCCATTTTTCTTAATAAAAACATAGATCATTTTGATGTTTGTTTCCAAAAATTTTTTCTTCTTGATTGAGACCCTAAAGCTGCTGTTTGAATTTGGTTGTTTCTACTAATTATTTTGTAAGAGTTTACGGCCTATCACCCAAAGATGATGACAATTTGACCCATTGCTTTCCAAAGAGGTAATAGCAAATTTGCAACTTTAGGTATGGTTGCTCAAATTAAATTTTCCAGACTTAAAAAACTATCTTGAATGGGAAAATTCTCCTGTTTTGGTACCAAAATAGAACATGGCGACTTATAGTTGGAAGTGTTTATTTCTCTATTTTTCCTAATGGACATAATTAGTTTTCCATGTTTTCTGTGAAGGTGGTCCAAAGTGAAACTAACACATTATTTGGAACTCGCTTTAAATAAGCTAAACCCAACTCCTCTTGTCTTCTTTGTTATGAGTTTGCCTAAATTTTTATTCAATGACGAAATTGGCCCCCGATGCAGTTTGTTAAATGATAGGAGAGGTGGCTGTATAATTTTGCTGAAAAGGCAAATTGTAGAATTTTTTTTTTTCCTGTTTTAACTCAGTCATAGATTGGCTGTTTTATCTTTACACTTCTTAATTCTGGAATGTATACTCTCTTTCACGAATTGAACTCTTCAGTAATATTTGAATGCTTTTTGTTTGCTGTTGCAGGAATGGATTTTCATGAATTGCTTGACATTCCTCATGGAGATCGGCGTAAATATCACGACGATGTCTCTGTCATGGTGGTTTCTCTAGAGGGAAGAATCTGGAGATCATCAGGATAAATTATTTTCACATGTGCATATTGCCTCCACAATGTAATCATTGTCAAGCAAGGGGTAATCATCTATGCGTTTGAATTAGCATCAATCTTTGACATTCTTTGGAATATAAAAGTTCCTTTTTTTTTGTCAATTCCAATTCCTCTTTTCTGTTGAAGATTAGTTTATACAAAGCAGGATATGATCAATCCAGCATCCAGGTTGCTAGAAGTTTGTCTCTTAAGTTTCTAGAATCCAATTATTTTTTTTGCCTCATTCATCATTTAAATCGTTAATATGTTTATTCTCTTATGGTAAGATGTTAATCCAAAAGTTATTCTCCTCTCCCCCCTCCTCCACACCCAACCCCCCACCGCCGCCGCGGCCCTCCCCCCCCCCCCCCCAGTGATCCTTTGAATGCTTAACCCCTTGGGGACCAAAGTTTTGCGCCTACAGCACCTGTCATATTAGGTAGAGAGGAAGGTTGATTTATACTTTATAGTGTCTTTCTTCTTTTTAATGCAAAATGAGAATGCAAGTAATGTTGAGTCATTGGCAGCAGGTTTTGAATCTGCATTGTGATTATATGCCATAATCATCTTGTTAAGGGTTATGAAATGAACATGTTTGACACATTGATAGTTGATTATTGGGTTTTAAATCAACTCCACCCCTTCTCGTCCCAAGAGAAGATGGCATAACTTAGGGACACTCCGGTTATCACTGATCTTCTATTACTAATTGAGACTGGCCTATTCCATAAATTTGAGAAATTCCAGATTTTCAGTATCAGGTGATTCATTGGAAGTCCAGAGATGTACCATTGCTATGCTAACTAACCTACGGATGTTGTTTAGCATCTTACCAGTTATTATTTGTTGTTATAAAGGCAAATTATTAGAATTTTATAGTTGCCTGCTTACCATTATTCATTTCTTTCTTAGAGGTCTCCCTGACTACCCGTGGTAGATGAGGATTAAGGATCATGCCCTTGTCCTGTCTACTAGTCCTGTTTTGTTTAATATATTGGATGACCCACTTGTAAAAGATTCGCATTTTGTTATAAAAGATGGCCGGACATGGGGACACCCATGGCGCACCTTTTTTTCTTTAAAATTTTTATGTTCCCCCAATTGACAGGTTATTTGACCCTAGTTCTGGTCCTAATTTATTTTCCAAGGGTTATTTTGGCTAATAAGAGAATTTGCTCCTCTTTATATTGATGGCAATTTAATTCTTGAGACTAATATCCACGATATAATTCTTGAAGATTCATTTGATTGACCAAATAAAAAAAGATTAGAGGAACTAAATCCTAATGATATGAAAATTATTTGCTAAAATTGATCAGCTTAAATATTACGAGCCTCTTCATAACAAAATATTTCTATTATATCAAGTGCGAAATCAATCAATGAATTCTGTTTTCATAAAGCTAAGAAGCAAGATAACTCATAAATTAACTCAATAGATACGTCATTACTTAAGAAAAATCACTTCACTTGAGAAAATTCAACTTTTAGGACTTGAGCGAAAATTTCCTTATTCTTCCAAGTATATTAATACTTGGATAACGATACTTATACGAAAGACTTTCTCCACCTACAAATTATACAGGCAATTCTTTCTAATTTTTTTTTCCCCTAAAATCATAATTTATTTTGGAAGAGTCTTGCGGTGAGCTGAGAACAGAGATCGAAAGAGAGAACCCTGCAGTAAAAGTTAACCTATAACCTATAAAGACAGGACCATTCAACCACTACTAAAGGCCAAGTTTAACCAAACCCCTATTCAATTTGCTTGTGAATTTCAAATTTATTGGGCTAAATTAAAGTTCGGTGGTGGAGCTGTCCTATCTTGAGGGCCCTTCTACTTGAATTTCAATTATTTTTTGAATCTCCTAAAAATCAAATCTCTGTATTTTAAATTTAAATCCCTTTGTCTTTTGCCATCTGTCTCCTAATCTTTCAATGCTTTCTTTATTCCCTTCTGATTAGCTTAATTAATCAGGACGCTATACTAGACTTTATAACACAATTATTACCCTTATTATTTAATTTTAATTTTTCTGTTTTAATTGAATTGCTTTATATGTAAGATGAATATATTCTTTTTCCATGCTTTAATATCACATCTTTCCCTTTCTGACCAACCCTGTCTGATGGTCTATTACTCATTTTTCTCTTATGAACCAACAGACTATAGATAAAAGCAAAACTAGTCCTTCCTCTTCCAGACCACAACTTTTCTTTGGTTTTTCCCTTTTTTTTTTTTTTTTTTTTTGTGGTCTACTTTCCTTTCCAATTCCAAGCATGGCAACTGCAGTTCTAACATATCTACTCCTCTTTATTGCCATCTCTACCACTCTTGCTTATGATCCTGACATGCTTCAAGATCTCTGCGTGGCTGATAAATCTTCAGGTATCAAATTTTCTGTGTTTTTTTTTTTTTTTGGTTAATTAGGTACCAGTGACTTTAAATTCGCAATTCTATATTTCTGGGAACGATTTCAGTACGTCTAAATCAAAGTTGTTGATGTTTGCAGGAGTTAAAGTAAATGGATTTCCATGCAAAGCAGACGCGAATATTACAGCAGATGATTTTTTCTTTGCTGGTATAGCAAAGCCAGGAGTTGTCAACAATTCTGTAGGATCACTAGTTACAGGAGCCAACGTTGAGAAAATTCCAGGCTTGAACACTTTAGGTGTTTCACTATCTCGTATTGACTATGCCCCTGATGGGCTTAACCCACCACACACACACCCACGCGCCACTGAAATGATTTTCGTTCTTGAAGGAGAATTGGATGTTGGATTCATCACTACTGCCAATAAATTGATATCAAAAACTATAAAGCAAGGTGAAACATTTGTTTTCCCAAGAGGTTTGGTTCACTTCCAGCAGAACATTGGTGACAAGGCAGCCTCTGTAATTTCTGCATTCAATAGTCAATTGCCTGGTACTCAATCTATTGCTGTGACATTGTTTACAGCTTCTCCACCAATCCCAACTCATGTCTTGACTAAGGCTTTCCAAGTTGGTACCAAGGAGGTTGAGAAGATCAAATCCAGGCTTGCCCCCAAGAAGTCTTGATTTTCTTTCTTACTTTCTTTTTTTTAATCTTTATTTCTAAAATTTTCTTATCTGATGGTACTTAAATGAATATCATATATTAAGAAGACACGGCAAATAATTATGTTCTATGTTCTTTTATTACTTCAATAATGGAATTGAATATAAGCAGATATTTGTAATTATCTTTTGGTTTACAAAATTTAATGTTCTCCATGAAAATTATTCAATTTACATTTTGGTCTTTTGCTTAATTAATTGCAAAATCTTGGGTAAATTATAAAATTTTCCGCTCGCTAAGCAATTTTAATAACAAAAACATAGAATAGACATATTAACATGGGATTTATGCAATAAATAATATTTATACTGCTCAAATAGGCAATATTAAGAGTCTTTTTTTCACTTTTTATAATTATCATATACTTGATGGGCTTCATTGCCAATGCCAAGCTACGTAATTATGAAGTATACAAACATTAAATAAATACAAAGAAGAGAATGTTAAAAAGATTGACAGAAAATCTCTCTAATCAACTGAATAAAAAAAAAATGACCCCATAATTAAGCGAATAATAAAGGAAAAGTATAAAAAAATATCATGTAATTCTAGTAATTTTTATTTTAAGATATGTGAAACTCTGATATTTTTACCGTTAACCCTCTTGAGTTTTAGAATTGAACATTACTTTTGAAGGACTGGCCAAATACCCAATTTGAAGGAACCAAGTTAAGAGCAGTTACGGTACGGCCATCGCTGGCTTGGACTCTAAAAGACAAGCTCTGCCCATTCAAATAGCTAAGGCTTTGCCAATTGGCCCCCCAATTCCTTGACATCATTTCCCATTTATTGGATTTTGACCCTTTTATCCATACGTTAGATATTTCTCCAGCTCCTCCCGCATTTGATATAAGCACTAGCTCAAAGTAGTTCTTTCCATTCATAGTAAATCTTATGCCCCCACTTCTCTTGCATCTCACCCTGTATATAACATTATGCCAAATATTATACTAATTACTAATCAACCCGTGTTAATTAATAAATTAAACAACTACTTAATTAGAAAAATAGAAAGAGGATTTTATTAATTAGAACATACTTTCTATATAAAATAGGTACAATTCCGGCCCTGTACTTGGCAATAGTGAGGAAGGCAGGTTGAGACATGTCGAAATGTGGGCGTGGAGGATTACACCAACCTCCATTGTCATTTGGGAGATTATAATTTGGTGGGCAGAAATTTGTAGCTGTAATTGTAATGGAATTGCCCTTAAGACACCACTGAGGAACCTGTGTTGAATCGCACACTATCTGATAGCACCCACCACATGATTTTCCATCATTGAACAGAGCTGTGCTCAATGCAGCATTTTTTATTCCATACCCATCCGTATAAAGATTTCCATATCCACATGCACCACCTTTGTATAGAATTAACACAAAGATATAAGTTAATTTTTTCAATTTTTACATAATAAATCGATTTTCTGTACTACGATAATTACAGATTATTCGGATTCTCAAACCCATTAAACTATTGATGCAAATATTAAATATATATACTTACCCATCGTACCAGAACCGTCACTACTACCATAGAAAGTTGCATGGGCTCGCAGCCAAATAGCTGATGCTACGTATAGATTTGTGGTAAACAAGGCAAGCAACAGAAAGACAAAAGGCATCACCATTATTATTAATTTTGAAGAAGACTTAGATGTATAATTGGATAAGGGTGATGATATGAAAATGACGGCAAATTCCCCACCTCTTTATAATAACTGCTAACGTTTCGTCTACTAATTAACAAAATATAATACTCTCATTAAATGCAAAATTATGGCGATGGATAAAATATAATATAACATTAATGATAGCTAAGTCCATTACGCAATCCTTAAATGATTAAAAATTTTAAACATTTTCGAGTCAATTTTCCATTAAATGTATTAAAAAAAAATTTTGCAATTAGGCCTTCAACTTCTTCTTCTCTTCTTTCTTTCTTCATTTCTCATTAACTATCGAGACTTTTGATGGAATCTTGCGATGTCGGTGAAGCTATTGTGAATTTCCCATGGTGTCCTCGTAATATTAATTATCTACTAAAGATATAAAATATATTTAATTATATTATATTATATTACAGTCTATTAAATATTATTTAAAATCATAACTAATATAATTTTAGTTTCTTTTAAAAGCTCATAATTATTATAAATTAATATGAAGTCAAAAAAAGTCATATTTATTTAATATGAATATAAATAAATGTAATAATAATGTTAATAAGAATATTACACCATATTTCCATTGACATATAATGCTTCTGATTTTTTAGGATTCGAAAGAGAAATATTGAAGCTATTTTATTATGATGATGATAGGACGTAGACTAATTATCATTTCACTAATTAAATCCCTTAATTAACTCGTTACCCTAATTAGCAAAAAAATTTGCTTTTCTCATGGTTAATTGGGTTTGAATATCAGAATTCAACTATAAAGTTTTACTATTATTTTGTTTATTTACAAAAATTCTCTAATTCCATAATTTGCTCAATTTTAGTCATAGAATTAAACCACAAAAGAAATTTTTTTTTTTTCCAATTGTATAACTTTCTTCTTTCACGAATAATTTGCTTTTAATAGATTAATCAAAAAGAACAATAATTTACTTTTGATATTACGGATTAATTTTTGCGCACGTATTAAAATCACCCTCTAATATAGATCAATGACGGATAAGGGAAATTAGAAAATTCATAAATAGGAAATAAATTCTCATTTGCAGTTAATCCAAGAAAGGAATCCTTGTTAATTTACTTTTGGTATACAGAACTGGAAATACAAAATTATTATACAAAGAAAAGATACATAATTAATTATTGGAACAAACCGAAGCCAAACTCATCAAAATGTAGGATATTTGAGCGAATTCAGCAGCTGTATTCGCACCACATGCAAATATTCCATCGTTTCAAGTTCATGGAATTTAGTCCGAAATTCATCATAATTACATAATGAGTTTTGTTGCTTGTACAATCAGTTTTACGATCCGTAGTACGTTACAGTACATTTGACATGCAAATTGTCAAGCAGCAGGAAATAAATTATTGGAATAATACATTAATTTGTTTACGGCTAGAAACTTGCATAGTTTACAACTTCCAACTTTGAAATGAAAATTTTAATTTCTTCAAATGAAAAATCTTAAGTCAAAGTTATTAAATTCCATGCATAACTGGGCACTCGTCAAAATTCTTTTTCTGCCTTAATTATTGGGCTAGTGCATAACCTAATATCAACATGTCCATATAGCGTTATATTTTCTTAAATTTTAATAGAAATTAAATTGAAACGATATAAATGATTTAAATAGATATAAGTTAAATTCACAAATGAATTTGGTTTAATAAATTTGAATTAACTATTTTTAAAATATTAGACCTAATTAATAATACAGTCAAGCTCAAATTATTATATATCCATATATTTTTAATATGTTTTTCTAATGTGAGATTAATTCTTAATAAGTTTTAAACTGAATTTTTTTTTTTAATTTTGATTTAGAAGTCGTGATTTATAATCTTCTTAATTTTTTCTATTCATATGATACGGGATTACTTTCCAGTGCACCACATTAAGTGCAATCTAATTGATTCATACCTTAATTAATTTATTTACACTAAATCAAACATCTACTCATTTATAAATTCTTTAATTATTTTCCATTTTTCCACTTCTCAACAAAAATATCTAAAAGCAGAGGAGGATGTATTATGAATTATCATATATAGCGTTTTTATGGTTGCAACTACTACATGCAATTATAAAATGAATGACTTATTTATCAAGAAATTAACATGTACTTATAATATAAAAGAGGATTAATGTAACGTATAAGTCAGCTACATGTGAATAATTATGCTTTGGTCGTAACTAGCAGTGCCATAAACTATGGCATGTCCAGTGGCATGCACATGGCTGATGACATCTTCAATGCGCTTACATCCCCACCTAATTAATGATTTACACATGGAATCATCTTGTTATTAAATTGCATTGCAATGATAAGATTATAAAACATTGATCGGAAAATCGATAGTTAATTAACTAAAAACTTTAGATTATCCACATACATATTTCAAGATTAAAAATCGCTTCAATTTTCTAGTAATTTTTATCAACCTTTGTTGTTGGTAAAAATTACTAGAAATGGGCCAAAAGGTATGGTGGGTAGGTATAAACCACCTGCGTCTTGCGTGTAAAAGCAAAAGCAACTTCCATTCAACCGCCACCAATGATGTCTAACACTTCCGTCGGAGTCAAAGAGAAGACCTTTTCACACAAATTTGTGGGCTCACCACTGGATAGAATTTCCCACGTGCAGGATATTTGGCGCGTATCAACGTGAACTGGGTATAAAGTATAAAAGCGAATTGGGGCATGAGGTAAACTTTAACCCCAACGTTTGGCAGAAATTTTTAATGAGGAAAGAGAACGAGAGATTGAAATTTTGAAAATTAGAAGATTCTTTTTATTTGAGAAAAGGTGAAAAATAAGTAGAAGGAAAATATATAAAAATGTTATTTTATTATACTAAAATTATAAATATATTCTTATTTTTAGTTTTAAAAATATTGTAGTAGGGAGAAATTTTGTAATTCACTTAACTTTTCACCCATTTTCTCTTCAAATATGGGTGGAAAATTTTTGAAGGATTCTATATACTTTTTTCAACCCATTTTTCATTCCTCTCTAATTTCTTTTTGTTTCCAAACAATGAAAAATATAGAATTTCCACTCATTTTCAATCCTTCCTCTTTTTTCCTTCCAATTTCCACCCTTTCTAAACAAAGTGTAAATGAAACACAAGTAAAAAAAAAAAAAAGAGATTAATTTTATCTTTCTTATTTTCTACGTTTTATATTCAAGATGTTTGAGTATATTACTGTTAATTGATAATATTGTTAATCTATTCAATTTATCTTGCGATGTAATTAATGTTAAATAAAATTTTAATAATTTTAACTTAATGTGTCTTTTTTTTACCGTCAATGATAAATTTATCAAGTGTTTCATGTTAAGATTTGATTAACATTTCAATTCTTTTCTTAGTTTTTGACATCCACTTTCATATTTTCTATTAAACATGATTTTATTAAAAATATTCATCCAAAGGTATATTCAATCAAAGAGAAAATCACAACAATACAAATAAAAAATTAATAACAAATATCAATAACAAAAAAAATTATCAAATTAATGATCAATCAAATAATCAATAAACCCAATTTTAAATATAATACAAATACAAACTAAAAAAAAATTTAAAAAGATAGAATGATAGAAACTGAAAAATAATACTTGAACCCAAATGCCCAATTATTAAAATCTTTTGAGATATAAATTAACAAAACATAAAGAAGCATTAGTGTTGAGGGGAAACAATAGAAGAGTGTTGAGCAAAAGTTAAAGACTTTGGTTTTTATATATTGAAAATAAATAAATAATTTTTTTTTTCATTTTAATAGAAAAAAAAGAAAAAATGAAACAATTATTAGGTGTTTAATATCGCTGCGGTTTTTAATTTTCTATTTTTTTCAAATTTCAAAAAAATAAGTATTAGAAAATATTTTTAAAAAATTATTATTTTTTATTTCTTTCAGTTTTTAATTTTCTATTTTTTTCAAATTTCAAAAAAATAAGTATTAGAAAATATTTTTAAAAAATTATGATTTTTTATTTCTTTCAGTTTTTAATTTTCTATTTTTTTCAAATTTCAAAAAAATAAATATTAGAAAATGTTTTTAAAAAATTATTATTTTTTATTTTTTTCATGTTTATCTAAAAACATTTTGAAAACAGAAAACCAAAAACAACAAATTATAATTTTCAAAATCCTATTTTTATTTTTGAAAAAAAAAAGATAACAAATGGGTTCTAAATTTTTTGAAAAGAAGCAAAATCTTTTTTGAAAAAAGACTCCTTATTCTTAAAAAGATAAAATATTTATTTTTTGTTGGGAGGGAGGCCCACATTTCTTTTAGGGACATCAGGCAGTTGCCTAATTTGCCTCAGAGACATCGGCCCTGTATCTGGCAACTTTCTATTATTTGGAATTTCATCATTCCATTTCGACCTATAATACGTTTTCCTTTTCCATAAAGGGGCTAATTATTCAGCATGCAAGATGTAATTAGCAAAAGCAACTTCCAAAAATGTGATAAAATATAAACCCAGATTGACAGAAGAGAAGGGTGAGCCAATTTGGTATTATAAACCATACTGCAATTAAATCAGTGATTCTCACAGCAGATTTGGAATGCAGCCACATGATGACAAAAATTTGTATTCTTGCTATTTTAAAAAAAAAAAAAAAAAAAAACGGTCTGCAGCTTATGCGGGGCAAAAAAAAAAAAAATTACCGCATTAACTTGTTTCAAACCACATCAAAAGTTCCTTTGATATGAGCAAGTAGCTCTGCCATTGGCATAGCAACTTTCTAGTGCATTGACATGCTGATAAAGAGGTGTACGCTCTTCCTCTTTAGAGCACATATATCCAACAATTTGGACTGGTTAATCTATTTACATTGTACTAAGGAACTACATAGAATGCTCTTTTTATATATATTTTTTCCTGTTATAAATCAGTGGGAGAGCTCATACCAACTTTAGCAGCAACAGATATAATTGTCAATATTAGCTGTAGTTTGTCAACAACCAATATTAAGGAGACATGCCAAAAGTAATCTAATCCTTTTTGTCCTTGATACAGTCTTCCAAAATCTGTACATTAGAATCAAGGTGTGAGTTTTTTCATCATGTTAACACTGGGGATGAAATGAACAGTCACAAATTGGTCAATCATGCCATATACTCAAGATAAAGGCTGCAGAGATTAAGCTTCTAGAGTCTAGACAATAGTTTCAACTTGATGCATTTGAATCTAATTATGAGCCAAGTGACCAGTTCAGTGCATGCTGTGATTTTAAATTAACCATGCTTGTCCAGCTCTTAGCTCAGTTCAATGGGTTTGCAAAATAGTATTGAAGTTCTGTTCCTACTCTGACATGCTTTTCAGCCTCAAAACTAAAGACCGTAGGTACATGCATCCAGACTACTTCTCCATTTTGTAGTGGGTACTTGTCCAAACGATGATGCAAAGATCTGCCACATACCTTAAACATGTTTCTTATTTCAAGGGATGTTACGGCAAGATAATGCAACTCAACTGCCATACCATCAATCTAAACAAGGTGTCCAGAAAATTTCAGTGAAAATTAATTCAGGGTCTTGACCTGAGCTTAAACATGCTCCAGGCTCAAGTGGACAGAGCCCACCCTAATTTAAACAGCTCTATAGCAGTCCTAATTGCAGGGCTCGCTTCTGAGTTCTGAGAAGTTATGTTACCATGACCACATTACAGCAGGTGAACTCGAACATAAACACAGAGACATACCTTCAGGAGTCAATGGAAGGGTTCTGAAGTAAAGATCTAGCATTATGCAGGATAGCACTGGCCTCCTCATTTGAGGCATCAAGCATCCGTAGTTCTTTGATCTCCTCTTGCCATTTCTCCATTTGTTCCTTGTGCATCCTGTAGACAAGGCATGGTATTTAATATGAAATGTAAAGCATTTACAGTCACTATACTGTAAGGCACACGTTTTATCATTCGGAACTGACATTATCAACCGCTCTTCAAATTCATCACTCATCTCCTTAAACATTGCTTTTCCTGATTCCAGTAGCTCAGACACCTACATGAATCAATGACACGCAAAAGTTTAATGAACAGCAAAAGTCTACAGTCATAATTATTTCTACAAGGAGGATAAACTATATATCTCATCTAAGTTGATCAGGGACCTATCTTAAACTTTCAAAGGCATCTCCAACTGATTGGAGAAAGAATAGCAGATACATTACAAAAAGGTAATCATGGATGATGCATATACAAAATATTCTATTCTATATGCTTTTTGAGTTATAACAAATATAATCCAATAGCTACCATTTGAGTGAAGTGCTCAATCTTCTCAAAAATGTGAGCAATATTAAGCTCCATTTCTTCTGATCCAACAGTGTTGGTCTCATTCTCTTCTTTTTCTACGATTTCTAGGGCTTCTCCATCTCTTACATCCTGCTCCTTCTCTTCCATCTGAAGAAGGATAACAATTACACGCTGTCCCCATGAAAAACATGACTAATTTTCCATAACAGTAAACGATTTGAAAAGTGAAGAAGATGAATAGCCGTACACCAAGCTTCATACGTTTCCTCAAAATTTCATCTGCTTCGCTTTCCATTTCAGATGCTGAGTTTAAAGCTGCATATAAGTAACAGATCTTCTATTAAATAACTTGCTTCATGAATATAAAGAAGTCCTTTAAGCAAATAGAACATGGTTAATACCTTCCACAGAGCTATATTGTTAAGAACTGAAATAAATATAATAGTGAAATTAGCTCATGTAATTAAGGTGCCAAATCCAACAGTTCCGAACAAATCGTGAGAAATGACTACTTGTCGATCCTTGTAAAATAAAGAACAAGAGCAACTTTCTTTCTCACAAATGGAATACGCGAGAGAGAAGAAAATCAAAATGCTCGATCATCTTTCGATTCCTTGTTGCAGAAAAGGAAAACAGAACCCTAAAATTCACAAAACTTGAATCTGATTTGAAACTAATGAAATTCTCAGAGATTATTAATCTAAAACGGAAAGCAGATCAAATATCGCATTAACGGTGATTTGAAAATAGAATCCGAAAGGAAAAAAGAAAAACAGGGATCATGCAGCTCATGGTGATGAATCGTAATAATAATTTTAATTCTCAAAATACAAAATCATATGGATTATTATTTTCTATTCCTGAGAATAATCTATCTTCATCAATATGACATTTTTTCAAATCAAATTATGCAAACGAAACTGAGAAATCATTACCTCAAGCTGAATCGCCAAAGAAATCTGCAATTGATCTCTCAAGCTCCCAGCTAGAATCGAAGGAAGAGAGGGCAAGAGAGAAAAGGAATACAATTTGAAGACTAAAATGGAATTGTTTGGCTCGAAAGTATCCAAATTCTTTTGAAATTTTTTGGAATACTTCGGAATGCGCGGGAGTTTTCATTTACTGAATACTATTCCTCGTTCACTAGGATTAAAGCTGTGCCGTTTAGACCTACTTCTAAACGGTGCCAATGACCAAACTGCGTGCCGCTAATAAAGACGGCGTGCTTCATACGCGTAGGAGAACAAAACGGAGACGCTCGTAAATTGTTGGGTTAACAGGTAACTTTATCCAGCCTTTGCATGTTTGTACAATTATTGCTATATATACTAGTTTTTTAACCGCTTGTTAACAATAACCAAAGTTATAAATATTGGAAATATTTTTTATATAATTATATTAAAATAATAAGTTTAATATTTATGAATTTAGAATATTATTGATATTTTGATAAATTAATTATTTTCATATCTAGTGATTTTTTTATATTAACAAAAAGATGTGATATTTCTTTTTATTAGTGTTTTATCTATATATATATATTTTTAAAAGTGTATAGTCTATAATTGGAAAAAATATTAATTTTCAAAATAGTTAATACAATTTATAATTTTTTTAATAATTTTCTTTTGAAATCAATAAAAATTCAATAATTAAACTAAAATAGCATTGTAAGGTTATAATTAAGTCAAATTCTAATAAAATAATATATACTTTTAACATCTAATAATAATCCAATAAATATTATTTTTAAATTTTAATAAAGTTTAGGACAATGGTAACTTTAAAACTAAAAAAATAATATAATAAAATATAGCTAATCTTTTTTCAGATCAATAATGTGTTTAGCAATTTTTTAGCATAAAAGTTTGCAAAATTATTCATTTATTGTTTATTTTATTTTAAAGTTTCAAATCAAAATTAAATATAGACAATAATTTTATTATGTAATATATAAATAATGATTTTTTTTTTTTATATTTACATGATCTTAAATATCCTTAAAAATATATAAAAAATAATTTGATAATTATATCAATAAGATACCTCATAAAAAATTATATAATTGAAATAATGTATGTAAGTATCAAATTATTAATTCATATTCTATTTGATTAATGAAATTCAAACATTTCTTTTTAAATTGTTTTATATCACTATATAGACTTTCTCTTTCGCAAAAAAAAAAAAAAAAAAAAAAAAAAAAAATCTTTAAACCTTTTAGCTGTAATATCAAAAGTCAAAAACCAGTATTTTAATACCTACAAAATTTATTGTAAATTATTTTTGAATAAAATTATTGAAGATGATGATAAAAATCATAATAACAACATCAAAATACTAAAAAAATACGTAAAAAAATACTAACTAATACTATAAAAAATACGTAAATTAATATGAAATAAGAATACAATAACTTCAAACACAGCAAATAAAAAAAGTAAAAATTATAGAAACTAACACACATATTATAAATATAAAATATATATTATCACGATGGTCATAATTAATTATTATTCTTGTTCAAAAAATAAACATTGGCAGGAGAATAACTGGGGTGGAGTCATTTTATCATTGGGCCAAGCCCAAATACAGTAATACACACGATAGCCTAACGCTTGCTGACGTGGGCACCACATTAGAGCCATTTTCAGCCCAATAACATTCTAACACGTCTTCTACTAGAAGCTAAAACTATACTATCAGCAAATAGTAGTTCCACGTGTATAAACTGCTAGACTTGCGCCAGGTCATCAAACGCAGTGTTTTTTTTTTTTCCTTAAGTTAAAACTGGAGGACGCGGCATCAGAAATTCAGAAGAGGCTCATCAAGCCGCGAGGCTGTACGTTGATGGATGTAAAAGGGAGAATGTTTTTGAATTTAAAATGGCAGTGGCAGAGTAGTAAATTGGTGGACTTAAAAGGGGGTAAAGTTGTAGTCTTTTATACTACTGTCTACTGGGTACTGGAGCTGTGGAGAGCGAGCGCCTCAGTATCAGTGGAACAAAAGAAAAACAAGAAAAAAGAAGTTCAATTTTCATTACCTTTGTTTCGCTTTGGAATTTTACAATTCTTCCATTCGTATTCTTGACGTTTCACTGTCATTTTTTTTTCTTTATTTTTTTTAATATACTATATATTTTAACACTCAGCTGGTTATCACTCCACCAACTAGCACACCTACTACTACCTCCATGGGAGACCAGCAGAGGTTCTTGCTTCTCTTCTAAGTTTGGAAGAGAGGCTTTTCTGCTTTACCTCACTCTCACCATCTCTACTTTATCTAATTACAAACAAAAAATGCCACTCACTTTTGATACTTGCTATCGTTATTGTGGTTTGCTCTATGAATCGTTATCTCAGGTGGTTCTTGTTGCTGTTTTAATTCTATACAGTTCAGTTGGTTTGGCTGCTTCAAGCGATGATGATAAACAGGCATTGTTACAGTTCAAATCTGCCATCACTAAAGACCCATTTTGGGTTACTTCAAATTGGAACCCTAAGGATCTAGACCCTTGTTCTTGGAACGGCGTTACGTGTGACCCTTTTTACCGTCGAGTGATAGCCCTCAATCTCTCCTCCAATAACAACTCTACCTGCCCTCTTGTTTCTCTTTCCTCAACTTCAACAATGACGAATGATGGAGTGGTAGGTAATTTTTCTTTGCTCTTTCCTTGCTTAGGGTTTAACAACGATTTGTCACCAAAACTGGCTGGCAATTTGTCTCCTGCAATTGGCCAGCTCTCTCAGCTAAGACTGTTGTCTCTTGGGTTTAATGAGTTTTCTGGAGAATTGCCTATTGAGATTGGCCAGCTTTACCTGTTAGAGGTTCTCGACTTGAGTTTTAATGCTTTTCACGGGACTATACCGGTTCCCCTCCAAAATTGCACGTCATTGCGCGCTATTAATCTCTCTGGGAATCGATTGAATGGTACGATTCCTGCATTTTTTGATCAATTTCCAGCTTTGCAAATTTTTGCGCTTTCCTTTAATTTGTTGAGTGGTTCCATTCCGGATGGTTTGGGTGACAACTGTGGGAGCCTTGAGCATCTTCTTCTCGATGGAAATTCACTTTCGGGTTCAATTCCTTCTAATTTAGGGAATTGCAAGAAGCTTCGATCTTTGATACTGTCTTCAAATTTGTTGCAAGATGATATTCCTCCAACTCTTGGGCAATTACAAAATCTTGAAGTGCTCGACTTGTCCAGAAATTTCTTGAGTGGGATTATACCTCCTGAGTTGGGCAACTGTGAGCAGTTAAAGCTACTCGTGTTAAAAAATAACTATTATCCCTTGTGGTCAACAGATATTTTTAGCTCGACAATTGAAGAAGATGAGCGTGGGGAGGGGGAGTTTAACTATTTTGATGGCAAATTACCTGATAGTATCACAAGGCTACCCAATCTTCATGTGCTTTGGGCGCCAAGCTTGAACTTTGAAGGTGTATTTCCAGAGAATTGGGGCTCAGCTAACTTGAAGATGCTGAATTTGGCAGGAAATTACTTCACTGGAGATTTACCTGCGTCCCTTGCCAATTGTAAGGAGTTGTACTTTCTTGATTTGAGTTCCAATAACTTGACTGGGTTGCTTCCGGAAGCATTTTCTGTTCCATGTATGTTTGTTTTTAACATCAGCCAGAACTCTTTTACCGGGGATATCCCAAGATTCGCTAGTGGTGGGTGTTCCGGGATGTCTGCTAGTTTGTCCACTGCACATGGTGATTTTGTTAGTTTCTTCTCTTCTTTCTTTTATAGAAATGCTGTTATGGGTATTGCATATTTCTCTTTTCCTTCTGGTGCTTTGGCTGTATTGCATGATTTAAGCAACAACTTTTTCACTGGGCCAGTTCCGCCCCTGTTGATTGCTTCAGGAAGTTTTTCTCATAGGCCTTTTTATGGTTTTTGGTTGGGTGGTAATAACCTTGAGGGCAATATTTCAACTTATTCCTTCGATCTGTGTCTTAGTTTAGATGGCCTGATTTTTGATATCAGTGACAATAGAATTGTTGGTGAACTTCCTTCAGCTGTGGGAAACAGTTGTAAATGCGTGAAATTTTTAAGCTTGGCAGGAAATGATTTAATTGGTTCAATTCCTCGTACTTTCGCTTATTTGGATTCCTTAGTTAGTCTTAACCTTAGTAGAAATGGATTGGAAGGTTCCATCCCTTCCTTTGTTGGTCAGATGAAAGAATTGAGGTATTTATCCCTCTCCAGCAATAACTTTACTGGTGTAGTACCTTGGGAGTTAGCTCGACTGTCTGCACTAGAAGTTTTGGAACTTTCTTCAAATTCTCTTTCAGGAGAGATTCCACCTGATTTTGCGAAACTTAAACATCTTAATGTACTGCGAATAGATCATAACCACTTCTCTGGAAAGATACCATCTAGTTTTGGTAATACAACTTCACTCTCGGTATTTGATGTATCTTTCAACAATTTATCTGGATCTGTCCCTCTGAATTCAAACTTAATTAAGTGTGAAAATCTTCAAGGAAATCCTAACCTTCAGCCATGCCATTCTGATCCATCAACCTCTGAATGGGAACAGGAGCATTCTGGTAATGTTTCCCAGCAAGGAGCCAGTCCTCCCATTGGAAGTATGCAGAGGAACTATGGTGCTTTCAGTCCGATTGAAATTGCCTCAATTACATCAGCCTCAGTCATTTTCTCCGTTCTAGTAGCATTAATTCTCTTCCTTACATGCATGAAGAAATTTGTGTGCAATTCTGCATCTGGACGAGGGCCAGGCAGGAAGGAAGTGGTAACTTGCAACGACATTGGCATACAGTTGACCTATGAAAATGTTGTAAGGGCTACTGGTGGTTTCAATATTCAGAATTGCATTGGAAGTGGAGGTTTTGGTGCGACATACAAGGCTGAGATTGTTCCTGGAGTTGTGGTGGCAGTAAAGCGGCTCTCCGTTGGGAGATTTCAAGGTGTTCAACAGTTTGCAACTGAGATCAGAACTCTAGGAAGGGTGCAGCATCCAAACCTTGTAAAGCTGATAGGTTACCATCTAAGTGATACAGAAATGTTCCTCATCTACAACTACCTGCCTGGTGGCAATCTAGAAACTTTCATCCAGGAGCGCTCGAGGAGAGTAGTGGAATGGAGCATGCTTCACAAGATTGCTCTTGATATTGCACGTGCTCTTGCTTATTTGCATGATGAGTGTGTCCCTCGGGTGTTACACCGTGATATTAAGCCAAGCAACATATTGCTGGATAACAACTTTAATGCATATCTATCTGATTTTGGCCTGGCCCGTCTTTTGGGTACTTCTGAGACACATGCCACAACTGATGTTGCTGGGACTTTTGGATATGTTGCCCCTGAATATGCAATGACATGCCGTGTTTCTGATAAGGCAGATGTGTATAGTTATGGTGTTGTTCTCCTAGAACTAATATCTGACAAGAAGGCTCTGGATCCCTCCTTCTCTTCCTTTGGAAATGGTTTCAACATTGTGGCTTGGGCAAGTATGCTTTTACGACAGGGTCGGGCCAGTGAGTTTTTTACAGCTGGCTTGTGGGATTCTGGGCCCCATAATGATTTAGTTCAGATACTTCACTTAGGCATCATGTGTACAGGTGAATCTCTTTCATCCAGACCTTCCATGAAGCAAGTGGCCCAACGGTTGAAGCGTATTCAACCTGCAACATCTTAACTGAAGGTTTTGACAATACATGTTTTGTAAGTTAACACTAATGATTTCTAGTTTTCAATTATCTTATCATTCATTTTGTAAAGAAGCCAGCAGACTTATCCTTTGTAATATGTTGTAGTTAATCAGACCCTGAAACTATATAAAATCTGATATTTAAGTGAAAATAATTATTGAATCTACCTGCAGCTTTTTTATTTTTCATTGCTTTTCTATAAAAGTATGCTGGCAACAATTGAGATATATCCAATAGTTATTAGAGTTCTTCTGAAGTATTTTCAATTGCTGGCCATGGTATTCGATGCAGCCAATCATTGGTGTCCTTATAAAATTTAGGAATCCCAAAACATTTTCCATTTTAAATGTTTTACATGATAATATTGAAAACCTAGCAAAGAAATATTGAAATAATCAGCAGAAGACATCAAAACCTTAAAGTGCTGCAGTTTGAATTTCATGACTCTTAATATCTTCTCGGCTTCTGAAGAAACCTTGACCTAAAAGGAAGGCAAGAGAAAGGTTCAGCTTGGGATTCTATAAGGTTTGGGAAGTTTTATATGCCTAATCATTCTGTTGAAGATTAGTTTTTAGGAGTAAATCGGCTAAACATTAAAATTGGTCAAACTGCAAACTAATAATTTTTTTTTTTTCGTTTTTTCTTCTTAATTTATCTGTCTTCTGCTGCATGGTCGATTGATGCCAATGATTGCCATTGAATTTGTTAGGCTCTGTTCTTTTCTCAATTGTTTCAAGAGTTAAATTACATGTGCCAGATGCTTGAGATTTAATTGACATCATATATCAATTTTTTTTTTCCCCAGTATTGATCATTGTTTTCTGGATCATGAATTTTCAATTGAACCATACAATTTCCAGGAAATTTTTTCATACTTATATTTACAAGTACTTTAATCTAAATCTGTTAGTATGTTGCTGTTTACTTTTTACATTAACTAAGATAAAGCACAAGCTCATTTTTGAAATTCCAGTATTAGCTTTTAACTGGTTCTCTTGGATGTTGATACATAGACCAATCACAGGTTACATAAAGAATATACAAGTGCTTCCCAAATGAGGTCTCCTAGAAGCATTATGTTTGGAGTTTATCCAAATGTATTCTGGGATATTATTTTTTTTACTATCAATATTTTACTGAGAAAAGCATTATTTCTTTCATCAATGCAGGGCTATTGACTGTTTCATTCCTCGAAATTTTTGGAATCCTTGGTGCTAGCATTTATGGTAGGGTCAGCAGTAAATGGATTAGGTGAATTCCTAGGTTCTTTGACCATGGGTATTTGTTACAAGTCTTCTCTAGTCATTGTGGTATAGTGATTAGCGGCCTATGCCTGGATATTGATTTGAACAAACCGATAAGTTTTTTCTATTTTTTTCTTTTTTTGCAGGTGCTTTTATTTTATTTCTTCTTTCAGTTGAAACTTTTGAGACTATAGCAGAATGGATATGCTATGAGTTGCAGAGTCACACTGTGCCCCCTGGCCCCCCACCCCTTCTTCCTTCTCTTTTCCTACCCTCCTTCCCGTCACCTCTCCACAGGATTTTATAGGCTTCAGTTGGCTCTTTACATGGGCATTATGTTTTTCTGTAGCCACACACATAACAATCATTAATTATGACCTTAAAGAAGCTGTTCTTTAATATTGTGTAGTGCATAGAGGCTCTATATGTCATTCAATCCAATCATTGATGGCTAATATCTATTTCAGTTTTCACAAAGTAACATAAGGAGTCCTGTGGAAATCAAGTGATATTGGTCTGCTCATGTCCACACCAGAATATCTGGTGTTTGCAGACAAAAACCTGCTGTTGAATAATGTCTAACTTGCATGTACAAGAAAAGTGCCTTGGAAGCATTTTGCTCACTACAAGGTTAAGCGACAGCTTGCAACAAAGAAATTGAAGTGGCAGCTGCAAAGATATGGCACGTTTGCTCTGTATCCTCTACTGGATTACTGCTTATGACTCATGAGTATCTATTGTCGTTGTAAGGACTAAAAGAAAATGGTGCACTGCCTCAATGACCCTGCATCAGTTAACTTTTGTAATATGATGCTAGCATATCAGAATGGTTAAATCTCTTCCACTTGTTATAGAATATTTTGGGCATTGATAATTTACTTTCTGCTGCAACTCCAGATGGCATGTCTGGTAAACTATTAGACATTTATGTGTTGCAAATCCTTAGCATCTTCACTGTCAGCCTGACAGGTAACTTGTTTTTTCTGCTCTGGTGTTTCTTATTATCTCTCAAGTTAGTGAAGACTAAAGGGAGATGGTTTGTAAAGTTGCGGAGAATACAAAGGTACAAATCACACCCCTTGGATGTACTATTTTTTAACCTTCAAATAGCGAACTTCCACAATATACTTTCGGATGCACTTTTGTTACAGGGAATCAGGGGAATGGTAAGGTTTGTTTTGTATCCGTGCTGTTTTTGGTTTTTGTTGCTCAATGATCATAAAAAACATATCATTAAAACTTTTTTTTTTTTTTTTTTACTTGATGTCTTCAAGAGAAAAATGAGTTTTACAAAAAAAGAAATCCATGAAAAGTAGTTTTTTACTTATTTCATCAATTCATTTTTCAAGATACAACTTTTCAGTTCTGGATAACAATCAAAAACATTGATATCTAATGAGCCAGGTCTGATTTTCATTCTTAGTCTCTCGTGCTTGTAAATGCAGATATGAAAACTACTTATTGAAGGGTTTTTCCTCATTCTTAGTTTCTTGCTCTCATTATTTTCGTTTCATGTTACCGAACTTCCCAAGGAACGAAATAAAGGATTGATTTATGTTATTGGTCAGTTCATGCCAATAACCAAATGACGTGTTGGCACATTTTGTTGCTGTTTTTAATTTATTATATTGTGCAATAGGATATTTTATTTTTACCTTTTTATTTAATAATAATAATAATAATACACCATTGTTTGTTTGGTTTTAAAAAGTCATTAACAAAATATATGCCAGGTTTTGGGATAAACACAAGTTAGGTTTTAGGAAATGCTTATGTCTTATGAATGAAAAACTTGGGATGGTTAGTTATTTGCACTCAACGGTCGAACATTTTTCTTTGAGCACTTTTCTCATTCTACCTAGTACTAGTGGGTAGAGCACCTTTAAAACTTTCTTGTCTTAGGGCACATACAGACAAGGAAACAGTGAAATGGTAATTGTCTGTACTGCGGATTTTTGTCAAGACGCTTCCTACTTCCTATAATGTTCACATGCAACTTTCTTTTCTGCTGGCAGTGGAGGGGGTGAAACTGAATTACTGATAGCTGGTGAAACTGATCAAGAACGTTGTGCAAGGGGCTGCAATAATTGTTGTGACGCTTCACGTGCTGCACACTTCAATTGATCACGGGTTCCATAGACATATTTTACTAAAATTTTAAGGTAAATGAATGCCCCCATAAATACAAAATACAGATTTTTTTTTTACTTTAAAAGCAATCTGTTGTGAAATGGAGGCTAACACATTGAGTTGGATGTGGTTTAAGTTAAATTCTAGTTAGTTGAATGGTCGTTATCTTTCCCAACACCATTATTTCATTTCGTGTTGTTGTTGTACAAGTAATAATTATAGTCCTACAATGTGAATTCATCCAGAAAAAGCAAGTATGATAAGTGCAAATACAAACACCACATCAAGTATGGTCCAAATCATATATAAATTCGAAAGAACTGCTGACATGAGAGGCTTGGATTTTGGGTCTGTTTCAAATGACAACAAATTATGGGCATGGATATTCATTAAATTAGGAACCTAGAGCATCTATTTTTATTTACTTGGGTAGTACATTGGAAAGAAGAAAAACTAAAACAGACATAAATCTGAATCTCTAATTTCATACACTGTAATTGAAATGCTGGATTAATCAAACTAGATTATTATATGCATTCTGATTGGATATCAATATCATAAATAAAAACAGATTATATCGTATAACAGGTGTATGTTGATCATTGAATGGGTGTGTGAGTGACATCTAAAAGATGGCCTGAAATGTTTCCAGACAGTAATGCACCTTGAATAGAACATTTAAGAGGCCATCATACATGGTAACGTATAATCTTGAAATCGAGTGTCCACATCAAATGCTATACGAAATTTGATAATAAGCTTTACTTTGATCTGGTTTCACACGACTCCAATCGAAATAACAGCCAAAAATGGCTTAAATAGAGAAAAGGGGAAAATAAAATAAAATAAATGTTTGCTTGTCGTGAAGAACTTCTAAAGACATGTTTAAAACCTAACTAGATGCTTTCGTTTTTTTTTTTTTTTTTTTACTTTCTGCGCTTGTGTGTGCATATACATTGATAAATTGATGGCAATGTACATGAATAAGATTGTGGGCTTTGAGAACTCACATGATTAATCTAATTAATTTTGATATAGATTCGAATTTAAGTCTCCTCCCTTTGTTAATTAATAATTAGGATGTTTCTTGAGCATCAAATGACAAAATAATATATATGCAGGATTTGACACAGTCTGCACACTAATTCCTAATTTATGAGAACTGTTGAGAATTCTTTCGGATGTAACGAAAATAAATTGAAAAAAATAATAATAAAATGGGAAAATGGGAAGAGTATCATAGTACAGAAAATTCCTTTTTTTTTTTTTTTTTTTTTTTTTTAAGGAATAAAGAGATTTGAACCAGAATCTAGTATAAGATGATATATGACTATACTTTAGCATCATTTCTCTTATAAATTAGTTCACATGAACTGTAAATTAAAAGAAACTTATCAATCAATATTTTGGAATTATTTTTATGTTCGAGATAAGATCAACTGGACGTCCTCTCAAAAATATTTAATTAGATTAGCTTGACGTCCTCTCAAAAGAAAAAAAAAAAAAAAAAAGATTGACTTGATGTGTCGTATAGATAGAATTAGAATTACACACACTTTTTTTTTTTTTTTTTTGGTACAGTGAAAATTCTCATCTCCTATAGCGTAAGACAGAGATATATATATATATATGTTTATAAATTTACATTTTCTAAACTAAATATTTATATAGATATGCTTTCTTTTAACAAACAAGCAATGAAGTTAATTATTTTTTTTTAATTTGTTAAGTTCAGTGAAGAAATTTTATTATAGTATAATAAAATTTAATTTTAAGGATTTCAAACTGCAATATGAAGAGCATCAAAACTTTGGATAATTTGTTTGGCTAATGACAATTTTCATGCATGTGAATTTTGCTAAATTTCAAATTTATTCAATAATAATAAGATCTAAATAATTACATAATTAGTGTTACATAATCTCGTTATTAAGAGAAATACATGTAATTGATTAATAAAATCAATTGGTTGTTAAGTGAGAAAAATATGTAATTGATTAACAAATTACATATATAATATCTTGTCAATTTAATGATAATAATTCATAAATTATTGCACCTATCAATTCATTGATTTTGTTAAGCAATTACATATTTTTCTTTTCATAATGAGATCTAATAACTTAAAAACAGAAAACATCATAACACATATATATGTATTCTTAGTGAGTAATAATAATATAACAAAGTCATTATACTAATTAGGTGGACACTATCATTACGAGATGAAGGTATAACCTATTTAAACACTTAATTATTTGCATTGACTTTTTCATTACATTTACTTCAACTTTGTGTTAAGAATTTCTACCCTGTTTTTTCTTCAAAAAAAAAGGACCCTGGTTAATTAAGAATTAATATCACATCCTAATTATTCAGTTACATCATAACTATTTTTATATTCTGGTTACACAAAATTTATTAATTACTCAAGTCTAGTCAGTTAATTATCAGTCTATTGGTGCGTATGAGTGGCAAACCCTACATAAATAGACCCACCCTCTTTCTATCAAGACCCAAGAAAACAAAAAGTTTAAAGAAAAGAGCTCTCTTTTATCAACCAGTGATGAGAAGGTTGAAGTACAGTTTTAGTTTGGTGGGTCTTGTTTTGGTTATTATCGTCCAAAAACATGGAAATTGCAAAGAGGATTTTTTTGCAAAAACAAATGGAACCCATTTCGTAATGAATAATAAGCCTCTTTATTTAAATGGATTTAATGCATATTGGATGATGTATATGGCTTCTGATCCTTCTACTAGACCTAAAGTCACATCTGCTTACCAGCAAGCTTCAAAGTACGGTATGAATATTGCTAGAACTTGGGCGTTTAGTGATGGTGTTACTGATAGACCCCTCCAGATTTCCCCAGGTACCTACAATGAGGACATGTTCAAGGTATTTATTTACGTATTTATAATTAACTGAATATGCATGTCTTTTTTTTTTTTTATTTCTATTTGAGTTGTGATTATGAAATTTAATAAACTGGCAATCTCACTCTGTTATTGTAACATGCATTAAATTAAAACTCATCAGCTTATGCATGCCTCTAAGCTTTCTTAATTCTTAATTATAACTGTTCTGCATATAATATATAGTTTTATTTTGATTATGCAGGGATTGGACTTTGTTATAGCAGAAGCTGGAAAACATGGACTTTATGTGATACTGAGCTTAGTGAATAACTTTAAGGATTATGGGGGTAAGGCGCAATATGTTAAGTGGGCAAGAGAACGTGGCCAGCAACTGAGTAGCGATGATGATTTCTACACTAACCCTATTGTCAAAGCATACTACAAAAACCATATTAAGGTTATTTATATATGATATTTAATTAATTTTAAATGAATTTCAGATTCGCAAACTCATAATTTTAAGAATACTTTCATTATTATTATAATATATAGTCAAGACTGTGTTTCAAATTCGTAATCCTCATAATCTGGAAATGGAAACATCACTCTATATATGTTATGCCTTTTTAGCAAAACCATCACGAATTTCTTGGGCCAGTCATACAGTATCACGGTTGTCTTGATTTTTTAGCACAATTTGGCAATAATCGATCTCGTGCACAAGAGAAAAGACAAGTTCTTTCTGAGTTTTGATTTGTTTGGTGTTGACAGCTCTTTTTTTTCGAATTTCTTCAATGTATATATATGCAGGCAGTGGTCACGAGAGTTAACTCAATAACTGGGGTGCTATATAAAGATGATCCCACCATTTTTGCATGGGAACTAATGAACGAGCCTCGTACAAGTGACCCTTCTGGATCAAAAATTCAGGTTAATTAATTTTTAGTCTCTAAACCGACACTTTATGAATTAGAAAATTATGAAATTTTTATTACATACTAATTAGTTATTGACATTATAGTTTACATATCATTTTCATCTTTAAATTAAAAAAAAATAATGTAATTTAATTCTTCAATTATTATTTTATTGAATTTAATTTGGATTAAAATGTTAATTATAGCAAATTTTAAGGAATAGTAATAATAATAATTTTTGGGTACATGGAAATTTAATGGATAAAAAAAAATATACAATCAAAATAATCCAGTTTTCCTCTTTAATATTTTTCATCTCTTATGAAACTAATGAGAATTTTTTATGTTTTGAGAATTTTGGATTTAAAATCTTTTAATTTTTATATTTTAAAAAAAATGAGAAAATCAATCAGACTATATTTTAATAATAATAATTAATGCATGCCACTTCTTGTAAAAGTAATTATGATATTCCAAAGAATTTTTTGTGGCCGACCAAATAGGTTTGGTTTTTGTGAAAGTCACCTACTGTATGGGCAACATAACGATTCTTATAATCATATGTATAGGATAAAAATAGGCCACAGGGGAAAAGGAATTCCAAACGCATTCTAATATTATTTCAATTCTATTTACTTATTATATGCGTATTTTATTAATATTTCCATATATTTTTCAATTGGACCGTTGTATTACCAACGTTGACGTTGTTAGTCAAAATTTGACTCCTTTTGACAAATTTAGTTTGATTTCACTTAAACCGTTTTGTTTCGTACTTCACCCATTTGAAAAGACTTTCTTCATTTTTTATAGAAGAAATATTTCTTTCTTTTTTTTTTATATATATAAATTCCTAATCATAAGTACAATTTCTTACAGGAATGGGTCAAAGAAATGGCAGCCCATGTTAAATCCATTGATAGCAACCATCTACTGGAAATAGGGCTTGAAGGATTTTATGGGGATTCAAAGAAGCAAGTTAATCCTGGTAATTACCTTATTGGGACTGATTTTATCTCCAACAATCAGGTCCCTCAGATAGATTTTGCCACCGTTCATCTCTACCCTGAGCAATGGTAAGTCTTCTTTTTCTTTTAAAATCTTACAATTTTCCTGTCTCCCAAGAATATTAATATAAATTCATGGATATTGGCAGGTTGCCAAATTCAAGTGAAGAGCAACAAGCTGCATTTGTTGATAAATGGGTCCAATCCCATATCCAAGACTCCAATTCAGTGCTTAGAAAACCACTTATTATTGGTGAATTTGGCAAATCTTCTAAGATTCCTGGATTCAGCTTGTCAAAAAGAGATAGCTATTTTGTGGTGATTTACAATGCCATATACACCAGTGTGAGAAATGGAGGCCCATTTTGTGGTGGGCTCTTCTGGCAACTCATGGCCCAAGGAATGGATAGCTGGGGAGATGGCTATCAGGTTGTCCTAGAGGAATCCCCCTCTACTGCTAGTGTCATTGCTCAACAGTCTCGCAAGTTATCATCTATTACATAAAAAATTAAAAAAATGTACAAAAGAAAAAGAAAAAAGAAAGAAAAATACTGATTTATACATGTAGAAATCACTATATATATATATATATATATATATATATATAGTTTGCGACTCAATTCTATACTAGATGGAGCATGTTATTCATAGTTGTGAAATCCAGAGCCTATGAACAATCATTTCCATCCCAGCTTATTCCACCTAAAGCCAACGATGTTCATCTCCTATAAATACATTTATGCATCTCTGATACTCCCCTTTTGCCTTGTTTGTAATCTTACATGATTGTCCCGTCCTTTATTATAGAATTTTTCAACACAACGGTTATTCCAGATCTAATGTAGAATCCCTCACATGGCCTCTCTGCCTCTTCTACATGCTGCAGTTCAAGTGAAAAAGGAAATGAAATGTTAAGATCAATATTCTTGTCACAGAAATATTATTAATAAAGATGCATTTAACTGTAAATTTTTTAGTTGTGCAATGTCGTCTCCTATTATTTCAGTGTCAATCTGCTAATTTTTAACATCCAAAAACATAATAAAAGAAAGGGTGCAAAACTACTAGACATCTGGACTCATTAGTGCTTACATCCTTGTTTGCTATGACCACATTCTTCCCAATTCTTGCATTCTTGTCAATTATGCAATTCCTGTGAGATTAAGATAAATCATGACTAAGATAAATCATGACATGTAACTTATCAAGGATTAAATTAAGAATATATATCATATACAAAATAGGATGGAGCAGAGCCATAGTTCATGTCAGATATATAGTATATCGCCTAACCCTCTTATTATATTTCTCTTCTAGATTTGTATATCAACAAGCAAATGAACCTTGATATATCGCTGGCAACAACTGTCGGATACTCGCTGAAAATATCAGGTGATCTGATTTGAAATCATATTTGCTGGAATAGATGCATTCAACTTCAATAGATTTTCATAGTTGCTATACACTTATGCAATGCCTTCCCTCTCTATCCAACCCCCGAAACAAAAAATAATTGACAGAAAATTTATTTGATGTTCTGCTTCAATATCAGAATAACATAATTTATCTATTCAATTGTATGCACAACTTACATAATTTTGGTGTTTTGCCCAACACCTATTGGAACTTTTCCTTCAGCTAAAGAGGCTGCTATCTCTGCCTCAGTTTCGTAATAGTCAGCACCCATCATCATGGTATCCTGTAGATAAAGAAGCAGGCATCCACTTACATGATTTGATGGAATGCAAGCAAGGCCAAAATGCAGGTGCAATCTTGGATTTTCAAAATGCATATCCTTATTACGAGCTTAGTGGCAAAAAGTTGTCTGCAAATGATTGATAGTAGTTTTGATATAACAAGGGAAATAACTTTATCTGAAAATTGCTAATTTCTATATTTCATAATAGTTATGGTATATAACCTTCTAGGTCTGCGCAGGAGCGCAGTATCACCTGCAGTCTATTATTTCCTGTGCATACTTTCCATTCTGTCTGTTGTTTGATGGACTTTTATCTAGCATACTCCAAACAAATGAATATGGCATAAAGAGCATGAAAAATAGGTTACCTTCAATTCAACCCCATATTCTAGCCTTGAACGAATCCCAACAATGGAATGCTCAACACTGCACTCCCTTAAAAAGCAACCATCTGAAATGATGGAATCTTGGATCTATAATAAGAGTTATTATATGAACTCAGTACGCAACAACGTAACCTTGAGATTGCAGATTGTAGATATAATCAGTAAGTTGAAAATCTTACCCGGCACTTCTCTATTTTAGTTGGTGGTAGGAACCGGGGAGATGTGAAGATTGGCTTCAGCGGATCAAAGAATTGAAACTTGGGAGGCTTTGAGAAGATAAAAAATTATATGTTCACTTTAAAAACTTCAATTTGGCCCAAAGACAAGAAAGTATTTATTTAGAGAACTTAAAAGATAACTACCTGATCTGTTAGGGCCAAGTTGGCATCAAAGAAAGATCTTATAGTTCCAATATCTTCCCAGTAGCCATTGAATAGATATGCCTGCCATGAAATGAAGAACGGCCACCTATCAGCAGTTTCTGAAGTAAAAATGAAAATACTGGCTCACTGCACTTTTTTTTATACACATTCTCTATTTAACCTCAGTTATGTTATATGAAGAATAATTTAAACATGTACTCTGTCACACCAAACTTTCTAGGGCTAGTAGCTCTAAGGTCAAGTTAAAATGTGAGAATAATTTTCTAGGAATTACCTGAACATTGTAATCTTTTGCAGACATTGGAATAATTTCTGATCCAAAATCATTGGCTGTTGGATGATGCCACCTACAGTAAAAAAAAAAAAAAAATACAGAAGAAAAGAGAAAAGTCATTCCATGTCACTCTATATGGCAAACAAACAAATTACCACTATCAGTCTTTGGCTTGTGAGGCAATGTGTTCCACTAACTTAAGTGGTGTTTGATAAAACCAAAAATTAAGTGTTGAAAATTTAAGTGCTGAATTTTAAGTGCAAGTGATATAATTTTCAAATTGTAAAAATACTTAAAAACTTAATCATTTATTGCATTTAGTATAAATTTTAAATTAAAAATTTTAACTTACTATTTAAATGGTTTTTGACTTAATTGAAACTTTTAAGACTATTATTAAATGAAATTAAAACGATTAAGTACTGACAATTTTAATTTTACGTGCAGAATGGTATTTTCAAACACTACATTAGTCTACAACAATGATAACTACTTAATGAGATTTAAATTACCTGAGAAGTTTTAGTAGGACATCTGTCTTAAACAAATATATACCCATTGATGCAATGTAGGGAAACTTCCTTGCATCTTGAATTGATAATCCTAAAGCAGTTGTATCTACTTTCTGAGGAAACAAACACTGTCAATCAGATGCTAATTATTTTCAAAATGATGACAAATTTTATGGTTTTAACTTTCTGATCACTATGCAAAAAAGGATGGAGTAACAAACCATGGATTTCAAACTTTCTCCCTTTGGCTTCTCAAGAAATTGTCTGATCTTTCCGGCCTCATCAATCTTTATCAACCCATAATCAGAGGCACGGCTGCAGGTAAGAATAAATAAATAGACATTCAAATATTAGTTACCTGTCAATTAATGAAAATTTATGCTTAAAATTAGTTACCTTTCATCCACAGGCAGACAAGAGACAGATATGTCAGCACCAGAATCAATGTGCTTCTGCAGTTAGAGACAATTACTATTCACAAAAATTACAGATTTTCAGGGAATAAAAAAATGAGCAAATCAATAACCAATTTTGAAAATGATGCTGAACCTGCAGGAAGTCCATGTAATCCATTCGATAGAGATGATCACCTGCTAATATCAGAATATTCTCAATGTAACTATGCTTTGAATCCTGCAAACGTTACCATGGTGCCGCTTGAGTATTGAGAACATCAAAAGCCAAATATATCTGACCAACTATTTTTTTTTTTTTATAACAAAATGCCATTAACCTAGATTTTCACTACATTCCACATACCTCAAATAGCCAGATAAATTGTCTTACAGCATCTGCTGTGCCCTGAAACCACTGCTTTCCAGCTTCTCCAGGTGTTTGAGTAGCTGCTAATACCTACCATGACAAAGTGAGCAACATTAGATGCATAGGCAGAAGAGAGATGCCAAACATGCTCCTAAACAAAAAGGACATAATTTATTACTTGCGATCTCTGTACCAAGAATACATCTGATACTAATACTATCATGTAAAATGACAATCTTCAAAATACGAATGTACTAAAGTTTAAACCATACCTCAACAAACCCATCACCAAAGTTTACACCATTCCCTGAATTATATGTTCGAGCAATGTGGCGATTTAGGGATTGAGAATTAAACTGTGTGAGGATGTAGATTTTGTTAATGCCACTGTTAATACAATTACTCATTGGGACGTCAATCAGCCTGTAACATCCCCCGATTGGTACCTGCCATTAAAACATACATTTTCAAGGGATTGAAATCAATACTATTTTAAGAAAAATTAGGTATCCAGTGAACATCAAGTTTATCTTACAGCTGGTTTAGCCCTTCTATTAGTAAGAGGAAAAAGTCTTGTACCAGCTCCCCCGCCTAATATAATAGAGGCCAGAGTCTTTGGGTCTGCTTCTGGTTTTGCTAGAATTGGAGCCTGAAAATTCTATATTGCAAAAACATAAGAACACAGATTTGAGGCATTCATTTATACAATTAACATGAAACTTCAAATTTAAAATAGGCATAAGCAAAATGAAAATTACCACAAAATCTTTAGTAACATCAGCAAGAACAGAAGTAGTCAAGAACCGTCTGGTAGTGCTACGCAATTTCCTGGGGAATTTGACATTCCCTAATTGAATACCAGAAACTTTGTTATTTAAATGCCCAATTCCCACTTTTTGTCCCACAAATGGGGATTGCATTCTTGAAAACATTGACATGAATCCTTGTAAATCAGCCACTGCCATTTTGTAAAACTTTGTAGCTGCTCTTCTCTACTGTTTAGACTACAAAACAAAATTGAAGTCAAAAGAAGAAATTTAAAATAAGATTTACCAATAAAAATAAAAATTTCTAAATGCCAACTGGGATTTGAAATCCTAACAAGATTAAACAAAGGAAGAGCATTCATTACTCATAGGAAATGAAATTAAAAAAAAGAAAAAAAAAGTTAGAAATGGAGACTAAATTATTAAGAAATGAAATAATTTTAATTTACCTTTAAAATAGAATGCTCAAAGTTTTGAGTTGCCTCAATATGGAGCAAGGAATGGCTACAACATTAACACCACTGCCACAACCACCATCACCATTACCACCTTTTTGCCTTGTAAATTAAAAAAATAAAAATAAAAATTGCATTAAGTTAAGCAAGTTATCGAGATTCGCAGCAGCTTAGAATAAAAGCCGCCCAATCCCTCCATTTATGCAAAGTCGATTGCTATTTGCACGTTGAGAGCGTACGGTGTTTCCTTCTTCTATGGGTTTCTGTACAAAATTCAACTGTTAACTCCATGTGCATATCCAAATCTTTTGTTTTTATTTATTTATTAATTTTTTCTTTCTTTCTTTAAATTTTACAGTGAAAATAATAGTAAAAGATTAGACTTTTCAAAACTCCATCAATCTCGATGATCTGGTCCAGCTAATACCAAGAAATAAAAGGAATTTAAAAAAAAAAAATTAAAGCAATGAGCATAGCAGATATTGGAATGATGGCTCACCCACCAATAGTTGGAATTCTTGAATTAACATTCATGGGTTCTTCTTCATTTATTTAAAAAGTAAAAAAAGAAAGAAAAAATTAAAGAAATCAAGACTCACTTCATGACTGTGAAAAATGGAACAACAATAGGGTTGTTTATATTTAATATCAAGTTTGATTTGTTTAGAGTGTAACTGCCCAAAATTTCCGCATTCTCAAATCTTGAAAGAAATGGTAGTTTAGATTTTAGAATTTCAGACACATAACAACTTCTTGAATACATTATTTAAAAAAAAAAGAGAGAAGAAGAAGAAGAAGAAGAAGTTGGCATAGGGCATTTGAGGTAGACCCACGCAGGTAATGTACCTGATAAAAATTTTGTTATTTATTATTTTAGTTTTGCTTCCAATATTTTCTTTTTCTTTTCTGGAGATGGAATATCTGAAGTGTTAATCAAATGTTAGTAAATTTGAATCATTAGTTAGACAAGGATAATAGATGTGTGCTCCATTTAAGAATATTTAATTATTTTGTAGTTCATTATTAGAATATTTAATCGATCATATTTTTTTAATATGCAATTGAGCAAAATGAATTTAGAATATATATATATATATATGATGATGAAAATAAATAGAAACGAATGATTTCAATATGTGATTGGAGTTGGTCCATTAATGTTGGATGTTACAATTACTCGATTCACTAAACAAAAAGGGCCTCCAAGAATACCAAAAGTAAAAAAATAAAATAAGATAAAATTATAGCCTCTAAATTATTAATTGAATAACATTATGATCTCTAAATTTTAATTTATAATAATAAATTTTCAAAATTTTAATTTCAATAATACAATGGTCCATAAACTTTAATTATAATAATAAATCTCGTAAACTTTAATTTCAGTAATAAAAAATATCCTCACATTATTTTCCATTAAACATTTTAACAAAATACTAACATCACATACTATGTGTAAAATCAAAAAAGAAAAAAAAAAAAAAAAGCTACATCATTAAATTTGAAGAATCAACAAATTTAGTCAGTTGTATAAGATTTAAAAAAATTTTGAAAGATAATTTAGCTTACCATGAAAATTCAGTACAATAAAAAAGATAAAGAGAGAAAGAGTGAAATTAAAATCTAAACGAAAATTTATTTTACTGTTGAAATTTAAATACTAAGATTTGTTGACATGAAATCTCACTTATGCATTTAATGAACTATCTTTTTGATTTTGATTTTATAAGTAGCATCGCACGTCAGTATTTCATTTGGATATTTAACGAGAGATGATATAAAGGGATTTTCTATTGTTAAACTTGAAGTTCAGATATCATAATTTTACTGAAATTGAAGTTCAAGGGGTTAACTGTTATAAATTAAAGTTTATAAACCATAATGTTATAGAAATTAAAATTAATAAAATTTACTGTTACAAATTAAAATTCAAAGATTATGCTGTTACTCGATCAATAATTCAAGAACCGTCAGTGAAAATTCACCGATAAAATCCTATAAATTATAGTGAAAGGAAGAATGCTCTAACCAGGAAAAAGGAAAGAATCCATTTTTTATTTTTTATTTTTTTAACTTCATCTTGCTAGCAAGAATTCAACTGCCTTAGATTCCCTTCGCTAAATAAATTTTAACTAGTCCTTGTTACCTTTTATCTAAAAGGTTTTTACAATGTTCATAGATTGCAGGATTTCCAATTTATGAAGTTGTGAATCACATATTTTCTCCTTTAGTTTCAAAGATGATGCTCCAAAAGCCACAAACCAATCAAAATCAACACACAGAATAGGCTTTGCTCAAAAACAACTGTAACGACAAATAGATAACAGAAGACCGAATATTGATATCTATATTAGAGTATATGGATGTATAGAATTTGTTATTAGTTTGTTATAGATTTGTTACTACTTCAGTTTTTGTTAAGTTCTATTAGTTTCCATCAATTTGTATATAAATAATTATAATTGGTTTTAATAAATTAATGAGAGAAAATGTGGTTCTATTTTTCATCAATCTTCGAACTTTGTACATCTCTTACACTTGCATCTCTTACATCCCTTTGTATTTCTCTTAGGTGTAAGAGATGTACAAAGGGAGGCTATTGCTTTACCTCTTGGATGAATAGCTTGCTGAAGCAAAAGTGCACATTTGGATTGAGAGGATAAGAAATAAAAGGAATATTTAAAATACAGAGAATGTGAAACGAATGTTAAAATATCTTGTTAGTCACAAATACACTGCTATTCATTGGCCAACGATACTGGTAGCCTGTAAATTTCTGCAAACAATTGATTGCAATCCCAGATTGTTTAGCCTTTTGATTTAAGATATCCTCCCAAATTCTAATGGCATTTCCCAATTACCAGAAATTAGATATTATCTGCTAAGGAAGAAGAAGAGAGATGAAATTGAATAGCATGGGAAGCGTGAAACTGTGAGAGCAGGCATGACCGCTGCTCTACGACAATATACATACATATACGGGCCATAATTATGGATCCATATTAGCCTATTAATGGCACGTGTTGAAACAAATTGGGCTAACCACTGTGAATCGTCCTTACGTTGCCCAGAAACTGAAATTAACTATTTTCAATATGATTTTTCTATTTCTGTTCCCATTTTTCTTTCAACAACCTCATTTTTTTTAACATAATTCATAACCCTTTAAATGTTACATCAGCATTGCTAGTCATGAAATTATATGAAGTTATTATTCTTTTATTTTTAGAGTTAATTTTTAATTATTAAGTCAAATATGAACACACTAGTAGAATTTTATATGTTATAATATATTTAGAAAATTTATCTGATAGAATTGCATGAATGTTCTAATAGATTGCGTAGCTGTTGGGAAATGATTGAAGCGTACATATTAGAGTTAGACTCGTCTATCATGAGTGCAGAGCTATCAGTAACATAACACCCAAAAACAAATATTGAATATATGATAATAACAGCCAAAAAAAAAAAATCGAAAAAGAAATCTATTACAGCAATAGAATGGAAGGTGGAGACGTACTTGTATCGCTTCAATCAACTATAATGTGACCTAGAGATTTCTCTCATTTTATCCAAATTTGCCATGAGAACAGACTTTAATATTCATCGCCATTTTTCTATCCAAATATTATGAAAAAAATTATACTCAGACCTGATCTTGGGTCAACATGGATTCTGTATCCCTGTATCTTCGCATACAAGGCCCAAGTACTGATTTTTGACTGATGTACTTTTCACAAAACTATCTGCATGCAGGCAACCATCGGGGAGAGCAAAAAGTAAATGAGGCTATTAACCGAGGTGAAGCTACAACAGGCCTTTACTAGCTGTACATAAATACATTTGAAGATTTCTGTACGTCTGAAATTTTACTTATCGATCCTGAGATTATTACAAAGATGTCCCAGTTCAGGTCTTGCATCCATCCAAGATGTAAATCGTGTTTCGGTTGGATTAGCACAATAGAGGTAGGATCGGAATGTTATAAGAAAGAAGTACCGCCTGCAAATGAACCAACATAATTGTTCAAATATGCTGTTTTATGCATTTGTTCGTAACAGAAATATATGCTCAGTGCTCTCTCTCTTCATAGTTGATAGAGAATTCAAAGTAACCAAACCAACTCTTTGTTTTACACAATTGTTGGTAACCGAAGTATATGCTCAGTGCTCTCTCTTCATAGTTGATAGAGAATTCAAAGTAACCAAACCAACTCTGCTAAATTACAAAAGCAATTTTGCGAGTCTTTATGTTTAGTAGTAATGAATGAAAGAGTGGCATTAGAACAACCTCACTAGCAAAAGATGTGAAACTCAATAGCCAAGGTACGAGAACTAACCTTAAAGCCTTAACGCCCATATCCATGATGTATGCACGTTGTTCATCATCATCATCAGGATAATTCATGAGTTCCTTGCTGTAATATAGAATATCATCACGTAAATGCCCAGCACCCGAACACCTTCAAAACAGAGGAACAAACTCAGCATCAGAAAGAGGACCAAATACCTAGAAAATACGTAAATAGAATAAAAACTATAGAAACCATACTAAACAAAACAAACAACAATACAAATACCATATTAAACAAAACAAACATCGATTTATATATGGTATTATTCTCCTGAATCCAAGTGGAGAAATATGCAAAGAGAAGAATCAGTTCAACAGATAATAAAGCACCAGTATCTTTTACCTCTCCATTGTGAAGAACTCGATACTTTTTTGTAAAAAAAGAAACAAGCTTTATGCTTAGACAAGCTTAAGTATCACATGAGATAAGCACTCATTTCGTTAGAAAAAGAAAAGGGTAGAAAAATCACGCACTTGTCAATAACAATGTCAACATCTGCTTTGCTCCTTGGACCATACATAAGAACTCTTGTAAGACTTAGTATGTCACGGTAATCGCCCATCCTGAGTGTTTCTTCATCAGATGATGGAGAAGGTAAATTCTCCTCATGCACAGAAAATGACTCTGTACCAACCACTGTTTGTGGAATATTTGCTGCAAAGTTTTCCTCTGCACCAAGTCTAATACAAGTAATTGCCATTGCATAGGCAACACCACCAAACCCTGTGTGTGAAACAAAAAGGTAACTCCCTGCACATCTACAAAAGAAGTAAATAAATAAATAAATTCATGTAGATGTACATCATCATGTCCACAATCCAGGACAAAAACCAAAGTTGGAAGAAGAAGAAGGAACCTTTCTAGAATAATGCATGTAGATCCTTAAAGGATAATCATTATTGCATACATCATGGATTGCTAAAGTCTAAAATGTTAAGAGACCACCCAATAACACAAAAGAAACTATTCAGTCTGCTTCCAACAAAGATTTGCATATCTTTTTGACAAGGAAATTGCTTATTATAGCGTAATTTAATGGATTGAGGTTCAATAATATGATATCATTCATTATTTAAATGTCCAGAAACAAGAAATGATATTGGTGCTGACTAATTTTTCAGGATGGTGCTACATGACATCTTAAGGATTCATTATGCAGCCAGCATACATGCTGCGGAGGTTAATCATTTGTAAAGTGATGATCTAGTTATCTCAGGATTCCGGTTGCTGTAATAGCCTTTGGATTAGCAATATCACGAGGAAAAAAGGCATAATAAGCATATATAACAGAGAGTGGGGATGTCAATCTAATTATCATAAATGAATACTGGGAAAGTTCAGTGTTATGATTGAACTTCTTTCCTCCCTTGTAAGTTATGATAGGCTATTCAGGAAAAAGATAAAATTGAAGATGGTCTTCATCCAGCTCGAGAAACTGGAGGAGCAAGCTGATAATTGAAGCACAAATATCACAACCATCTTGCAATTTCTATGATATTCGATTACTCAGTTAAAATAATGCCAGGATTGACAGTTAAAAAGGCAACCTTTTTCATATGTTAATTCAAAAGAAAAGGAAAACACACTTTCATAGTAAAGAAGATAGGAATTGATACTTACTCATCTGAACAATCCTGGATAGCATCAACATCAGAAGCTAAAGCCTCCCTCTCTCTGGTTAATGGTATCCTCCTATATGTTATATCATAACCCTCATCTCTTAGAGCAGCATATACTTCTGCTGGCGTCTTCACATCATCTGCAAAGATGTTTTCCCAGTATCCTATGACACTGGACTGATTCGTTGTTGGGTTATATTCTTCACGATGTAAAAGCATTCTACCTCCAGATTGTCTCACCTCCGATACTATATCTTCTTTTAGTCGTGCCTCCATATTTTCCACCTGTATAACAGTTATAAAAATTAATTACAGAGAACATACTTGCATAGTGACATTTCTCAGGACAAAATAAGTTGAGTGACATACTACAGAACCAGTAATTCCAACATGCTTGAGTGTATCAACAGGTTTATATAGCTCCCTGAGGGCAAATGGTGTACCATCAATGTAAACAACTGCTTCTTCCCTGAGATCAGTCAATATCACTTTCTGAGCAAATGATCCTTCTACCTTGGGCTTGGCACCCAAATATGCTAGCATCTCTTTAGCACCAGCAATTGTTGGAGTTGCCATGCTATACACAGGGAATCCATCCACCTGAAACAAACAGAAATCCTGGGCTCAAAACCAGTACCAAAGACTCATCAGACGTAAATCTTCCTACCTAGTTGCATCATCAGTTTTTCATAAAACTTTTGTGGGCTTGCATGATACTGAATTAGCATAGAAAAAAGAGAAGAGAAGCAAAACTGGGATATAATGAGAAATACATATACATGACCAAAGAAATCAAATGGAATACCAAAGTTAGCCAGCCAACAGTTCATTTTCAGGTAATGATGTATAAATATTATGCATAAGACCAAGGAATACAAAGGCAGGCATAGCTCCTATCTGCAATATTGGTGGATAACATCTAATACAGCTTAGGACATTTGGATAACATATAATAAATATGTGCAGCCTTACCCTGTGGCAGCACAATTTCAAAGACACTGCTTGCTACTAGGCATACCTTGTAAACATGAGGTGCTCCATGAATTTGTATGTGGCTGGAAGTCCTCTGACCAGGAAAGAAATACATTTTGAGTATAGAGCCTGTTCCTAAAACTGAACCATTACGGGCCTTGATGGTGGCCTCCATTACTGCATCTCCATGCTGGGATTCCTGCGGTGCTCTCAACTCCTCCTGCATTAACTAGCACATGCAACTATATCTAAGCTACAGTAGTAACAAAAGAACAATATGCAACATCAAGGGAAAAAATATATAATTAACCCCAGAGTTCCCAAATCAGCAGTCAAAAAAGAAAATTTACTGGGATAGTGAAAAAACGCCCAGGCCTCAATCTTATGCTCCATTTCATTGCTTGGACCTCTGGTCTTTGATGCAACCAACTCTTAAATGTCATCCTCAATTCTCCTTGCCCACAATATCCATCAAATGCTTCACTTCCAAGATAGGCTGCAAAAGCAATTAAACGGAAGTATCGCTCCAGGTATTCAGCACCACGGTTCAATGCCACTCTCCTCACCCTCGGCTCAATATGTTGTTGATTGACAACCTTTCTGTAATCCAAAACAGCTTCGCGTATGTTCTGCAGTGCAGAGCATCTGTCAATGACGGCATCTAAGGCCTCTCGGCATTCCACCCCATTGTCAAATAATCTTGTTATCTTCCACAATAGTAGGATATCATCAATGCCAAAAGCACGACCTTGCTCTGTTCCCGTTCTTACTCTGGTAATACTGGAGGGAGCATTGCTTCCAGTTTCTTCACCACTTGAGCTGCCACTATCTACCTCTTCATGGGTCATATCATCAACTAGGACTTTGATCGGTCTCCCATAATCTATCCTGAGTTTCAGAAGGCAAGCAATTACAGTGCCAGTAGTTGTCCTTCCCCTTCCCATCTGCCATTATTAGAAAAGGATGTTGAGGTAAAAAAAAAAAAAAAAGAAATAAAATTTTGAGCACAACAGAAGACGGCAGGCAGATTTATATAAGTTGATGAAGATCTCCATACACATGTACATGTACAAAATGTCAGTGAAAGTAGGAAAAATTTAACCTGGCAATTGAAGACAAAAGCAGTATCCTTGGAAGCAGAAGCAATATTATTTGCCAGTGTGTCGAAGTCAGAACTTTTGGGAGCTTTACCATCAGTGATTGGCACACGTGCATACTTAATGGGAAACCCATCAACCTCTAGGCATTTGAAGACCTCCAGTGGGGTCTTAACAGAATCAGAATTCACATGCTCCCAAGCATCAAAAATTTGCTCATGATCTTTTTCATGAATGACCATAATAGCACCTCCATAGCGTTCAGCTTCTCGTAAGATGTCTTCCTTTAATCGAGCTTCCATTCTCTCTACTCTTTCACGATCAATTCCCTGAAAGCATTAATCATGATTTCAGATTTGCCAACAGTAGCCCATGGAGACTAAGAGAGAGAAAAACTAAGCAGCTTGTGAAAATCAAAGAAATCGTCACTTCCAAATGGAGCAATGCCCATGCAGAAGATCACACAGTTTCTTCCAATAAAAAAATTGTCCATGCATAATTTCATGTACCCATAATGATATAAACTTAATTTACATGGTGAGCTGCGCGAAAGCCAGTTACTGGCAAGCAGCTCTTCATTTCTGAAAAGGGAGTATAGAAATCATTCAGTACTCCAGGCCCAATGCTTTCCCCCTCATCATTGATGCAGGTCTAGTGGTGAGCTCCGCATAGTTCTGCTCTACGTGTGTCTATGGGCACATGTGTTCTTTTGTGCGTGTGTGAATGATGAAATATCTTGGTATTTAGGCATAAAACATTGTGTATGCATGAAATATCTCTGATTTGTTTCTATGATAACTAGGATATACAAGTAACAACAATATAAATTCCAGTCTCATAATGTGCCAAATGGTTCACTCACAGCAAGGCTACTGCATTTTCCAGATAAAATTTGAACTTTAGAAGTTCTTTTTCAGTATCTATTTGTTCATTATATGTTAGCGACCATGATAAATAGTACCGTCATCAGATAGCAGCGTGGAATAACGAGAAGCAAAGTGTCAAATGAGAGAGACTAACTTTGTATAAATGAAAAAGAGATAATCTTTACCGTGTACTCCAGCATGTTTTTAAATGGTCTTTCAACTACACGAAGTACAAATGGTTTTCCATTGATGTAGATTACAGGTTCTTCTCTCATATTGTGCCAAAAAATAGGGTGGCCGCCTTTGGAGCTGCCAATCCTTTGAATTACAGAGAGAATGCCATCTATAGTTGGATTTGCAACTCCATAAACAGGAAACCCAGGAACTTCTCTGAAATTAGGTGCACCCTCCACTCTCTCTGGTAAATTTGGATTTTGACAACCAGGGCAGTGATCACTCTTTAGAACAGTTTGACTTCCTAGAACCTCCCCATTTCTTAAAGCAGCAACAACACCCATCTCATGAGGACGGCCATCAGCAGATTCAGCATTCTTCATCAGAGATGATTTCTTATTTGCAAATCCAAGTGCACCCATTGGATTTCTCCTGAGCAACCTACAAAATGGAATAGTTACAGAAAAATAGGTTCCCTATTGTCTGCAGTTTAAGGAGACACTCAGACAGATAAAGGTAGAGTGTTTTATAGGGACAAAGGTGTTCAACAGAAAAACTACTAAAGCATTAGACATGGAGGGGCTAATAAGCATGTGACAAAGTTGTGATATTGCGAAAATATATTCAACAATGAATGAATTAGCTTGCTCATGGATAAACGATAGATAATAAACATAACAATGATCAAGTTTATCCAGAAAACTTGAGATAAATAGATAATACAGCATATCACCCCAATATCCACAACTGAAGTCAAATACTCTAATGATCTTCTATACAAGTTTCGTAAATCAATGGGAATGAGTGTTTTGTCTTTAAGGGCTTGTTTGTTTGGAAGGAAATGGGGGGAAGGAAATGTACTTTGTCTCTTTATAAGTTAGGATACATTTTCCCCTTAAACATGTTAACCTATATCATTAACCAAATTCATTTCTCTCCAACTTTCCTTCATCCTTACCAAACATAGCTAAGTGTTGGCTAAAGTATTTCGATAGAAGGCCTCAAAGAAACCACAATCCATACTGCATGCAGATAATAAACTATGCAGAGACCTAAGCAAGTTATTGTATAAGCTGGACCAAAATTTTAACATCATAATGAAAATGCAGTGCAGCCTTCCAGAAATCAACCCAAAAAATTGTATATCATGCCTGATTAAAAAAATGAAATGAATAAAGTATTAAGAAAAAAAAAAGAAAGAAAGAAAAAGACAAATCCAAATGATTCTGGGCTAATCCTAGGGCTCACCCATGAAATCATGGTTCAACTCAACAATGGGGCAGATCAGCCTCAGTCCAGCTATACAACAGCAGAGACTTGGACCATCAGAAAGTAACTAAAGAAATCATCAAGTTTTGAAACCAAATGATTAATCTAAATAGTCGGCATTCAAAACCTAAAAGCAGAGAAAAGCATCAGAAGTTCATACAACCTGGCTTTGCACAGACAATTTCAATCTGCCAGCAAGTAAAATCTCACTTGTTCAATTGAATGTAGTAGAACTCCAAGAATTTATATTTATGTGATAATTTCCAGCACTACTACTGCATATTTCTTTACCTGCGAATTATGCTATACAGCTCAGGCCGTGCTCTCATCCAGTCAGCGAAACTGCTGTGGCCAAAAGAACTAGAACGGAGGGCATCTCTCTCTGAATGAATATATACAGCAAAGCATATGAGAAAATAATATCTTTCTAAGTATTCCACAAAAAATGAAAGTGATGCCTCTCTCTTCATTTCATCTGGTTGACGATGAATGCTATTGCGATAATTGGCAATTGCTTCACGCAAATTCTGTAATGCAAAAACTTCATTTAGGTGAAATCTAAAATGAAAGAGAAAGAGGAAAAAATAAAAAGCTCATGCTTCTTATAGATTTATACACAATGGATTATGACTCATTGTAGAGCCATACCTGCATAGAGGCACACTTATCAATGACTTTATCCACTTGTCTTTTGCCTTCAACACCCCCCTAAAAAATAGCAATGATTAATAAAATCTCAAGAATTCCAAGTTTTTAACTTAAATATTAAAAGACAGAAGAGTGAATGTTAACTACCTCTAAAACCCTAGTCAAGCTTCTTATGACTGCATATTCTCCTCTGCGAAATGCCACCTCTGAGTTTGGCAAATTGTCAGCAACAGTAGAACCACTGTCAAAAACTCTCCCAATTGAATTGGTTCTTGGAATACCTATTTTACATGATGTAATATATACAAAATCAAACACTATAATGGTTAAATACTTCCTTAGACCTAACAAATTTAGATAGAAACCAATAAGAACAGTTCATTTGAAAAGAACAATTCCAACTTTGCTCAAATGAAACTCTAAGTACTTATCCAGTTGCTATAGATTAAGTCCTGACTTATAAACTGGGTACCATTTCAATATAGAAGTTAAAAGGCAAAATTGTGTTGAATTCTTGTATTCAACATATTTTTCAACTTATAATCCCAGCCTAAGGTTGTAAGTCATTTATTTTCTAGGTTAGTTCATACTCTGAGCCACTACATTTTCATAACATAGTACAATTAACACAACAGGATCACATGAACTATATTGAAGCATCTTAATTTCAAATAGTTTTGGGTAAAGAAGGATAACATAGAGTTGAATTTACAGATGACATGGCTGGAACAGGCCAATCTGCTCTGCTGTAAAAGATGGTCTAAACATGTATATATAGCACTAATCAGTTAGAATATTCCATAGATTAGCATGGCGTTAACAGCACCGAAGCATGGAAACCTACTCTCATCAGCTTCATAATCAAGCATATGAGTCCGTGCAGGTTAGCAGACCAACTAAAAGAACCCATTCAGTTTCTTTTACCAGAGAAGAAATTCATTGAGAAAGGCTGAATGAGAGTACCCTGTGGAGGACAAGACATACTCCTAAAACTCAACAACCAACTACAAATAAGAACATAAAAACAAGATAAAAAATATGTAATGCTCTCCAATCAAGTTTTACACTCAAGGAAACACCCATAAAAGTTCCAAAAGTATATGCCTAAATTGAAGCTGAAGACACCACCTTGTCCCAAAACAAATTAAATGACAAACTCTAATTTTTGAATATGCTTGACTTTCCATCCAAGAAAACAGCAACACACAAAAAAGAAAAAGGAAATACAATTCCAAATAACTATAGCATCCTTCTTGCCACCAGAACAACTCTATTTTAAACCAATAACAGTATCTAAAGACTCTGGACATACCCAATGCTCCTCAAAGATGCTAAATAGGGATTTGAAATTGCATATGAAACTTCATAATCCAGAAAAAAATGAGAATGAGCCTCACCATGCTTGTAACACATAAAACATTATATCAAGATAAGACCTTATTAGGTCGTCTTTTTTACAAAGATCATTAGAATTCATCTTTTGGAAAGCTACAAACCAAATGTTGAGCAGCATTTCAACTCTTCAATTTTTATAGGATGACAGGAACAAATAGTCTTGAGAGGGAAGGGAATGAATATAAGGATTTACAATGAAATTTTTTAACAGTAATCCAAAATGTAAAACCTTCTATCTACTCTAGAAAAGAAATGAAAGGAATAAAAAAAAACAAGAAACAACACGCTTCATCTTAAAAGCCTGGCTCATGACAGTTCCCGAAAGTTTATACAAAAAACAATTCATTCTCCCACAACTGTTACTGATCCCAATCCCATACTCTAAAAGACTATCAAACAAACCAATGCTTTGTATGATATCTTTCTATAGGTTCTTTCAGGGCTCAGCTAATATTAAGTAAAAAAGAGCCTAACTCCCCCAATCTCTTAGAGATCAATTTAATCAGTCAATCAGGGGAAAAAATAGCCATTATGGAATTTTCAATCTTTACACCTAATCAAAATCCAGTCATTAATATTATAGTTGATTGACCTACCCAGTAATCACCACCTTGATATCAGTGTTAGACATAGAAAGAAAGTGAAGATTAGTTTATGTGATTAGTTTATGTGAAAGATGGAAAATAACTGATTAAAAAAATCATTTTGGAAACACCAAAATCTTACCTGGACAACCAAGAAACAAAATATAACATACAAGATTCAAAACAGGTACCCAAAAATTAGGAAATGAGAAAACCTACATTTCCTAAATTGCATTGACAAAAGTACACACCTATTCAACAGATAGTGAAAAGAAGGAATGAAGAAGGTCAAAATTTTACCAGAAGCTCCCATACGGTTGAGGTAAACCAAAGTAGCTATAACCATCCCAGTTGTAGTCCGCCCACGTCCCATTTGACAATTAAATATTATTTCTGTTTTCAAGTTTGCCCCATAAATTTTATCAACCTAAAAAGATGAAAAAAAAAATAGTAACGTAACAGTATTAGCAAATGGTTTTCAGAAACCCTGTGAATGCCGATCATATTCCACAACTACAGCATCGCAAAATTAATGTGAAATCCTAACATTATTTATGCACAGAAACTAAACTGCACTCATGCAAAACTAAATCTCCCATGACCTAAATTACAAACAATCCTAAGGTCAGCCACAACAAAATAAGTAATTAAGATTCCGGGTACAGCCAGAAAAATGCTTTTGTACAGAAGATATCAGAGTTACAGAATCTTTTTTTAAGGGACCTAAAGCACTTTGAAGAAATCATATAGTAATTCCTCTCTCCTGATGGGTAGCTATTCCATGACAGTTTAGGTTAATTCCAGAGTTCTATTCGATAAGCAGCTAGTAATTGCATATGCCTCAAGAGTACTTCACAACTCTATGACATACCAGCAATTATATTGATTTCCATCACATTTCAAAAGAAATCCTCCTTCATTTTTCTTTCTGACATTGATATTTTGAAAACAAGGCACTCTAAATTCTACCACATTACATGTTTTTTCACGGAGCTGAATTGTTAGATCAACTTGTTTTGAATAACCACAGTAATAGAAATCCTACATTTTCAAATCAGAATCCAATTTAGGGAAGAATCTGGCTCACTTTCTTATTGCAGGATATATAGAGTTTTTCAATAGAAATTATAACATTTCCCCAGAGGATAATGCATGTTTAGAGGGATAATCATTTGGTGCATGACAAGGTTATAAAGGAAATAGTATTGTTGCCCATTTTAGAGGAAAGAGCAATAGAGTGGTATGATCACTAATACTACTGGAAATAAGTATAATTTAATTTATCTATCTTTCTAGGGATGATTCACATCTTGCTTTAGCACAACAATGATAGTTAAGAAGTAATATCATTTTTATTAAGCAAAAGACAACTCAGCACTTGGAGTCTTATGCTTTCCATCTTTGATCATGCAAACAAAATTGAAAATTGAAAAGAAACTGTTGCCTTCTCGCACACCACTAAAATTTCCACAAGACCCATGATTTCTCAAGCAAGCAACCAACCACCTAATCATGCTTTTAATATAAGATTTAATATATGAAACTCACTAAGATATCAAAATCCTTCTCTTCTGGTGATTTTTCATCAGTTATAGGAACACGTTCATAGTCAAAAAGGTATCCCTCTAATTGCAGTTCCTCATTTGCCTGCATCAAGGAATCAAGTGTGTAAAAGAAAAGTTAGAAAAATTGGTAGTTAGTCATCTTTTGCCATTCCACAAACAGAATATTCTATTGTTCATGCCTCTAGTGGTGTCTTCACAGAATCGCGTGACACTGGTTCCCACTGGTCCACCATCTGACCATCTGGTAGTTCATCAGTGACAAGTATTTTATTTCCATATCTGCCACACCAGATACAAATAAAATTTATGATGCAGAGCAAGAGCAATTGATGGCAAAAGTAAAACATAAAATATTTCACAAGCCACCAGAAATAAACAATGCATTCACCAAAAGGAAGTACCTTGCAGCTTCAATCAGGATATCTTCCTTCAATCGAGCCTCCATCTGCTCAACCCTGGACCTGTTGATTCCCTAAATAAATACAAAAATTCACTATCAATTAGAGAAAAACGAAAATAAATTACTGGCAGCCAGAAACATGCACAAACACACAGAGGCATGCAAACATATTATTATTACAAAACTTCTTGATTAATCTAGAAGACAAATATAAAAGAGAGCTTGCCAAAGTACACCGTAATCAAATTAAACCACAATGGAAGCTGGGCATAAACCTTCTAAACTATAACTTCTCTATAGTGGGATTCTCCTTTAAAACTTAGCAGTTTCTCATATTTACACTAATCAGATTCAAGTATGAATTATGAAGACACAAATGCTTGTATTTTTGACTTATATCAAGCAGTAATAATAATATCTTGTACATAAACCAGTGGTGAATTATTGTAGATTATTCATTGAGAGAATGGATCAATTAGGAATAAATTGATACTGACCCATCGAAATTTGGTAACTTCAACTCCAGATACAGAAAGAAAGAAATTTTATTATCAAACTGACAGTTATCATGCCCGCAGTAAATGCAGGGTATCCAAGTGATGGTTCTATTTGCAGTATTCCTATCTATTATTTTGTATTATTAAAGATACCGAGTGCTAGAATGCATATGGAAATTTTGAACAGCAAAAATGAAATGCAACACATGATAGGAAAAAACTTGGAGATCAAGGTAAAATGTGCATAAAAATTAAATGATCTCACAAATAGCATACCGTATACTCGAGATTAGAGAAGGGCCTTTCCACATCACGCAAAACAAAAGGACATCCATTAATGTACACCACCTGTTTCAAGACAATAGGGGAGAGAGAGAGAGAGAGAGAGAGAGAGAGTGAGCTGAAAGACAAGAATCCAACATACTCTAATTGATGTCATAATTTTAAAAAAAAAAAAGAGTTGGGAGGGGTGTATCCAACAGATACCAACACAAAGATTGACATGTGTACTAACAGAGGCACTCTATATAAATTTTCCATTTAGGCCGCACATGGAAGTAGTCAAGTTAATTAGTGCTAAAGTTTCTTTCCTAAAATTTACAGGCATGCTCTATGCATTTCACAATATTTCAGGAATGTGTGAAAGAAAAACATTTTACAGTGTCCACATGCTAATGATTTAGCATTAAAATTCCGTTGTTCAAATTTCATTCTACTAGAAAGATTGATAGAAAGTCATAATGGTATTCTATTTAGACTATCAGAGATTGAAAGGACAGTTTTCGCGATGAAGCACAAGTAAGAAAGATCACTATATTACTATTTGGAGCTAGATTTTGCCAAATGTAAGGCAATGCCTGTTGACTAATCCTGATCTATAAAGCTAAGAGAATAAAGCCTTCACTAGTCGCATTAAGACAAAAAAGGTAATGGGATATTCACAATACAAAATCATTTAGGATGTAAAGCCGGAGCAAACAACAACTCATAAATCATAATTCAAGAATTGAGTAGACCATCTAAAACATAAATGATCAAGTTCTGCAGTTTTAGTAACCGAATAATTGTCCAAATAGAAAATAGACATCTGAACAACAAGGATGGTTCACTATATTAATGCATACTTATAAAAACAATAGAACTTGCAAGCCGACAAATAGAATAATAGACTTACTGGTTCCTCGCGAAGGTTAAACCAAATAACTTGTGCTCGCCTCGAATCTTTTTGGGCCCCAATATGTTTAAGAACATTGCGAATTCCCTTAATTGTTGGAATCGCGACACCATGTACAGGCAATGAATCAGCCTGTTAAAGAAACCATAAATAAAGAAAAAGAATATCAAAACAAAAGAAAATGTTTCATCATTAATTAATCATTACATGAACATCATGCATATCATAAAGCATATAATGATATATAAATCAATCAAGATACCAAAAAAGACTCAAGAGCATGACTATGCATACATCTCTACCTATGAGTAGTTCGCAAATTACATTCTAAAGCATCACACAGAAACATATCAAAACAAAACAAAACCTCGTAGCCTTTTTATCAAGTAGCAAGACAACCAAAATCCTATAAATACAAAATGAAATCCCCCAACCCTAAAAATTAACAAATGATTGACCTACTATTCCTTCAGTAAAAAATAAAAATCATGGTTTCACCTTCTTATAAAGGTGCAGAAGTGGTTTGATTGGAAGCACGTAGTAAAGAAATTGGGCAAAAGCATAACGCATTTTCCATTATACAACCTTTGTGAATTCAATCTGCAGTTTCTTTGTTTCTAATTTTGCCATCCAAATCAGGTATAAAGAAGAAAACACAGGAACAAAACAAGAATGCAATGCGCAGATTGGAGCATTCGAAATTTTATTTAGCAATAAAAAAAATAGAAAACCTGACGGTAATTGGGAGCGCCATCGATCTGAGGAGTAAGACGCTTATTTTGGCAGCCAGGGAAATGGTCGCTCTTTAAAATGGTTTTCTTTCCCAAAACTGATCCACCACGGAGCTTCATCACCTGTTCCAACTCCTTAGGTATCGACATAGCTCCTCCTTTTTTATAGCTTTTACCCTTTTATGTGTTTTTATTTATTTATTTTTATTATAATTATAATCACACTATTATAAACTACAAAAAATAATAATAATAAAATTCACAAATTCACCCCCACGCAGCCACACTCTCTTCTACCTCTTTCTCAATTTCAACATTAAATAATTTTATTTATAAAAGCCAAACATTGCACAGTTACTCTCACACCATGCCAATGCTACGTGCAACAGTGTAATTAAGCAAGTAATGAAGAAAAGAACATGGAAATTAAAGATGGAGATGGAAAGGAAAGTTGCAGTGTTCTTAGAGAGAGAGAGATAAGAGAAGAAGCAAAGAGATGGATGGATGGATATTATTATAAACCTCAGCAACAACTCAGGTGAGGAGTAAAGTCTATTTATTGGAGAAGGGCATGTGTGCACTCGTAGATTAGATTATTACTATTTAATTATTAATATTTGTTTTTCACTGTATCTGTTTCTATGTAAGGTTGGTGGGGGCAGTGAAGAACAAAGAAAGAGTGGCTCAATCGAGGGACCATGGCTTCAATTTTTCATCATCATCCTCTCTTGTTCTGTAATTTAGTAAAATTTGCCTCCCTTCCTCGCTAACACAGAAACGTGGAAAGCGTGTAGTATTTTATTTCTTATTCACAGTTTCTTTTTCATTCTTCTTTTCTTTTGGGGGAAGAGGGACTTTGCTAGATTGTATGTGGTGTCTGCAGTGGATGGATATTCTTTTCTATTGGCTGTGGATGACCTTCCGTCCATCACAATTAACAGAACCAGGATGTCAATTTAACCCGCTCCAGCTTTTAAGTAATAAATTGGAGCTGACGGATTTTAAATTTTAAAATCTGTTTTTCCTAAAAAAAAAAAAAAAAAAAAAAGAATCGATATAATATTTATATATATATCAAATTCTTTATTATAAAAAAAATTTAATTTGACTTTATATATTGAAAAAATATATATCACTCTTTATTTTAATTTTAATTAATATAAAATAAGTTTTAATGTATTTTATTATATATAATTTTAATATTATTTTTTTATTAGACTAATTTTAAAAATTAAAATAATTAATACTTATATTATAAAGTAAATAAAGAGTAAAATATATAAAATCTATTGGAATTAAATAAAATTTTTTATTTTTTATCAAGTAAAATATTATCTATTAAATAAAATATACTCTTTAAATATAAAATACCATTAAAATGCCCTTAGTATAGCCCAAAGTTAGTGCATATAATGAAAATATATTAGGTAAAGCTCAAATAGGAAAACACAAAGTGGGCTAGAATCCAAAAACAACCTACCCATTCTATGGGTTTTTTTTTTCCAAGACCTAAAGCCTCAAACTTAAGGCCTAAGCAAATTTTCCTATGCCGTTAATGCTTCTATCTCTAGAACACCTTCCAAAGAATTCTGTCACAATCATCGAGCACTGCACTAGTCTTGGTGACCAACTGTGAGCAATCAGAGACATAGCAATTGAGCTCATCATAATATAATAGTGCCAATAACCTTGAGTCTTCAGCCTCCACTGCAACAAAACATCAAGGGCAGTGGATTGATGATGGAGCCTCCCTCTCCTTCTGTAGAAGGGCCACTGCCTGAGGAAAGAGAGAGACAACCATTAATGGCCTCGAAGCTCATAAAAAACAAAGGTAAAATCAATATAAGAGACCAAATTGAGCCTTTTAAGTCTGAGCTAGTCCTGCTTTCCCCAATTCAATAACGAGAGCTTAACTACTTCATTGTACAGAGAGTATGGCGATGCATAGACCAGAAAAAACCATAGTTTTAGTGACACTGTTACTGAAAGTGGCAATCTCATAGAACCACAAAAATCCAATTAGAATGGAAACCAAAAGAGCACATAAAAGCTTGAGTAACAACTTTATCATAGAACCACAAAAGCCCACTTAGAATGAAAACCAAAACAGCACGTAAAAGCTTAACTAACGGCTTTATTTGAATCAAAGGCCAAAAAAAAAAAAAAAAAGACATGCAAGATAGAAAAGAAAAGGATATTCTCACCAGTAACTAGAATCAACAGGAGATAACCCCAGAGATTGGTCTTAGCGACACAAACAAGAAAAAACTCTAAGAGAGGGAAGAAACATAATAGTAACAGACATTTCTAATCCGAGATGACCCAACTTAATATTATATATATAATATATTTTTTTATTTTCAAATTTTAATTTTTAGCTTATTTTTTATATAAAAGATGAATTATATTACATGTATATATAGAAAAGATATAGAAATGAATATATATGTATATGAAAAATTAATATTAAAAGAAAAAAGGTATACTTGCCACAGTCTGCCTCATTCTACTCCATAACAAGACGAGTACAAAAATATATTAGCAGGATAGGACCAGATAATGAGAAAATCCTATTACAATTTTTGCACACGAGTAGCCCAAATATTTTAGCAGTCCATTGAATTTCTTATTTGTTTATTTATTTATTATGAAGTATAAATAAATAATGTGTGCTATATATGCATATATATTATAAAATAAACACTTAATTATTGAAAGTATTATCAATTAACTAAATAAATAGAACCACAATTATTTTTATATATTCACTGTTAATAGTTATTTATGGAATCCATATTCGATTTACATATATATATATATGTATATTTATCCATTAAAGTTAGATAACCCATGAATGCAATAGTGTTTTTGTGCATTGTTTTTCAAGAAATATTCGTTCACAATGAAATAGTTTCTAAAAATATATTATTTTATAATTTTTATGATCAAAATACTTTCAAATAAAATTTTGATATTTTGCAATGTCTACTGCTATTTATTCTATGTAATTAATTATTTAAAAATTATATAGCTAAATCACATGATATATTTTTTTTAGGGAATTAAAATCACATGATATTGGTGTTCGTTAAACTTTTATTTTTTATTTTTTATTTTTTTTGGAACCTAGCACATTGTACTTATTATAAAAATAGTAAGAGTCCCAATCATATCAAATTGAGGAAAAATAAAAGTTAAAGAAAATAAAGATATGGAAGATAAAGTACGGTGATGATATTCTTATGGATGTATTTTATTTATTTTTTTACTTTGCTTTCTTGCTCGTGATTCTTGACAATTGCATCACGGGCAAAGTATTACGATATAAGTTTTAAGGCAGACAACTTGGCATTCGGATCGATAAAACATCATTCACGTTTAGATCACTTTATAAACTAATTAAATGTGAATTTTATTATCAAATTCAGTGAATAAATAAATCAAATTTGATCAAAGTAAAACTCGACTCGATTAATCTCATGAAAAGTTTGATTATAAGCTCATAAAAAAATTTGCATATAACTCGATTAATAGGTTTGTAAAAAAACTTTATTATTATTATTAATTTAATAATTTTGACACTCCAAAAAATATATTTTAACATTTCTATAAAATTTTTGCTAATTCAAATCGACTAAAATATATATACATCTTATTAACCTAATATTTTTATATTATATAAAATATATTTTTTTATTAATTAATATCTTTGTAATATATGTAATACTCAATTTTATTATTGTATTTTTTCACTAATTAGATGTATTTATTTTTTTATTAGTTTTAAGTATTTTCATTATAGTTATTTGATTATAAATAAATATTGAAGAAGTTGAATATTTTAATAAGTTATAAACAAGTTTCATAATGAGTCGAGTTTGAATTTAACTCGATTATAATTTATTAACGAATCGAGTTTAAGTTTTAAACGAGTCAAATTTGAAAATGATTTTTAAGTTTGATAAAAAATTCGGACTCAAGATAGAAATAAAAGTATCAAACCATGCATATATAAGTTAAAACTCAGTTTATCTCAGCTCATTTATACTCCGAATTAGTTTCTCTATGTTTTAATTGTTGTTTAATAATGCTTAAAAAAAAAAGCGTTGTTTAATAAATTACAAAGGCGATTGTCACTACCAGCAAAGAAACTACCAATAAGAAAGGAATCTTAAATTTATACTTTGATTAATATACATGCATTTTGATGATCTTGGATTTTTTCAAAATTGAACACTAACTTTAATATATTTAAATTCATAGAAGTTGACATTTAAATCATATTTTTTATTTAGACAGTTCAATCATTTTTATAAATCATCATATCATTCTAAAAATGAAGAGCCCATAGTATAAAGATTCTAGAAATTAAGCTTGTTTTGATAAAGTTGAAGTTACCTCATCTTAAAAATGGTAAGCCTGTGGTTAAAATCACCTCTGTCTAAATGTGCAGAGCCGGTTAGATGAACATGTGATTTAGAGCTTTTAGATAAAAAGAGAACAGCTTAGAGACCTCTGGAAGTGACCCGAGGGAAACCTTCGATATTTAAGTGAATAGACTTAAAAATGAATAACTCCCAAGAGAGAGAATGCGTCCCTTTTTTATTGTTTAAGAGTAGTAAATGAAAATAGACTTGAATTCCTCCTGCGAAGGAGTTCATCCCCCTTTTTGATATTTTAGTCATTAAATTTTTAATATAAGTTTAAAAGAATTAATTTTAAAAACTAACTATTAAAGTTGAATAATCTATTTTTATATTAATCACTTAACATTTTTATATATAATCAATATGGGATACTTAACAACTTTAAAAACATCTTCACTAAATTATTTAATTAAAAAAAGGAACAAATCAAAGTTGTATATTAGGTATGATATTTCTCTCCTTTTTTTTTCTTGCTTTTTTTTAATCCACCAAGGAATAAGCTTGTAAGTATTATCTTGTCAAGATTTCTTTTCTCTATTTTATTCTAATTTTTTTTCCAATAAAGTTTAACCACGTTCAAAACGGGAGCTTAAATGTGCATCACTCAAGTCAACTGGCTTTGTGATCACATGTTCGTCAACAACTGTGGATGTCTGGTAATGATTTTGGTTATTTTTGGAGGTTTTTTTTTTTTTTTTTTTTTTTTTTTTAATATCTCTCTCTCTTTGTATATTGTTCGTCAACAACAGTTACATATTTGCTTTTATAAAGTGGCGCTAGTCACTGCTGACTGCTTTTTGCTTTATTTCTTGTTTTTGCATTTCACATTTGACTACACCGACCATTTCTGATTTTTACTTCATGAGCAATGGATTTAAAATCGAGTTTGAAATTACAGTTGAAAATTGCATTTTTTAAAACAATTTTAACTGCTTTTTTTTTTCCTAAATTCTAAATAAAGGAAAAGTAGTTTAATAATAACAGTCTAATAGTAGTGCCAAACACACACTAGTTTATTTTTTCTAAGACAGTGTGCGTTTAGAATAAATATAATTTATCTCTTAGGACTTGCTCAAAAAAGTATTAATTTTGATTTACGCTAATTTTGGATTATTGTAAGAATATTTTAATATCAGACTATATATAATACAATTCGCGCGAAAAATTGAATTGGCATCCAAGAATAAAGGTAACCAAATTCACATTCTTATTTCATGACTGGCTCTTAAAGCATAAATTGTCTCAAAGAGGACAGTCAACAAGTACGAGCTTGAAGAGAAACCGAGTGTAATAATTTTTCCTTTAAAAATAATACTCTCCTTATCCTCAAAATGTAATAATTATAATAATGACAATGACAATAATATCTCCCACCAGGAACAAAAGAAATGAGTAAGCCATGTACATGGATAAGCCTATCGGCTTAGATAGAATGTTATGTTTTTTCCTTTCATAGTTATTTAATAAAATTGACTTATTAAAAAAAACACACACACAAAAGAAATGAAGAATGAGTAAAACGACAGCAGATCTCTTTCAATGGTAATCAACATCCTATCTTAGCCCACCAAAACTCCCCATCAGTTGCTTGTACAAGTTAGATTTCACCTTTGGAAATTAAAATTAGGCAGTACGAGAAAGATAATTCCGCTACTGACAAAACTATAACCATTTCTACAGAAAACAGGATGCTCTCATCCCAAGTGTCCATTATCAAAATTTGGACTGCTTTATTAGCAAGCTTGTGGAGTAGATATCCAATGAGCAACCCCAGCAGTGATGGGATTAGAGTCCTAAAGTAGATGGTAACAGAATCGAAAAGATTAATGCGGTAGGCAAAAGCTAGCAATACCATCTTAATATAAAAATCAAAACGAGAGAGTAATGAAGGTGGCGAAATATGATAAAATATAAACCTATGCCAAACGATACAATATTTACAGAATGTTCCATTCGTAGATGACCAACAAATGTCTAGTTAATATAAGCCACGACAACATAGATTTGTAAAAACCCTGTTTCTCCACATATGAATCCATAATAATTTTATCTCTGCAACTCATGACTGACGCATAAATTACAGCACTTATGGGTATAATAATCTCCTTCAAGCAGAAGCATCCTCAGGAGCATCCATGCTAGCAACTTCTCTAACAAGATTAAGATTTCTGGTTGAAGGCAGACCAGCAACTACGTCATCTTCAATGCCACACTCGTTTGTTCCTCTCTTTATCTTGAAGTAACCATCCTGTCATTCAAAATTAACTCCTTGAGCATTTGAGAGAGAAAAAGGAAACTTCCTATGGTAAATCTGCAGGGATAAATTTTTTATAAGAATATAGGAACATACATCACCCCAGCCTCTGTTCCACTGGTTTGCAAGAAGCTGCAACAAATAAGAGTGCACAATTGTATTAATATCTTTGATAAGTTGAAAGCTACAAAGTCTGGAAAAGAATGTTCAAGTTAGTCATGTATACCCAATAATCCTCCCCATCATCAGAAGTCCCCCACCCAATAAGCTTAACTGCATGTCCTCCCATCACCTCACCAGCAATGTGCCTATAAACTCCAGATTTATAATGAGCAAAATCCTGTAAAATGGGAACAGGGAAAGCAACTATTACAATCAAATAACCCTAGCCACAAATGTCTTCATTCAATGTGTAAACACTAATTTGTGGTAAATGGGCAACTTGCATCCAGCATAAATGAAACATGTTAACCGGACATTTGAAAAAGAAAAACACATAATTCAGCTGTCAAATCTCAATTAGCTATAATTAAAGAATGCAGCAGGGCAGGAACAGCCACAGAAACGAACTTACATTCACATGCAAAGAACTTCAGCAAATGCAAGTAAAAAATAATTCATCGAGTGCATATTTTACCTCATAAACAGTGAAAGAAACCTCTACTGGTCCATTTTTATAAAGTTCTGCCATGATATCTTGGGGGTCGCGACCAATTCTATACACGTTGACACTGTAATGCTTTGACTGCCTCCAGAGCTGGTTCTTATCAACACATTTTCTTACACACTTTGGAGTAGGGAATCCAGGCTCGCAACCAGGATGGGAACAGCCAATGTCATCAAAGTATGGGTCGCACTGTGAAATGGCAATTTGCTCATTATTAGAAAAAGCACATCAAGCAACAAAAGAAGCCATAAAAATAAAGCATTGATCTTTACATCAATGCTTTAACTTCCAATTAAGCAATCTCAAGTATAGGGTAAAAATAAACCGTCAAGGTAGTCGGCAAAGACAGAAACTGGTACCTCCTCAGTGACAACGCCATGGTTGACAAAGTATCTCCATGCATAGATCGGATACCCTCCATCACAGCCATCTCCACACAGAAAGCCACAGCATGCCAAGAGATCATTGACAGACAAAGATATATTCTGTAGTAAAACAAAGTATATGTTTATGATATTAATGGACAATGTAAGTAGTCAGCTTGCTCAAGAGATTCAGTTACCATGTCAAAATGGACACAAAAACGATCAGATAGTGATTCAACAGCACCAAACGCCCAACATGATCCACAATGACCCTGGATCAAATACAGATGTATTTAGAGCAAGTAGAACTTGCTTAAATAAAGTGATTTTAGAGCCAAATAAAACCAGAGTTTACCTGATCTTTTATTGGGAATGGACCCAGCATTTGCCATAAATAGTGAAAAGCATCAGCACCTTGAGAAGAGGAGAAAAAAGATTGTGAAAATAAAGAACCAGATAAGCAACTGACCTAGAATTCTTCCAATTGTGCTACATTGTGGCCAAGCTGTTCTTGCATCAAATTCCTTTGGCAACTTTAAGGATTTTGGATGACTTATAACAGGAATACTCCTCAGTTCCTTTTTGGGAGTAGGCTTGACTCCAAGAAGATACTTGAATTCGCCAACCTATGCATCAGAAAATAGAAACATTAGGCAACAGAAGCGAGAGTCTTCCTACGTCTATGTGTGAACTATGAAGAAATAGGAAAAACGAACTCAAAACAATCTCAATCCATCACAAAGTTGAAGACTCACGGTATAATTGGAAAATTGAGGACTCAGGGCAGCTTCCCATCCAGCATTGGGGTTTTCATTGATTTTTTTAATTAATGATTCCTGCAAGCAAAAGCAAAAAAGAAAAATAAATTAGCTATACTTCAACACTAAGTTCTGGATTCCTTGTAATCTTACCAGAAAAAGGGGGGAAAAAAAACCTGAAGTATCCTAGAGTCAAGCTTCAGTTTGGAATCTGGTGCCTCAGCAACCACCTGTTGACAAATTTCAAAGTTAAAATAGTAATCCTCTAAACTCAAAACATAGAGGAAGAAGATCTAGAATGAATATACTCTGCTTATCAAGCAATGAAACACAATAAGCACAAGACAATTAGACAAAAGTAGCTTCTGATAGGTGAAATTTCACAAAATATACAATATGATATCCACTTATCCAGTTATAAAATAATTGATTATTAATCTATTAATGCTGTTTACAGGTTCCAGTAGAAAAATTGAACATGTTCCTAAATTTTAGCATAAACAACAACGCTCACAGCTCAAATGCAAATTATCGGAGACATCAAAAGATATCTACTAGAAAGGATCCACTCGTCCATCAAACGAGCATATAATTCTCTTCAAAACTGAATTCAAATAGTTACTTCATCTTTCAAACTCTATCAATTAACATGGTCAACTACAAGTCAAGCAGATCATATTCATTCGAATCTTTAAAACATCCAGAAAAAGTAAGAAACTGAATCAACCCATCAAAATTGGAGAAAAATGAACAGATGTAGGTTGTAAACAAGTTACCTGCAAGTGAAAAGGGGCAAAGGTCCCAAGAAATAAGAAGAGAGTAAAGAAGCATAGAGAAGTTGCCATTTGCCCTTCTTTCAATTCCTTGCTGGTGGAGATTCAAAAAGGCAGGAGGAGCTGGAGGATTCCAAATGAAGAAAGGTTTGTGTTAATTGATGATTTTATGACCCAGAAGATAAGAGTAATACGTAGAAAGTAGTTAAAAAAACGACAAAAGAGCGTAGGAATCTTTACCTGACTTTCCGGCCTTGCAGCGGCTGCGTCACTTGACTGTGAAGCCCAAGGGCCTGCTGGTTTTTCCCACGGTGCTACGGATAGATTTTTTTTGTATGTTTTGTCTGGACTCTCGACGCGTGTTATGGGCCAAGACCATCCTTTAGTCGCATATGAACCCAACCGCAATTCTTGATTGGTTAATTGATCGCTTAATCGGACGCTTGTAATTGAAGAGGATTTTTTTTGGCCTTTTGAATTTTTAATTGCTTTGGCCAAAAAAAAAAAAAAAAATTAATTGGCAAGTTGGCCATTGTTATATTTTCAATTATTAATTTGGCGAAAAAAAAAATATTTTCAATGATTATTTTTTTAAATAAAATTATCTTTTCTAATATTAAAACAAATAAAAAGTTTACATTATAATTTATTTCGAATAGCGAAGTTGTTTATTCCACTACATTACTAAAGGCTTAATAGGCATAAATGAAACCTAAAAATTTTAAGAAATTTATATATATATATATATATATATATATATATATATATATATATATATATATATATATATATATATATATATATATATATTTGAGGTGTTTAGTATAAATAAAAATTCATTTAAAAATTTAAATTTATATTTAGTTATGCTTCGGTCAATTTATATTAAAATATTAAAATTCATAAATGAATTTAAACTTAATAAGAATATAAATTAATGTCGTAAATGATCTTTAAATGCAAGTCAGTAAAACTACATATTCAAAATGAATTTTACTATTAAATGCAAGAAAATTTATATTCATAAGAATTTTTTTCCATAAAATTCATTTTACAAATCAAATGAATTCCTTCTTCATTTATTCCAAACACTATTGTGCAAGTAAAATTTTAAAATTTCTTTGTCGAATATGTTAAAGATAATATCAAAATACTGGAATGTATACCAAACTTGAGGGAAGCAAAACTTGTATCAGGACTAGAAATCATCAATTAATAGAAAATCCGTAGCATAATTCAGCCATTTGAGTGGCCTGCCGAGTCACGACAGAAATGACCAATTGACCAAGCTAAGCCTATTTCTAGCCCATCATCCATGGTTAAACAGGCACCAGTTTGTTACTTTGTTATACCAGATCATTTATAACTTCTGCCTCGTTGTTGGCAAGAGTTCTGTATTGGCAAGTGGGAAGAAAAGAGGAACACTCATGAAATCACCATTGCATACAAGCAGATTCACAACTCTCAACCCATTGATGGATTAAAAATACATTACAGCTCAACATTCAAGGATGACCATGCAACTAAATTATTACAGTAATTCACGGACATTACAACACATCACCATTCTTCTGTTATACCGTCAGCAATTTAAGAAAAGGGGGGGTGGGGGTTTGAGGGGACAGAGAGAGAGAGAGAGAGAGGGTCTGTGCCCCTATATGCTTTCCCCAGAAGAGTCACGAGGGCGCTGGAAAGCCTCAGTTAACTGCTTGAGTGCCTTGTCATATGATATAAACCCCATAAACCAAAACTCATGACCATCTATTGTTTGAATTTGAATGTATCTATCTGAAGGGTTCATTCTGCTTGAAGAAGGATTCACTGTTCTCAACTTATCAAGCTGCACCACCACCTATAGATATATTCACACAATTCAATATCAGAAGTTTCTTAGCTAGAAAGTTAAGTCTAATATTCAACTTTTTAATTCAACTATTTAATCAAATTAAAAGTTTAGAAAATAATTAGTAACCTAATACAATGAACTAAATTGAAATGGTTGTATCAAAGCTGCAACTTTAGCAGCTGAGACATAAATTAGAATATATAAATTAATTAGTCGATGACTTGACTAAATCTGACCTGAAGTGTTATATTAATTAATTTGTGAATTGATACGTCTTTAGCTTCTCAATAATAAAGTTAGGTCTAAGCATCTGTGTATCGGCCAAGAAAGAATACAAGGTGCTAACAGTGAAAGAAAATTTCTCTTTGAGGCAAAGTGATGGAATATGTTCTCCAGTATTCAAAAAGACTAAAAAGAGGGGAAAAAGTAAAAAAAATAAAAGGAATCCAAAGTTGAAAACCATTAGCAAGAGTTTAGCTATTATATAAACTCATCTTCTTCCTTGCTCCAAACCAATTGATTTTTATTCTAAACCGCAAAACATTGTTTCAATGGGGAAGAACTGTTGATTCAAATAATCCATTATCGAAAATCTTGCTCAGTTTTAATGAAAGTCTGCCATTTAAAATACCGGCTTCATCGATAAGAAATAGAGTCGAAGATTCAGGAAAAAAGAAGAAGAAGAAGAAATAGTGTCGAAGATGGGACCTTGTAATACATCCATTGCTGCAGTCCAGTGGGAGCATAATAACAGAAGGGATAATCACTGCAGAAAGCCACTCTTTTAGTGGATACATAAAGCGTCCCAATCACAGGGCCAGAGGATGTTGATAGATAGCAAACATAAGCCTTTAAGAGCTTCTCCCCGGGCAAGGTACCAAATGTCTGCTGAAAGACTTTATCATGCCCTCCTTCAGTAAGCACCTTAGTCCCTTGAGCAATCCTTGCCATTGCTGCATCGGTGAAACTGGGACTAACTTTGACTGTTGTCAACAAAAAACAAATCGCATGTTAGAATCTCTATAAAACCCACATCTTAAGTTATCTAAAAAGTGACCTGCAAACAGAGAACCTAAAGGTTTAAATACAAGAGAGAAGCTCTCCAATTCTTTAAATGGTGTAGTCAAAATCATTTTATATATAAATTATTTTCTTCCTGCCAACAAACACAGAGAAACTATGGAAACAGTTTTCTAATGGCTGAACTACAGAACAAAAGTCAAGAGATTGTCAACTACCAAGTAATAATTCTCGAAGTCCAGAAATAATAATAGAAATAAAGGATTAATTGTAGAATATCCTTTAGCTGGGCCAAACTCATATTCGAGTAATGGTTCTCAAAGTAAAGCATTTATTCTGTTCTTTTTGTTTTTCTTTCCCTGTATTGGGCAAAAGACAAACCATTTCTATCAAGAAAAGGAAGATAAAGTAAACTGGCCTGCCCTGCCCATATATTCTTCCAAAAACTCAACCATTCTCATAAAATTCCAAGTTTACTTTATTAAAATAAATAAATAAAAGCCATGGATAGTGTTCCTCTTGGATGAATTCTTCAACAAGGTATCAATAAGCATAATCTTGTCATAGCAATCAAGAACAAACCACTCTAATGCTGAAATTCCTATTTTGACCATAGTTACAAAAGACCAAGAAACCTAAGCTGCTTGCTCTTGCAGTCTTGCTCAATCAGTACAATTGTGTGTGATTTTAAGCACTTACAGTTCGTTTGATACAAAAGATTAGATTGTTAAGCCAAGGTATTAATAAATAACACCTTATTTGGTATAAAATTTTAAATTGTGCTTACTAATCCTAAGGGCTTACTAAATCCATGAGATAAGTCTTAGCTAATACCTAAGCCCCCTGTCTTTAGTAATCTCATTCCTGTGGGATTACTAATCCCACTCTCCATGAAATTTCTATATCTAAAATAACCTTGCTTTTTATTTTTTTTTTCTCAAAAATAGCCTCCATTTTATATTTTATTTATACATAAACGTAATCATTCATCGTTTTTTTTTTTTTGGCTCTTTATTGTTTTTCTTATGGAAGACAAGAAAAAAAAAAGAAAAAGGAAAACGTGATTATATATATATATATATATATATATATATATTTATATATATATATATATAAGTTTTTAAAGGGTATTTAAGTAATTGAAATATTTTTTTAATTAATCCTATTCACTAGTCTATATTACCAAGCAAGAGGTTGTAAAAATATTATTATTTAATCCTATGAATTAATATTTATTTACTAAATAAGATTTAGACTTACTAATCTTATAACTTATGAATCTACCCACCAAACGAACTGTTAGAGAACAATAACCAAAGGAAACATCTCCTCTATGTATTTGTTTGCAATAGAAAAGCAAGAGAATATATAAATCAGAGATCAAACATCATATATTTCAACAATTGAAAAACAAAACCAATTATTAAAACAAGAAAACCAGAGGCTGAATTGGCAGGGATTTCCTCTCAAAGTTTAATTTATAAGAATAAGAGGAGCAATAAAGCCATAATAGAAAAATGGCTTTCAAACTTACGATGATGCCAGACATTATCAGCGTAGACCTCAGCTTTCCTAGTGACGTCCTCGACCCTTTTCCCACAACGATTCAACACGTCGCATATACTAGTCATCGGCCCTGAAACACCAATTAACTAGCCAATAAATAACACTTTCCTAATCAAAATTAACATTGCAAAAACCCAACCATTACCATCATACTTGCGTCTCCCATGTGGCCCGTATCCATTAGGAGGCACCGTTGCCATCTGGAGGTAAGGATTGCTATTATTGTAATTCTGGCGGTTATCCATTATCTGGGTTTTTCACAGACTGGTTTTGAGATCGCCACTACTACTTGTTCCACTATATATAGTCCATTTTTATTCTACTTTTGTGGATCAGAGTGGGTTTGGTCGGCCATTTAGTAATTATCGTCTTGGTCAAGGTTGGCTCTGGGAATATGTACTGATCCGGATGATTGTGGGGTTATGGTAAGTGATGACGATGGCGATAGGAACGGTATTGCAGAAACTACACGCAGAAAAGCCAATGTGAAAATGCCGACTCTGTAGGCTAATGGTTCTCCTTTTGCTTTAGTTGCGGCATTGAACTTTCTGTGATTCCGTTAGATTTGATTTAAAATTAGCGTTTCATGATAACGAATTTATTCACTAATTAAAAAAATATATCATATTAATTAGTTAATTAATTTTAAAATCAGAGATCAACAGATTAGCAAACATTATTCATGTTTACATGCCGAAAGACGATAACAAGGTTTACAGTAGGAATGGCAATAGATAGGATATCGATAATACTGAGTAATACTTAAGATAGGGTAATACTTTTATCCATATATAAAAAGTTATATGATTATTTATATTTGTGCTCATATCCATTTGAATAATAAATTTTAAATTCATTATCATACGTATAAGATTTTAAATAACCTACGGGTAGTCCATTATCGAATAATTACTAAATTATTTTTAAATATATATATATAAATTTAGAATATTTGATTCAAAAAATAAAATAAATTTATATAATAAAAAATATAATGATTTATAACAATTGAATACTTGATATTTAGGTTGATTACTTGATATAAAGTTATAAATGCTAAAATTTCAAAGAGTATAATGTTCTAACGAATTGTTAAATTTAATGAGATAATATTAAAATATGTACTTAAACAATTATTTTATTTAAGGAGAAGTAAAGATAAAATAAAGTAAATTAATATTAATAAAAAAAATAATTGTTACTCATAAACAATATTAACTTCAAATATAATAAATATTAAATATCTAAATAGTATATGTATTTCAAGTATATGAAAATAACTCTTTACTTTATCATTTTTACACTCAAAATTATGATAAGCAAAAAGAAAAACCATAAAACAACATTAATTTAAAGAAAGCTTATTTAATTATAGAATCAGAGAGAAGAATATTCAGATAAAATAAAAAAAAATTCAAAGAAAAAAATCAAAAAAAGGAAGGAGATCTAAAGAGTTTGAAAATAAAAAAATTGTAGAGAGTTTGAATAGAGCAATTCTAAAGAAAAAATATATGAAGATCCAAAAAAGAGAAAACTGAGAAAAGATAATGAGCATAATGACAAAATGAGAAAACGAGATAAATTTATGGTTAGATTTAATATTATATATCAATGATACAAAATAATTTTTTAATCCTCAATAAAATGATAAGGTATAATAAATTATTTAACTAAATTAAATATCATTCTGGTAATTTCAATAAAATAATAAGATATAATAAATTATTTAACTAAATTGAAATACACATTACTTAAGGACATTTAGATCAGTTTGAACTTATTTTTATATTTAATAAAATATAAGAATTATTTTAGATAGTAAAATACTAAAAACTTTATATAAAATATATAAAGTTTTATATAAAATATATAAACCCGATAATTCGGGTATAGATATAGATAAGGTATTACACTATCTATATTCTACTCAAATTCAATACTATTTTTTCGGGTATGATAGTTAACTTAGATATTATTCGCTTTGATCGGGTTGGATTTGGATGGATACTCATGAGTATGGTACAAATTGCCATCCATATTTTACAATATGAAAAGTGACTTATAATTTGACTTGCTTTAATTTATATTTTATGTATACATAAATGTGTAAAAAAGGAAAATATGTTGATAAATAAAAATATTTTTATTAATTTTTAATATTTTTAAGTTATATATTCTATTATTATTATTATTTCATGAGAAAAATTTATTATAGTAGGATTTAGATTTTTTTTTTCATAATTTCCTATAAAAATAACTCTTTCATTAAATTTTTATATTATTTATATATCAAATTTTAAATATTTATTAAAACTCTCATATATCTTTTTCATTTAAATTCAAGTGTAATATATTTTCTCATAATTATATATCATGTTATTAGAAGGTAAGACTTTAATTTTTATTTATTATTTTAAATTATATTTAGATATTAATTGTCATTCTATATATTTATATTACTAAAAAAATATAATTATATAAGAATTAGAATTATAGTATTCAATTCTCATGTTTCAATTTTAATATTACATTTATTTTTTTTTAATTGATTATCGTTTAAATATAACATTGTGATTTATCTACAACTATGTTTGGTAAATTGTTTTTATTATTTATTTAAATTTATATCTATTTTTTAAATTTAATATAATTAATTCTAAATATCTTGCAAGGATGGTGTTAATTTATTGTCTATTGATATATTTTATCTTGCAAAATTAAATTTAAATCTTATATAATTTTTTATTGTAATATTCATAAAGTTGTCATGAAATGTTTTAATATTTTATTTGGATATCAATTATTTATCATATTTTTAATTTAGTATCTTTTTAACATATAGTTAATTAATTGCAGTTGAGATTTTACATTTTTATTTATTAAAATTATATTAACAATAATTAATTAAACAAAAACAAAAATTCATTTTAATTAAACCGATTTTTTTATATCATTTGAGATTTGTATAGAGATCTCAAGAAAATCATAAAATTTGTTATTATACTCTTTTTTTTTTTTTTTTACATGATTTGGATCACTAAGAAGAAAATTATAAGTAATTCAGTCATTGTTTAATCATAGAATTGATTCATAAGACAATCTTTTTATTTTCTCTAATTAATATATTAATATTAAAAATTTCAATATAAGAGAAGAAGTAAATATAAGATATTAAATCTATTGGTTTGAGTTCTTTTTATTATTGAATATAGTTTTTGATTGTTTTTATTTACTATTATTATTATATTGTAAATCACATATTATTCAAATATTTATAAGATGTTTTTATCATGATATATATAATATGATTTAATAAATCATATATTACACTTTAGTTTTTTATTCATATGAAAAGAAAATAACATGACTTATTTTATAATAATTTGAATAATTTTACAATCAATTCAATAATTTAAAACTACTCAAAATTCTATTAAAATCTATAAAACTTGTATGATGATAATTGAGAAATTTCTGAATATTTACATCAGGTATATATGTGATTATAATTTTTTTTTTAATATATATATATATATAATTTTATAATTTTAGTTTTGGATAATATGATGGTTTATAAAATATTATGAGATATATTTTAGAATTCTAGAATTTTTCTTTTGTTGTTTGCCTCCTTAAAATAAATAGTGGCAAACATAATTTTAATTGCATATCTTTCTTTTGTTTTTTAATTTACTTTTAGTAACGAATTTTCCTTAGAAAACATATATGTTTTTAATAATTTAATTTCAATCGGCTAATAATTTTTAGTATTATAAAATATATTATGAAATATATATTTAATTTTAATTTTTTTTCATTTACTTTGAAAAAATAGTGGCAAATGTAATTTTATTGTATTTTTTAATTTATTTTTAACAACGAGTTTATATATATATATATATATATATATATATATATATATATATATATATATATATATATATATATATATATATATATAATTTGTTATCAATTGATTTTAAAAATTGATAATATAATATATATAATTTATTATAATACAAAATATCTATAAATTGAAAAACAAACTATTACGTGCAAAGCAGTGTTTCAAAATTTACTTTTAATAAAATAAATGTAGGTGTGAAAACTTTGTTGTTTTAATTAATTTGTAGTGATAATGATATTTATTTTGAATATGAATTTGACTTTCTTTAGTTTGATTTTTTATTATACAAATATATTTAAATATTAAAACCTAGGAATAAAATAATTTTTTCTCAATAAAAAAAAAATGCAAAATTATCTTTGCAAACAACAAAATCCTAACCTTCACATCAATAGATAACAATAATTGAATATAATAATAGGATTGCACTAAGCTTAATTCTATCCACCAATGTATGTTTAAAATTTTTTTCTTAATTATATCCACCAATGTATGTTTAATTTTTTTTTTAATGTTAAATCATTTAAAAGATTAAACTAAATTATATTATTTGAATTTCATTTAATTCAATTGTACATGTAAAATAATTTAAATAAATTTATAAAATTTAAAAACATAATTTACAATTTAAAATTCCGACTCTAATTACTAATTTGAAAGTACCTAACATATATTATTACTAATTCAAATCTATCTAACAAAGTTTCATTACTAAACAACATTTAGTGTAGACCTGCATAAATCGACTGAAAAATTATAAACTGATTAACTCAGTTTAGTTCAAGTGGTTAAATCGGTCTTATATTTTAAAATTCTAAAAGAATGATATCAAATTAATTGAAATTTGCGCTTATATACATTGGCAACTTTAGGCATAGGTCATTAAGGCATACTTAGGCTAGAGTCGGATCAAAAATTTATTTTGAGAGGAGACAAACATTGTAAATAATAAATAATTAATTAATATAAATATAAAATATTATTTTCACAATATTAAGATTGAAACTATAAAAAATATACATATAAAAGTGGGGATAAGCTATACTAATATTTAAAAAAAAAAAAAAAAAAAAGGGGACATGGGGAATATATGGAAAATTTATAGGAGGGCAATGGGGGCACCTACATCTGTTCTTGCCTAGGGCCCCAATTTTGTGGGGTCTCAAAATTTTTTTTATTAATTATATATTTTTTTTATATAATTAATTAAATAGGTTTTTTGCTTCAAATTTAATATTAATTTCCTATTTTATTGGGTTTTAAATTATCTGCTAAACAATATTTTAGGATTGATTGTTTCACATATTTAGTTGATCATACCATTTCTTCATTCCATTTTTTCACTTCAAAACAGATTTTAACAATTTAAATTATATGAAAATAATTTTGATTTTCTTTATAATATAGAAAGATCAAAATTGCTTGATAACTATCATAATGTTTTTTGAACGCCATAATGCGAATGGCGAGAAAATATCAATTAAATTTTTTAAATTAAAAATAGAGTCACCACATACCAAATTATTTAAAAAAACTTGATTAGAAACTTTTGAAAATTGGTCTATTAATGAAAATTTGGGTTCAAGAGTAAAAAATAAAGTGAAAAAATGTTAGGCACTCACTATACTAATTTTGTAAGACATTCAGATTGGCCTTAAACATTATTTCTTTATTATATTACTCAATTTGTCTTTTTTTTTTAAATTTAATCAATTATAAGTGAAATGAAATAAATTTTCAAATATTTGATTTTGACTTTTCATTTTCATTGATTTATTTTAGAAATTAAATTGAAGGTCTAATGAAAGAATAATTTAACTTGGGCTCAAAATAATTATAATATAAATGTAAAGTTATCAATTTAACTTTATAATATAAATGCATTACTAATAAAATCTCATACATAAAATAAATGCTAATATAACTTCATTTTATTATAATATAAATGTAATACAAGTACAACTTTATAAAAATATAAAATTTACAATGAAAAATAAAATAAATCAAAAATAAAAATCTTTAAGCCTTGATTTCACTTTGACCACGACCATTCCCTGCAAGATAAAAATAAAAAGAAAATAGTACTAATTCTAAAAAAAGAACTTTAAATAAAAAGAAAAATATAAATCTAAATTTATCTTTTTTTTTTTTTTTAAAGTGGGCTCAAGTTTTTCTTTTTTCAAAAATCTCTTAAAGAGCAATTTAATTTTAGTACACCAATATTGAAAGCTAAATAAATCAATTCGAAATCTAAAATTAGTTATCAGAATTATTCTAAACTTAAAAATAAGTTTTTTAATTATCAAAATGATTTTAGATCAAAAATTGATTTTCAAAAATATTGTTTTAAAGCAATTTTAGAAAAGTGATAGTAATTTCAAATGAAGCCGAATCGAACAATTTAATCTTAAAATTGGCATGCTTAAAATTATGCTGCTTCTATTTAAAAATTCTATTTGTACGGGTCTAATCTTCATCATAGCCCATTAAACCAAAAATATTTTTTTATATTTTTTATGAAATTTTATAAATCATTTAAAATAACACATTTTTATTATCAAATTGAGCCCAAATCAAATTACCTTGCATTTCCATTAATTAATTTTTTTGATTTTATTAGGATCATATTTTTATAAAAAAATAATTTTCATAATTAGTGGTCTCCCTCTTTTGTGTAATTACTGTTAGAGCTAACCATGAAAAGCCACAATAGTAATAGTGAAAAAGAGTCTAGATCGTCGAATCACTATTAGTCTATCGTCAGCATCCATGGACTGAGAGTATGTGTGCATTGTGAAGTGCAATGAAAATATTTTTCATTTTCTCTATTTTTTTTCTTTATATTGAACCATATATTTAAAATAAAAGCAGAAACTAGAAAATAAAGTCCAACTATAACAAAGCAAATAATGAAAATAAAGTAAAATTAAATCCTTCAAAATTTTCGACTTTTAATCCTGTTAAAAGACAACCAATTAGTGCCCGACATAGTCAAAAGATAGATAATATAATTATTTGTTATTATTTATATTTTATATTTTGTTTTCATTTTCTCATTTATATTTTCTACTTTTTTCTAACACAAAATTAATATCTAAAACACCATAATTAATCAAAATAAACATAATTAATCTAAAAAACACAGCACAAAACCCAAATTTAAGAACCAAAACCTCAAATATTTTCACAATTTTCTAACTTCATGATCTATCAAATTCAAAATCAAATGATGAAAATCAAACCGGACCCATTAACTAAAATAAAAATCAAACTGTCTTCTAGACCCGAATAACCTATTACAACAATGATAATTAAACCCTCATTCTCATTTTATCAAACCTAATCTCAAACTGAAAATCAACAAGGGACTAGACTCAAACGACAACAAACCTATAATCCAAATAGCAAAAATAATGCGAAAGTTAGATTAAATCACATAGTAAAGAAAATCATATAGAAAACCTGTTTTAGACCATCAAAAATTCAAGTTTAAATAGACCCAGACAACCAAATAATCCTGTAAAACCCATAACTAAATCAAACGAATCAAAAGGAAAACAAGGAAAAGAATAAACTTACACAATGTTGTAAACAAACCCATAATCAAGAACCAAAAGCCAAAAATTCATTGGAATTGTTAGACACCAAAGAAAAATCAGACCTGATTCTCATTTTATAAACTAAAGACCAAGCTAAAAAATGAGTATGTGAGTAGTTAGGTAATTGAATCTATGAAATAGAAAGAACTAATGAGGGTGAGAGTGAATGCGATGGTGGAATCGATGAAAGGAGATTAGGAAATCAGAGACAGTGGTTCTGGTGAGAGTTGGCAATCTGTGGAAGTGAGGACTGAGGGCGATGGTGAGAGTCAGTGGGTTTAGAGTAATTGAGAGAGAGAGTTGAGTTTTTTGGGAGTCTATGAGGGAGAGGTCCGGTGAACGACAGTGAGGGATTGCTGAGATGATTCAAGAGAGGGAATCAGAGAGGGTGTCTATTGGTCAAAGGTTCAGTGAGAGAGCGTTCTCTCTTATTAAGGAAGAGAAATGCGAGTGTGTGTGGATAGAGAGCAGAGGATTGAAGAGATTTGTTGATGGAGAGAGCAAAGAGAGTAATCTATAGAGAGGTTGGGTGAGAGCAGAGGTGTGAGTGAATTTGAAGGACCTGAGGTGTGTGTCCATGCTCAACTGTGTGTGTGCGTGCTGTTATGCTAAGCTGTTCTTTTTTTTTTTTTTTTTTTTTGTATTTTTCTTCTTTTCAATTTTTTTTCAAATTTTCAATTAATATATCGAGAAAATAAATAAATAAAGATTTCTTACTACATAAAAAGAAAAATTAACTTCTAAACTATATATTTTCAAAATTAACATTTAACCCTTTTGGTTGATAAAAAAAAAAATAATTTCACTCTATAAAATTGAAAAAATATGGAAATTTTACATTTTAAGATAAAAATTAAAGAAAAATTTAAAAATCATATAAATTTGTCTAAATTAAAATAATCACTTAATTTGACAAAAATTTCAACAATTTAAAAAAATTTCTAGTCAAAATATTGTGTCTACAATAACGATAATTTGAAGAAAAATTATTTAAATCTTGAAAATTTTCTAAAACATAACATCCTTTCTAATATTAATGGTTTAGATTTATTTTTAGAATTAAAGTTTAAAAGAAATTAAAATTATAAAAATAAAAATAAAAATAAAAATGCTGCTTGAAATACTAAATTATATACAAAAAGTAAATTATTTTCCAAATTCATATATCGTGTATAGAATATTGTTAATTATTCCCATAGACTATTGTTAACTTAGTAGAAAAAAAATTTTCAAAATTAAAATTTATAAGATCTTATTTACGTTCAACAATATTATAAAAAATATTAAGTAATGTAACTATATTATCTACTGAAAGAAATTGTTTTCTAAACTTGAATATAAAAATAAAACATTACTTGGTGATTTTTGGTCTTAAAAAATAAGAAAAATAAATTTTAAATATTTTAAGAAGTTATATTTATATTATTGAATGGCTTTTAATTAATTATTGTTTAGAGCCATAAGTATCTTTGAGCCGGTTTACTTATACATATATATTATCCTTAAGCATATGTGCCAAATCTGAAATTGTTACATTGCGTATATACATATACACACACAAAATCTTATAAAAAATCATTTTGATTACTTTTTCATAGTTTATTTTAGGAGTAAAAAAATTTACATCTCTGAAATTATTATTTTTATATTTACGAAAATTATTCTTCTAATTTAATTGACATCTCTCTCTCTCTATATATATATTGACTATTTTTGCTATTATGCAATATTAATATTATAAAATTTTAAATTTAAATAATTAATTCACTTGAAATTATTATTTTAAAATTTAATTAATATTATTTTAATAATTAATTTATAAATTCTAATGATATACACTAATTTTAATTTGTTTGTGATTACTCAAATATTTTTTTTTTGCCAAAGCTCAAATAATCTATTAAATTATATATTTTATATAATATTGAATATTTATTTTATTCCGATTGACCTTATGCATTTGAAAACCTTGCCACTAATACTAGTATATTTACATTGTCACTAATATAGAGATGACAATGAGTAGAATAGTATAATACTTTTATCTATACTCAAAGAATTATATGTTTATCTATATTTGTACTCATATCTATTTGAATAATAAATTTCAAGTATGTCCCTATACCTATAGAATTTCGGGTAATCTTTGGATAACTCATTACCTAATTAATTATCGAATTATTTTTAAATATATGTGTAAATATAAATATAAATATAAATATATAATTATTGTATATTAATATATATTATATTCAGAAATATCATATATTAAAAATTAAAAATAAAATATATTAAAGAAAAAGTTGAATAATTTAGAAATTTTTAATTATCCAAATGCAACATATTAGCCATATCATAATTAAAAAGTTCAATTACACATCTCCTAACATTTTGCATATAACTTAAGGGAAAAATATTAAAAACATTTAAACTTAAGCAACACATCACAAGTCATTTAAGGCATATAGTGAAATATTTAGAAAAACTAAAGACTCACAGTTGAATCATAGGATATCACATTATAAGCTTACTAATATTGATCGATGAGAAAATCAACAAATTTTTCTTAAATCACGTATTCTTCTTTTAAGAGTTGCAAGAGACACATTCACTAGCAATAATGGAATTTAGAATGATTTGCATAATGAAACATTTTTTTATTATTGTAATCCTTATTTTAATAAATCATAATATATCATATATTATAATATCATAAATTAGACCAATCAACTATAATCTAAATATTATTTATATTGAATCATGCATTTATACGTGTCTATATATAAGATATGGGTATAAGTGAATTTGAGTATGGGTAAAATATGATAATTTATGTAGGATATGAGTACGAGTATGGGTAGAGTATTATGCTATTCATGCTCACCAAAATTTAATGCTATTTTTTTTAGTATAAATTTATCCAAACTCACTATTCAATTAACTCAGATATTATCCGTTTTAAATAGATATGATTCATATGGATATTTATGGATAGGGCATAAATTGCCATTACGGCAGTAATCAGTAATGACTATCAATGAATTTGGGTTAGTAATGACTTTTGTGTTGGATAATGGCTGGCAAACTGGGTCTGCACAAACCCATGAGAACTGGATTTACACTGATCACATCTCCAATAAAAGCCCTAATTACCTTATCCAAATATTTGGCGGACGACGTTGGTTACAGAAGCGCACACGTGTCCGACATGGTTCCAACGGTTAACTATTCCCCAAACCCGCGACCGCCATTTTTTGTTGTAGCTTTTTCAATTTCAAGCTTCAGCCGTGTAAATGTTACTGCTCTCTAGTCTCTACTTAACAAAATCTTAGGTTTTCGAAGTTGGTTGATGATCCATGTCATCTTTGCGAAATTTCTCCGGTTTCAGTACTGCTCTATCATGCTTCTCAAATTACCTAGCAGTTCGCTCTCTCTTCTCTTACCGTTTGGCGTTGAAGATCGCTTCTATCTCCAGAATTCCTCGCTGTTCTTTGAGAGTACAGGAATTATCCATGGCGGAGCCTCTAGAATCGATGCCTGATATGAGAGAGGGTTTTACATTCATGCAGAGTGATAAGAACGATCGAGTTCCCAATGAAGGACAAGAAGAGGAAGAGGAGGATGAGAAGGGTATTTCGAAAATAAGAGTGGCAAGACAAAAATACATCCCGGTTTCCAAAGCAGATCTATTGGATGCCATTGTGTTGAAGTTATTTGATTCTCAAGAAGATGCCAACGAATTTCTCATTCTCTCTTCGTGAGTTTTAGATTTTCAATAAATTCCTTCTTCTCCCCCAATTATTTCAATTCTGCTGTTTCTAAGGGGTGTAAGAATCTCTGTAATTGCAGACGCTTAGATTCTATTCTTCACGCTGAGCACAAAAGCGTTTTAGAAGAAATGCGAACTGATTATTTCCTCACTCAGTCCGTGGATAATGAGGAAACTACTGATCAAAGGTTAGCTAGTTCAGATGAAAATTTCGAAGTTAATGGGGACAATGCCAACTCTGTTAGCGATAGCATAAATGGAATTGGGAGCATGGGACACACTGGGGAGGAGAATGAACTTGTCAGGCAATTGAATTTCAGTTATGGTCTGGACTTAAGGACTCTTTTAGGTTCTTCAGTCAAAACTCACAAGAGATGTTCTAATGGAGAGTCCAGGTTTGTTTCAATCTATTTCCTATCAGTTTGATCATGTTCTTGTTTTATGTAAATTTGACTTGTCATACAAAATCTTTTGTAGACTTGCTGTTGCCACTAGTTTCCAGCGTGCTTTTATGCAGCTTCTTAATAATGCTCAGTTTCAAGAACTATCAGCTCGAGATTTGATGTTGGCATCTGCCTTGAACTCGGATTACCTCCTTACTTTGCCAATTTATGTGGACTGGAAGAAAGCATCTCAGTCCAATGCAATAATATTCAGGTAATTTTTATCCTTCTTGTACTTTTCATGTCTAACTGTAGTTCTGGAAGAATTTTAGACAGATGGTTCAAATTAAGAAGAACGGTAAGGAGTTATCATTTGTGTTGCCTCCATAATCAATGGAAAATTTAATAAAGAGTATGCCATAGCTTAGCAAAAGTGATTGTCACTAGAATATCTGCCGCTACAGGATGCTTTTAGTGTGACTTCATAATGACAAAGTTTGGTCTCATGCAATTTTATGCACTTATATACAAATGCCCTTTATGCAATGGACTTGCCATATGAGAATGCTGACTCGGTCAATTTTCTACTATCCAACATATGTGCAGATGTTTTACTTTTTATCATGATTTCCCTTACAGGAGGGGTTATGCAACTGAGAGACAGAAAGGTCTGCTTATTGTTGAAAAACTGGATTACATACAGTCCAGACTTCTGCAAAGAATCTTCTTCCTTGTATCAAAACCGCTGGAGAAAGCTGGCAAATGGATAAAAGAGGTAGTTGCCTTTCTTCATTTGCTGTAATACTGTTTGTCAGGCAGCGAATCTTACACCAGGAGTAAACAATTAATCGATATCTTTTATTCAAAATGTCCAAACAATTGATTAGCTGATATAAATTGAGGAAATCAAAATCTGAATTCCTGAACCTGTTGGAGCAGTAATGGAAGCAATCCCATGAATTTGAAGAAAGTGCTTCAGAAATTATGGAAATATACTTTTGATTCCAGGACTATCTTCAATTAACTTTTTGATTATTTTCTTGCTTCAATTATAGTCTATAGATTACTTAATCTTGTTATTGTAGATTATTAGGCATGACATTTGCCATTCTTGGGTTAGGCTATTGTTAATGCTTCTCATAATCAAGAGGAACAACACTGGTTCAAGAAAGTGACGCTTTGGTTTGAGGAATTGGCTCTTCTTCGGAATTCGTATTCTAATAATGGACAGGCATCTAATAATGCACTGGAAATAAACTATCTAGCAGACAGCGATGTTCCTATTTGGCTTGCAGCACAGAGAGCAGTAAGTCGTTATGAAGGATTTCTGTCTCAAGTTGGACCCCGAGGGAGGCTACTCAGGAAGTTGCTTACTTGGATTGGCCTTTCCCCTCGTATACCAGAAACGCCATTTGAACTTGACAGTGACGATAATGCTTCTGAGCCTCATTTAAGGTTAATGGCATTTTAGTTTATTCTCTCGTCTTGTTATTGCCCTATTTTTTCGAATATTTATTATCCCAAAGGTATAAAAAAAAAAAAGTGTAGAAATGAATTATTGTTTGGCATGACAAAATGGGTATATTATTTAGGTGGATAAAAAAAGTCTAAATGCTTTTTATGAAATTAGTTTATCTGTGGTGCTCTTCACAAGTGGCATTGTAGGTCGAATTGATTTTTCCTTTTCCATTGCATACATTCTAGCTCATTTAGTTTCAAGGATTTGCCCGTATAGAATGCTGTCCGCTTACCTCTTGGGTGGGATTCAGTAGAGGTAGGGTAAAGAGGGGTGGACTCCAGGTGGCCAAGAAATTTCAGACAAACTAAATAATAATAAAAAATATTATTTCAATGATTGAAAATTTCTTTATATGAGTTTATCTTCTTTAAACAAGAAAGACTGAAGCATAAAGTTATAGTATTAGCTAAGTATGAATTTGGAGAATAATAGAAATCCTACAGTTTGGAAGTTGCTGTAAGTTCTTAAATCATTAAAACCAATTTGTCTAAAAAGGGTCAATCCTATGTGACATCTATCAAGTGTTCTCTTTAAGGTTTTGGATGCTTTTTTAAATTGGATTTATTTTATGATAGATCATTGTGATCTGACCGAGTAATAGAAGAATTGTGCATAAAGTTACAGTATTAGCTAAGTATGAATTTGGAGAATAATAGAAATCCTACAGTTTGGAAGTTGCTGTAAGTCGTTAAATCATTAAAACCAATTTATCTAAAAAAGGTCAATCCTATGTGACATCTATCAAGTGTTCTCTTTAGGGTTTTGGATGCTTTTTTCAATTGGATTTATTTTGTGATAGATCATTGTGATCTGACCAAGTAATAGAAGAATTGTGCACTCAGGCCAATTTCCCTATCAAGGATATCACTTAGTGATATATGGAGACCTGCTACAAGAAAATACTGTGGAAATGATATCTGGAAAATGTTAAAAACTTCGTTTTCAATCCTTCTCTCACAGTCAATCCTCCAGGTATCCTCAAAATTTTCAACTGCTTTTGTCAATTTCTTTTGATATGTAACAATTCGTATAGATGTATGAGTTTTACCTTTTTTGCTTTGCCCATGCAAATTGTGAGGCAAAATTTTGAACACATTAAGTAGCATTAGTAAATTTATCTCCTTAAAATATTGTTAATGATATAAAGTATTGATTGTTCTTGAATATCTGTGTTTTTCCTGATTAGGAGCCTGCATTCCAAGAATTAATTTTGCTTTATACCAAGGGAGCGACTGAAAGTGACACTAAGGATAAAGATGAGATTCCATCATTGGAATTAAAGATCTATGAGAGAATTCCTATCCCTGATCTACCAGTAAATACTTCTAATGCTGTCATGTCTGTTAATACTCTCTTATGCTTCTCCCATGTTTTTAATGATTCTAGTGTTTGCATCTGATTTTTCTACTTGTGATAAAATTATTTGCAGGTCATTTTTCCTCACAAAAAGCTCTCATTTCGTATCATAGATACGGTATGTACAAGTTAAATACCTCTTTATTACATGTATGTAACGAGCATTCTGAATACTATTAAGTAGGCATAATTTTCAAGCTGCAGTCTGAACTTTTAATAATTTTGTTTGATATTAACTTCTTGACCAGATATTGTGAATTTGTAGGTACGCTTGGATGTGGCCACAATATTGGGACTTTCTGCATACTTCATTAATTACAAATTTGAAGACATCTTAGCTTCCCCGTATGAATTTTTTATTCATATGATTGGTTTTGAGATTTCATCACATGGCACAACATATTGTTCGCATTTATGTCTTAAAATGCTGAGTCCATTGTGGGAGTCAGAAGAAAAGAAACATGAGTTTTGTAATTAATTTCCACTTTCCATGCTCTGCGCCATATCAGGATTCTAAAAACTAACCTCATCTTTTGGCCCTTTTGGATTTGCAGCTGTTATTGAAATTATTTAATGCTTTGAAATGGCATTGAGAAGTTCATAGCATATTTTACTTTGATGCAGCTCAGCAATATTTCTTGATGTAATTGCTATCACTGCACTGATAATATATGTGACCCGTGTGGCTCTTGGTTACAAACAGACGTGGGATAGGTATCAAGTGAGTTGACCAAGTATTCTCTGTACAGTGTTAAAGATTATGATTATTCAAGTTATAAAAATACATTTAATTGAAGTTTTTATCTGCTTCTATTATAATATCTTAAAGGATTCTATTATACAGTTACTTGTTAACAGGACGCTTTATGAGAAAACATTGGCAAGTGGCTTTGGCTCAGTTCATTTCCTTCTGGATGCTTCTGAACAGCAGCAAGTGAGAAACTCTTTAATTTTTCTCATGTATCTTTTTACAGGTGTGGATGTAGACCAATTATAGAAGGTAGCAGCATTTTGACCGTCAAATATTATAAATATGCAAAGTATTTCAGAAGGTTAATTTGATGTAGGAGAATATTGACATTCATGAAACAGACCTTATTGCCCTTTACCAATCATAACTCTTCTGCTGTTACGTGTTTCATGTCCATTGAGCTTGATTTACATGGTATCTGATTATTTCATAATAAATTATTTTATGCAGTACAAGGAAGCTATTTTAACCTATGCAATCCTGCTAAAAGTGAAGAATGGCCAGGTCTGCCTTCTTATCCTATTTTCAATTGTATACATTGAGATCATGCAAAGAAACCATTCTTGTGACTTGTGAGCTTTTTTGCATCGTATCACTGCTGTCTACTAGAAATAAAATCCTACACAAGTAGAGGATCTGATGATGGTTCCATCATTCGCTCATTCACTTATGTATACATCCTATTCCATACATTCAATGTCATTTTTCATTTTATTATGATATTATTTTTTGAATACAATTTTAAGGATTTAATTGAACAGATGGATGCGTAAACCTACTTAAATTCTCAATAAAATATTTTTTGAATTTTTAGCAAGCCAATTCAACATTTTATGATGCAGAAAATCAGAATATTGACCTTTATAAAGTAAACTTTGCTCCAATTTATGTTATATCCTTCCCTTTCCTAGGCAGGTAGATATGTAGGGTTTCATAGATTGCTACCAATTAATACAAAGAAGACACCAGAAAATCTTTTCTTGCACCAGCTACACTCCTTGAACACTGCTGCTTTAAAACAGAATTTTCTTGCCTTTTAAGAGTTCGTGACTTGATTATTTTCCTTGGATCTTCACATATTTCCCAACAAGAAAAATTTTGGGATTTTTTTTTCGCTATAAAGCATTCTAGATTTCTAGTTGTGCTGTATATATAACCAGGAATTGCTCTTACTGCAGGTTGATTGTCACCAAAGTGTTGGTGATGAATGTGAGAGATTTATGTATGACGCCTTTAAAGTAAAGGTAATTTTAGGACTTGCTCTCAAAAACAAAAAGAAGAAGAAAACTTAAGTGACTAATGAGAGCATTATTCAGCTGTACAGAGTGACTGTGTTGTTAGTTAATTATGGTGTTGGAATAAATGCAGGTTGAAATGCCAGTTGACAAAGCAGTGAACACATTGATTAGGCTGGGTCTTGTGAGAGAAACACCTATTGATGGAAGATTCAGACTGCAGGCTATTCCCTGTGGAAAGGCTGATGAGGTCCTCAAAGAACGTTGGAATAGTTTGCTTGGTTAAACAAAGATTAATTGCAAAGTTCTATTATCAAACAAATCACTCTGCATATAAATTTGTAAAAAATATAATCCTATATGTCAAAAGGCTGTCCAAAGGAAGTGTAAAACAGGGGCTTCAAGGTAAAACATGAGACGTATACAGAAAAGAAAAAGTACGAGGTATGTAATATTTTTTACAGAAACGATAGCGATGAATGACCTTCACATTTGTTAGAATGTTCGTAATTTTGAGCCGGTGTTCAGGCTGCATTCGCCCAAACGACAAGAAGATATAACGCCATTTATTTGTTTGGATAGAAACAACAGCAACATCCATTGTTTCAGGGGGCGTCCAACCTGAACTTCTCAATGACGAGAACGACAGAACAGCCAAATTAGACGTTTACCTTGGCGTGCAAGATATCTTCCAATGGTTTATCCATACAAAATTTACATAAAATTGTTTCAGCATACAGATGTACGTTATGATCCCAGAGTAATCAAATAAACCAAATATACATAATAGGACATACTTGAGTTTGTTATCTTTTTCTTTCATTTGCCTTTTTGTAATTTTTTTTTTTTTATGTTGTAGCTGATAGGGGTTAGGGAAACAAAATGGTCCAGGACATTGGCTAATCTGGAAAATTGCATAGCCAGTTGCAAATATTGGACTCTATTCTCTTGCCTGAAACATTTGATTTCGTGTCTTGAACCCTTCATTTCCCTTCTGCCACTTCCAAATTCATATCTTTGGTGTCTGGACGCCGAGAAGTGTTTAGAAGGCATAAGATAAAACCAAGCTTGTTCCTCACAAGTCAAGAGGCTGAGCTTTAGTAAATACAAATACTCCACCACCTCCAACAGCACGCCCTAAAAGCATATTACCATCCAGATAGGAAAGATAATATAGTCCTCCCACCGATCGCCTGAAATTCAAAGCACATTTTACAACCATCCACGTGGATATTGCAAATATAATTTTATATATACAAATAAATTAATACGTGTTATACCTCCCTAGATTTCCTGGGTTTCTTACTGGAACTTGTGCTTTGAAAGTAAGGATGAACTGCAAGATCTGCGCACAAGGAAAAATATCATAAACTGTTGTCACTAATTGCTAGGTTACTTTTCATTACTTTAGGATCAGGGAAACTAGCACTGCCTGTGCACAGTTATCCATTTGCATCCAAGAGCATGGCTAAGTTACATCACAAGAAGAAAAAGGCATCAAAGCAAATGTGCAACACTTTTATTTATTTCTAGTAATCCTCAACTAAACGAGAAAGACCGACTCTAGGTTAAGATTCAAAAACAATCATCTGGTTGATGGCATCATAAGGATCTGAGGTCTGTGTATGTCCAATTTGTATGCAGCACTCAAAATTAAACACTGAATATGGAATCAGTGATGTAAGTCAATTACCTGTAGGCTTAAAAATGAGCGTGGCAGTATTGCTGGAGCTATTAGAGCTTGCAGCTCTTCGCTGATTTTAATGTTTTGAATGCTTATCTGCCAAATGTGTACACAGGCTTAAGATTAATAAGAGAAGAAATCAAGATTCAGAATAGGAGACAGAAAAGCTAACACAATGATTCTCGTATTGGAAAAAAGATTAAATGGCTTCAAAGTTTCACTTTCAGTTATAGAGAACAGGGAACTAGTCAGCCCATTGACAGCAGCCACAAAATATATATGCAATGCTTATTATTAATAGAACACCAGGAACAGCATGTATTGGATGCAGTAAAATGGTTGCATGTGATATACTTTGACATTTTTGGAAGTCACGTTTTAAGGACAGAACCTGACCTCTTCAAACTGAAGATAGACGTTACGCGAAGAAACAACATCAAATTTTGCAGAAACAAGTAGAGTAGCACCTTCTTGTTCCTGTACAGAATAAAACCAACACACGAATTTAGTAGAAAAAATAAGTTTTCTTATAAGAACTGCCAAACATCTTGAAAAATAGACAATATTTTCTGATAGTGAAGCAATTTTCTGGTTGCAAGATTTTTGTTTGTTTTATTCAATTTAAAATTTTGTCCTCGATGTTTTGAGTAAAGTACTAGATTCTCATTCACCAAGGATCTTTTATTTCTGTCTATTCCTTCTCTTCACAACACATGATTTTCGCCCCACTTCTTAATGATATTTCATTGAAGTTGAGAGACAGAGATAATTCTCAATCACTCAGAAACCTCAAAAATTTCAAGAATAACAACAAGGTTTCTAACATAAGCTGGAAACAGCGAGGAAACAGTTTTAATACTAGCATTCTAGCACAACATATTCTGGAACTACTTCAGAAGTGGAGAATCATCCATGATCAAATACTGACAAGAATAATGCAAGTTTTAAATATTGAAGAAAAAGCAAAGGCAACTGTTACCTCTAACAATGTTGGGATACTCCATTGAACAACATTACGGATGATACCTCCATTGGACTGATCCCTACATTCAAACTTCTGGAAGATCTGCCCAACCTATCCTCAAATTCATGGATAAAACATAATACAAAAAGAAATCAAGATAAAAGTAAAAAGAGAAAGCATGAGAAAATATCTTCATTAACCAATAGAAAACTAACATTTGAAGAACGCCATTCATGTCAAAGTTACCAAACTAGGTAGCATGTGTGGCCAAGATGAGATATAAAAAGTTAAATCAAAAGTAACATATGCTTCTTCAAGTAGAGAGCTTGTTGGCTCATTTGTCACCCACCCACACAGATAACGAAGAAAAAAGTAACAAATTAGGTTAAAAGGATCATAAAATCGAGCAGACTATTGATAGGAGAGTTGTATAATTTTAGACTATGATATTTCATACCTGCAAGAAAGGAAGCCTAGCAGAAGATTCCAGAAGAACAAGGACATCAGGGGCCGAAGTATATTGCAAGCGCCATGTCCCATCCAACTGCACCAGGTCAATTGGTGCACCCATGTTGTATCCTTCCAAGGTCACCTGTAAGAGTTATAGAAAAACAATGTTAAGTCATTCTTTTGAGCTGTCCATCCAATGAGCACCAAAATAATCTTTTATTCACGGAAAGAGAGAACAAAATTTAGCAGAAAGAATGTGGGAGAAAAAAACAGACCAAAGCCTCCTCAATACTAAAGCGTTGATCAGGGGTTGTAACAAGCCCTCGTTGTGTGTCCTGGATAGCTCTTAAAAGGTCATACTTCTTGTTCTCTTTCTCAAACTCAGATACCTAGAATCCACAGAAAATCAATCAATCAATAAAACATAAGAGTTGATAGATTGCAAAATATCACAGAAGAAAGAGGCAAACCCGAGGAGTAATCTCTGTAGCCATAGTTGCTACACAGAGAAGCTTTTTCTGAATGAGAATTTTTCTGGTGGCAATAAGGTTTAAGCTGAAAGGCCTAATCTTGAAAATGGCTCTATCTCCACTAGCAGCACAGAATGAGGAAGTAGTAAACGCCAAATCCATTTCTTCATTGAGGGAAAAGGTACAAATTAATAACAGTAATGAATTAAAGAAGCAAATTTATCCAAACGAACTTCAAAATTAAGCCTCATTCTCCAACTACACGAATTCTGCATTATTAAAGAACTCAAACATATTTAAAATCTGAGATTTGAGAGAGAGAGAGGAATTCAATTTCGCTAATCCAGTTTAGAAGGAAAAAGAGCATCACCTTCGATGATAGAAGAGAACAGCCGTCAGATTCCTATCAGGCCTCGTTATTATACCATTGCCCTTTCTTTTCTTCCGAAAGTAAAATAAAGCCAATGCTAGTGTTGGATAGATTGAAGACGTGGCAGAAGCAAGCGGCGGGTGATGTTTTATTATTAAATTATTAATTTTCTTTTTAAAAAATCGATTTTGGAGCTGCTTAATTTTCGAATATTGATTCCATTTCTTTCTAATTGAATTGTGGTTCTAGTCTTATAGAGGATAACGGTAACGATCTGTCGTCCATAAAATACACGACTTTGGGGCAGAAAACGTCCTGTCGGTTAGTATGAACAGCAACTCATCCAAGAAAAATTAACAATTATAGGCCAAAAAATAGTCTGGAAATTCATAGCTCGACGCTCGAATGACACTGAAATGGCGACTTCCTGGACGCTTCATCGTTGCTCTTCGTCAGCCTATCAACGCTTTACTTTAGCTGCTGCTGTCGTCGGGGGGATACCTGAAAGAGTGAAACTATCAATTGCAAGCAGCGGCGGAGGTGGAGGTTTTAGGGCATGGAAATTGATTCGTTCCTCCAGAAGTTTCTATTGCTCCTCTACCACCAGCACTAACGCCGCAGTCTTCGTTTCTAATGACGACAAATATGGCAATAAGCAGATTATTAGTCTCACTCCTCGCCTTTACGATTACATTCTCTCCAACGTTCGGGAACCGGATGTACTCGTATTGCCAATTTCTTTCTTTATAGCTTCTTCTCTTCTTCTTCTTCTTTATTGTTGATTTTGTGGTGCGGCTCTTTGAATTTCAGATTTTGCGGCAACTGAGAGAGGAGACTTCAACCCTGCGCGGCAGCCAGATGCAGGTAATCAATCATCTACTATTTCCAATTAAACTGCATAATTTCATTTTAATTCATACAATAAATTAATGAGATACCGCTATTTCGTTAGGCATCTCCTGATCAGGCACAGCTGCTTGCTATGCTTGTTCAGATTCTTGGTGCTCAACGGTGCATTGAAGTTGGTGTTTATACCGTAAGTGTTTTCTGTTTTACTTTAAATTGAGGTTTCTGTCTCCACAGGTAATGTATGTTGAGGAGAGAGATTGTCTTTTGAGGAGACTGAGACAGCTGCTTGATAAAATGACAGTTTACCATGTTCTAGTTCTAATCGTGCGCTTCTTGTTTTAGGGATACTCTTCGTTGGCAGTTGCTCTAGTGCTACCGGAATCAGGTTGTTTAGTTGCCTGTGAAAGAGATGCCAATTCTCTTGAAGTTGCAAAAAGGTATTATGAGAGAGCTGGTGTTTCCCGCAAGGTAATATATATAAGCCTCAGTTTGTTTTGAAGAATTTCAGTGGTGGATTTCGCAAAATCCATAGATTATACCTCAATACTTTGTTTGGTTTGAAAAATTGAGTTACATTTTATGGATTTGTTAAAATCCATTATGCTCCAAAACCTTTCAAAAATCAAGGATTTGAAAACCCACATCTTTGATTCCATGATTTTTGTTCAAATCCATAGATTTAAAATCTATCATGCCAAATGAGGCCATAGTTTTCTTCTCTTAATATAGAATGTACTCTGAAAGTCTTAACCACTTAATTGAGGAGTACAGTAATTTTGTTGTTAATATGCATTGAGATGTTATTCAGTTATTTCCTTTCTGTCTACATTGCAATTCTACAATTTTGAAGTCCATTATGCATATAGTTCTTCTATATTGTAGCTAAATTTTATCTGTTGTTAGTTGTAGTGAATCCCTGCATAACTCTGAGAAGTTCTTTGAAATTAGGTCAATGTGAAGCATGGAATGGCAGCAGACATTTTAAAATCTATGATTCTGAATGGGGAAGCTTCCAGGTAATAAGAAAGCATGATGCGGTTGCCTTTTTTTCCTCCCATGTCCTACAGACCCTGAAGCGAGATTTTTCCTCTCATAATTAACTATTGCCAACACACTTCCTTCATGCAGCTATGATTTTGCGTTCATTGATGCTGAGAAGAGAATGACTCGGGAGTATTTTGAATTGCTACTGCAGCTGGTAAGAGCAATGTGATGGTAAACACGGATTGTTCTGCTTCTATTTACTCATTTAATTTGACTTGTTCGTGAATATCCTTACTAGAGTTTCTATTTGCAGATGTAAGAATGGTTATTTGTCTCATTGCAGGTGAGGGTCGGAGGTGTCATTGTAATTGACAATGTTCTTTGGCATGGAAAAGTTGCTGACCCATTGGTAAATTATTGACTATGATTTAATAAAATTTTCCCCTTTGTATAAATCTATCTGTAATTACATCTTTTTTGCAGGTAAATGATGCTAAAACTGTCAGCATCAGAAATTTCAATAAAACCATCATGGAGGACAAGCGTGTAAGCGTCAGTATGGTATGCATATGAACCTTTTTTTTTTTTTTTTTAATAATTTCAAAGCAACCTTTTGTAGCTGTTCATCATCCTAAGTCTTTGAAATAATAGGTGCCTATAGGAGATGGCATGACAATCTGCCGCAAAAGATGACCTTATCACAGGCATACTCCACTTCTTGATTCAGCGACCTATCCTACATGCAGTTGAAATTTTTCTTTGAAAAGCAAAATGGGGTAATTTATTTTTGACACTCCACCAAGCATATTGAAGTTCAAACATGAGTCTTGGGTTGCTACAATGTTGACCAGGCCTCATTACGCTTTGAAGGTGGCTTTGCAAACTTCAAATGCAATCCTGAAATTCATATGGTATCTGATATACACTGTTCAATTTTGTATTTTTCTGCCCACCAGGGATGTATTGTAATCAGATACTAATGTAAAAATTTCTATTGCCCTCACCAGTTTTTTTGACCTCATTGCAAAGTACTTTCAATGTAATGAAAACAAATCCTATCATATGTAGTTGAACATTATTTCTATTTTCTAACAATGATAAATTCAATTGAATGCATAATTAAGAGCTGGCTCTTAACAGGGCATTTTAAATTAGACAATGCTAATATAAATCACTTGCTATAATAATGGTGGTTAATTTGGTATGCTTATTCTAAAATGCCAAGTAGAAGTCAACGGGCTAAATCAATTTGATCAACAGTCCAAACAAAGCCATACGACCTGCAAGATAACAGACGATATAGAACAAATTCAGGGAACAAATTCCCTGGCAATAGCTTTTCTGCAAGCGAAATGCCCATCCTCAGCTGAAAACAGTTGTAGCAAGGGAAATTATACGTATCAGTGATGCATTAAGAATAGACTGATTCTGTTCCCATTATATTCCAGCAATTTTCAAGTTGCCGGCAAAAAGATGATATCTACATTTCAGATAGATGATATCAACACCAATGTGAAAAAAGAAACAGTTGACCTTCCACCCTTTTTCATCCTACTACAGCAAGCAATTGCTAATTCAATCCTCGTTGCCTTGGTCATGGCCATTAACTTGATTCTCCTCATTAGCTGCTTCATCTTCTCTAGCCCCATAATGAACCCATGGCAACATTGACTCAAACAAGACAGCCAATGCATTGCGATTTGCAACGTCACGTAGAGGAAAGCCACCGCCGCCAAGTGGATCAGCAATTTGATCACCATTTTGATCAGCCTCCCTCATTCTTGGGTCAACCATGAAATTTTGTAGGTTTTCCGGTGGAAGAGTTGGCACAGTATCAGAAAAATCCAAAACCATCAAATGGCTATACCTGTAAATATAATCAGTGTCAGAGCCAGAAATCTAAGTTCAGTCCTAATGCTAATTCAGCATGTTTAAGTATCAAACCATAAACTCCACTTGGTATATGTAGCACATTTACCTCCCAAGAAAATCACACAACACAACAACAACAACAACAACGAAAAAAGGTTAAAATTAAAAAAAAAAATAGCAATGATTTAATAATAGAAAATACGTACTCATTGTTCTCAGATGAGAAAGCTTCTTTTCGCACACAAGCCCAATCCTTAGCTTCACTGTTGTTATGTTCTAGAGTTTCAACTACTCGTAAAGCTGCATCACGAAGCAATTTCTGCAAATCTGGAAGCCTCCATATGATATAACTTCTCGCTACATATATATTGATAAGATGGTCCAAAGATGGGGACCCTGTTTTCTCTGATCGGAAAAGGGCATGCTTTAGTATATTCATCCATGCTTGATCTTTCAAAGGTACCTTGTCTACTAGCCTTTTAAGAACATGAGGGTGAAGCATTAATGCCTGCTTCATCAAATCAGCTGAAGTAGCCTTTGTAGCAGGCACAGAAATATCTTTTGCAGGTTCCTCTCGCTCGAGATAAAATCGGCAAATTGCAAGGGAATATGAAAAATTTGGAAATAACCATAAGGAGTTATCACTTTTATATTCTTCTGAAAAACGTTCCAACCATCCATACTCTTCTGCCCTCAAAGCAAAGTAATCAATACAAAACAATGCACCCATTGGATCATCTAAATCCAGTGAAAGCAATAATTTGCAAACCTCGAGGGCAGAACGATGGCATCCACGCCTGTCCATATTTTTCATGTGAGTGAAAAGTGTTGTAAACAGTGGCTTGTTTGTTTCATGGCTGATCTTTAGCTGGCAATTGCCTTGCAAGGGAGTGAACATGGTATGCCATGCACATTCCAAGGCGTATAAACTCTTTGCAGTAGCATCAGCTGACATTTGATGCTCACCCGCAAATTTGAAATAGTCCGCCATCGTTATAAGTGAATCTAAGTGATAAGGGTGGTACAGTAGGATGCTTGCTATTCCATTGAGATCATGAATAGCTTTGGCAGCTTCAAATGCTCTTTGAGCTTGATCATAGGAAGCCGAGTGCAAATACCTACATGAATAAAATAAATCTAAAATTAGGCAATGAGACAGACAAGATTATATGCTAACTCAAAATAGATACAAGAAATGGGAGGAAAGATCATCTGGCAAGGAGAAACCAGTGCATGAAGATATCTTATCTTTCTTTACAGGTGTGAAGTAGAGAAACACAACAAAGTTTAACTCATTGATAGACATAGATGCAGTGATTCATTTTTAAAAAAAATGGGAACCTGCACCCTACAAGTAGATAAGAGAGAACCCTAAAAAATACAAAATAACCGAACTCCTAAAGTCTAAAACCTGTCAAGAGTCGAAAAAGGAAGAATGGAGAGATAGCATCATAGCAAGCATTCACCTCAAGGAAGAATCGAGAAAGAACAAAAATTTCAAAAAGGAAATTCTAAGCACTGCTGTTCTCACTTCTCCTCCAAAAATGCAACCAGTCCAGCATCCAAATTATTTCAATGTCAAATATATCACATTTAAAATTTTTGTGCATATGGTGAAGACACTCTATTATAGATAATAATGATGCTACAACTATTTCTCGACTTCATAGCATTATCTTGGGAAACCATGAACAAGAAAAGAAAACAACCTAGGAAACAAAGCAGCAATGTGGTAGATCTCCATACATATCAAGCAAAAGGAATTTTCCTTACCTAAAATGATGGTATCCATCCCTAGTCTCCAAAAATTCCATGGATAGAGATCCATCCCAGCGTGGCCAATGTTCAGATGGAGAGACAAGAATAGTCTTTCTGGTGTGATGGCTTCCACGCCTTGTGCCATGAGCGTGCCTAGAACTACTGGGTTGATTACTCCTCTCAAATGATTTTACCACTTTAGAACCAAAAATTCTCCGTAGCTCATTCTCAGGATTCAGACATTTAGGATCCACTTGTAAGATAAATGGTGCATATTGTTTAACAAACTCTTTACAAAGTTTTGCCTTTTCTACTTTGGTTTTGACATCTAATGACATAGTTTCTAATTCCTCATCCAATAGTTTTTCACCTTTATTTGTACTTGAAGATGGAGCTGCCTTACTTTTCTTCTTTTTCTTTTTCTTTGATTTCTGATTGGATGTTGACACTACACCGGCCATGCTTTTCATAACAAAGGGTTCTTGTTTGTCATTGTTTCCCATCAAGGCTTCATCAGTGATTTCTGACTCATTCTCCTGCTGCCAACATCAAATATTATAGTAATTGAATGTAAATAAAAAGTGGAAGCTCCATGACTTCGTTCTTGCTAGCACCAGTAATCTTTTGGTGTAAACAATTAAATGTTAAATAAGGTATTGTTTGGTATATGGTAAATAAGCTAAGAAAGTAGAACTTCATAGAAAGTAGAAAATTTCAGAAAATAGGATATCTACTTTCTAAATTTGAGGAAGTACATGTCCTTAGGGAGACTTAAGGAAATTGGGCTTCCTTAGTTGAAATGGATATACTTTCCATTAAATGGGGTTAAATAAATAAGGTAAGGTATTATTATCATTTTTATTATTAATTCAAACAACAAAGTTTATTTTCCAGGAAGTTATATGCAAACCAAATACACAATTACTTCTAAGAAAGTTTACTTCCTTCCTAAAAAATAATTTCCTAGGAAGTAGACTTTCCAAAAAGTATACTTCTTAGGAAGTATACCAAACGATACCTGATGTGAGTATGGGATTATTACATGTAAGAATATATACAATGAGGAAGAATAGTAGATAAAGGAAGTTTTTCTCCAGAAAAGCTTGCTTAATCATGTTCTTGAAATCACAATGCAAAACACATTTTGCTTTCATATTTTCAAATGTTCTTGAGTATCATAAGGATAGAACCATTTCCCTTGGCATTCAAATACTATATGCTTTGCAGCTAGAACCATTGAGATGCTTTCATTTACCAAAAGCACCAAATACCAATATTCCATCATATCAGAATCAAAGGTCAGCCTGACCAGAACACAAGAGATGCTGCAAAAAGTCAGCTTTAACAGAACATGAGATGCCTCAAAACCGGGGAAAACGGAGGAGAGACCAAAAATTTATTATAAAGTCTATGAGTCTTTTTAGTGCCATATTTGGCAATTGAGTTAGCAGTAGCATTCCTGTTTCAATTTTTGTGCTTTTTCTTCTTTTGATATATAAAGGGGCATATAAGTGAGGTAGTAGTGGAATGGTAAAAGCAGCAAAACAACAAGATTTCACATAAACCTATTCAAAACCCACTAAGTTAAACATCAAATATGACCAAATTAATAATAACACTACGGCTATGTTTAGTTCACAGAATAAAATATACAAATAATAGAATAACTATTCTTAAGGAATAGACTAATTATTCTAATTATTCTAATTTGGTTTGTAGTATAAAATCGCTATTCTGTTCATATAAATGACCATAATATTCTTATAAATTAATTTCACTATTAATATTAAAATTAAATATAATCTTATCAAATTTTATTCAAGAAATGATTTAAATGCATAATAAATAAAATTTTTATTTGACTTAAAATTGAAAAAATAAAAAATGAAAATGAAAATCTAAAAAAGAAAAAAAGAGTGGTGAACTTAGACTTGCAAATATTTTTTAAAAGTAAAAGTAGAAATACTCTGTCATATAGTTCAAAGAATACCAATTCTTTAATTTTTCGTAATATGGAATTAGCATTTTTTATTTAAAATATGAAAAAAAGTAATAGCTATTCTATTCCATTCCTTGACTATTCGGTGAATCAAATATAGCCTACAATCTATCACAATAGAACTAAATCACTCTAGCTACAAACCACTAATAACCCGTAAAGATAATGTAATATCCAATTTGGTTTTCTTTAATTAAAGATGCTATGCATAAATCACATTAATAAACAGAAAATAATCCACTGATAATAGCGAAAATAATAGGTCGCATGGTTAGAGAATGAAACCTGATCGGAGTCACCGTCGTTGAGGAGGTCGAATGGATTTACTGCGGGACGATTTCTAAAATCAGGAGATTCTGCTTCCTCTTCTTCTTCTCCTTCTTCGTGCCGCTGCTGCTGCTGCTCCTGTTCTTTCAAGACTTTCTTCAGCAGCCTGGCGGACATTGTTTTCGATGATAAAATATCAACTACTTTCGATTGCAGAGAGAAGAGTAAATCTGGTCCTTGAAACAATGAGGAATTGCTTTCCCGATGGAATATGTTTCCGTTGATCTCGTTACCTGAGTTTTGATGCTGTCTGTAAAGCTGTACTCACTTGGAGCCGTAAAACCCTTCCTCACAAATCACAATGAAAGTGTGTTTGGGCTTCTTAGGGCCTCGGCCCACGTATTTAAACTTTCTCCCTTTTTTTCCAAATGTATATATATAAAAGTTATTTTTTTAAAAATAGCATTATAAATATAATGGAAAATAACAAGAACCAAAAATATATAGAAGAAAATAATTTTTCTAAATTTTCTATTCAATAGTATTAAACCCTTTATATAGAGTACATAAAAGAAATAAATAAGAAATTTTTCTAATAAGGAAAATACAATCAATACTAATATGAAAATTATAATATTCATATATATAAAAAGATATCAATCAATCCTATAATATATTATAACACTCTCCCTTGATATTTTTTACAAATAATATATCTCGTCAAAACTTTACTGAGGAAAAACTATGTAGGAAAAAATCTTAGTGAATAAAAAATAGTACATTATTCTTGTATAGATTCGCGTCATAACACTGCCTCATTAAAAATCTTATCAGAAAAATCCAATGAGATAAAATTTAGGCTAAGGGAAAAAGACTACAGCTATCGAATATCTTTTAATCGGCGCATGCCGATTTTGTTGACTAACTTTTCAAATGTGGTTGTAGGGAGTGCATTTGTAAACAAATCTATCAAATTGTCAAACCATATATTTAATGATGTTTAAGTAATATCCACATATAATGATTTATTTATAATACTTTCTTAGGATATTATTTGCGCTATGAATATGCCTCGTTAAAAACCTTACTAGAAAACCCAGTGAAAAAAATATAACTGAGGAAAAGAGTACATTTCATACGCTATTTTATCATTGCACAGATTGTCTCATTAAAACCTTTGTTCAAGAAAACTCTGTGTGACAAAAACTTGACTAAGAGTACAATCATATACTAATTCGCTTTCTCTGATAAGGATAAATTTCAACATAGCGTATACTAATCGATGAAACAATGTCGTTTAAATACCATATTAGGTAAATACTTAGTAGATAAATCTGTTAGATTGTCACTCAAACGAATTTGGTGGATATCTTTTCTAGAGCTTATGTATATCCAAGAATTTGGGTGAAATTTATATTTACTTCGCTACCCTTGATATAATTACTTTTAATTTGTGCAATTCAAATTGCATTATTCTCAAAATACAATGGGAATACTTTTTAGTGAGATAATTTAAGACTATAAAAATCTTTATAAAATTACAGTACTACCATAAGTGAATATATAGTCAGTCTAAAATCTATCATCATAAAGACTAAGCAAATAACTAATATTTACATATAGACCAATTTTAAATATAAATCATAATATTAATAGTATATTGAAGATAACTTTTTTACACCACTATAATATCTTTTAGTAGGTGTAGAGTTATATCTAGCTATAAATTTTTTTTACAAATGCAATTTCAGGCCTGATACAATTTGTAATATACATGGGTGCCCCTATAGCACTTACATATGGTACCTCAATACCAAATAGCTCTTTATTATCTTATTTAGATCTAAAAGAGTATCTCTTCACTTCAGATGAGAGGACCACTACTGGTATATTTAAGGGAAAAGATTTATCTATACAAAATTGCTTAAATATCTTTTTCACATAAATAAACTGGTGTATTATATCTCATTGATAATCGGTTAGCAGGCCGATATAAAATTTCATTAAATTTTTTATTTTGAACTCACTTTTCAAATAGATACATACTTTTTTGAGTTTTTTATGAATCACACTGATATTTAAATCATCAACATATACTGCAATAATAATATCTACTATTCTATGGTCTTTTATAAATACAAATGGACATAGTGTATTATTTACATATATTTATTTCAATAAAAATGTACTCAAACAATTATACTACATGTCCATATTGCTTTAATCCATACAAAAACTTTTGCAATTTAATGAAATATATGTCACTTGTTTAATGTATATTTATTTTTGATATCCCTAATCCTTATGGAAATCTCATATAAATATCATTTTTATAAGACATATATCAAGCCTTTCTTTAACTACCATACTAATCGAATAACGAAATATGATCATTTTCATAATAAGAGAATTATTTTTCTCATAGTTAATAATAGAATGAGTGTAGCTCTACTTTAATAATCAATCATATTTATATTATTATTCAGTTATATTTATAAATTCTAGATCCAGATCTTCTTTTGAAACAGTAAGAGCTACTATTGAGATAAATTCATCGTCAATGATAATTAAATTTCTATCAACTCTTTCTCTTATATCACAAAAATAATTGAGATCTCGTAGTTTTCATTTATATGATCAGCAACTCCATAAGCCATATCTGGAGGATCTAATTATTCCGTTGTCTTAGTATGTGTTTCATAATTGGCTATAGTGCTTTGACTGAGATCTTCCTTTTCTGGAAGTTTCTCTTTAGGAGATGTTATGAGTGACATTGCTTTTCTTTTATGTGAATTTTTATCTTTAGTTCTAATTTACTATCTACGCTTCTGGAGTGTAGTGAGATTTATTGATTTTCTATTTGTAATTGGAACCACAATCTTTTATGGGGTATTAGCAGCTGTAATATAAGACTTTGCCACTCTTTTAGCATTTATAAATGCATTTAGCAATTAAGTTATAATTTGTTGCAACTATGTTATTTTGTGAATTTCTGGTTTACTCTAACTTGTACGTATACCAAAATTATTTAAAGAGTTTTCCTTCTAATAAATTTATCGACATTCTTTAGTACTATATGTACTCTTCCTCCTCCTAATGTTAAGAAATGTGCCTCATCAAAATAAATTTTTAGTCTCTTTTGTAGACCCAATTTCACACATTAAGATAGTGATACTAATATATTCATGACATAACTAAAATTTGTGACTCATGTCTTTGTAGAAGTTTCAAATGAGAGTATGTATCATATATATAATAGCACTCATGCCAAACTTTCAAGGTTTAATTATTAAACTATAAGTTTAATACTTAAATTGTAGGTTCAACCTAGTATGTTGTGCATGCATACTAAGGATAAAATAATAATGAAATAAACCATTATAATGTACAACTTATAAAATCCTTACAAATTACTCATTTAGAGAGTTTACATAAAATTATCAATATTGAGTTGTGTCCTCTATATGAGTTGATACTCTTTCAGAATTTTCATAATCTATCAAATAATTTAGAACATTCATTTTAGGGAATGCAATTATACTAGTGGGCATTATTTGATGATTTCTCATTAACAATTATTGCAACCACTAGGAGACAAATAATATTTGTAAATTTTTCACTTTTTATACTGCTACTATAGAAGTATGCAATGTATCATAATATCTTTCACAAAGATAAAAACATATTTGTAATAAATAGCTCAATATAAATCATTTAAAATCAATGCAAAAATACTTAATAAATAATTCACCAATACTTTAAACTAGTGCTTAAATTGAAAACATAAATCGAACTAAGATAACTAAAGGAAAAACATAATTTTAGGCATTTACATTGCCATCACCAGTCAAATGATTAATTTTTTCTTAAGGATTTTCAGAGAAATCTAACACATCTAAATGTGTGATATCAATAGAGTCATCACCAAAATCATCATCATTTTTTTGCCAAATTTGCTTATATATTTTTGTCTTTCTTTTTCAAGAACTCTTGATAGAGATCAGCAAGATGTTTTAGTGTACGACAATGATGAGACCAATGCCCTTTTTCTACCACATCGATAGCATTGATTTTCTGTATTTTGCTTTGATCCATTATTCTCTTTCTTTTCATGATTCTTTCACTTCTAGCGGAAAGATACATTATTATTTTTATGATCACCATGATTGCTATTATTATGATTTCAGCTATAATCTCGGCCACATCCTTGACCATGATTATGTTTTCGCCTCTTCCTCGTCCAATTATATGTTGTCTCATTCACTTCAGGGAATGGAGTATAATCAGTTAGATGAGTTTCATGATTTTGCAATAAAAGCTCATTATTTTGCTTAGCAACAAGAAGACATGAAATTAATTTAAAATATTTCTTAAAATCTTTTTCTCGATATTGCTGCTGCATGAGCATATTCGAGACATGAAAAGTAATAAATGTCTTCTCTAATATATGATGTCAGTAATATTTTCTCCATATAATTTCAATTTAGAACTAATTTTGAAAACTGTAGAATTATATTTACTTATAGTTTCAAAATCTTATAATCGTAAATGCATCAATTCATAACGAGCCTTTAGAAGGATGACTGATTTATGATGATCATATCTCTCTTTCAAATTATTCCAAAGGACTAATGGATTTTAATTGTCAAATATTAAAGTTTAAATCCTTCATGAAGATGATGACAAAGGAAAATCATCGCTTTGGCGTGATTTTATTGAGATTTTTGATTTTCATTTTTTATTGTGTCTCAAAGACCCATAGCATCCAGATGAATTTCAGCATCTAGTATCTATAATAGATAATTATTGCTCGTGATGTCAAGGGCCACAAATTCGAGTTTCGTCAAATTCGACATTGTTTATATAAAAATAAGTAATATGTCAATTCGTATTATAATTAAATTAGTTTTTTAAAGACTTGTAGACAATGTATTTAGTTCTTTAAAAACATAAAATAATTCTTTAATTAATTGGGATACTAGATTTTAAGATCCTTAGTTCTTTAGGAATTTAGGCAAATTTTTTTTAGGAATTTATACCTTAGTTGTTTATTTAATTAGTTTTTCAGAAATTATAAATAATATTAGTTTTTTCATGAACTATAATTTAAAATATAGATAGTTATTTATTTAATTAGTTATTCATGAACTATAAATAATACTAGTTTCTTCAGAAACTAAAATTTAGAATATGGTACTAGTTTTTCGAGTACTATAAATAATACTAATTTCTTCAGGAATTAGAATTTAAAATATATTACTAGTTTTTCAGGAACTATAAATAATACTAATTTTTTCAGGAATTAAAATTTAGAATATGGTACTAGTTTTTCAGGAACTATAATTTACTTAATAAAAATTAAATAACATCATATAATATTTTTTTTCATAAAAATGATAATCAAATTATTATTAAAATATATAATAAGAAACGAAAATAAAAACGTTTTCATAATAATATGATACGATAACATTTATTTTATATGGTGGCAAAATAAAAACCGATTTATAATAATAATAAAAAAAAATCATGTCAAATAATAAAAAAAAATGATTTCATTATTGGGAAAAAAATATATATGGAAATTTTTTTATGCCCACATCAAAAAGCATATATATATAATTTCATTAACACAATAAGATAAATACATTTCGAACATATATGCATATTAAGCCATAGACATAAGTCTTTTTGAGAACATATATGATTCATATGTCATTCGAGATGAAGAAAAAAAAAAGACCTTAAAAAAACTTCTTTTTTAAAAAAATGATAGAACAAATTCGTGCTGATAACGTGTTATAAATATAATGGAAAATAATAAGAATAAAGAATATAAAGAAAATAATAGTACATCTCGAATATATATTGTCACGCCCCGAACCCGAGGGCACAAGACTGGCACTAGGACACGGGACATGCACGTGGCTACCAGTGCCCGTAGTAAGCCTAACCCAAACCACAAGACAAAAAGCCCAAAACACACAACTGAAAAGCCCAACTGAAAAGGGCTATGGGCCCAAATAAGGAAAGCAGAACCAAAAAATTCACAACATAACACAACTATCAAATTGGCCCAACATCGTTTATTCCAGAAAGATAATAAATTACAGAAAGGTTCCGCTTAACCCCAAAGATTACAACTCTTAAAAATACATAACTGAAATAATACACAAAGCTCAATTACAAAGTGTAACATTGCGGAGTTATAGAGTTACAATTACAAATGTACTTCTATTATATACATTCTTAATATCTCATTAATACAAATCACTGCCGAAGAAAAATTGGCAGTCTACTCAATTACAATTCCTTCCCAGCTCATTCCCTGACCTAAAAGCAACAAGATGAACAGGAATGAGCGTTCGACTCAGTGAATAATACCAGCTAATATATTAAACTGGTATCCAACAGATAGAATCTAATGCACATGATATGCACCGTGTCATAGAGACAGACAAATCAAGCAAGGATGGGGTACGGTCCACAGTACCACACTGATACTCAGTACTCAACATGGGGAGCCGATCCCCCTAGTCTGGCTCTCTGAATCCAAATAATCTGTCTCTTATATCCAAGGGCCCGGCCGGCACTGGTCTGTACCACGCAACCCTGACCCGACTGACAGCAGCCTTGGCGATGAGCAGGCCCGACCGGCATCCATCAGTCATAGCTCATCTTCTGAATCTCATCATAATCCATAACAATCCCATAATTCTAGGTGGTACTGTATCCTCCCTACCTCCATCCATCAATCACAACCATAATATGGCACAGAATACAAAATATCAATTAATCACTCACAGTTAAATGTCACATGCTTATAGATGCGATAGTAATGCATAATATACATATATATATACACACAGCAATGCATATGAAATGGAAATAGGATAATATATCAGTGAGTATCACTCACCTAACTGTCGACGCTTTCGACCGGCTTCCCTCAGAAGAGTAGCCTTGGAACCAGGAAGACGTCAGACACCGACACCTCGCAACAGAAAACATGAACATGATAAGATTTACACTCAACCCCAGAACAGACTCGATAACCTAACAAATATTCTAAGAACCACTAAACATAGATTAACTCATATACCAACAGAAATACAAGGATTTCGAGTTAACTTTCATAATTTCCGAACATACAGACGTCGAGGATCGTGCCAGAACGTTGAAATAGAATCACTGGACCTCTCCACGCGTCGACACCACGTGCCGCCGCCGGTGGTGGCGGATCAGGGGAAACCCCACACCAGCAGACTCATCTCAACCCCAGGGGCACAAAAACAGTCACCACTCGCCGGCACTCGCCCTCCAGCCAACGGAAAATGCCTCCAAAGTCACGGTTTGGTATTTTTCGATCTCCTCCTCCGGTGGTCCTCAGGGGGCAAGGCAGGTACCAAAATGAAACTCTCATCTCCAGGAGTAAAACGACACCAAGATCGCTGGATTCCGCTGCCGGAATCGGCCGGAAAATGGAGTTGAAGTCACGGTGGCCGGCGGTCCTTCTCTCCTCACGTACGCCGCCGTGCCGCCGCCGATCGTCAAGCTGCCACCTCCTTCGAGGTCGCCGGTCCTCCCTCTACCCAGCGGTGGTGGCGGTGCTTGCCACCGCCCGCTGGAACACCTCCAGCACTCTCTCTCTCTCTCTCAGCCTCTCCCTTTCTCTCTCCTCTCTCCTGCCCGTTACCCGTTCTGTTTCTGCTTCCTTCCCAAAACGCCCTGTTTTCCTCTTTCCAACCAATCAGCTCCCTTCTTCTTTTCCTTTTAATTTACTTAACCCACAGTTTTGATATATATATATATATACACTAAACCATATATTGTATACATATATAATACCATATACATATCCTATATATATATACAATAATAATAATAATAATAATAATAATAATAATAATAATAATAATAATAATAATAATAATACTGATAATAACAATAATAATATTGATAATAATAATAATAATAATAATAATACCACCAATAATCATAATAATGCAAATGATAGTAATAATAATAATAATTAACAATAATTCATAATTCACATATTAATAATAATAATTTACGACATATACTCACGAAAATATATATCAATAACATTATTAACGATAATTATAGTAATTATATCGAAAATCCAAACTTTCGATAAAATACTATAATCACACTTATAATATAATTAATACTTTTATCAATACTCAAATATCAAAATATAATCCAAAATACAATTCTCCAAAAATCCACATTAACATTATCATAATAATATAATATTGTAATATTATATCAAAATTGTCATTAATAATACATATTCAAATAATATGAATATTTATAATTTAATAAAATATAATTCCAATTCTTACTTTAATAAGGAAAATGATAAAATAATATGTTTCCGTACGAAAATATAATTTTATAAAATAATTGAAAATTCAGGTTGTTTCATATATGCGTATTAAGCCATAGACATATGTGTTTTTGAGAATATATATGATTTATATGTCATTTGAGATGAGAAAAAAAAGATCTTGGAAAAACTTTTTTTTTTAAAAAAATGATAGAACAAATTCGTGTTGATAACGTATTATAAATATAATGGACAATAATAAGAATAAAAAATATAAAAAAAAATGGTTTTTCTAAATTTTTCATTCAATAGTATTAAGCCATTTATATAAAGTATAGAACAGAAAAAATTATGAAACTTTTCTAATAAGAAAAATACAATCAATTCTAATATGAAAACTATAATATTCATGTATATGGAAAGATATAAATCAAATCTTATAATATATTATAACACATAAAATAATTTTTTAACTTATTATTAGTATTACTTGGCATAAAAGATAAGTATATTATGGATTTCTTTGTAATTATTTTTTTATTAATCATATCCTAATTTAAAATTTTAATTGTAATTCTATCTTTAATCATAATAATGAGGAAACTTTTATTAATTAAAAGATGAAATTGATTCTTAATTTTTTATATCATATTATCAATTTAATATTTATATATTAATTAATATTAATATTAAATTCGTGAAATTGAATAATTTAATTAACTTCTATCAAAATTTAAATATTACATTAATAGTACATTACTCAATGTCCATTTGTGTTGTCGTGTTGGGCCTGTGCTAAATTAATGCGCAAAGTGCAGATAGTGGCTTCAAGAGTTCTTGATTTTAATGCTTGATTTTTTGATATGCTGAATGTTCTTGATGAGTTGGGTGCAGGCAAATTTTGTGCTATTATTTACAATATCTAGCGTCACAAGAATGATTTACTATGGAATGGCTCATCACCAACTTCTCAACGCATCATTTATGATGCTCTGGATTTCTTATGTGAGTGGTTGTCAGCGAAGTTGAGTGGCAACAATCAATCTTCACTTTGCCCAGACGTGTCTTAAGGGCGGAAATGGTCTAAACCTCCTCTACGTTCTTTAAAATGCATTGTCGACGCTTCTCTTTTTCAAGAACAGAGCAAACATGGAGTTGTTGGTATGGTGGCTCGTGATGATGTTGGTTGCTTCGTTTGCTGTGCATTTATGAGCTTTGAGGGTCTGGTCTAGATTAGAGACGCAAAGGCAGTCGATATGCGAGATGCTCTTTCATGGATAAAAAATCTGGGCCATCATTGTAAGAGTGGCAATGGGACGAGCAGAGGCAGATTTTGAAATTTTCATTTCCGTCCAATGAATGATTGGGGCAAAAAGGGACAAAGTAAATCGGATTAGGGACGGATGCGGAGTGAAGACAGGGATCTCCATTTATAATTTTTTATAATTTTATTAATGTTAAAACTTTATAATTTATATATTTTAGTAAAATATTATACATATTTATATTAAATTCTATATATTATTAATTAATATTTAAAAATAATAATATAATTAAATACTTAATGATATAATGTTAAAGAAAACTAATAATTTATATATATATGAAATATGAAATTTTATATATATATATATATATATATATAAAATTTTAAAATTTTATTAATGTTAAAACTTCATAATTTATATATTTTAACAATGTATTATACATATTTATATTAAGTTTTATATATTATTAATTAATATTTAAAAATAATAATATAATTAAATATTTAATGATATAATTTTAAAGAAAACTAATAATTTATATATATATGAAATATGAAATTATATATATATATATATATATATATATATATATATATATATATAATATTTTATAATTTTATTAATGTTAAAACTTCATAATTTATATATTTTAGCAACATATTATATATATTTATATTAAGTTTTATATATTATTAATTAATATTTAAAAATAATAATATAGTTAAATATTTAATGATATAATTTTAAAGAAAACTAATAATATATATATATATATATATATATATATATATATATATATATATATATATATATATATATATATATATATATATATATATATATATATATATATATATATATATATATATATATATATATATATATATATATATATATATATATATATTATGCAATAGAGGAGGTGATCGGGACTGGGCAGAGATTTTCCATCAGATTCGAGGCGGGGGCGAGTTCCCAATCAGGGTAGATCGGATTTTGCCATCTTTAGTCATCAACGAGTTATTTTTGAAATTGATTCACAATTATTGGTGCAAATTTTGAGTAATAGTTATGGGAATGTCGATAAGTTTTATTCTATTGTTGGGGACTGTCTTTCTTTGATAGCTGATAATGTTTCATTTTCAATTCAATTTGTTAAGAAGCAAGTAAATGAGGTTGCTCATTTGTTAGCAAGAGCATCTCATTTACACGGTGGTTTTATAGTATGATATGATCATCTTGAATTTATTTAGGCTGCTATTTGTGATGATATTTTATGCTAATATTAAAGGTATGACTTTAATTAAAAATAATAATAATTTCACTTATACCATTTAAATTATTATTATTATTATTATTCTCAATTTAAATTTTGTAGTTAAATAAGTAGAAATTATTGGATTTCATGATAAAAACTAAAAATTTAAAAGTGCTTTTCTAGTGCGGTGTATCTTATACCTAGAGCCAAACACAACGCCAAGAATATACCCACGACAATATCAACAAAAGCTTTAGATTGATAAGGTCATCTTTTGCAGCAGCGGCAAAGCCCAGAATCCCCTCTCTTTGCTTTCCTTTCCGCGCAATCGGCGAGAAACAGGTCAGTCTCCAATTCACATCTCTCTAACCCACTCAATTCATTTGCTATATCTACATTTCAATTTTTTTCAACTTTCAAATAATCTCTAGGGTTTAGGGTTTTATAGTAAACGGGTTTTTTTTTTTTTTTTTTTTCACTTGCTAGTAGATTTGCGCTTTTTTTTTTTGGCATCTGTTAGGTTTTGGTTGAGTACTAAGTTCTTAATTGGCTTCAATGTTTCATTTTTAGGCATCAATGGGGTCTATAATTCGTGAGTGGGTCGGGTTCCAGCAGTTCCCTGCTGCCACACAAAGCAAACTTGTGGAATTGTTTGGCAAATTGAAGGAAGAGGTATCTCTGGTTTATTAAATTGTTCATTACATTTCAATTGTTTATTTATCTACTCTGACCAAAAGCAATGGCAGGGTGTGAATACTTTGACCATTCTTGTTATGGGCAAAGGTGGAGTTGGAAAATCTTCCACTGTCAATTCTCTTATTGGGGAGCGAGTGGTTAATGTGAATTCCTTCTCGGTATGTTTTTGCTTTTGGCCCATTTCCCATGAATTTTGAGTCTGTGGCTACTAGCTATCACCTGTATTTTATACAGTTTGTTATAATATAATTTTCTGTATTGCAGGCAGAGGTGTCAAGACCTGTAATGGTTTCACGGACCAGGGCTGGATTCACATTAAACATCATAGACACTCCGGGCCTTGTGGAGGGTGGCTATGTCAGTTACCAAGCTCTGGAGTTGATTAAACGGTTGGTACTGCTAGAGCCTATCAAATTATTACATTTTACATATTTGAATTAAGTTTTCTTTATGAATTGCATAGTTTGACTGTAACTGTGGATGCTGCTACTGATGCAGGTTTCTTTTGAACAAGACTATAGATGTTCTGCTCTATGTTGACCGCTTGGATGCATATAGAGTGGATGATTTGGACAAGCAGATAATAAGTGCTATCTCTGATAGTTTTGGAAAAGAAATATGGTGTAAAAGTTTGCTTGTCCTCACTCATGCACAGCTCTGCCCACCAGATGATCTCATTTATGATGTTTTTTCGGCTAGAAGATCAGAGGCTGTCTTAAAGACTATTCGTTCAGGATCACGGATGAGGAAACGAGATTTTGAGGTTCATTTTTCCTTCTATATATGAATATAAAACCTATCATGTTTCATCATGAATTGGACATGTAAAACATGCAACTTATGCTGAATTCTTTCCAAATGGAAAATGCATATTATGCTGCATATGCTTGTTGGCAATTTCTTGATAATTGTGAGTAGTGAAGTGGAGAGATGGTTTCACATTCCGTCTTCCTAAAATATATCCTCCCAGCCAACTTACACATGTAAATTCTCATGTGTGCACATTAGGATCATTAGAGAACAAGATCTTACCTTAATATAAATGTAAAGTTACTGATTCCAGTTCTTTCTTCCTCACTTCTTCTGAGGTGGTATGTGGCACTAGTACTATATACTGGACTGCTTGATTTATGTTTATGATACTTGATGATTATGATACCTTTTGTTAAAGAAAATATATAATTTTCATATGCTAGAAAAGTGAACAGGGTGGTTATCTTCATTTGTCTGTGGAATAAGTTGTTACAGAAGGGGAAAAATACCAAGATGTCTGTAACTTCCTCTGGTCTTACTTTTGTATGTTTGATTGTCAACAAAGAAAGCAATGTTTAATTTTTCTCTGCCTTACTTTATGGGGTGGGGGGGTGTTGGGCCATGGTTCTCCCTGTTGCCAACAATTTCATCTTTGAAGTTGGTTGGGCATTTTGGTGAATAATGGCTGTCAGGTTATATTCTTTGACATTGCTCTGATTCATTGGATACAATACATTAGTGAGTGTTGGTTATCTTAAATGAGTTTGAGAAAATCAGGAGAAATTGTCATAGATTGGGGAATTTTTTGATAGCGAAGTGGAAGAGGGTAAACCTCATATAGATACAGTCAGGAGAAGAGTGACTCGATGGTTGCTTACGTCCTACAGATGACCTTGTCCTTTCTTCCTTTATGTTGATATCAATGATGCTCTCGTGATATTGAAATATATTTTTCCATTGTAACTTGAAATGCCCCAACCAAACTTCACCTCAAAACATGGTGTGAAACACACAGGACACAGCAATGGACATCTAGCAGATGGTCCACTGTGTCATGTATCACAAGCCATGGCATCCTAAAACTTCTTGTCTGGCTTTGTTGTGTCCCGAACCATTCTTGTCTTTGGTTTAATGCACCCTACTCTACTTTGCTTTTAAATTTTCTTTTTGATGTTATGTAAAAGAGGAATTTATTTGGCAAGAAACTTTCATTCTTATCACCTGTTTGAAATGATTTTGCTCAACTATGTTATGTTCTTCTGAATTATTCAAAAAGTTCTTTTTTAAGCGTTGTCATGTGATATTAACTTTGAAATTGGCATATATGTTGTGGTAGAGTTTTCTTTGATCTATATTTGTGGCACAATGTTTCAAGTACCTCTATGAAATTTCTTGAATTGTTTAAAAATATTTGAATTTATATATTATATGCATTGTTAAAGATCTTTTGATTAGCGTTAGAAAGGGAAAAGTGAATGCAGTTTTGAAAAGGAAAATGCAGATCTGATTGGGAGTGGATTCCCTTTACTGTTTCCAGTGGGGTTTAAGGGCATATATTGTTCGTGGAGGGAGAATTTTGATGTCCTGCATTGAAGTCTATAATGAGGATCATTTGTTACTTGGCTGCGAATTTGGCTGAGATATCGTACTTGAATGGGTTTATCATCTCTATTTTTGGAATTTGGAACCAATTCATGGAAATCTTTTTCTTGGTAAAATATATATTCGACATCTTGCAGACTTGGATTTTGATGAATTTGGGATTATATTGTTAGAGATTACACCTATTTTTTGCTTCATGGTTGGACTGGGAAAATTGGTAGTTTGTGAACATGTTTAAAAATCAGTTGCAACAATGAACACGCGTCCATCTTTGTAATATACTTGCATATAAGCATTATGCATATAGTTCTTTTGTTCTACTCTTACAGACTTCCTTCAATGATCATTTACCATGTTTTGATGTTTCTAGGATTCTGCCATTCCTGTTGGTTTGGTCGAGAATAGTGGGAGATGCAATAAAAATGAGAATGATGAAAAGGTTTGGTCTCTATGCTCTAAATTTGTAGCCATCTATTTCTTAAATCTGTTGGTTGTTTGCTAGGGTCCAGTGAATTTGGCTGCCATTTTTATGTGCTTGAGTGCTATTTTTTTTTTATTATTTTTTTAATTATAGGTTCTCCCAAATGGTGAGGCTTGGATTCCAAGCTTGGTAAAGGAAATTATTGGGGTCGCTACAAATGGGAATAAATCCATTGTAGTTGACAAGAAGTTGATAGATGGGTCCGAGTCAAATGACAGAGGGAAGGTGTTGATCCCTGTTATTCTTGCGGTTCAGGTAAAAGCTTTCTTGGGTTCCATAACTGAAGTAAAATTTTTGTGACTTTATTGGTGAATAGCATCATTTTTTTATGCTTATTTTCTATGTTGCAGTGGCTTATTGTGAAATGGATTCAAAGAGCAATTAAAGATGATATTGCGAAGGGAGGCAAGGCTTTGTGAGTGCTTCTGACTTTGGATTTTGTCAAAGTGCAAGTTCTTCTGAGGCCTTTTGATGCTTATTCTCTATCTCCACTAGTCAATTCCTTTCCATCTTCTGGTACCTTCACTTCCCAAAAATTCCATCAATCGTAGCCATGTTTCTGTGTTTTGCGTTGTTAGTGACGGAATATTAGAGAAAACGGTTATATTTTCCTTCGGTTGAGTGTTTTTTTTGTCTTGGAACTGGATGATTTTTTTTTTTGGCTGGAATATTTTCTACTTGTCATGCTTTCTTGGTATCGTACAAAGTTTTAATATCTACATGCATTGGTGGGCTTGATGCATCAACACCAGCGATGCTGCAGCTAGAAATACCAATGCTACTAAGTACTGGCAGGCTATGGGCAGGCAGAGTCCCCTTTTGGAGTAAGATATATCCTATTATGCATTAGAGGAATTTCTGGGCACGCATTTTTATATATGCAAGTGGTCATGTAAAATGCACTTCTTGTTAGTGCCTTGTGTTTATAATTTTGCCCATCTTCATTCCTCATGTCTGGGTCTAAAGAGAGGTTAGCGTTGCGAGCATATCTCAAATTTGCAATATTTTTTTTAAGTGCCATCTGTACCAAAACTATTCAAGCCAGAGGAATTCGAAATTCTGCCGACCTATGCATGCTAAAGCCCAAAAAAAAAAATGTTGCATAATTCCTTCGTTTGTGGGCCCTGCGCTTTTATCCGATGGTTATGAAATTGTGATTATGGTCCTTTCACTCCAGGCGTGGCAGCTGTGAAGTAAAGCTGTTTGCTTTCCTTTCTGCGTAGATTGGGGGAATTTGCATTGTGTTAATGGTGGAGTGAGCGAGGGATGGGACCAGAGATTAGGGATAAGTATTTATATTATGGGTGATGGGAGCATATATGATTAAACGCACCACCACAGGCTACCAACATCATTACGGACACCTCAATCATGGTAACGATCTCATAATGATATATTATTATGTATTTGCACGGATTCTTCTTAAACGCTTCATAATAATATTTTACATTCTTAAATGTGCCAAAATTGGTCAAAATATAGCCGTAATTACTTTTTACCGACACTTACATTTCCTTGAGTTGTCATTTCTATTTTCTAATATAATCGACACATGCCAGAGTGTAGCCTGTCTTATATTCAATTTTTTTATTGGATTTTTCGTGGGTTTTGTTAAGGATGTTTAGTGCAATGTCGAATTGAATATCAGGGAGACAAACAAGCAAGAGAAAATCTTTGCCCTTACAAAATCTGTATAATTAGAAATTTCTCCCTAAAAGATGAAAAACAGTGTTACTCTTTAGTTTGACACAGGGAACAAGTCCAGTATTGAAATGTTTCAAGCCACCACCAATTGTATAAATTTGTTATACATGCGGCTAGTGATCCAGCCTTTGAAACCTTAAACAAACGTATTAAATTAACTTGAATTTATGTGAATTGAAATGCTACACCTTGAGAAATGATTGATGGATAATAAAAGAGACGCCAAACCCAATGCACCGAATAAATTATCTGGCGTTTAACAGAAAAGTGGGACCTAATCATGATTAATAGCCACCGTTGGTAGAACCACCATGCATAAAGGATAATCAAAGGGATAATATTATTGAATGTTGAATAGTTGATACACCATGCGATCACCCTTTTTTTTTTTTTTTAATAAATAACTTTTGTAACGTTGCGAAACAGAGAAGCTATAAAAGCAAAGCTTCCACGAGCAAAGTGATTGCCGTATTCTAATTTTAATTTCTAAGCAGAGCAAAGAGCGGTAAATCAACGAACCTCATGGGAAGTCATTTGAAGAAGGCAGTGATCGCTTTCTTGGTTCCACTTCCTTCAATTCTCTTCTATCTTTCGCTCCTTAACCATTACCACACCAGTCTTACTGATGGCACTGCTCTCTCGCCTTCATGGACATGGTGCGTTGACCACCCTTTGTTACTAGTCAACATCCTCTTCTTCTTCAATGTCAATGTCTTATTCTGGATCATCAGTCACATCCAATCGAGCCACTGGGTATGTGCATTTCATCAGTTCATAATCTCAGACTCTTTTTTTTTTTTTTTTTTCTTTTTCTGTTAGATTTCTTTGTTGAATTTAAGTGTTTAATTTGCCTTTGCCCAGATGATAGATCTGTACTGGACTGTGATACCAATTTTGCTTGTTTACTACTATGCGACATACCCTTTTGCCCAATATAACTGGTGGAGGTCAAGAATCGTGATAACAATAACATGGATATGGGGTTTGAGGCTTACCCATAACTACTTTAGGCGGGAAAAATGGCAGTGGGGTGCTAGAGAAGACTGGAGGTTTACTGATATGCGCGGTCAGTATGGCAAGCACTGGTGGTGGATTTCTTTTTTCTCTGTCTACCTCTCGCAGCAGGTAATGGATCGGTGTGTTAATTGACTGAATGTGAACTTGATATAGCTGCTTGATGAATTGTCACAATGAAATTTCACTTCTTAGGAGTATTTAAATTGTAGCCTCTAAGATCAGGCATCATAGTTTAATACTCCAGGAAATGGTGCAAATAGTAAAAATGTTCTCTATAAACATACTCTATGGACCTATTTTCTTATTAGGTGGCCATAAATTTGCAGGTTTTTCTAATTGGAATATGTCTGCCATTTTATGCTGTTCACTCTGTTGATAAGCCATTGAATGTCTGGGATTTTGTTGGCGCTGCTGTCTGTTTATGTGGTATTGTGATAGCATATTTTGCTGATACACAACTCCATGAATTTGTGACAAGAAACAACAAATTAAAAGAGCTTGGAAAGCCAATGGTTCCCAATCTTGATAGGGGCTTGTGGTGTTACTCCCGGCATCCTAACTACTTTGGAGAACAGTTATGGTGGTGGGGACTAGTTATATTTGCGTGGAACCTGGGACATGGATGGACCTTTATTGGGGCTCTCATTAATAGTCTGTGCTTAGCATATGTTACTGTGCTTGTAGAACAGCGGATGCTGAAACAAGAGTATAGAGCTGAAGCTTACAGGCTGTATCAGAAGACAACTTCAGTGTGGATCCCTTGGTTCAAATCATCTGCCTTTTCCAGCAAAGAAAAGAACAACTAATCTGATTTGCGTTCCATCTTATAAATTTCAGTAGTTATTGCTTGTCTGCATTATTAGGATTATCTGTTGTTCCTTGTCAATTGTTAATGTACTTAGTTGTTTATTTGAAATTATCGTCTTGGAGCTAAGTTGGTCATTTTATGAAATTGTATAAATTCCATTTTGATTTTCTTTGAAATTTTACTTTGTCTGTTGAATTTGAGGGTATGTGTATTTTATATATAGAAGTCTGGATTTTCCATGGATCTACGGTATCTACCCTTTTTATGGGTCTTATTGATTTGATGTTCCTTTTTTTTTCCTCTTTTTAAGAAAAAGATTTACAAGATTCCTCTTAACTATAAGTTAATACAAGAAAAGATATTGTCTATCTAACATAAATGCTGAAGCAAAGTTTGCCTGCATGTCATTTTTGCTGATTTAGAGATATTATGCAGAAAAATCATTCTAGATCTGGAGTGATCCTAATGTCTGACTAGGAAATAAGTTCTCAGACTCCAGCTTTTCTGAGGACCACTGCACTCCGACGAAGACCCTGTGTTGTGGATATTCTACTGCTACTGTTGTGAAGCTTGGCCTTTTAGCTAGTTCTATGGTTGAGTCATGAGTCCCTTGTAACATGAATGATGGGAAAATTTGAAGAAGCGTAGATGGCGGTAGCTCCTCAATGTAGATGTAGGCCCCACTCCAACCATCAGATTATTCTTCTTCTACTATAATGAATACGCTGGACCAGCAAAGTTCCCCAATGATTGCACAGGTCCATGTATAGTAAGGCATATGACCATCAAATCTTTGGCCATGGGACAATGATAGAGTAACTTGTTGTGGGCCTATAGAAAAGGCAGAAGAAGATGCTTCTGCAGTTGATATGAAATGAAAAGATTTATATCATACGATGTACCTGTGGATAAAAGCTAGCTGAAAAGGGATTAAATTAGAGGTGTCATTTTTTGTGGCATTAAAATTTGAACTAGAGGAATTTGGAGAAATTATTAAATGTGTGAGAAAGCGAAAGGAAGATGATTTTTGGTTGTATGAAGATAACAACTCACATTATAGATTATGCTTTTATAAATCAAGTAGTTACTTGAGTATATTATCCATAAGTGGAAATCTTATATTTGGTGTGACTCAGCAAGTTCATTGGTGTATTATCGATTCATCCTCATTGGCAGTTGTAAACATTCTTGAGAATGCTTAAACCATGTTGCTTTTGCTCCTACCAAACGCCATGTGGAAATGATTGACTAGTTTTGCTGATCTTAAGGAAGGATAAGATAATTCGTTTGCATGTACTGTTAAAGAAGAATGATCATATGATCGAACTGGATTTTTCAAGTTTTGTGATGGATAAAGATCCACAACAGCAATCACCAGTTTAATTTACTTTTGTTGAGATTTTTGAAAGGAAGAAAAGAAGAGCATCAACCATAAAACATTTCAACAAAAAAGGAGAAACACACAGAAAATATAAATCAGAAATCTGAACTATCGGAAACTTGATGGGCCAGTTAGCAAAGTGATGGGAGAGTGTTGGTGGGCTTGTCCTTTTATGGGCTGTGCGAGGGGGAACTGCCGCTCCTTTACCTTCATATATTGCTTATTTTTCTTTTACGTTTTCCATGTGGGATTTGTTCCATTTGCAGAATTTTTTTTTAAAAAAAGAAGGCGGCTAATTAGACAATCGCATGCCTCCGAGATCTCACATCCGTGATTGAGTACTAATATAAAAAGGACATTGCCAGTATTTTATTTTGTCTTTGCTGTTGACGTTTCTGTCGCAGAATGTAGTTTACTCTGTAATTAACGAATTAAAGTAAAATGTATTGTTGAGGAGTTAGGGTCCATTTTGAATTTTACTCTCGGCAAATTAATTAATATTTCAATCAATTAGACAAAAAAAAAAAAAAAAAAAAAAAACTAGTAATTGTTTTAAGACATTATGCGTCGAGCTACCACCGATCCAATTTTTTAAAAATTTTGATATTTTTCTTAACTCTTCTTGTGAATAAATGTGATTATTACTTGCATGGCTGCATTTATGACTACTTAAAAGGATGTGTGAGGGGCCAGCAAATTTAATATAGGTGTTTGTTGGCAGCGCTGTTTGTTGCGAATTTGTTTTCTGCATTTATTTAGAACGCTTTGACAAGGAAGATGGGGAAAGTTACAAGAACAGTAATCACTGTATTTTCTGTGTTCCAATTGAGCCCTGTATCCATAAACCGGGGGTTTTACATTAGCGTCCAAAATAAGATAAAATATTCTTTTATATATATATATTCAAAAATACATCTTATTAAATTTTTATTTTAAAAATGCTCATATTTCAAAAATATACCATAAATATAGCAAAGGTATTTTATAAATATAAAAAAAAATGTTTTTAAAAATTTAAAAAGATAAAAGAGTATTTCTAAAAAAAAAAAAAGAGAATTATACTCTTTAACATATACGGGCTCAAGCTTCGTATACGGTATAATTCTAATTCAATCATGCAGGGTATATCCTTTGGAATTTGGATGAAATTCTATAAAAGGGAAACTTATCTTTGCTACTTCCAACTCTCACTTATTTGCTTGTCTTCTTGTTACTTTGATTTTTATACCCATTTGAATCATCGTGGAAATTAAGGTCCACTCGAGCACCTCGCTTCTATTTGTAGCATAGGCGTAGCTCTTTTCGGGGGGCTGCAAATCAGTTTTGAGAAAATGGTGGTGGAGAGGAAAATTTTGTGTCCTAAAATTTCTCACATAATTACAGCAATAATAGCTTTTTCTCAGTTATTAGTTGTATTGGGTGCCCAAAAACAGCTTCGTTTTAGCCAAAATGGAGAGTTCAAAATACTGCAAGTGGCGGATATGCACTTTGCCGATGGCAAGACCACACCTTGTTTGGATGTGTTCCCAAGTCAGATGCTGACTTGTTCTGACCTCAACACCACTGCCTTTGTCGAGCGCGTGATTCGAGCTGAGAAGCCCGATTTAATAGTTTTCACTGGTATTCTTCTTTTTGTTCTTGTAATTTTGAACTTGTTCTTTTCAAATTCCGCATCAGATTAATATTGACTAGTGTCTTTACTTGTTGTAAAACAGGGGATAATATCTATGGATTTGATGCTACGGACGCAGCAAAATCACTGAATGCTGCATTTGCACCTGCTATTTCATCGAATATCCCGTGGGCGGCTGTTTTAGGGAACCATGATCAAGAATCGACCCTGTCAAGGGAAGGGGTCATGAAACATATTGCTGGCCTTAAGAACACTCTTTCTCAAGTTAATCCAACAGAGGCACATGTTATTGATGGTTTTGGAAACTATAACTTGGAAATTAGTGGGATTAAGGGTTCAAAATTTGAAAACAAATCAGTTCTCAATCTTTACTTTCTTGATAGTGGAGATTACTCCACAGTTCCATCAATTCTTGGCTATGGCTGGATCAAACCTTCTCAGCAATTTTGGTTTCAACGCACTTCTAGAAAGCTCCAGGTATGAGTTTGACCCCCACTTTCTCTTGTTAATTATTTCCTTAATTCTAATAGATTTGATGCCTTGTTTCACTTCAGAGAACATACATGAGCAAGCCAGAACCCCAGAAAGGACCTGCACCTGGCCTTGTGTACTTTCACATCCCTTTGCCTGAATTTGCAAGTTTTGATTCATCAAACTTCACTGGGGTCAGACAAGAAGGCATTAGCTCTGCTTCTGTGAACTCTGGTTTCTTCACAACCATGGTGCAGGCAGGGGATGTGAAGGCTGTTTTCACAGGACATGATCATTTGAATGACTTCTGTGGTGAGCTAACTGGTATACAACTTTGTTATGCTGGGGGCTTTGGATACCATGCATATGGCAAGGCTGGATGGTCAAGGAGGACAAGACTTGTGGTAGCATCTTTGGAGAAGTCAGAGAAGGGAGAGTGGGGAGCGGTTAAGTCCATCAAAACATGGAAACGCCTTGATGATCCAAACTTCACTGCTATTGATGGCGAAGCCCTCTGGAGCAAGGGCTCTATTGGTAAATTTCTGACAAACAACCTCAGCAAGTCTTTTGTCAATGGATATCATCTGTTTAGAAAATCCACTTAGAGTACAGCACCTCAAACAATGTCCATTAGGAGATACTAACAGACTGCTCCACTGGATGATTATGAATTTAGGAAAGGAATTTGCTCGGTTGCATGCTTAGAATATTTTGGCGTTCTGTGCTTTTTTGCATTTGTGCTGGCAATGAATTGAAACCAATCCAATGACCTCAGATTGATGAATTAGTTGACAATCACTTTGCAGATTCAGGGTACCTGTTTTAGCATCCATCAAGATACTTGCCAAATACCAATGGATATTATATTTCATTATTTTATCCTTGAATTACACTCTGTGGTTGAACATTCCTGACAAATGAATTGCATGCCTATATACATGGAACATTTAGCCCATTGAAGCATAATATGTAAAACCCAAATTCAAATTTACAGGCTGCAATAGCTTTTGCGCTCGTCTAAACCACATAATCATCTTCTAATACTGAGGTAAAGGCAGATGATTCATCATAGAGCAAAACTATAGAAAATAAGGCACTTCTTTGATGCAATGACTCCTGCAAGTTGTCTGTACTATTTTCTTTTGGTGGTTAAAAAAAAAAAAAGTGAATTTTCTAATAGACCTTTTACTGACTAAATATAAAATAAAAGGTTCTCGTGCATTATTATTTCATTTGTTGTCCAAGTAAGGCACCTTAATTATTATTAGCCCCAGTTCCTTCTCTATTGGGTTACTTGATCAATTGCCTTGTATGAGGGTCAGACATGAGTACCTCTTTAAGTAATACTTTTTTGTCAGATACATTGTTGTGCCGTCTTGTTTTCTATCGCATTTTATCCACTTACAAAATTTCCATAAATGAGCAGGAGCTCGTAGAAGGAAACGGGCTGGCCATGTCTGAGTAATGGCGCATGAGATTGTTTACTGCACTGATAGCCAACAACTTCACTGAAGGGAGCACGTTTTGAATCTTGTTAGTCAAGAATTTGGTGACATTATTTATAGATTGAGATATATTTTATTCTTGAAGCAAAGTCAAAACAGGGAAAGTAATTTATGAATGGATAGTTATGTTTGCAGAGATCAAAGATCCGATGAATAAAATACCATGTACTAATAGCTTTAGGATGTATGACTGGGTGCAAAGCTATTATATATATATAGGTGTTATTTCATTTTTAAATAAAATAATTTACTTTATTGCAAAAAAAATAATTTTTTTTACGAAAAATTATAATTTCGTAATTTTATTTAATTGCGAAAAAAGTTTTAATTTTACGAAAATATAATTTATTTTGTAATATAATTTATTTTATACAAAACAAAAATTTTATGAGAAAAAATAATTTTATAATTTCGAAAAAATATTTTTTTTTAAAAAAAAATTATAATCTTTTATAAAATATATCGAATAGACAAATTTGTCTTGATCATCTTCTTCCTCTTGCCAGTTGAGCTCTCAAGTTTAATTTCATATAATTAATCTTCACAGCATTATCATTGTGGCCAAAGGCTGCTGGAGTTAACTTCTTAATTAGAGATACTGTTCCGCCTTCCTTGACTCTGCGTTTCGTTTCGTGTACATAAGTTGCTTCTCACCCTATCTTCCTCTATAAATAGTCATGCATGATTCATCCACCCACATCTACAAACACACAATTAATAATTATCTTTCAATTTTCGAAGAATCTTAATTTCATTAATTGTTATTATCATCATGGCCGCGTTGAAGAAGAATATGGCAGCCACCTTATGCATGATGGTTCTGGTTATGGGTCTTTGCCCGTCAATGGTAAAATCTGATGATGGAGAAGTTACTATTAATCTGTGTCCAGGAGTAGTCCCTCCTCCAGAACAATGTCCTATTGCTTGCTTGATACCTGACCCAGTCTGTGGGGAAGATGGTGCCACCTACTGGTGTGGCTGCCCTGATGCTTTGTGTAATGGTGGTGTTCGAATTGTTAAGTTTGGGGAGTGCTAGTAGTTAATTAGCTCTAGCTATCGGCTAAACCATCCATTACCTGTCACCATGTTCATTTTCTTTTTAATTTCCTTTAATTATTTGTATTAAGGCACATTCGTGCCATCTGTCATGCACATTATATTAATAAAATTTTATTAATTTTATTAATGTAATAAGTATCCACATTATATTAGAGTGACTTCTTTTAAATTTTATTCTTAATATATTGAATAATTTCATTTAATAATAAATTTTTCGTTGCATCGCACAGGTGATTAACTAATTTATATATCATTTCATATAAATTCTATATATCTATAACTAAATAGTGTATTATATTTTATTATATCTTGTGCATTTAATAATTTCTTAAATAAATATATGTAGGTCAAAAAAAATTTGATTAATAATTGTTCATATTCAAGGACTTACTATAAAAATCTTTAATAAATAATTTTCGACTAATGACATTAAAATTATTTTTAAAGTATACATAAAAGTAAATAAAAAGAAAAAAAATGATAACAATGAATGATGTAATGTGAGGATAGAGTAAAATAAAACTGAAAATTTTGGATAACGCAGGATATGAGTAAATAAGAAAAGGGCAGATTATTTACTAATATTCTAATTCTAGTATGTGAATCGTCTATTTTTGACTGGATTAGCAAAAAAAAAAAATTTATACTGTGTCTAAAATTAAAATTGATCCATAATATCATCTAAAAGTAATAAAAAAACCCATAGATTTTCCTGAAAAGAGAAGAAAAAAATATAGGTCAAATAAAGCAACGCCTCCATCCAAATCCTTGACTTCGTATACTCGCATTGCTCATAATTATTTGCCGGTTTTGACTTTTCCCTGTTATATATTCTTTCTTTTTCAAAATATACGTAATTTAAAATTTTGATAAATAAATTAAAAAAATTATTAAATTATCATAATTTAAAAATAAAAAAATGAAAATATTTTTATATTAATTTTATAGTAGAAAAATAAAAATAATTAATATAAATGATTAATAAGAAAATAAATAGGAGTAAAATTAGAAATTAATAAATATATTTTTAAAATTTTAAAATTATAAATGAATTAAAATAAAAAAAATTTAAAAAAAAATTATTTTAAAACGGAGGAAATATAATATCAATACTCATGCATCACACTTGAAATTTTCGAGGAAAAAAAAAAACCATTATAGCCTTCCTGCATGGTCCACATTTGAAAAGATCAGGACCGTGGTGCATGATGATGACGATGATTCTAGTATTGGTTATTTGTTGCTTGACCGCTAAGGTTATATAGATATATATGAAATTAATTAAAGAAACTATATTATAATAATTAACAAACATCTCAAATTTAAAATTTGAGAATCGTAATTAGCCATTTGAAAATAACAATTGGAATAAAGCTAAAAGATATATATATATATATATATATTTTATAATAATAAAGCTAAAATATTTAGTTATATTATTAATTTAACTCAACACGAAAGAATCTGAACCCATATCTTGAATGTCAACTTATCCCCGTGTCATAATAGAATTATAAACTAAAGAGATTTGCTGTATGTATAATCCAGTAATCAGTGAAAACCGTAGGTGACAGAGGATTAACATAAAGAACCCATAGATTGCTGGACTAGAAAGGGGAATCTTGGTCAAAGAAAACCACTCTCTATTAAGTATTAAATTGCTCTTAATGACTTGACTTTCCCTTATTATATAAAGTTCATCTATCTTTTTCTTTTTATTCAATCTAATCCTTCACTTTAATTAGCTAGAAAAATATGGCCACTTTCACAGTGTTCTGCATGACGATGATGATGGTGATGGCTGTAGCGTTGACGATGGTAGAAGCAAAGAGGGAGCACCTTGATTTGTGTAGGAGATTCAACCCTCGACCCCCGCCAGTTGGCGGATGTACTATAAGGTGCCTTCGCTATGACCCACTGTGTTATATACCTATATAAAATTTGATGATATTAAATATAATTATTATATAATTACTGTTTAATTTTATTAAATTGAATTTTTTATTTTTTAATAATAAAATTAAAATTATATTTATTATATATACAATGACATTTTAGTCATTTTTCATAAATTAATGGAAAAAAATATAAAAAGTAGATGAAAGTACTAAATAATATGATGCAATCAAAATTAAAGAAGTAATTTGTTAATTTTTCAAAAATAAAAACGAATGAATTAATTAAGTCAAACTTAAAAGACTAAATAATAATTTAATCATTAAAAAAAGAGAAAATTACAGCATTAGCCGTAATTTCCTCAAATATATTTTTTGCACCATACGTTTTAAGTTTATTCACTTGTACGTTTTTGTAATTTCTTTTGTATGCCTTTTTTCCCCGCTTTATCTTTTGTGCAGGTTTCTTATTTCTGTGCCCCATTACCCTATTTTCTATATTTTTTCTTTGTCCCAAACCCAGTACCCCTAAATATATTTTTTCTATGTTCTTTTGTACTGGAAAGACATGAACTTATGGGTAAGTTATGAAATAAACATTAAGTTACAATGAAACTAGTAACAAAACACATAGAAATTTTATAATTTTAAATATATTTTTAAAATAATATATTATTTAAGTAGTAATTTACTTTTTCAAATTTGTAATCCGTATATATTAAAATAGTTGCGGATACCAAATATATATTTAACATATACCAAATTTTGGTATACATATACTTTTTACTTTTATTTTATTTTTTTAATTTTTCAAAATTACAATATGTAAATATTAAATTAGTTGCAAATACCAAACATATACATAACATATACTAAATGTTGGTATATGTATAATTTACTATTAGTTTATATCTTTTAATTTTTCAAATTTGCAATTTGTATATATTAACGTAATTGCATATACCAAATATATACTTAACATAAACCAAAATTTAGTATACATATACCATTTACTATTATTATATCTTTTTATCTTTTACAAATTTGCAATTTGTACATATATATAAAGTAGTTGTAGATACCAAACATATGCTTAACATATACCAAATTTTGGTATACATATACCATTTACTATTATTATATCTTTTTATTTTTTTTTTACAAATTTGCAATTTTATATGTATAAAATAGTTGCAAATATCAAACATATATTTAATGTATACCAAATTTTAGTATACGTATATTATTTGCTATTAGTTTATCTTTTTATTTTTTCAAATTTTCAATCTATATATATATATATATATATATATATATAGTTGTAGATACCAAACTTATACTTAAAGTATACTAAATTTTAGTATACATATTTCATTTATTGTTAGTTTATCTTCTTGTTTTTTCAAATCATTAATTTATAAAAATATAAAGGAGTTGCATGTACCAAACACACCAAATAAATTTTATCAATTAATTAGTTAAATATTATAAATTAATTAGATTTAATTGAATGAAAAAATATTGATAAGTTTTTGATTGGATGATATTATTTTAAAAAATAGCTTGAATAGTAAACAATAAGATCAGAAATTTTTTAAACATAGGTTTGTTACTCATTTATACGAGATAGTTGTTATCAATGCAATAAAAAAATTGAATTAATATATTATTTAATTATTTTAAAATTTTATAACTAAAATATATGAAGTTTCATTTTAAAATAAATTTTAATGATAGTTAATGAATACTACAATCATTTTTTCACAATAATTTAAATAATAATAAGAAATTGATTAAAAGAGTTGTTTTCAGTGTGTCTTAATTAAATATATTTAAGTACATTTATGGTTTTGAGTGCGTTGGGTCCTTTAATAATATATTATATAGTCATAGATAAGTGTCAGCTTATGGTACTAAAGTTGGTGGCTTCGCTTAGTGCAAAAAAGAGCACTAAAAAAAAAAAAAAAGAAAGTAAAATTGGTGCCATCTATCACGCTATCACCATTGTCCCGTTGTGGTCTCTGAAACCTATAAGAGATATTTTTTATGCTGAAGAACGTATATAAAAGATATTTTTTATGCTGAGAATATCTTTGAAATAAAATCTTTTAGACGTTGTAGATGTTATTTTCTACTATTTTTAGGTTATTTTTGAAATCCACCCCCCTCCCCCACCCTTTTTTTTTTTTTCTCTTATCATTTCGCACAATTAATTACTTTAGCCTTTTAATTTTAATGTAATTAATTTAATGCTTCGTAAGTTGAAATTATTAAGTATATATTTACGCAGTTTGAAGGTGCATGCTTTACACTCATGCTGACATAAAAAATATACGTTAATCATTTTATTGATTTTTCTGCTGGCTTGGATTTAATTTCCCACTATTTTAAAATTAATCACCTTATTACCGTAGTTAAATTCACCATGTACATAAAAAAAAACCAAAACTACTTATAAAAATTTATTATTGTGGTGAAAGATTATTGGATCATATAATCATCATCATCTTAAATTCTACTATTAAGAAATCCACAATTTCAAAGTGAATAAAAATAGAGCAATTTATCAAGAGTGGTTTTAAAAATTCACCAATAATTATAGGCAAATAAAAAACAAAAGCAACAATAATGGCATCATACACTAAAACAATCACCAAGTAACTCAATTCCTAATATATACCAAATTTTAGTATACGTATATCATTTACTGAGTTTATCTTTTTAATTTTTTTCAAATTTGCAATATATATATATATATATATATATATATATATATATATATATATATATATATATATAAAGTAGTTGCAAATACTAAATATGCACTTAATGTATATCGAATTTGGGTATACGTATATCATTTATTATTATTATATATTTTTATTTTTTATAAATTTGCAATTTGTATATAAAGTTGTTGATATATATTAATGTAATATAAATTAATATCTTTTTATTTTTTATCATTTTTTGAGTTTTTTTTTTTTTTTACGAACAAATTCAAAAATATGCCAAACATATAACGTGATAAAAATGTTATTTTTTGAAGTTTAGAATTTTTGAAATTTTTTCATGAGCATTGTAAAAATAATGTTTTTTACCCTTTTTGGGTTGTTTTCGAAAATTTCCCTTAAAAAATGATTCACAAATACACAGGCCTTAAAGTATCCCAGATACAGACCACATCGCATGGGCTTTTTCTATTAAACCCACTCAAAACAAAGAATGGTTGCAAGCACATGCTATAAAATAGAAGGGCCCATTATTATCATACATGGACAAGTTTGTCTTGATCATCTTCTTCCTCTTGCCAGCTGAGCTCTCAAGTTTAATTTCATATAATTAATCGTCAAAGCATTATCATTGTGACCAAAGGCTGCTGGAGTTAACTTCTTAATTAGAGATACTGTTCCGCCTTCCTTGACTCTGCGTTTCGTTTCGTGTACATAAGTTGCTTCTCACCCTATCTTCCTCTATAAATAGTCATGCATGATTCATCCACCCACATCTACAAACACACAATTAATAATTATCTTTCAATTTTCGAAGAATCTTAATTTCATTAATTGTTATTATCATCATGGCCGCGTTGAAGAAGAATATGGTAGCCACCTTATGCATGATGGTTCTGGTTATGGGTATTTGCCTGTCAATGGTAAAATCTGATGATGGAGAAGTTACTATTAATCTGTGCCCAGGAGTAGTCCCTCCTCCAGAGCAATGTCCTATTGCTTGCTTGGTACCTGACCCAGTCTGTGGGGAAGATGGTGTCACCTACTGGTGTGGCTGCCCTGACGCTTTGTGTAATGGTGGTGTTCGAATTGTTAAGTTTGGGGAGTGCTAGTAGTTAATTAGCTCTAGCTATCGGCTAAACCATCCATTGCCTGTCACCATGTTCATTTTCTTTTTAATTTCCTTTAATTATTTGTATTCAGGCACATTCGTGCCATCTGTCATGCAAAAAATTGAATAATTAAGCTATAATATTGATGAATAAAGATGGTTTACCGTTTAAATGCTAATTATTTGTTAATCCCAGAGTTTCAATTGTTTGTTAATTATCATGCTTGCCTTTTTTTTTTTTTCCTTTTAATTTTATTTTCTTCCATGCCAATTATCGTTAATCTCTGAGTCCTTATCTCTATTATTAATTATAATAAAATTTCGTATCCAAAATGAACCAAATCAAATATGAAAGATAAATGAAGTAGATAATTAATATGAGAAGAATAATATTAGATAACATTAAAAAAAAGGGTAAGAAAACGTTAGAAGAAATGTATAGCTATCCAACCAATGAAAATTTTCATTATAATGATGAATGAAGTGAATGACAAAAATAAAAAATCAATATAAAAATTTTCAGGCTATTAATTAAAGTGTGAGAAAATGAATCAAATTAGACATAAACATATTCCATTTTATATGATCCATATTTTATGCAGATCATACTTTTTTTTTTTCCTTTATTTTTTTTTAAAGAAAAAGTTACAGTTAAAGATGTTTTCAAATTAATTTATAGATATGCTGAAATTAATTTTTTTTTCTTTAAATAAATAAAAAAATACATTTTTATCCTCAATTTATTTATTTAAGAATTACTTCCCATTATTCTTCTCTAACTTGCTAGTTTGACTTTCATAACATGTTCGAATTAGAAAAATATGTTTACCTATTTGCATGTGTAACTCAAAGTCAATCTACCCATATATTATAAAATAAAATAAAATTTACCTATTTAACGCGGCCGAAATATCGAAAAAAAAAAAAACAAGAAAAGGAAATACTAACTAATAAATATTATATTTACGTGTGTTCATCTTCAATAAAAATTAACGAATAAATATTATATTTATATGTGTGAATTATATTTGATTTGATTAATTTTTTATTTTTTTTACAAAAATAAAAAATGAAAAGTTTTATATTTATCGTAGAGATATCTTCCTCTATTTAATTACCTTTTCTATTAATAAATTTAAAGCCACCTCAATATGAAAACTCACAATTTCGTAAACATTACAATATTACTAATTAAAAAAAAAAAAATCATTGCTACTAAAAGCCAATATATATGCGTTTATTATTGTTGAAAAACAAATTCATTTATTGCAGGGAAAAAGTCAAACAAGTGATTATAGCCTTTAAGGCTTAGATCATGTTCAACCTTAATGTATAAGGATGAAAACAGATTAATAGCGGTGTTATAAGATGACTAGTCTGGATTGTACAAATTTTGATCATATTTTTTTTATTTGCCTTTTTTAAAAAAAAAAATTCAGTATATGTAAATTAGTAATTTAAATTTAAATATTATTTTAATAATTTTAAATATTAACATAAAAAAAATATACAATCAATTGAAAAATGGTAAAAATATAAATCATATATATATTGGAAAACTATAAAAATATAATATCGTAAAAAAAATTGATAAAATGACTTTATATAAATTAATTTTTTATTAAAAAATATAAAGTAAAAAGTTCTCTAAACAACTCAATTTTATTTTTCTAGCAAATTTATATGTACGTTACTTATGATTTAAGTGATTTTTAAATTTGTATTTTATATTATTATAAGTGTATATTATTTAAAAAAAATTGTAATATATATATAAAATAATTCATAAATTTATTTATAAGAAGTTAAAAATAAAATTTTGACTTATTATTTATGATTTATAATTATATAAATTAGAATTCAATCTACAATTTGTAAATTTAAATAATTAAAAATTATTCATTGAAAATCTTTTTAAAACAATTAATTAAGGAAATTTTCACCATAGATTAATTGTCGGACAAGAAGGGTTGGATCGATCTCAGTCAATAAAAGCAACTTCCATTCTTATCCCTTGAATGTCCGCGCATTCTTACTTGAGACTTTTGCCACGTATATATATATATATATATACATCAATCAATCTAATTACTTTTATCATAATTTTTATCTAAAAATCATTCTCTCTGCTTTAGCCTTTAAGCGAATAGACTATGGCCACCTTCAAAAAAATAGCTCCGTTGTGTATGATGATGATGATAGCTGTAGTGGTGGGTCTTTTCTTCAGCTTGGCACAAGCACAGCAGAACTTGTGTGCAGATTTTAGCCCTCCTGGTCCTGGAGAATGCGCCGGCCCTATCAACTGTTTTCGTCCAGACCCAGTCTGTGGTGCCAATGGCGTTACCTACTGGTGTGGCTGTCCTGAAGCTGCCTGCGCTGGTGTTTCAGTTGTTAAGTTAGAGGCTTGTTAAATTAATTAATCAGGTCCCAACTGCCTTGTGTCAATAAACCAACTATTGTTGTATTTGGAAGCTAATAATTTATAAGCCTCCACATTTCAATTCTGGAGAATAAACTCAAAATTGTATGATGTCAGATATTTTTCTGACATGACATACAAAACAATGTTATATATATATATATATTAAATTTTATAAAAATAAGTATATTAGTGGGTGTTAATTTGTATGGAATCATCATTAATATATTCCTTGTCTATGCATGTGCTTTAACTCATAAGTGAAGGCAATATTGAGAATAAATAAAGATAGATATTAATTGTTGCTGTTAAAGTCCAATTAATTTGTAACAGACGAAAGCTAAGGTCTGTGTACTTTTTTTAATTTTGCTGGCTTGGAGTTAAGACATTTGCCGCTGCTTGTTCTAATGGCCCTGAACCTCACAATTATTTGCACGCACACCGATTAAATCATCCCCGGCCTAATGCATCTGAATAATCAAATTTGTTAGATATGATATATATAAAAGATTACTCCCATTTTGAGGGCTAACTGAGCTAAAGAGATTACTGGTTTTTCTAGAATTCCTTTGCATTTGTAATGATTTATTACACATAAGCATTTTCCTATAAATTAAGGCCACGTAACTTGTGAGGGCTTGTAATTAGCGCACGAGCCACCGTATACCGGGAATGTTCGCAGGCTAACAATCTATCCATTAAGGATTTTTTTTTTTTTTTTCTGAAAAAAATATATTAAGAATATTTAGAGCATGTCCGGTTAACAATGACGATTAATTGCGAGCAGTTAACAGTCAACAGTCAATTGTTAGCTGCTGATGATCAACTGTAATCACTGATTAATAGCTAGTGGGTCATAGTCAGCGTTTGAATATAATTGTAAATTATTTGATAATGGAACAGTTGAAATTGAAGTTAAATTATAGAATGATGAATAAGAATATTATTTTATATATTATAATAAATTTAGTTATAAATAATTAATAGTTTTAACATTACATATATAATATTTTAATGATTAATTACACATTTTAATTTAATTATGTGAACTTATAGATATTAAAATATTTAACAAGATACATATTTTTTAATTAGTGATAAATATTTTCATAAATATTTTAAAATTTAATGGTATTTTTTTTAATAAAAACTAGCTTTTATAAAAATTAAAATGTCTATCTTTTAATTTAAAAAATTAACTTTTATTTATAAATTTTAAAAGTTAATGATTGAAAACATAAAAGTTAACTTACAACTTTATTTTACCAAACCGCCAATCTTAGACGGTTTCTAAAGGTTTAGCGGGCAGTTATTAATTTAACTATTTAACTATTAACCCAAGAACGAACGACCAACGGCCACGGATCTGTGTCGTCGCGACGAATTGGTCAATTTCCTTCAGAGTATGGCATCGTTTCCGCTTGCTTTTCTTCGTTGTTAATTAACCGATCCTATCATCATCTCTCTTCGAACTCTTTGTTTTCAATTTCTTTACCATAGTCATAAAGACCCTCCCCAAAAGTTAGGGTTTGCGCGATTCGCCAGTTAAATGAATCGACCGGTGCCCGAGTTCTCAATATTGGCCCTACTATGTCTCTTCGTTGCCATATTTGGCCTCTGCCTCCCGGTCGCCCAATCGGAGCGTGAAGATGGAATGGTGATTCAGCAAATCACCAACAAAGAGAGCGGCGACATTTGCGCCAGAGTCACCGCTCCAGCTTCCTGCCCAATCAATTGCTTCCGCGTCGACCCTGTCTGTGGTGTCGATGGAGTGACATACTGGTGTGGGTGTGCTGATGCTATGTGCAGCGGCACTCCGGTTGCTAAATTAGGGGCTTGTGAGGTGGAAAATGGCGGTAGCGCTTCTCTTCCTCGCCAGGCGCTTCTTTTGGTCCACATTCTCTGGCTTATCTTGCTCGGTTTTTCTTTGCTTTTCGGTCTTTTCTAATTTGAAGCAAACAGAGATTATTGTATTCAATTTCGTTGTATTCTTTGCTGTTGTATGTTGCTAGGGGTTGGCCCAGTTAGGCATTGTGTGTGTGTGTGTGTGTGTTTTTTTTTTCCCTAGTTATGTAAAAGAAATTCATTGAATTAATGATAATTGGATTATGATTCTTTTTCTTGAATAGTTATGGTTTTATTTATCATTGAAATTCATTGAATTAATGATAATTGGATTATGATTCTTTTTCTTGAATACTTATGGTTTTATTTATCATTGAAATTCATTGAATTAATGATAATTGGATTATGATTCTTTTTCTTGAATAGTTATGGTTTTATTTATCATTCTCTTCTTTCAATTCATCTGCTGCAGTGGACGTCTGTTATTTGATGAACACATGTGAGAAATTTATTTGTTGAACACCAACTTAATGTTCTAAATATACATTATGCATATTAGTCCTCACATTGGATGCTTTGCTACCAAGATTTATACGCTAATTAAGCTTCATTTTGCACTTGCAATACCATGGTTAGCTAGCTTTTCACAATTCAGAAAATAAAACAAACATTTTGATTATAACTAGATGATCTCCTTGTAGAAGAAATGTGCGAAGCTCAAAGGAACCAGGTGTTGATCTCTACCCAACCTTGCTTTTCCCAGCACAAAAATTCAGCTAAGCAATATTAATAGTAATACAATTTTGATGACTAACAGACAAGGGGCGCAAAATAAGTTGATTTTCAAGCACATGAACTTGATGTTGTTTCTCCTGAATGATAATTTTGTAACTTCCAGATAGGTACTGATTTGGTTTTCTGCGTATGATGGCCATTTGCAGGATGGCAGATATTTTACACTCAAATCAAGCAAACCAGGTACATATGTGTAGGCAGCCCGAGCATCTGAAGAATGCATGAAACCATGGAATAACATATTCTCAGGTCTTTTTTCGTAAATCTAGGTGGCCAACAATTGTAATAAGGTATTCCAACTTGTTAAATTCTTCTGGTTAACCACAGTGCCAGAATTTACTTGGAAATATTGAATTGGACTACAAAGTATTTAGCTCAAAATGGCACCTTATGCAATCCATTCTTGGTTAAATTTTAGGGTCTGTTTGAGAAGAATTTTCTTCCAAAACACTTACCTCATAATTCTTCGACCAACCTCATCAACAAAGATACCTCAAGAGGCATCATCCTTCTTCCGCAAAATTGAAGCCTTTTGGTACCTCTGTTTCTCGATCTCTTTGGCCAGGAAGTCCAAAGTTGTGTCAGTGACATGGTTTGGCAAGCAGCCTGCATCCAGCATCATTTTCAAGAATTTGTATGCATCTTTCAAACAACCTGCCTTGCTATGAACTTCAATCAGAGTATTGTAAGTGACAACATCAGGATTTATTCCAGTGGCTTTCATCTGTTCAAAAAGCATTTTAGCTTCATCAATCCTGCCAGCCTTCCCTAGTGCATTAAGCAGGGTGTTGTACATAACTATGTCAAGGAAACCACCATGCTTCATTAGCTTATCTAGAACAGAGCTGGCTAGATCTGCTCTTCCCATCTTCCCCAGCCCTTGAATTATCAAATTATATGTTGCTATGTCTGCTGGACAAAGCTTTTCACCCATTTCATTAAGGACATCCCATGCCTCATTGAAATAACCTTTCTTGACAAAAGAACTCATGATAGAATTGTATGTGTAACTCACAGGGTTCACACCCATATCCCTGAATATTTCAAACAACTTGCAGGCCAAGCTCAGCTTTCCCTTGGCCAAGAATACGGACAAGAAAGTATTAACCATATCAATATCAAAAGAGTTAATCTCCTTCACTTGAACTCTTTGGCCTCTAGCCAGTGAAAATAGCTGGGACAAGTGACCACTAGACTTCACTTGATTGGCCAAACGATCCAAATGTGGGGATGATGACCATTGATCAGTATCAACTGATGAATTGTTCTCTTCCTCGGCCACACTATCATCTGAACCACAATTCTCTAAGTCAGGGTACCTTATTAAATTGACAATCTCACTAAGGTTTCCATTAGATGGGAACATGGGTGTATAGTCCTTTCGTCTGCTTTGCAGATTCTTCAATGAAGCCTCCATATTCACTTGCCAGTTGAGAACATTTGGTATTAGATTACCATCCCTTATGTGCTTCATTAACTTCTCTGTATAATCCCACCTACCCTGTTTATGAAATTCAATCAAGAGTGATGTTATGGTAACCAGGTCAACGACAAAGCCTCTCTCCTCCATTTCTTCCACCAAGTGTAATGCTTCCTCAAGTTGACCTTCCCTACAAAGTAGGAGCACAACAATGCTGTAAGTAATTGCATCCACAAACTTGCCCTTCTTCTTCAGGTCACAAAATAAACTGTAACCAGCCTCAGCCCTACCATTCTTGCACAATCCATCAATCAAAATATTGTATGTCCAGGATGAGGCCCTCACTCCATCCTGAACCATCTTCTCAAACAATTGGCATGCTTCCATAACTTTCTTTGCCTTGAACATTCCATCTAGAAGAGAATTGTAAACAGTGGTATCTGGAAGGAACCCGTTGTGCTGCATCTCACTAAATATTTTTGTTGCATCATTCATCCGATATGATTTAGAGCACCCCTGAATAAGTATTTTGTATGTAAAGGCATCAGGCTCATGACCAGACTCTTTCAATTCCTCATATACAACCAGTGCATCCTTCATCTTTCCAAACAAGCATAGCACATGAATGAGGCTATTATAGGTGCATAAATCAGGACCAAATGATCCAGAACCTGAACTCTTTTGCTTCATTTCTTTGAAGAGACTTAATGCAGTACCAAGATCACCCCAACAACCAAATGCATGAATGCAAATATTGTAACCCCATGTATCCAACTCAAACCCACTTTTCTCCCTCAATTTGTCAAAAACCTTTTTAAATTCCATCCTCATGTCTGCCTTTCTAAGCGCAACAAACAATGCATTACATGCACCAGAACCAGGAAGTGGAACACCTACAACATTTCCAGCGGCACCCCCTTCCACAGCACCATTGGAAGCTTCTAAGAGTTTAAAGAAGATGGACAAAGCCAAACTTACCTGATTTTTCCTAGCTAGTGCCACAAGAACAGAGTCGTACATGTGGGGGTCCAAATGAGTTTCTAATTCCTCCATGCAATCGAGGATCTCAAGAGCAAAGTCAAAGTTACCCGATCTAATGAACTCATCAAGTAGAAACTTAAAAGTCTCAGAACCAACAACTACACCATCATTCTTCATTGAATTTAACAAATTGGAGATCTCCTCAAGGTATCCAGCACGGCACAAAGTATGAAACATGTGGGAGTAAGTGCACGCAGAGTGCTTGTAATTATGTCTGAGAGAACACCATTTGAAGAAATCAATCTTCTTGGAGGCATGGAGCGAGCGTTGGCGAAGGATTTGGAGGACCAGATCCTCTGATAGAGAAATGGCATCTGGGTCGAGATTGCGAGTGCCAGACTCAGAGAGGTTCTTGGTTAGAAATGCCACCAGGAGGATGTTGTCCAGTTGGGATGATAATGATAATGAGGAAAATATATCGAATCTTATGCGGTATACTGTGGGGCTCAGTTTTGGGGTTTTCAATGAGAATCGAAGACACGAATGCCTGAGTTGTTTGATAGTGGTGGTGCTTGACATTGAAGCTCGAGCTTCTACCAGAAGGGGAGATGTGAATTGTTAAGAATTAGAGGAGGTGGAAGGCTGTGACTGTGATTATCCATTTGCAGCAGGCCATGGTGATGATAGAGTGGAAGTCTACTGTTTGGATCGAGGATTGTAGAGCAGAGAGGACTGGGTTGAAGAAAAAACAAAAAAGAGGGGGAATTGGAAGCAGAACAACGGAGAATAAATGAAATATTTTCCTTAGAACTTTTTACTTATCATTTCAAATGAAAATAATTATAATTTAATTTTTAATGTAAAATATATTTTCTCTTAATATATATATATATATATATATATATATATATCATGCAATCTCTTTTTTGAAAATTAACATTTTAATATTAGTTTATTTTTTAAGTTTGACTTATCAATTTCCTCCTTCTTAATATTATTCTCTTTTAATTTTTTTTTTCAAACTTTAATTTGGCTACAATTAAAGGTCGCACCTTCTTCTTCTTACTGTTATTACTATTGCTACAAAGCCAGGTAAAGGAAACTTTAAAGTTTATTCAGCCAAAAATTGCATTGGTTGTATGACTATAATTGCTGAATGGTTGTTGAACTTAATTATCTTTCTTATCTTAATTTAATAGTATTGAAATTATATATATATTAAAAAAAATCGCTCAACCTTTTCGCTTTTCTTATTAAACTTATCTAGTTTTAATTATATTTTTTATTTAATTTATATTTTTAATTTTACAAAAACTATTGTGATTAATTTGAATATATATATATATATATATATATATATTGGAAGTAGAGAAAGGGGAAGAACCCCAAAACGAAACATGGATCTAACTAATATTGATCCTTACTCTCCTTGGCCAAGCAACGGCAATGTGATCATTTTGCAGCAAACGTAAAACTCCAGCAGGGGGGTCTTCTAGCACATTGACTCCGCGGGAACGGTTGAGGGCCTCCTTGGCAAGAAAGTCAGCCACGCAATTACTTTCCCTGTAGATATGAGTTACTTTAGCTTCCCAATCCTGACCCAAGTATGATGACACACATAAAGAAGATTGGAGACATTGCCACTGCCATTCTCTTTCTTGTTTAGCCAATTAGTTACCAGCAAAGAATCAGTTTGCAGAAGGATTCTCCTATGCCCCTTGTTCCAAGCAAGCTGAAGACCTTGAATCACAGCTCAAATTTCTGCCTCAACTCCCGTACATTCACCAATATTAATGGTGAAACCACCTAACCACCGCCCATCAGTGTCTCTTAGCACCCCCCCGCCCCCAGTAGCACCACTATTACCCTTACAATAGCCATCAGTATTTAAGGCTATCCATCCAGAAGAAGGAGCATTCCAACTAATAAGCCACTTAAGCTTAAAAATGATATTAGGATCTTGTTGAGATTGATACTTTTGCTGTCAATATTATAAAACTTATTTTGTCATTTTTGAAATGTAATGATGTCATCTCAATCTAGCATATTGAGTAGTCATAGTTGCTTAAAGTTTCAATTAGCTAAGTGCACCATACTTGTTAGGTAAAAGTTAGTAAGTTAAGGGAGTTCAAGGTATGGTGCTACGTACTTATTTTGCTTTTCTTAAGTATTATAAATAGGCTTGTAAAACTTTGTTTTAATGAATGAAATCAGCTCCAACAAAGAGCACTTGTTTCTGCTCACTTTCTCCCTTTTCTTTGCTCCAAAATCCAACAGTGGTATGAGAGCTTTTTTGATCTTAAGGGGCTGTGAGTGTTTGAGAGTGGGTGTGAGTCTTTGAGAGAAAACAAGTAAGGTTTCATTCACCATAAAACATAAAATCTGAAAAGTTGTCATGGCTTCAAGTGGCTTTGGAGCTGGCTCACCTCCAATCTTTGATGCCCAAAATTATCAGCTTTGGGCTGTCAAAATGAAGACTTATCTTAGAGATTTAGAACTTTGGAATGTTGTGGAGACAGGAAGAGATCCTCCTCCCCTAAGAGCAAATCCAACAATAGCTCAGATGAAGCAACATTCAGAGGAATGTGCAAAGAAGTACAAGGCATTATCTTGCATACAATCAGCTGTGTCTGAGATTGTTTGTATGACAATTTTAGCTTGTGAAACAGCCAAAGAAGCTTGGGATAAGCTTCAGGAAGAGTATTTGGGAAGTGACAGAACAAAGAAAATGCAAGTTCTGAATTTAAGGAGAGAGTTTGAAGTTTTGAAGATGTAAGAATCAGAAACTATCAAGGATTATGCTGCTAAAATTATGAAGACTGTCAATCAAATAAGACTTTTAGAAGAGGAGTTGTAAGACCAAAGAATTGTGGAGAAGGTGCTAGTTGCTCTACCAAAAAGATTTGAGGCAAAAATCTCATCTCTTGAAGACTCAAAAGACTTTACTCAATTGTCTTTAACAGAGCTCATCAATGCTCTGCAAGCTGTTGAGAAGAGGCGAGAAAATAGAGAGGAATGCACTATAGAGGGAGCATTTCTTGCAAGTCAAAAAGGAAGAGCTTCTTCAAGTGGTGGAGGAAGAAAGCAAAATGCTGAAAACAACAAATATGGAAGGAAAGGCACATACCCTCCTTGTGGTGTTTGCAAGAAAACAAATCACTTGGAAGAAGATTGTTGGGCAAATACTCAATGTGATTTTTGCAAAAAATATGGTCATATTGACAAAGTTTGTAAACTAAAGAAAAATCAAGTGCAGCAACCTCCCCCTCAGCAAGTTAACATAGCAGAAAATCAAATTCAGCTTGATAATCATCTGTTTATGTTGTCTCAGGTTTCTCATCAAAAGAAAAGTCAAGTTTGGTTTGTGGATAGTGATTGTACAAGTCATATGGCTAAGGATGTGACTCTTTTCACTTCTTTGGACAAAAATTTCAGAACTGAAGTTAAGTTAGGCAATGGAGATGTTGCTCAAGTTGAAGGTAAAGGTTCAATTGCTATTCAAACAAAATAAGGTATGAAATTAATTTCTGATGTCTTATTTATCCCATGTTTGGCTCAAAATTTGCTAAGTGTGGTACAAATGCTAGAAAAAGGTTATTCTTTAGTGTTTCGAAATAGTCATTGTACTATGTTTTATCAAAATGACTGTGAAATAGCTTGTGTCAAGATGATAGATAAGAGTTTTTTTTGTTAATCTTGGATTCTGGAAATCAAAGTGCTGCTGATATTAAACTTAATGATGGGAAAACAAGTCAAGAGAATGGAAAATCAAGAGCTGATTCAAAGAATCAAGTCTCAGGAGATGTTTTTGATTCAGAAATTGAATTTTCTGCTAATTCATATGTTCTTGGATCTGAAAGCTTGGAAGAAAAATGCAACTTTGTGATCCATGTGTATAAGAGTTGTGACAAGGTTTCAAAAACTAGAGTTTGGCAGCAACCTTTAAAAGAAATGTTCTCAAATACAAACAAAAACAAGAAGAAGATGAAGATGAGCCTCTGGAAGTCTGAAGATTATAATTGCTGGTAGACAAGTCAAGGCTTTGTTTAAGATGTGGACTGAAACATTGAAGAAAAATCTTGGTGTTTCCAGCAAAAGTATCAAGGAAGAGTGTTGAGATTGATACTTTTGCTGTCAATATTATAAAACTCATTTTGTTATTTTTGAAATGTAATGATGTAATCTCAATCTAGCATATTGAGTAGTCATAGTTGCTTGAAGTTTCAATTAGCTAAGTGCACCATACTTGTTAGGTATAAGTTAGTAAGTTAAGGGAGTTCAAGATATGGTGCTGTATACTTATTTTGCTTTTCTTAAGTATTATAAATAGGCTTGTAAAACTTTTTTTTTAATGAATGAAATCAGCTCCAGCAAAGAGCACTTGTTTCTGCTCACTTTCTCCCTTTTCTTTGCTCCAAAATCCAATAGATCTGCATTATTAAAGATAACCTCATTGCGCCATTTCCAAAGCCACCAAATGGTTATAGCAAACATTTCATTGCAATGGTTAGTGAATTTTGGAAGAGAGATTATGAGTGCACCAATCTAAAAATCCCAGATTTTGTTGATATCGGAACTCAGAAGAAGATAGCAAAGCTCGCCAAATATTTTTAGCTTGATGACACTTCCTAAAAGATGATCAAGATCCTCTTGGATACCGGGACAGCAAAAACAATTGGGGCTGTCAGTAAAGCATCTTCTGAACCTCTCATAATTACTCATACATTTCTGATGGCATACCAGCCATAAGAAGGACTTCACTCGTTGAGTGACCTGCAATTTCCATATCTTATTCCAATTGAAAAAGTTATAGAGATTTCCATTTTTTATGGCAAGCTCATAAGCCGACCTGACCGTGAATCTCCTAGAGCTCGAAGGAGCCCAGACCAGCTTGTCATGCATATTAAATCTATCAATAAGGATACATGCAGAAAGCTTACTCTTAATCCGGGAAGGAAGCAAGTTTTGAAGCTCATCCCATTTCCAACCTTGTCCCATAATCCGATAGTCACGGACTCGTCTATGCGAACTGACAAAATCAACTTGTCCTTGTATATGATCAATGAGAGGTCCTTCAATAAGCCACGGATCATGCCAAAATCGAGTATTCTGGCCACCAGAAACTTTTGATATCCCATGCCTTTGATCAGGATAGGGGCTGCCTTCGAAATACCTAGCCATGCACACGAAGCACCATTCTTTGGTTTGAGATTATTCAGAGACACTATATTATGCATATATTGAGAGCATAATACTCTTGCCCAAAGGCTGTCTTGTTCATGGATTAACCGCCAACCAAGTTTGGAAAGAAGAGTCAAGTTCACTTGATGGAGTCTTCTAATTCCCAACCCCCCCTCCCTTTCTGGAGTGGTCACGGTGTCCCAATTAACCAAGCTGATTTTGTGATTCTCTTCACTGCCCCCTAAATAAACCTTCCAATAATTTTCTCAATTTCATAGCAAACAGCCATGGGACTAATTGCTGTTTGCATAGAGAAACTCAAAAAAGAATTTTATTAAAATTAAATATTATTTTTTAATAATTTTAACTATTAATATAAATAAGCTTTCAAAAAAAAATATTAATATAAATAAAATGTATATATTGGCTAACTTTGTTATACATGGGCCTAACTAAAAAGAAGGGATTTCTACAGAAATACCTAAAAAAAGTAATTAATTTATAATTATACGCCTACTTTTAGATTATTACAAAAATATCTAAATGCCTTTTTTTTTAACTTTTATACGCTTTTTAACTTTTTAATAAAAAATCACTAATTAGAAGGCTAAAATTCATGAAAAAAATGACATATAATAAAGCCATTGTTATTATTATTATTATTTAATTATTTTTACGCGATGCCCACATTGAGTTTGTCCTCTTGTGTGTTAGATCAACAACCAAAATAAGCATTTGTGCATCTTTTTGTTGTCCCTTTGGATAAATTCTATCAGTTATTTTTTTAAAATTAAAATCATATTAAATTTACTTTAAAAATACAATGGACAAAAAAAATTAAATAAAAAATATATCTTTTTTTAATTTTATCTACATTTTTTGCTTTGATTTGTCTTATAGAAATCCTTTTTTTTTTTTGCTATTTTTGTAGTTATTTTTATTATTGTTTTTTACTTTATTATCAAATCTTTACATTTGTTTGTTTATTTTGCAGGCCATTAGGCTATGATATTAATGTTGATAATTATCACAAGTGATTAGAAAAATCTTAAATCTTTTGATTTTCAAATTTGTTTATAGTGCGAATCATCATCAAAATTAATTTTTATAAGATACTATTAAGTTTTAAATAAAATCAATTTAGATCTGCAGTTTTTTGAAAATTCAATTAGCTTAATTGATAAAATATTCACTTCCTCAATAGTTTGAGAGGTAATTTGAATTTTATAGATATGTTTCATTAAAATTTGTGATCTTTTAATTATTATTGCATTAAAAATCTTCAAAAGTGAGGAGATTATGTGGTTCTTTTTAAGAACTTGAAAGTTTTAAAATATGAAAATTGAGTTTCAGATATGAAACTTATAAAAACCAATGAAATAAAGATATTTTTCAGCAACCCAGGAAACAGTATATCATAGGTATATCATAAGTATATATTTTACTAAATATGATTAACTTGTATTTATTTAATATAATCTTCGAATATTTTTGGATATTGAGTATTACAAAAATATAAGCATATAACAAGAATACATCAACTATATATTAGATAAAAAAAAATTATATTCTTAAAAAAATAACAAATGATTTTCACAATAAACAATATACCTTAAGTATATAACAAGTATACTTTAGGTATATCAAGTATATAACGAGTATATTTCAGGTATATCTTAAGTATATAAATACTTACGTATTACTTAGATACTTAACACACTCAACTTTTTTTTTGAAAAAATATCATCAACACTCTTTTTTTTTTTAAAATGTGATTCATCATCAAGTATGAATGATAATATTAATTAAAATATATAAATATTTTTAAAGAATTTAAAAGTTAAATTAAATTTTTAAGAGACTAAAAAAAATTAACAAATGATTTTCAATTTTCACAGTAAAGAGTATATTTTAGGTTTATTTTAAGTATATCACGAGTATATTTTAGGCATATTTTAGATATATCATAAGTATATACCAGAAATAAATTATTTCATCTTCTTTGGAGACTTAACACTCTTAACCTTATTCTTTATTTAGTACAAGAAACTATAGTTTGGAGCAAAAATTTTCTACACAAAATTTATAATTAAGTATTAGTATATTAAATATTGCTTTAAATTAAAAAATAATTTCTTATTTTATCATGCAAATATGTGATTATTATATTATTAATTAATAGCATAAATATAAAAAGTTTTGAATTACTAAACTAATTAATAATAACATTTCATGAATGAGATATATAGAAAAAGAAAAAATAGAAAGAAAGAACCAAGTGAATAGACAAAAAAAGCAAAAAAATAGTATAAATAGGAAAAAATGTAACAATATTAAAACAAAACTAAAAAAAGCGTAAAAAATAAAAAAGCAAAAAACAAAAAATAAAAAGTCAAAATTGAGGGTTAAAAAGTAAACATAACTTAAAAAAACATGCGGCGTGTAATTTCCTGATCTGTATAAATTTTAATTGAAAACTATAAAAATATAATAATATGCTTTCACCAAAAATTAATTTTTAGTCATTTTTAAAATATAAGATATGACACGTGATAAATTTTCATTTAACAATTTCTTGACTCAAGATTTATATGAATATAAATTTTCAATTAACACGTAATAGATTTTCACTTAATAATTTTTTCATTTAGGATATATATATATATATATATATATTTGACGGAAACTGACAAATCACAATACGCGAATGAAATGTCATTTGATGACCATTAGTAACCAAACAAGCAACTTGAGCTGTGATGACAAATAAAAACATTGACTCAGTGAAGGACAAAAGAGAAATTAATCCTTGTTGAGTGAATGATAACGATTAGAAAACCAAGCGTGCGAAATGGCATGAGCCATTATAAAAAAATAAATAAAAATAAAAAGATCTAATCTAATGAATCAAACTAGAAAGCTTATCGAGAGAAATAATTGTCTTTTGAAATGGAGATTAGCAAGAAACACTAAATGTCAAAAGCGAAATCTCGTTTAGTATGACTTATCCTAGATAACAAATAACAAAGCATGTAGTTGCCTCTTAAATTTGTTGGTCTAAACAAATTCACAAGAAGAAAATTTGTTACTTGTTTCTTTAGTAATTTCAAATGCACTTTTACTGTCTTCTTTTATCTCGCAGAACTGCCAAAGGAACACTTGATTTCTAGGCAAGTAATGAAAGTTCCCATACCATATTGAAATTTTTCTTTAATTGCTGTTAAAGGAATTTTTTAAATTAATTTTTTTGGAGCTAATTTAAGAAGGGTGTGTAAAGATGGTCGTGGACTTTTTCTCATGAATAAATTCTCAATTATAATTGAGTAAATTATGCCAAATGTCACTTTTTTAACTTATTTTTAAAATACTCTTTGTTTTTAACACTATACAAAAATAACCCTTTTTTTTAATTTTAAAAATGTCCCCCTTTTTATATACTTATAATATATCTTTGAATGCTAATATTTGATATTCCTTTTTTTTTTATATATAAAAAATGTATAATACCTTTCGTATACTTATGATATACTTTTGATATATTAATATCTGATGTTCTTTTTTTTTATCAAAAATATATGATATCTTCATATACTTGCAATGTACTTTTGACATATTAATAGATGATGTTCTTTTTTCCTATAAAAAATATATGATATTTTTTATATACTTTTGATATATGTTTAATATACCAACTTTCTAAAAAAAATTTTACTGTCGTTGTTGATCGGCATCGACCAACATATATAGTGGTCGAATGAGTAGGATTTTCATATTAGAGAATACTCTCATTTTCAAAAATTTGAAAATGTCCTCGACGCATTCTAATTCTATTTGATTTGGCCAGATCAACGTTGAAAATGTTTATAAATTTGATTTTTTGACGAGCTCTATTCTCCTTCAATCCATGATGAAATTAGGTATTCTTGGTTTTAAAATGAAATTTAAGCTTCAAAAATTTGATTACAATTAATGTTACTTTCATCGGTCGCCAAATTTAGCTAGAAAAATAAAGAAAAATTTTAGCTGAAACTTTATCTCCTCCAAACACCAACCTATAGCTATCAAATCCAAAACTGACTTTATTAACAAATTTCTTGAGTCTAAAAATTTAGAAAAAAACATTTATTCCATCTAATGATCATCAAAAATATGTCATAGGAGGATCGCCAGAATTCCTCTCTCTCTTTTTCTTTTTATTTTATTTTCTTTTGTTAATGAAAAGTGGAGTATTTTTGAAAATTTAAAGGGCTGCATTTATAAAAGGGGTGCATATGTGAGAATATATATATATATATATATATATATATATATATATATATATATATATATATATATATATATATATATATATATATATATATATTTGTATTTGTGTAGAAAGCCCATTATAATTGGGGGACACAAATTTGTACTGATACCATAGGCTAGCCTAATGTACTTGAGGTCCAAGATTAATTTAAATTTATAGGTAAAGTCAGCGGCAGTCCATTAAGAATTGACCAAATAAGACCAATTCAACCATAATCTCACATCTCCAAAAGCAGTTGTAACTGTCAAGATTATGATATCTTTCTATGATCTTTTATTTACGAGAATCTTAACAAAATAGGGATTGCTCCCATTTTAACACCAGTATAAATATACCTCATTTATGATTCAGTAAGGTATAATAGTTCATCATTATTGTTATCTAACTGACCAATATAATGACTTGATGGCGGGAGTATTTCTGCCGGCAAATCCCTGGATTGATATAACTAATTTATTTTGCAGGTCAGTCCATTGTGGGCTCTTAGAGACCTTAATTGGTATCACATTCCTAAATAATAACAATAATAATAATACATGTAAAATCACATGGTGATGCTAGAGCTAGTCAGGGTATTCGCATAATAAAAGGGTATGGTAAAGAAATTAAACAAATATTGTTCCAAAATGTGTAAATCTTTTTTTTGGCCAAATGTTCCAAAATGTGTAAATCATGACTATTGAAACACTAACGAGAATTGCTTTTTCAAAACTAAGCTCTGACAACTTGCTGGATATAGAACGAGAAGCATCCATTTGCTTCATAATGGAAGCCCATTAAATTTTGAAGATTTGACATATTGTTCTTGAATTCACAAACTCATTGCAAAATGAAAATAATAAGATAAGTTGGTCAGTCTATTTTTTCAAAGAAACAACACGTATTGGATGCTTTGCAGAAAGTGATGCCTATACTGGTGTCAAATCCTGCCTCCAGCTTTCTCAAATTTAATTAAGGTGCTTAATTAATTACAATACGCATATCTATATTGCTTCCATCATGCTCCTGCATATCATAATCTTTTAATTAATTACTATAATTAACATGGCCAAAAGGCTTCATTAATTAGCCAAATTATTCACCACTTAAATCTCGTGATGAATATGTGAAGTCATGCAATGACGACGCGAAGCCATTGGTTTGTTATTAATTAATATTCTACTACTGGAAAAGTCCCTCTGTAAAAGCAAGTATAAAAAGAATGTTAGATTAAAAAACAGAAAAAAAAATTAATAAATTCATTGCTTTAAGCTATGATTCGATGCTTATTATTTAGTCATGTCTATTCCCATTTTTTTGGTTTGGCTGTGGTCTCAGTAACCTTTTTATGATTTTATTATCTCAAAAGATCGATCCTTGCTTAAAATGTAAATTAAATAAAGAAGATAAAGTACATTAATTATAAAAAAAAATGGAAAGTTTATTGTGCAAAGCGATGATGCTGATTTTCTGTATCTAAACATGTCTATTCCCATTTCTCCAGCTGCTTAAGCCTCGCCTCTATATATAGAAGCATGTAATAGTATAAGTAGCCAAATTGTGCTTTTGAAAAACACAATAGCATATATACTTAAAATAAATATATATAATATGTATTTAGCAAATCACTTAAATATGGGTTGCAGAGAGCAATTGAAGCCTGTTTTTGCAATGATTTTTATTAATTTTGGTTTTGCAATAGTTAATGTACTTCTTAAAAAAATTCTTGATGGAGGAACTAACCATATGGCTATTATTACTTATCGACTGACAATTTCTACAATTTTCTTGGCTCCCATTGCTTATTACTGGGAAAGGTTTGTTTTTTATTTAGCCAATTCTTTCTCAACTTTGTTTAGTTCCACTCAAGTTTAATTTAGACTCAACATTCTATTTACTTTATATTTTTCAGGAAAACCAGACCCAAGCTTACATTTCACATCTTATGTCATCTTTTCCTTGGCGCTCTTGCCGGGTAAGTTAAACAAACAAAAAAAAAAATCTTTGATTCAAATGGTTCTACTAATTGCTTATCATTATTTTTATTTTTTTTCTATTGATTTAGGTCTAACTGGAATTTGAACTTACAAATCTTACAGTTATATATACGAATTCAGTATTATTGAGACAAATAATGCTCATTGATTGTGTTAAAATATTACTATGATTATCAGTAATAATTAAGCTCTGTGACACTTTAAGTAATGCGTGTATTTCAGGATGACAATAACACAATACTTGTTCCTCCTGGGACTTGAGTATACTTCAGCTACGTTCTCTTGTGCATTCCTCAATCTGGTGCCTGTAAACACTTTCGTATTGGCTTTAATATTTGGGTAATCAAGTGTAAATTAAAATTTCTGTATTTTTCTTGGCTGAAAATTAATTAATTAATCAAGTCATATTGGTAACTAATCGTGGTTGAACTGATTTTTCAGTCTAGAGAAAGTGAACTTGAAGAGCAAGGCTGGAAAAGCTAAGGCGTTAGGGGTACTAATTTGCATGGGCGGAGCTGTTTTATTAACCCTTTATAAAGGATTTCCGGTGATCAATTCTCATTCTGATGAAAACATCAAAAGCCATATTGACACTGTGGTTTCAGATAAAAAGACACAAAGTTGGGTTTTGGGTTCTCTGCTTTTGCTGGCAGGGAGCATCATGTGGTCTTCGTGGTTTCTCATACAAGCCAAAATTGGCAAGAGATATCCATGTCAATATTCTAGCACTGCCATTTTGTCCTTCTTTGGTGCAATCCAATCAGCCGCCATAAGTTTGATTCTTGAAAGGAACATTGGCATGTGGATTTTGAAGGGAAAATTGGAGATCATTAGCATTATTTATGCTGTAAGTATTGTCGACATTTATATATTTTAATATAAGATCAGATAAGTAAAATATATAAGTATTTACGCAAGAATTAAAACAAAAAAAAAAATCATTTTTAGGAACAAACTACAAAGATATATTATTATCTTCTATTAATCTTTTAGTCGAGTGTAAATAACCAAACAAAATATGAATTTCATAGAGTGTACGAAAACCAACCTACTAACCAACCTCTAGTACTAACTTACTGCAAAATATTATCATTAATTTCATGTATTGATGATGCAGGGGGTGGTAACATCAGGTTTGTGCTACGTAGGGATGTCATGGTGTGTCAAACAAAGGGGACCAGTATTCACTGCTGCATTCACCCCTTTCACACAGATATTTGCTGCCATGTTTGATTTCTCTTTCCTACATGATCAAATTTACCTTGGAAGGTTTTATTTATTCATTTTGCCTCTCATTATTCTTTTAATTAATCAAACCCTTTTGACCCCTTTAAAGTTCAAGAAATTAATTATTTATTGTTCTAACATATTTTATTTTTAATGGACAGTATTTTGGGATCTATCCTACTTATACTAGGCTTGTATATGCTCCTGTGGGGGAAAAGCATTGAGGCAGCGGAATGCGTGATGAAGCAAAGCCTAGAAAAGGAAAGTGTAAACGGTGACGTAGAATCACAGGTACCAGCAGTAACTATCAATCCAAGCAATTCATAAAACCGATTCATATTTGATAACAGTGAATTTTGTAGCCCCAGGCGTTATGTACCCAACGCGGTGTTGAAATGAAAAGAAAATTAATTGAATGGTTTTACAGGATTTGCATACCAATTGTATGGCTGAAGCACAAATACATGATTTGGAAAATTTTCTATAATCAAAGCCATTGGATACATAAACCATGATACCATGCAAATTGCAATCATTCAAATATAACCCTGTTTTCAATATTACCAATTAAAAACAAAAATTTGTTATCTCAAAATTTATTCAGCTGATAAAATGAGTCTAATTTTCACATTATTGACCATAATTCGATTTTTAGATCAGCACCAAAAATAATTTATAAATATATAGATTAAGTATGAAAAGTATGCCTTACAACTTATCCATCGTAAAAATTCAATTTCTGTTGATATACAATTTAACTCGAAAATTTTTAATAAGGAAAATACAGTAATATATCAAGGTCCACAAATAAAATGTTTTTGATGATGAAATATTTCTTAGCAAAGAAATAAAATAAAAAAGAAAACAATTAATTAATATTCTAATTTTAAAACATTACTACAAATGGAACCCTACACAAAGTAAGTATGAGATTTAGTTATAACAAAAAAAATTAAAGTACGCATTCAATTTGTTACTACTTTCATCAAGATTTCATATTCTTAGTTATATACTTTTTTTAACTCAACAGATAGATGTGAAGTTAGCCAAGTCTTATCCACACGGTATATATACACTAATCTTCACATCTTTAAAAATTCAAAACTTCCCAAAATTACAACAAAAAGAAAAAGAAAACCCAACCCGTGAAATTGGATAGGAGTAATTTCCAAATTATTTAAAGGAGAAAGGTAATCGAGGAAGACATGTCATAAGAGAGAATCTAAAGGTGATCCAAAAAGATTAAATTTCAATTGAGGTTAGGTTTCTCGTTTCAGAAAAATTCGTCGATAATAAAGATTTATTCAACACTTTCACATTTTCAGAAGATTGTTTTTGTAAACAGACGACAACTTAGAGATATGGGTTTACAAGCCTTCAATCACGAGCCTGAACCCCACCATTATTGTTTCTGACGAACTCCCTCTTGAGCCACATGCATCAATAACCACCAGCAACAAGCAATCCATAAACATATTTTTATTAAGAGAAAGTAAATAGAGCGTGTAAAAATAAATGAATGAGTATAAAAATATAAATAAAAAATAAAAAATAATATATAATTATGAATATGAATAAATATAAAAAGAAGTATGTGGTGTAATTTTATCTAAAATTTATAGTAAAATATGACTTAATTTTTATCCGTATAACCTATCAATATAAATTATTATTTTTAATATATTTTTTTATTTCGAATAACATTTAAATAAAATATTGAGTCTTGATTGAAAGATTTAAAAAAAAAAAAAAAGAATAATCTTGAATTGACTTTAATAGGCCTGAATTCCATTCGACTAGTGATCAAATTTAGGCATTCACCTACCCAAAAAGAAATTAAAAGAGATATCTACCTAAAATAACTGTAATGATTTTAAATATGGTTGAATATAGATCAATAATAATTGTGAATAAATAGTATAAATTGAAGTAAGATCAATTACATTCCTAATTATGATTATTGTGAGATGTAGAGTCGACCATGCTAGGACCACCTAGCAGATTATCCTTAGATAAAGTGATGGCAAATGCTTTCGTCAAATTAAATAATACTGATAAATGTTGAACATGCATATCTTATGGTAGAGGTTGCCCCAAACACATGCTGATGAAGAAACTACACTTTGCCATCCTAGCATTTTGTATCAATAATGAAAATGAAAGATTGAAGAGCGGCACGTTTTATATAAAAACATCAGTCGTTTCCGCATTTTAGTCATTTGAATTTCTTTTGTTATACACAATGTGTGCTAAAAAGATTATTCATTATTTTTTAAAATATTTCAAAATGCTTATTTATTTTAAAAATAGATATAAATATTTATCTATTTTTTCAATTAAAATATATAATACTTATTTATTCTCAAAATTAATAAAAAAATATAATAATAAATGAGAATAAGTAAGAGTGTAAGTGAAAAAGTATAATAAAATTTATGAATTGATAAATAATTAATAATATTTTTTTAAATTGTGTAAAAAAAAAAGGGTAATCTTTTTTTACGGATATAATATTATATAAAAGTAGGACAAATAAATCGAAACCGACAGGGCAGAGAAATTCAAAGTAAGGTCAAGTTGAAAATTTGTAAGATTATGTTAGGGGGCAGTCAGGTTTCATTCTTAACAAAGAAAAAGTCCTATAGGCTTTATTAGGGTGAAATACCCAACGTATTTTGAGGTTCAGAGAAATTCAAAGTAAGGTCAAGTTGAAAATTTGTAAGATTATGTTAGGGGGCAGTCAGGTTTCATTCTTAACAAAGAAAAAGTCCTATAGGCTTTATTAGGGTGAAATACCCAACGTATTTTGAGGTTCAGAGAAATTCAAAGTAAGGTCAAGTTGAAAATTTGTAAGATTATGTTAGGGGGCAGTGAGGTTTCATTCTTAACAAATAAAAAGTTCAATAGGCATTATGAGGGTGAAATACCCAACGCATTTTGAGGCTGAGTCTCGTCAATATTTGGTGGGTGCATATATAAATTTAGTAAAATAAAAATATATAAAATTAAATAAAATTAAATATTAATATTTTTTCATTAAATAAAAATAAATAAAAATTGATATTAATTAAAATAGATTATCACACGTTAATTTGATGCATAAAATAAATATGTACACTAAAATTTTCTCTCTTTTGATACATAATTTTACATATAGCGAAAACCCTGTGACGTGATGTATTCAGTTGGATTAAAGTTTGCCAACACTGAGAAATGTCCCGACGTGCTGCCATTTTTTCTTTTTTCTTTTTTTTTTTTTTGTATGAAAGAAAACAACTATTTCATTAAGGAGAGCATGAAGCCCAATGAGTAAAATTACGTGTTTCATTGACTAAAGAAGCCCAGGAAATTATCAATACAAGTATATAATTCCAATATAAATAAGAGGAAATTACATTCTATATTGTTTGTAAGACAAAAATATCATTTACACTATTATTTTATTTTTTATACATTTTTGTATCCTATATATTTCTTTTATACCGTACTTTTTCTATTTTTTTTCTTTTTAACTTAGTTTTTTGTTTTGTTAGTTTGTACAGTTATTACTTTAATAATGCAGTAAATGTGAAAAAAGTAATAGGTTTATTTTATTTTTTGTCTCTTTTTGAGCTCCCAAACATATCTAATGAGCAAATATTATACATACTTTTTTATACTGTATTTCTTTTTTTTTAAATTAAAGAAAGGGCATTCATTTTTTTATTTTTTAAGATATAAACATTATATTTAATTAATTAATTAATTAATAATAATAATAATAATAATACATTAGTAGTGAAAAGATCTACTAATTACTAGTAATAATATTGTTGCAATATCTTTTTCTCTTGGTCATTATTTTTTTTTCAATTTTTTCCACTTATTATGTTGCACAAAGGAACTTATGGAAAATACCCCTTCAATTCTCTTAGATTATTTTCTATGAAATATATATCAAATGTATACAAAATATATATTAGTTATTTTTTCTGGGTCATTATTACTTTTTTACACTGTATTTCTCTTACATTGATGTTTTCCCACCTACTGAACATATATTTTTATATTAATAAAGTTGATGATGTAGCATGTGAGCATATTATTATGATAAACCTAGACAAAAGGCAATCCATACTATCAAACTTGGTTAGCTAGTTTCAATAGAAAAGTGCAAAACTTGAAATTTTTTTTTTTTGTGCAAAAAAAAAAAAGGGTTTTTAACTTAATCATTTTATTTTATTTTATTTTATTTTATGTTGGGGTGTTATTAGTTGATCTCAAATAATTTGAATACCAAACTCAACTCAATTCAAAAATTATAATAATTTTTGAATTAATTTGATCGAATATCTAATTGTAAATATATTTTAAAAAAATATATTATTTAATTAGTAATTTATTAATTCAAATTTGAATTTAAACTATTTAAGCTTAAGTTTATTTGAGTGTTAATTTGAGATTAAATAAATATGTTCAAGAATTGAGTATTAATTTTGAGATGAAATAAATTTATTTGAATTTTATTTCAGATTAAATAAATAGATAAATTTATTTATTTGAGTTTAATATTCCAAATATATACGAAATAATATATCCAATGCTATACCAATTGTAGCAAATATATACTAAATATTAAACACATACTAGACATTTACAATTTATATATGCAACGTATACCATATATATACAAAATATATACCAAAAATATACCATTCTCTAGGTCTATTCTTTTAGGTATATATATATAAAATAGTTGCAGATACCAAACATGTACTTAACATATACTAAATTTTGGTATACGTATACCATTTACTATTTGTTTATCTTTTTAATTTTTTCAAAATTGCAATATATATACAATAAAGTAGTTGCAGATACTTAATGTATACCAAATTCTAGTACACATATACCATTTACTGTTAGTTTATCTTTCTAAGTCTTTAAATTTGCAATATGTATATATTTAAAGTAGTTGCAAATAGCAAATATGTATCAAATTTTGGTATACATATATTATTTACTATTAGTTTGTCTTCTTACTTTGTCAAATTTGCAATTTGTGTATATATAAAGTAGTTGCAGATACCAAACATATACTAAGCGTATACCAATTTATAGTATACATATACCATTTATTGTTTATCTTTTTAATTTTTCATATTTCTAATCTATATAAATATAAAATAATCGCAAATACCAAATATATACTTAAAGCATACTAAAATTCATTATATATATACCATTTATTGTTAGTTTATCTTTTTAATTTTTTTCAAATTTGCAATATATATATATATATATATATATATTAGTTGCAGATACCAAATATATACTTAATGTATACCGAATTTTGGTATACGTATACCATTTACTATTATTATATCTTTTTATCTTTTACAAATTTGCAATTTATATATAAAGTTATTGGTATACATTAATGTAATATAAATTAATATCTTTTTATTTTTTATTATTTTCTGAGTTTTTTTTTTGTGAACAAATTCAAAAAATATGCCTAACATCTATCTCGGTAAAAATGTTATTTTTTGAAATTTAGACGGTATTTTTAAAATTTTTTCATGAGCACGATGAAAATGATATTTTTTACCTTTTTTTAGTTATTTTTGAAATTTTCCCTATAAATTACCATAATAGAGCTTGAAACAATGGTCTTTAAGTTCAAATTAGACACATAACAAGAGTATGTGGACATTAAAGCCCTAAAGCCCAACATAATTTCTAAATGTCACATTTGTTCCTAACCACTGTCAAAACTTTTAGCATCTTTGAACACCACTATAGCCCCGTTTGATATTGCATTTGAAAAATACGTTTTTCAACAAAATTTTTTACATATTTTTAAAAATTGATTTTTAAAACTGATTTTAAACAGAAACAAGTAAATTGATAATTTTTCCAAAAATATATTTGAAAAAGCAGTTTATAAAAAATAATAAAAATCAATCAATAAAATAAAAAAAATCTAAAAACACTTTTTTAATCCCCTAACAGCAGTCCTAAATACACCCTATCTCCTTTGCCATCATCACCATTGGCCACAAAGACAAGGAAGTAGAGAGTGCCTCCAAAAGGGAAAAAGTAGCTGGACTTCACATGAGATTGTTGTACCATTGAACTTCATTTGAGACATGTAAATAACAATCAAATCTAGAGGCCACATAATCAGGATAAAACACAAAACCCCTCCCTCTACCATTGAGAACTCAGTTCTTTATCGCGAGCTTGGGAACACAGGAACAACTTCATATCGGAATGAAAACCCGTAGATCCAGAGAATCCTAGCCAGGAGTAAGCAAAATCTACCTCCTTCCACCTTCCATCATGACTGAGAGGCTTATTAGAACATGTTGGTTGGCGAAGGACCACATGGGCAATTGACATTTGATATTAACATAAAAATGGCAATGTAGTAGGGTGAGCGCAGGAGTAACATTCCTCATTCCCATCTCTGCCTTAGCGAAGAATCTTTATTCCTGTTTTCACATCACATATGAAGACTATTTAGTTCTCGTCCCAGTCTTTGTGGGGATCCTTATTCCTCACTTGAAATTTATATTTTGTTTTATTTCCTTTCAATTTTATATGTTTTAGATAGTAAAATATAATGTATAAAAATTTAAATTTTAGGTTTTAATTAGATTCAAACTAATTTTAATATCTTTAAATTAAAACTCATTAGTGTATATATATATATTACTTATGTATTATATTATTTTATATATATATATATATATATATATATATATATATATATATATATATATATATATATATATATATATATATATATATATATATATATATATATAATTCATAAATAATAGCTAAAAATAACAATAAATAGTAAAAAATATTAATAAATTTAGATATACAAATTATAAAGAGATAAATCAATCAAATATAAAATTTTTTAGGGTAACTGAGTGATAAAATTAAAAACTTTAATATATGTGTTTATAATATATAAATTACCTTTAAGAATAATTATGTAAATATAATATTGGATCTCCATAGAGACCAAGATGGAGATTCCTGTAAGATGGGAAATATACTCTTCATCTTTGCCTCATTCTCGCAAACAGGAAAGAAATATCATCCATCCTCACCTCCATCCACCTCTATGAAAATAAAAATCGAGAAATTTCTGCCTCATTCAAGACATCCCCGCCTAGTTAGGATAAATTTATGTGGAAAACAGAGATTTTCTACCCTATTGTCATATTTATATTAACACACAAATGAAAAAGAAAAATACTATTTAAATAAAAAATAAATTGTTGATTTTTTAAAAAAGTGTCTTTAAGGCTTTAATTAAAATATAATTAATTATGTCAAACAAAAATAATGGAGTAAATTTTTATAAAGTTTATTTTTTTATAACAATAATAATAAATGTGGTTCCAAAGTTTATTTTATTTATCCAACTTATTTTTAAATATTGTATTACAAATTTTTAATTATTTATTTCTTGACCCATACTAACACGTTTTAAAAAAAAAATCTTAATTAATTTGACAACTAATACATCTGAATTCAGTTTCATTTGTAACAATTCCAAGTACAATTTGTAATTCATCATTGAAAATTTGGAGAATTACAACTCATATAGTGGATGTCACAGGAGATGGGAAATTGCTACTTTTGTGAAATCGGAGGAGAATAGGCAATCACGGGAGAGTTGCACTCATCGACAGCCAAACGCGGCTGCAAATCCGCGTTACCAACGCAACAATCATAAACGCATACCTATTTATTCACCTCCCGTCACCGTGCTGTCGGTCAGTCGGTGTACTTTATTTATTTATTCATTTATAAAGAGATGGTTGGAAGTGGGGCCCACCTCACTCTTTGTTTGCTTACTGTTGTCCTGTCAATACTTTTCTTTGTTATTATTTTTTAAATAAGAGCCGCTATTAACACTTCATAAGAAATTTTTTAAAATTGGTGGTGTGTATATTATCTGAACAACAAACTCAAATGGTAAAATTGACATAAAACTTTCTTATTTTATTTCATTTGGTATTATTATTTTTTTGAATTTGAAATATAATATTTATTTTAAACCAGTATCACATTTTCTTTTTTCTTACAATTTGAAGTATAGGAATATAAATTATTATTTTTAATTTGGTGTCATATACATAAAGAGAGAGAAAAAAGAAATTTTTTAATATTTAATATATTCATGAATTTTTATTAAAGGGAAGATTTTAAGGGATATTATGACAATTTTATTACGTTAAAAAAGATAAATAAAATTAATTTAAAAATTTTAACCACTGCTTTAGCTAAATTCGTTGCTTTTATTTTTGCAAAATCATAGAATAAAGTTTTGGTCCACTATATATAGGCTTAATAATAGGCTCTAATATACTATCATTAGGCTATCACCCTTATATTATGTGTGTGTGTGTGTCTGCTTGCTTATCTTTGTCATAGTTGAACTTATCTTCCTTTCAAGCAAATGGTATTCAATTTTTGACTAATAGGATGTGTTTTCCTTGTCGAGTTTTACTCACTCCTACTTAACTAATAACACATTAGGCTTATTCGTAAATAGGCTACAATTTATTAAGAAAATTACTATTATATTTAGTTGATTAAAAAAATAAAAATAAGTAATTGTATTTTATCAGTTTCAAAATATATGTCGTTTTAAAAAAATTTATTTATCATTTTAATATTTTAAAATATATTTATTATTATTTTTTAATTTTATTCTTTATTTATTTATTCACGTACCATTGACATTAATTATTTTTATTTTTATATATTAAAATTAATATAAATATATTTTAATATTTTTAACTTAAAATTATGATAATTTAATAATTATCTTAATTTATGTGCTAAAGCTTTAGAATAGAGGGGATAGAAAACAATTTCTCACTAGTTACGCGATCTATTTGAAATTTTGAATTCATTCATGTAGTTAGCCAAGGTTAACTCACTAACAATCAATTGACGAGATAGCAACCAGGTTCATAAAATAAAAAAAAAAAAAAAAAAACCGACTAAATCTAATTAATTAAATAGAATAGAGGGGATACAACATAAAAACTTAAGCTATTAGGTGGTAAGATCTAAATATTATATTAAGCCTTAATATTTTTATTATTTTTTAATGTGAGATCTTTTAACTTTAATACCTCCTCTTAACACGTGCTAGACTCTTAACTAGCACGTGACATAATAAATTGAAAATAGAATAGAATCAAATTAACAAATGTACATGTGTCAGATTCTACTGACACATGGCTGTAATTGTGACAGAAGAGTATAGATTGGATGTAGAACTGACTCTGATACCATGTGAGAAATCTCAAATCCAACTCAAAAACTATTAAGTATGAGATCTAAATATTATATTAAATTTTAATATTTTTTATTATTTTTCAATGTGAGATATTTTATCTCTAAGAAGTTAATCATATGATTGGTGATTGTAATAAAACTTGCGGCCTAAAGCAAAAGCTAGAACAGAAAAATTCTAATTACAATGGTGGTTACTGAAAGCCCATAGACAACTCGGGCAAACAGAATGCAGAGTAATTGATTAAGAAACTAAACCATGGGCCCGTCCCCTCATTGGTCTACAACAGCCAAGACAAGATCTCGAAGCAAGCGATTCATGGTTTTCTAACCTTTTTTCACTCCACAAATATACAAATCAAAAGTCCGTGTAATTTATAAAGCCTGCGAGAGTGACACATAAAGCAATTTTCATCTGGTAATCGACGGGCACAAATTGCAGTGCAAATCGTATTTATTTTGGAGAATCAATACCCTCCTCTTCTCTCTTTCTGCTCTGTCTTTTTGCTTTCTTCTCTTTCGGCTACCTACTTGCAATACAATTGAAAAAACCAAGTGGGCAGAACTAAAAAATGGTATTTTTTTTGTTAATTCCTTTTTTTTTTAATTTTTTTAAATTTAGATTCGCGGCTGAAAAGAAAAAGCGAATTTAATTCAATGGTGTTGGTTTTTTCTTTTTTGGGTTCTTTTTATTTTTTATTTTTTTTTTAATTTTTGAATGGTGGAAACAGGTGGCGGTGGTGGATTCTAATGCTAATTCAGGCGTGGGGCACCTAAATTCTAGTGGGAATGAAACTAATGTTTTAAATGGAACGATTTCGAGAGCCACCAGTGGCTTCTTGTCTTCAACAATGATGACAGAACAGGAGCCCTGCATTTCTTGCACTACTTTCAATATCCTTGCTCCAATTTACAAGCGACTCGATACCCAGGTAAACAACTATGGATTTCCTTTTTTTTTTTTTTTTTTTTTATTGTGAGATTGAATTTTGATTTTTTTTTTTTGGTGTTGCTGTGAAATAGAACCAAAATATTCGTGAAAGCGATTCTAAGGCATTCTGGTTCACCAGGAACCAGAGGATTTTGGATTGGTTGCTCTTTGAAAGATCTTCCATTATATGTCTTCAGGTGGTTAGATTTTGCCTATTTATTTCGCTACTTATTTTTCTTACACAATAGATCTGGCCGCCTTCTAGTGAAAATGATATTTAGACTTTTTTTTTTTTTTGGAAAGTTTCATGGGTTTGATATGATGGTGAATGATTTCATTTTGTGGAATTTTGAGTTTTATATGTAGGAATTCTGGGTTGGCAATGAAGAACTTGTGCATATGTACCAGGAGAGGCTCGGTGATGCAGGCTATATCACCTTCCAGCTTGCCCGAACCAATAACCGTGGAGACGGTAAATGTTCTTTCTTGGCGTGAATTTTTATTTTTAGCCCTTTCTATGCATTGGTACAGCAATTTATTATATTTATTTACCAAAAAGACTAAAATATTTGATTATCTGCTTATATTGGCTCACTTTTATCTTAGATTGGAATTCATACTGCAAATTGAGAGTTGCTACACAAATTTTCTCATATTTTTGTTGACCCCCTGACCATTTATTACAATCAGGCATGATGTAATTTGGTGGATTTGTGTGTTTTTGGTCCATCCTTTGCCACAATTGGACTTATTATTGGGTAGCCTATGAGATTGAAGGGAAGGATTATTATCTGCTCATTGATGTAATTTGAATTCCATTTTCTTAATTCACAAGAACTGTGCTCTCTCATTCTACCCTCAAGTTTGCTTTGTGGTTGTTTTGTCACGTACAATTAATCTTCAAGTTGAAAATTCAGCTACATAATCTCATAAGCTATCACCCATTTTGAGTTTTTAGGTTTTTAAGTTTCTCTTGCTATACGGTTTAGAAAAATTTATTTTCTTTGTACAGGTTTGCTGACTGCTGTGCGTAAGGACTACTTTAGCATTATAAATTATCATGAGTTGCTCTTCAATGACTTTGGCGACCGAGTTGCTCAGCTATTACACGTTAAGTCAACTGTGCCTCTTCCACAAAACCTAAAAGGAAAGGCTCAACAAGAATTTCTTATTGTGAACACTCACTTGTTATTTCCTCATGATTCCAGTCTATCTATTGTGAGATTGCATCAGGTAGTTTTACATTATTCATCATCTTGTCATAACTTCCATATTTAATTTGCTTTGGGTATATCAATGGTAATATTTTCCTCAATGTTTCATATCGGTATTGCAGGTTTGCAAAATATTACAGTATGTGGAAACACATCAAAGAGAACACAAGCTAAACCATATGCCCATCATTCTCTGTGGGTATGCTTTTTTTTTTTTTTTCCCTCTTTTCTTGCTTGTATAAAGTACATAATTTCTTGAAGAATCTCTGAAAATAGACATCCTCATTTTTGTATTCCTTCATTTCTGCTTGCAGGGATTGGAATGGAAGCAAGCGTGGGCATGTTTACAAATTCCTTAGATCCCAGGGGTTTGTTTCATCATATGACATTGCTCATCAATATACTGATAGTGATGCAGATGCTCACAAGGTCAGTTTCTCTCCAGTTTGAATGTCTAGATCACAACATTGTTTTTATGTGTGTTTCTCACGACAAATATGCTTTCATGCTTCCTTCTACATCCTTCAGTGGGTGAGCCACAGAAATCATAGGGGTAACATATGTGGTGTCGATTTCATATGGCTTCGAAATCCTATTAAATCAAGGAAACCGTTGAAGACAAGTTGGGCTGAAGCAGTATTTGGAATTATAAAGGTGAGTTGAATAATTTCTTCAATCATTCTCAGTGATTAACTCATACAATTTTGTACTATTCTCGATGAATTGTCAGCTCTGTAGTTTATAAGTGTTAGTTAATTGCTGTGTGTTCTTAGCATATCAAGCCGTAAGTTAAAAACTTGTAATTGATGTTTTGAGGAGAAGAAAAAAATAATTGGCGAATTCATTCTAACTACAACAGTATTTTTAAACCTATCGAGTTCCCTGTCCATTTCTATGAAAGTCAATATAATATTTTTTTAATTTGAGGAGGAAATAATAGACACCTAAATGGCTATGTGTTGCGGAAGGGTGTTTGCGCATCTCTGTCTTCTTATCATCCAAAGCAGACTTTTGAAAGAAATGTCTTCTTTCTTCACAAAACATTTCCTTATTGCTTGTCAACTAATTCTAAGGAATCCAACCATGAACTCTACAGATTGGATGCTTAAGCACTTTGTCCTTGTAAGTTACAAGCTAATATTGATTGGGATATGGAAGATGAGTTAGTTGACTAGGCAATTTATCATCCAGATTTTCTGAAGCCTCTCAGACTAAATTATTCGATATTATATGCATTACAATTACTTGGCGTGAGGCCCAGGCCGGCTGTAGATAACTGTTTAGTGAGTATTTCAATTGTTTATATGCTCAGTGATGTCTCTGGTCCCCAGAGTGTAGGTTGTAAATTGAAAAAAACCTCATTCCAATATTAATCTTTGCTCTTATATATTATTCAAATTAGTGCAAATCAAAGTGTAAGAACTTCTGAGCCATCTGTGATCCAGTTGCAGAGGAGAGTTTAAAGAATATAATGGAATGATGTTTCTTCTGAAATTACAATTAACCAGGTCAAGCTGTTAACTCATAATGCCTTTTTTCCCCTTTGTTTCAGTGTCAGCTTTTAAAAGCTTCATTCGGCGAAAAAGATGCATTTGCATTTTTGAAGGCTGATGAGCCTGATGATTTTATTACATATTCAGCTTTCTGTGAAGGACTTCGCCAGGTACTTTCACATAAGCTACTTTATGGTAAAAAATGTGAATTTAAGGGAAAGGTAGAGTAACCGCTAACCTTATACAGGTAAATTTGCTTGGTCTTCCTTGTGGACTGAGTTACCAGCAGGCAAAAGATCTATGGATCCAGGCAGACATTGATGAAAATGGCATTGTCGATTATGAAGAATTTAAGGTGTGTTGTTTATTTGTACTCCCATATTTCATTTTCATAAAATGTGGAAAGAGCATCTGGTAAAAATATAGCAGTGCATGAAGAACTAGTGCTGAGAAAGTTGCTAACAATGAGAATGTAACTTGAGTCCCCTGTTCCACTTATATGTTTCTTCTACTGTTACTCTGCAATGTGCATGAGAATGTTGTTTAACAATAAAATGATTAACAATTGCAGCTGAGGATTTGGAACTCGGCATGTCCAGAGCAAGAGGAAAATTGTACTGAGAGCACAGAGGAATTAGAACAGGACGTGGAAGAAGCTACAGGTTTCACTGTAAAAAATGCAGTTCTTTTCCCCCGCGAAGCAGAGAAAGGGATGTGGCCTGAAAATTACTCTCTTTCTGATCATGCACGACTCACTGTTGTGTTTTCACCAGTAATAATGCATGTCTCTCAACAGGTGTTATAGTCAGTAGAAAAAATGGCAAGAGTTAATGGATCAAGCTAAGCACAAAAATCTGTAGAGTAGAATCAAGGGTTTGTAAATGAAATAACTGTGTATAGTTAACTTCATTGATATCTCTTGTTGGGTTGACGGAGTAAGGTGGGATTAAAAGTTTTGTAATTAGCTGTGGTCTAGCCTCGGCCAAATTTTTCAGGCGGAGAACTGTGTTTTAGGTTGGCTTCAATTGTAAAGCGACATGCTTAACCCAAAAAAAAAAGAAATTGCTTTCTTTTTCTTCAAGACTTATAAATGAGTGATTACCATGTGATTTCATGCGTACAAGGTCAATCTGATGTTTATGCTTCCCACGTTGTCCAGACTTGGTCTTTTTTGCCAAAAGAACGCTCAAGAAAAAAAAAAAAAGCGATGGGCTTGGACAACTCGGGCTCCAACCTGATAAGTATTGGGCGTACTTAACATGACAAAAAAAGATGATAGAGTTTGGCCCAAATTGAATCTATTGATAAAAGTACCAACCGAAACTTAAAGAAGACCGTCTCCATTCTCTCTAGTCTTTTTTTGGTAACTGAATTTAGTGATTTTGTGCCCTTTATTACGTCTGTATATGCTGCGTTTTAGCACGTCTGCCTAAGTAATCCCTAGAAAATGGTTTTTAGGGAAATCTCGAGTGAAACTTTTTTTTTTAATTCCCTTGTACAGTGAAAAGAAATGGTAATTTAAAATTTTAATTAATTATGCAACCTAAACTCGTATTGTTAAATTTAAGGTTGGGAACGACATCGTATTAGTTTCCAAGAGATACGGTGTTGCATCCTGCATGTAATGGAGCCGCGCACTTGCATCTGTCCCTTTTATTTTGGTCAATTTTTATTTTATTGGATGGTCCATGATATGAAGCGATGAATCAGGTTCGCGTAAGAATGTTTTGAGTCCCAGAAGCATCATCAACAGGGACTGTGAACCTGATGGGACCCAGTCCAGTATCTACGAACTGGAACGACAGAGCAAAAGTTTGCAAACGACACAATCGAGTCCCTTATAATTTGCAAAACAAGATGGCTACTAGTCATTTAGCAAGGGCATTTTCAACAATGGTTATCTCTTTTGGGCATTTCATTTTTTTCAAATATGTTTTATAAGATCAAGAAGCCCTAAATTAAAAAGAAAATTTAAATATAAAATTATAAAAATTTAATCATATATTATATTTAACTTTTTATTTCAAGTTAAAATTTTAAATTTTCTTATAAAATCATTAATGTTGAATATTTATTTAATAAAAATAAATTCATATAAACAAAAATAAATTTAAGGGCGGAACCTAATTGGATAGATATTGATTGATATTTCCGAGCAATCTCCAAGGCTGCCAAATATTTCCTGCAGAAAATTACAAAATAGAGCGAGTGTGTGGTGGATGCCACTGTCACATCACATTTTTAATTCAACCTTTTCAATACTAAGCTTCTTCAAGGAGCAGTGACTTGAGATGAACACTGAACAGTAAGCCTGCTGACTCATCTCCATCACTACCGTGTTATACTGACTTTTGGGTATATTCATTCGAGTGTATGGGAAAATAAAGGATTGAATTTTATAAAAAATATTATTTAGAAATATTTTTTTAATTTTATATTTAGATTAATAAATTATTTTATTTTTAAAATTTTTCATCCACTTAAATAAATATTTCTTATTTTATTAAAAAAAAAAAAAAAAAAAAAAGAGATTAGTGCTTATTGGTTAGAATTGAGAGAAACTAATTAATAAAATTACATTTAAGTAAAGCAATGACTTTCTAAAAATCAAAACGTGTGGTAATTTCTCGCTAGAATAAAGGGCAAAATCTATTTGCTTGTAGTTCAAAAGTCTTGTTGTTTGACTGAAATGTTAACACTTGAGCTCCACTAGTAGCATTTACTATCTTCCACAGCTACGATTTCCTCTCTTCTCTTGATCCTGTGCTTCTTGTTGTTGTTTGTTCCTTCAATTCTGAATTAACTTTTCTGTATCAAACCCTTGCTTTCTTGCTGGTTTAGGAAGAGCAATGGAATAAAACTCCTCTGGTAAATAAAGTTTTTCTTTTTGCCTTTTACTTTTGCTCCTATTAACTTTGTGCTAATTCTGTGTTTTCTCTTTGTTAATACCGCAGATTCAATGAAGTCTTCAGAGCCACCAAATTTACCAGTTGGATGGAGATTCCGTCCTACCGATTTCGAACTGCTTGATCATTATCTGAAGAGCAAAAGGCTCGGTCTGCCTATCGATTACTTCCATATCGAAGAGATTCAACTATACAATTTTAATCCTCGTGATTTACCTGGTAAATTATACATTTCTTGCCCAATTTAATTACATAATTACCTTGGTCAAATAATGATAATATGTGTTTATATGTATAGATTCTCCAGATAACGAACGGTATTTCTTTTGCCGTCATGAGACTTACTTGGAAAATGGACGGACTAAAAGGAAAAGGAAAGCAAGGGATGGATTCTGGAAATGCACAGGTCAAACTGTCTCACTCGCAGCTGAAGATAGCAAAGAGAAGATTGGAACAAGGAAGATTCTGGTTTACCATGATCCTTATCCTACTAAGTGGGTTATTCATGAGTATGAGTACACTGCAAAACTCAACTTGCCTGTTGAGGTAAATATGCTAAAACCATATTCCCAACTGGGTAAAAAAATATATATATGAATTTTACAAAATCACTTTGTTGCTTGTTATAATCTCTTAAATTTTAACCATATTATTGATATGATTTTTGATGCTTGGTACTTCTGTTTGTTCTGTTATTTTTATGGCATAATTACATCCCTTGATGATTTTAGAAATTTTGCTGATTTATAGTAATTGAGTGAAAATTCCCATTCTATTCTATGAGCTCAATTTTTTATTTTATTTTTTGTTCTTGTGCAGGGCGATTTTGTTCTTTGTAAATTAAAGAACCAAGGAAACAAAAAGTCAAAGAAAGTTGAACCATATCCCAATCAAAATAAAACAATCAATGGGTCAAACAAGGTTGAATCATCTTCAACCAAAGCCAAAACCAAAAATACAAAACCCAAAAAGAAGGCAAGAAAAGATTTATCAATTTGCAATGCAGTTTCAGCTGCTGCCATTGGAAATCAGAATGTAGGGGAAGGTGAACAATGTAACCATATGTCTTCTGATTTTAGAACCCAAAATCCTAATGATAAAGCTACAATGCCACCTTATAAAAAAGCTGAGTCAGATTACCAAAATCTTTCTGATTTTGAATATCAAAACTTCTCTCATCTTGAACATCATCAAGATGTTTCTTATCCTCAATTTACTCCAAGCATTTCAAATCCTCAATTTACTCCAAACATTTCAAATCCTCAAAACTCTTCTCATTTTGAAGAGCATCAACATGTTTCTTATCCTCAACTTAATCCAAACATTTCAAATCGTCAAAACTCTTCTCATTTTGAAGAGCATCAACATGTTTCTTATCCTCAACTTAGTCCAAACATTTCAAACCCTCGATTTACTCGACGCATTTCAAATCCTGGAAACTCTTCTCATTTGGAACGTCATCATGATGTTTCTCCTCAACTTAGTCCAAACATTTCTAATCCTCAATTTACTCCAAACATTTCTAATCTTCAAAAATCTTCTCATTTTGAAAGTCATCAAAATGTTTCTGATCCTCAGTTTAATCCAACCATTTCTAATCTTCAATTTAGTCCAAACATTTCTAGTCCTCAATTTAGCCAAGACATTTACAATGATTTAGGCATAAATTCTCTTTCTGAAAGTCAAACTCCAACTGAGATGACTTATGACTCATCTTGTCAGAAAAATAAACCAAATTACCTTGTTAATTTGGATTCTGAACATCAAAACACCAGTAACGACACTTATTCATCACCCTTTGAACAATGCCAATGGAGTCCCCTCAGCAAAATGCCTCCCAATTTTGAAAATCAGAATCAATATGAGAAGATTAGTGATTCAATACATGAATATAATTGGGGAGCCTTGATGAATAATGATATTCAAGAAACCACATTTCAAGATTTGGAAAGTCGACATGAGAAGACAGACATGACAGTCCTGGAAGATTATCAGGATTCATTTTCTGAGGTGAGAAATGTCATGCTTGGCCGACTGTCCTTAATTTAATTCGTGTGAAGGATGCGAAGCACCCTCAAAACTTATGCTTACTTTACTGTGATTGTTTCTGCAGCAAACACTGGCTGAGCTAATGGCATGTTATGAACTAAATGTCAACCTTAGCTCTCCACCGGAATGATTCATTTACGCCAAGCAAAGCCTCAATTACAATGGCTTTGCTACGTGTGTCTACTTCAACATGATTCATTCCTATTTGGTTCCTACTCAAGAGCTACAAAACATAAACTAGAACATGGAGACTCAGTATAGTTTATGTGATTCAACAATTTGATCTCAACCTGCAGCAAAGGTGAAACAAGCAGCCTAGTAGCTTCTAGTTTTGAGAATCAAAATTCTTATCTGAAAACTGATGTTTCAGCCTGTAACAAGGGTGAAACCAGATGGCCAGTGGCATCTCATGTGGAAAATCATAATCCAAATGAGATGACTTCCAAGTCATCGAATTTCAAAACTAAACCAAGTTTTAGAAAACTTGCATTGGGTTTTACAAAAAATGATAATTTTTTGGGTTTTACAAAAAATGATTGGGTTTTACAATAATTTTACAAAATAATTTTTGGGTTTTACAAAATTATTTTGCAGAATTATCATTTCTACAACTTCAAGACATACGAAGCACATTATTTTGTAGAATTATCATTTCTACAAAAAATGATTGGGTTTTACAAAATACTTCAAGACATACGAATCACATTATTTTGTAGAATTATCATTTCTACAAAAAATGATTGGGTTTTACAAAATATTTCAAGACATACGAAGCACATTATTTTGTAGAATTATCATTTCTACAAAAAATGATTGGGTTTTACAAAATACTTCAAGACATACGAAGCACATTATTTTGTAGAATTATCATTTCTACAAAAAATGATTGGGTTTTACAAACTACTCCAAGACATACGAAGCACATTGTTTTGTAGAATTATCATTTCTACGAAAAATGATTGGGTTTTACAAAATATTTCAAAACTTACAAAGCATTTCAAAACATATATCAGCTTCTACAGAAGGTGAGTGGAGTTCCCTCTTGGAAACGCCTTCTGATTTTGTTAATCAAAATCACTTCAAGAAGATTGATATATCATTCCGGCAAGCTTATTTTGAGTTCTTCAATGGCTTCTAATGCTGGAGAAACAACATTTCAAGCAGTGAAAAGTCAATACAAAGAGATTGTAAGAACTAGCAGCTTGTATTTTCTGGATGTGTACCTCTTTATGAAAATTTCAGAAAGAATGGTATTATATATGTATATATATATCAGTCTGTACAGAGAGATTTGTATCTATATATGGTAATCCTAGCTAATTATGTACAATTAGGATTCCTAAATATTTTTGGAGAGAGATCCCTTTTCTGTGGCTAAGAGAATCTCTCGCTGTTCGATATTTAAATCATTTTGTTGTAAATAACAAAAACAAAACAAAAAGGGCAACCGTTAGGAAAAAAAAAAATGCAATACGCAACAAGCCTTAAATGGGCCGGGTTCGGGCCAACAAGTCCGCTGTAAGTTTTTTGGAGAAAGCATGGAGTTGGAGGTCCAAAGTCCAAACAACAGGCAAGGATCAGCGCGGCTCGAATCTAATGCCCTTATGATCAACATTATCCTTTATTTATTTATTTATTTGGATGAGTATGATATGAATAAAAAGGTTTGTTATGGTAAGATAAGATCATGCCTCTTTTCAAACAAAAAAAAGTAAAATAAAATAAAATAAAAAAAAAGGAAAATCATTCCTTCAAAATCCTCTCTAAAATTGAAAAAAGATTCCCTTCAATGTAGATATTCCAGATTGTTATAGAAGCATTCGGCTAACTTGCGAACCAAGTTGATTCCCACTATCCCGGTATTTAGAAAATATAAAATGAAAATCAGTTTGTATTGGTGGGGCCTATTCTGCAGAAAGACCAATTTGCCACTCCGAATCGAATATATTCACCAACTTCTCAGTGAAGTTGTGGACTTGTTAGTTCTCTAATCTCAACTTGTCAACCAAGTAGTGACTTTCATTTCTTTAATTCAAGTAAATGTCATTTGCTGTCCCTATATGGGTATTATATATATATTTTCCAGATTGTTATGTAGACGGCCTCCTCCATTGCCAAATTCCAACGTTTCCTCGTTGTCCCTGTCCTCCAGCCAAATGCTCCTACATTACTTCACCTCCTTCTGCTACTGATCATTTTCCTTTCTCTGTCCAAATTAAATAAAATCATTCCTTTCTCAGACCGACCAACTTTTCTTTCCCATTTTAGGAAGAGGAATGAAAAATAACTTCTCCTCCGGTGAGTGAAATTTTATTTTATTTTGCTAAATCTTTAACTTCTCTTTTCATTATTTCTGTTTTTTTTTTTTTCATTTATATTCAATCGTCTTCTTGTTTTTAACGCAGGACTGACAAGTTCAATGCTGCTAGAACAATCAACTCCGGTGGTTGGATTTAGATTCCGTCCAACCGATTATGAATTGGTTTATCATTTTCTGAAGCCAAAGATATTTTGCCAGCACGATGAAGACCAATTTTTCACAGATGTTAAAGTTTGTGATTTTGAACCGTGGGAACTGCCTGGTAATCATAAATATCTTCTCTAATCATTGTCTATATGTGCTGTGTGTTATGACATTAGATTAATGAATATTATTTACTTACAGGTCTAGTTAATAAAATTTCAGATGATCAAGTGTGGTATTTCTTTTGTTATCGTGATTATAAGTATTCACGTAGTCGACGGTCTAATCGGAGAACTAAAGCTGGATTTTGGAAACCCACCGGCAAACCGCGTAAAGTGATGGACGAACGTAGCAAGAAAGAGATTGGTACAAAAAAAAGTTTAGTTTTTTATATAAAAGATCATCCTAAATCAATTAGGACTAAATGGATCATGCACGAATATGAATATATTGTTTCAAATTCCACCTCGGCTATCCAGGTAAATACAAATCTTTCTTTTACTTTTTTTCGGCTGTTTTATAGTTATGTTAATGTTTTTATCTTATTTTATGTTTCTTTTAACTTGTGCAGGGGAATTTTGTTCTCTGTAAATTGAAGGCAAAGCCTGATATTGAGAACATTAACAAAGCTGAATCAAGTAATGTAGAGCTACATGAGACGGCAATTAATTCATCATGCGATGAATCGGAACTGAGCGTTCATTGTGAAAATCATAGTCTGAATAACATTACCGCAACAGATTATGCTGCTGCCCACGAAAATTGTAATCCAAATGAAACTGCTACGTCAACCTATGATCAAAATCCAAATACAAACATTGATATATCAGCGTCTGACGAAGGTGAATGGAGTCCCCTTGTACCTGCACCTTCTGGTTTTGATTTAAAAAATCAAAATCAATACGAGAAGACTGATGATGATATGTCAACTTCCTCAATTACTGGAAATGTAGACAGTAATTCAGTGGAGGCTACACCATTAGAGGTAATTACTAATTAGATCCTTATGAACAGTTTTTAAGTAAACGCAACTTAATGTTTTAATATATATATATTTTTTTTTCGCAGGTAGATGTACAAGCTTATGTGAGTGTGTTGGAAGCATTGCTTGAGCTAGACGAAGTAGACAAGCCTAACTCTGCAACCTTCCCTCCAATGAGCCCCAGTGAAAGCGGCTTTTATGCTAGCTTTGATACCTCTACTCTTCTGGACTAAGGATCTGAATCTGCTTTAGCTATTTCCCTATATATAGATGAAATATATTCGAGCTTATTAGCTTTTATATTATCTTCCAGAATCTGTATATATCTTATAAATTTCTTATGTAGAATTGATAAGAGATGTTATCAATTGGTATTTGTATGAGGACCTGATGCTATCAGGGAACAACTACATGTATTATCTTAGAATTTTTATGTATTTATGGTGAAGTTGAATGAAGTTTTATTTTAAGTATTATTGGATTCTAAGCATACGCCATTTTTTGAAATTTTTTGCTGATGGGTTTTGATGACTGATATCATGTGTTTGAATTTGAGTAATGATGGCCCTCATTGCTTGGCAGGATATTTATTTATGGAAAAATATTCATATAAGGATAAATTATTGTAAATTTTTTTTTTAATTTATAATTATTGTGAATTTTTAAATTTAAATTTTAAGAGTAATTAAAATCATGTAAAAATAGGTAGAGTGTTAAATTAAAAAGGCTTCAAGGGAAAGAAGCTCCTGTGGTAGTTCACTGACGTATTTTCCTTTTTTAAGAAAAGCAAAATGTTATTTATCAAATTAGTTTATACTTAAATTACGATATATTTGATATAATAGTAATTAGTAAAACAAAAAAGCTTGTTTAAATTAGGGAGGTAACCCAGTTTCCAACAGTCCAAACATTAAATATGCACTTTTTGGGGCAATGAAGCCTCTGATTGAAGTCAAGCTATAGCATCATAGGACCCTCAACAAAAATCTCGTTATTCTAATGCTGTTTGCAATATATCTATAACTGATGTATTTATTCCCCTTTTTTTTTTTTTGAAGTACAGAAAAAAAAATCTTGGAATCCTACTTCCGCTCAAGCCAAGATTATAATCTCAGACATTGTAATCAAAATTTTCCCAAAAAAAAAAAAGTAATCTAAAATTATAAATCCCTTTCAATATATGTATATATATTCTTTTTCAATCAGTTATAAATATTCTCAATCAAATTTACACATAAACACATAAATTTTGAATAAATTTCCACTAGATTAGTAAGAATAAGAATAAAACTAAATCCTCTTACATATACCCATATTATTAATAGGATAAATGTACAAACAAATTCCTTAACCTTTGACAAATGACTTTATTAAACTTTTAAAAATTCTTTTGGTCCATTTAACCCATAATTTTTGTTTTTAGTTCTAAAAATTCTTTAACTCAAACGGTATTAATTTTATCGTTAAGGGTTTGATGTGTTGAAATTACAATTCAAATATGGAGGCACTGAATTTGTGCCTCTATATTTGATAAATGAAACACAACATGCATTTTGTAAGCTGTGTTCCATTTGGTTGGAAGCCTATATAAAGGCTCTCTCACCCCCTTATTCTATCATCCTAAATTCTCTAAGCAATTGAGAGAGTTTCTAAATTGAGAGAGTTTTCTAGTGTAAGAAAAATATTAGAGAGTTAAATAAAAATATTTAGTGTATATTTCTCCTATTTTTAAGAAAGATTATTATTGTTATCTTCTTATGATTTAGAAAGAATGTTGTAATTCATATTATTTCTCATAGTAAAATTTTTCTATCATTACCCGTGGTTTTTACCCTAATTTGTTTGGGGTTTTTCACGTAAAATCTGTGTGTCAAAATTGTTTTCATTATTTTCTCAAATTATTAGCTGCATTCTTGCTCTAATCCGATCCTAATTTTTCAACAAGTGGTATCAGAGCAACTGGTGGTGATCCTATTAATATTCTTAGTATGCTCTATAATTGTAGCATAGACTGATCTTCCACATTAGAAAAGAATTTATTGGGACTGTTGCATAGTTGCTGTTTCGCGCAGTTTCATATTTTGAAAAAAAAATATATTGCACGGAAGAGAAAAATACGAGAAATTTTTTAGTGCAATCCGTTTCAAAAATGGTTGTAAAATTAGAATTTCAGTGAATAGTAAAATAGTGAGTTTACAAATTGTTGTATGGTACTATTTAGTACTGTAGCACAATATTGTAGCATATCACTGTAGCAGGACTATAGCAGAATACTGTAACTAATGGATACTGTTCATACACTGTAGCAAAATACTGTAGCATACAGATACTGTTCATACATACGGGTGCTATTCACGTGTACGAAGGTACTGTTCATACGTACGATTACTATTCAAGTGAAATAGTAGGAGCAGATATTTGCTTAAAAGCATACTGTAGTAGAAGCAATGGCAGCAAAATTTGAGATTGAAAAATTTAACAGGAGAAATTTCTCACTGTGAAAATTGAAGATGAAAACTATATTGAGAAAAGATAATTGTCTGGCGGCCATTAGCAATAGGCTGGCAGAGATCACAGATGACAACAAATGGAATGAGATGGAGGGGAATATTGTTGCAAATTTTTATCTGATAGTTATAAATGAGATATTGTCAAGCATAGAGGAAAAAAAAATAACAAAAGAGATTTGGGATCATCTCGAAAAATTATATGAGGCCAAGTCACTCCACAATAAGATTTTTCTTAAGAGGAAATTGTACACTCTACGGATGTCAAAATCTACTTCAGTGATGGAGCACATTAACATCTGGAATACTCTGTTTTCTCAACTCACATCACTGAGTTATAAAATAGAGTCACAAGAGCGTGCTGAACTTCTACTTCAAAGTCTACCAGATTCATATGATCAACTCATCATCAATCTAACAAATAATACAGATAATCTAGTCTTCGATATTATTGCAACTACTATTCTGAAAGAAGAAAATCGGCGCAAAAATAAGGAAGACAAATTGGCCAGTTTGCAGCAAGTGGAGGCGCTAACGTTGATGAGAGGGAGATTAATGGAACGTAGCTCAAGTGGGAGCAAAAATCATGGTAGGTCCAAATCAAGAAGTAAGAAGAACATGAAGTGCTACCATTGTGGTAAGAAGGGTCACCTGAAGAAGGATTGTTGGAGTTTAAATAAAAATTTCAGTCCTTATGAAAATATAGCATCTATTTCAAATGAAGGTGAAGCTTTGTATTGTGAAGCAACGACGACTTCGGAAGGCAAAAAAAGATTTGCTGATGTATGGCTCATTGACTCTGGAGTTTCATTTGATATGACCTCTTAGAGAGACTGGTTCCATCATTATGAACCTATCTCAGGAGGATCTATGTACATGATAGATAATCATGTCTTAAAGATTGTCGGTATTGAAACCATCAAGTTGAAGATGTATAATGGTACAATTCATACTATTCAAAATGTGCGACATGTGGAGGGCTCGCAGAAGAATTTATTGTCTGAAAGATAACTAGATGATCTTGGGTGTAGGATCGAAACCCAGAATGGGATTAAGAAAATAATCCGTGGCCCGCTTGTACTTATGAGATGACAGAAAATGGTTGCAAATTTGTATATACTGATGGGAGAGACTCTACAAGAAGAAGAAGCATTTGTTGCTTCAAGTAGTTCAACTGAAAGATCTACAACAGTGTGGCATCAGAAACTTGGGTATATGTCTGAGCAGGGAATGAAAATTCTTATGGAACAGAATCTACTTCCGGGACTCACTAAGGTGTCCGTACCTTTTTTGTGAGTATTATGTGACAAGTAAGTAACACAGGTTAAAATTCAACACATCAAATTCTATAAGCAAGAAAGTTCTAGAATTAGTTCACTTTGATGTATGTCAAGCACCAATTACATTCCTGGGAGGAGCGAAGTACTTTGTGTCCTTCATAGATGATTATTCCAGGAGATGTTGGGTATTTTCTATCAAGAGGAAGGGAGATGTGTTTTTAATTTTCAAAGTATTCAAAGCGCGTGTAGAACTTGAGTATGGGAAAAAGATCAAGTGTTTGAGGATACACTCCTCAACAAAATAGAGTGGCAGAGCGGATGAATAGAACCCTGTTAGAAAGAACAAGGACCATGTTGGGAGCTGCTGGTCTAGGAAAAATATTTTGGGCAGAAGCAGTCAATACCGCCTGTTATATGATTAATCAGTCACCATCAACTGCAATTGAGTTGAAAACACCGATGGAGATGTGGACGGGAAAGCCTGCTGATTATTCAAACCTCCATATATTTGGAAGTCCTGTGTACGTGATGTACAACACTCAAGAAACTACAAAGTTAGTTCCAAAATTTAGAAAATGCATATTTCTCGGTTATGCTGATGGAGTAAAGGGGTATCGCCTATGGGATCCCATTACCCATAAGGTCCTCATCAGTAGGGATGTGATATTTGCAGAAGGGAAGCTGCAAGAGAAAGGTGATAGTAGCAGTTCAAACGAAGGTCCAGAAACTACAATGGTACAGGTGGAAAAAGAGTCTGATTCAAAGGATTCTTCTGAAGTAATACCAAAATTGAGGAATGAGAACCAGTTAAGTCTGAAACTACAAAATTTCAATGGTCAACTCGTGAAAGAAAAACACCAGCCTGGCAGTCTGATTATTTTATGGAGAGTAATATTGCATATTGTCTTCTAACAGAGAAAGGGGAGCCATCAACTCTCCAAGAAGCAATGAATAGTTCAGATGCATCTCAATGAATGGCAGCAATGGAGGAGGAAATGGAAGCTCTTCATAAGAACAAGACTTGGGAGTTCGTGCAATTACCACAAGGAAGAAGGCCTATTGGCAATAAATGGGTCTTTAAGATCAAACGAAATAGTGATGATCAAGTGGAGCGGTATTGTGCAAGACTAGTTGTAAAAGGGCATGCTCAGAAAGAAGGGATTGACTTTAATGAAATATTTTTCCCTGTGGTTTGACTTAATACAGTTCAAGTAGTTCTGACAATGTGTGCTACTCTTGACCTACATTTAGAGCAGTTAGATGTAAAAACTGCATTTATTCATGGAGATCTTGAAGAAGAAATATATATGCTCCAACCAGAAGGTTTTGAAGAAAAAGAAAAGGAGAACTTGGTTTGCAGGTTGAACAAATCTCTGTATGGTCTCAAACAGGCGCCGAGGTGTTGGTATAAGAGATTTGATTCCTTCATCATGAGCCTTGGATATAATAGACTTAATACAGACCCTTGTGCATATTTCAAGAGGTTTGGTGGAAATGATTTTATCATCTTACTGTTGTATATAGATGACATGTTGGTAGCAGGCCCCAACAAAGATTATGTCAAAGATTTAAAGGCTCAATTGGCTAGGGAGTTTGAAATGAAGGACTTGGGACTGGCAAACAAGATTCTAGGGATGCAAATTCACTGAGATATAAATAATAGAAAGATTTGGCTTTCTCAAAAGAATTATTTGAAAAAGATCTTGCGACGCTTTAGCATGCAAGATTGTAAGCCAATTTCTACCCCACTTCCTGTTAATTTCAAGTTATCCTTCAAGATGAGTCCTAGCAGTGAAGCAGAGAGGATGGAGATGTCTCGAGTACTGTATGCATCAGTAGTGGGAAGTTTAATATTTGCTATGATTTATACAAGACCAGACATCGCACATGCAGTGGAAGTGGTTAGTAGATACATGGTGAATCCTAGTAGAGAGCATTGGAATACTGTTAAAAGGGTCCTGAGATACATTAAAGGGACCTCAGATGTTGCATGTTATGGAGGATTAGACTTTACTGTCAGAGGGTATGTTGACTCAGATTATGTAGGTGATTTGGATAAAAGTAAATCCACTACATGTTATATGTTTATTCTTGTTGGAGGAGCAGTAAGCGGGGTTTCAAAACTGCAGTCAGTTGTGGCTACATCAATAACAAAAGCAGAGTATATAGCAGTTACATAAGCCAGTAAAGAAGCAATCTGGTTGAAAATGATAATGGAAGAACTCAGGCACAAATAGGAAAAGATTTCTTTGTTTTGTGACAGTTAGAGTGTGTTGCATCTTGCAAAGAATCCAACTTTTCATTCAAAGACAAAGCACATTTAAGTTCAGTACCACTTCGTTTGTGAGAAAGTGGAAGAATGAATAGTGGATATGTAGAAAATTCATACGAAAGAGAACTTGACAGATTTTATGACAAAGGCAGTCAATACTGACAAGTTTGTTTGGTGTTGATCCTCAGGCAGCTAGTAAAAACATGAGCAACAGGGAATGACAAGAAAAAAAGAATAGTATGAAGATTGATTGATCCTCAATCAAATCTTCAAGTGGGAGATTGTTGAAATTACAATTCAAATATGGAGGCACCGAATTTGTGCCTCCATATTTGACAAATAAAACACAACTTGCATTTTGCAAGTTGTGTTCCATTTGGTTGGGAGTCTATATAAAGGCTCTCTCACTCTCTTATTCTATCATCCTAAATTCTCTAAGCAATTGAAAGAGTTTTTAAATTGAGAGAGTTTTCTAGTGTGAGAAAAATATTAGAGAGTTAAATAAAAATATTTAGTGTGTGTTTCTCCTATTTTTAAGAGAGGTTATTATTGTTATCTCATTGTGATTTAGAGAGAATGTTGTAATTCCTATTATTTCTCATAGTGAAATTCTTCTATTTTTACCCGTGGTTTTTATCATAATTTATTTAGGGTTTTTCACGTAAAATCTGTGTATCAAAATTATTTTCATTATTTTCTCAAATTATTAGCTACGTTCTTGCTCTAATTCGGTCCTAATTTTTCAACTTGCTGCACCACCTATGTGGTAGCATTTGGTGGCTAATTTTTTTTAATTTTTAATTTTCTTATTTAATAATTATTTTTAAAATAAAAGGAGATTATAAATTTTAAATAATTATTTTGAAAAATTATAAATTTTCAAACAATTATAGCTAAAATTATAATTCTTAAAATAAGAAAAAATTACTTTCGACTAGCAATTTTTAACTAAATTAAAATTTTAGTTGCATGCTATTTCCCAAAACGAATTGAAAATTCAACTAAATTATTATTATTTAATAATTAATAGTCAAATATTAATTATTTTAGTTAAAAATAAAAAATTAAAAAAGAAAAGTAATTATTAAGCTACCTTTTTTTTTAACTTTTATTTTTTATTTAAGAATTTTTTAAAAATAAAAAATAGATTGTAATTTTCAAAAAATTATAGCTAAAATTATAATTTCCAAAATAAAAAAATATTTTCAACTAATTATTTTCGACTAAATTATAATTTTAACTACATATTTTTTTAAGATAAACTAAATATTTAACTAAATTTTTATTATTATTCACTAATTAATAGTTACATATTAACTTTTTAGTTGTAAATTAAAAAAAAAACCTTAAAAAAAGAAAAATAATTGTTGAATTTTTTAATTTTATTTTATTTTCTAGCACTGTAAGCATTTATTGAATTTTATTGACAATATTGTTAATGAATTTAATATACAAGCATCAATAATTTTATTAGTAAATTTAATACATGAATTTAATGAATTCATTTTATTAATGAAAATTATAATCTATTTTTATTTTAAAAATAATTATTAAATAAAAAAATAAAAAAAAAGGAGCCTGCATTTGTTGCCACGTCGGTGGCTCAGCAAGTCTTAACCGTGAAATTAACACCAGTAGGGTTAAAAAGATTTTAAAGTAAAAAAATAAAAATTAAGAGTTAATAAAGCCATTTGTCAAAAGTCAAGGATTTTTCTTTCTTTATATATATATATATATACCCTGTCCCTTATTAATATATACTTTTTCACATCATTAATTTTAAAAGTGAATTCAATTAATCTCAAATTTTAATAAATTAAGAAGTTGAGTTAATAAATGCAATAAAATATTTTCTAATATTAATAAGAAGTTCAATCAAATTGTTTCTAAATGCACTTATGTAACATTAATGAATTCATATGTATGAGTTTTTATAATTTTTTGTTGATTAAAAATATTAAAATATAGTATAATTTAATATTCCCAAATTAAATGATATCATTTTCACTTCATAAAACATTAATTAATTACTTATATTTAGCACTCTATTCTTGTTTCTAAATACTTGTCTCTTAATATTTCGGCACATGAATTAAAAAATTAATTATAATTCTAAAATAAAAAAATTAAATATTATTTTTAATTTTATATAGAAAAATTAAATTTATTAATGATACTTTTTTCATCTTAAAAAGATTATGCACTATTAATTTTTAGAATATCTCAAAACATTTGCCTATTTTAAAAATAGATATAAGTATTTGTCTATTTTATTTTTATTAATTGAAAAATATTTATTTTTCAAATTAATAATACATATAGTAAGAAATAAATATATATATTAATATAAAGAGAAAAATATAATAAAATTTATGAGTTGTCAAATTATTAATAATATTTTTTTTAAAATGTGTGAAAAAAGAAAATAGATAATTTTTAATACGGAGAAAATAATATTTAGTATAATAAAATAAAGAAAGAATAAACTTGGGAAGAGAATAAATATTTTTTTAAAATTTTAAAACAATAGATATTTTAAAATGACAAAGAAGTTTTTAAAACAAAAAATATTACGTATAGAAGTAAGTTCCAGAATTATAAGAGAAGCACATTGACTCAGTTTGACTGCCGAGTCTCAACGTAGTGGAGACTGTAGAGTGCCGACCAGTGAGTACCTACTCTTTTGTTGACGTGGAGGTAGCGTCCACTTATCCATAGACTTTCTTCTCCCATGATCCAATCACTTGCTCGACTTCTAAAGGAAGCAGTGAATTTCGACGAAAAAGGAATCCAAAAACAATTGACATTTTTTTTTTAAAAAATTCTCTGCTTCAGTTTCTTTCTTTTATTCGAAATTTTAAGGCCATTCGATTTCTTACAGATTTCTTCTTCGTCCTCTTTCTTCAGGTGAATATTATATTTTAATTTCAAATCATTTTCTTCTTCTTATTGATGTTTCTTTCTTGTACTAATTGCTTTTTCTTGTACAGATTTATGGCAACTGTAAAACGATCAAAACCGGTAATTGGGTATAGATTTCACCCTACTGATCAAGAACTGGTCCGGCACTTTTTGAATGGGAAAATTACACATAATAATGTGAATATGCCAATCGCGGAAGTTAAAGTCTGCGATTTTGAACCTTGGGATCTTCCTGGTAACTCTGCAAATCTTCTCCATTTCTTTTTCTTGTTTAGGTCATAATATCCGATTAATCAAGATTATTACTGTGTAGATCAATCCAAGATCAAATCAAAAGATCAAGTGTGGTATTTCTTTTGTCCCCGCGATTTAAAGTATTTACATAGCCAGCGGTCCAACAGGAGTACCAAGGCTGGTTTTTGGAAACCTACCGGTAAGCCTCGCAAAATAAGGGTTACTGGTACCAAGAAGGTTATCGGTACAAAGAGGAGTTTGGTTTTCTATAAAAAAGAGGGCCCTAAAGCTGTGAGGACCAAATGGATCATGCACGAATATGAATCACAAATCCAGGTAACCCTAACTTTTCTCAGAATGTTTGCTTAGAAACAAAATAGTTCATTTTTCAATTGTCTTCTTGAAGATCACTTTATTACGAAATTTGATTTTGTTAAAATGTTCTTATTTTGATATGTGATTAGAAGAATTTAGTCTGTTTTGTGAGGTTTGATTGTTCTAGTATTACTTCCTATGAAATTTTTGATGACATAATCACCTTAGAAGAATTTTGATGGTGTTTCATATAACTGACTTCATTGTTTCGTGCTTCAACTTGTGTAGGGGAATTTCCTTGTTTGTAAATTGAAGAACAAACAAGATGAAAAAATTAGCAAAGGTGAAAATCAAATTGCTTCTGCATATACTCCGGTTTCGGTTTTGGCTTGTGAATCTAGCGGTGAATGTGAACCGAGTGATCATATGGGTTCTGATTTTGAAGATCATAATCTGAATGAGTCGACTGCTATATCACCCTATAATGGAGGTGAATTGAGTTGCCCAATGGCTCTTGGTGTTGGAAATCCAAATCAAAATGAGGTGATTCCTATATCAACCTATGAGAATGATGAACCTAGTTGCCAACTGACTTCTGTTATTAGAAATCGATATTCAGACAAGAAAATTTATGTATTAGTCTCTGAAGAAGGTGAATTGGGTTCCCTTGCTGCAACTCCTGATTCTGGAAATCAAAATCTACTCGACAAGGCTGATATGTCAACTTGCTCAATGGGTTCTGGTTTAGAAATTAATGCGGCAGAAACTGCATTTTTCGAGGTAAAAACTAGCATGACTTGTTCTTAGTTTTTTTTTTGGGTAGTTGCATGAGTAGCAAAAATCAGGACTTTTGGATACATTTAATATAATTCTTTCTGCAGGTACAGGGTCCACCAACATTTTTTGATGCACTGAAAGCATTCTCTGAGCCAGAATATAGACCTAGCTCTGCACTTTTCCCACCTATTGGGACAGGGGAAACCCTCTTTAACACCATCTTCAGTACACCTCCGGTTGGTGGAACAGTTTCTGAAATTGGATCTAGTATATCTTCTATTTAGTACTCAGTAACATAGTGTATAAACTAATAATATAGTTGCTCTGCTTGTTTGATTTCAATTTTTGTTAGAGGATTTGTACATTGGTTGGCTTTTTGGTAGATGTGGTTGAGCACAATGTAGTCTATCATATGGAGCTTTAAGATACAATCCTTCTTTTGTATCCCATTGTCTTGCAAAATGTAATACTATAGATGTTAATATTAACAGTAAGAATACTTTGATGTAAATTTTTCTTATGAGATAGTTGTCTTATTACTGTTCTGAGTTCTATGTTTAGTTCATATCCTTTTCAGTTGTTGCCTATAATTTGGTTACTGTGAGGATACATGATGGAATCAAAAGACTGGCTGTAGCTTGTATTATCAGTGTTTTAGTGGTAAATGAAATTCTTTTAGGATATTGATTTACCAGGTAAAATGTTCACAGATGTCATAATTCATCTAAATTTTCTGTTTAATTGATGTTCTCAACGAATGCCTGTCTGCTATATATGAGAAAGATGATAACATAATCGTAAATAACAACTTATGTGCCAGTCCCTTGGCATAAAACACACCGCAATCTATATTATTGATTTAAAATTGATTTTGGGCAATTTTATATACGAGTTTTATCCATAGGTAAATAAGTTCAAAGGACAATCAGTTATTGTCCATTAATTCGTAAGTTTTTTCCTTATTCTTTACTCTATATATAGTGTAAAAGTAATGCTAAACTGATCTAAGGCTGCGATAAACTAACCCTTTTTTTTTTGTAAAAAAAAAAAAAGAGAGTTTAGTAATGAGCACTTGGGAAAGGTATATTTAATTGTAGTTCAGAAGGCACTATTCTATTTGTAGGCAGGAGAGAAATTACCATTAGGCAACAGATCCTTTCGAAACAAAAATCCTGTGAAATGCACCCAAATTATTCAAAGTATTAACATTAGAAAGATAGAAATTCTTGACAGAGTACCTCATAATATATATATATTTTTTTTATTTCAGAAAAAGCTTTAGCCTCAATCTTTGCAATATGTTTTTTTTATTTTTTTTGATACTGTAGTAATATTTTTCAATCTCTCTTTTCCAATTTTAAAATATTTACTATCAATTTAGTGGTAATTTTTAATATTAGCAAGAATTATAGTATGAATAGAATATATGATCTCTTCCATGTCTCTATTTTATTTCAAAATTTTGACAGAGATTACCAAAAATATCTTATTTGAGACACTGTATTTTTATTTTTTTTTGAATTTTTTTTAGTTCGGAGATTATCCCAATATTAAAAAAAAAAAAAAAAAAGAATGTTAAAATGAGATCATGTGTTAGTCTAAGTAAATCTATTACACAAAATTGAGTTGTTTTTTCATGATGTTATTGATTTGACCGTACAATATTTTATATTAAACTTTAATTAAATTAAAATTTATTGAATGTAATTTTAAAAATATGTACAAGTGTTGTCATGATTTTTTTTTCTTGAAAAAGCGTTCTAAACTCTATTCATGTATTAAAATTAAATTATATATCAAGTTTCATTTTTTTTTTCTCTCTAAATAATAATGTGATCATAAATAATTAGTTTATAATAAAATCTCATTATTAATATATATCTTAATAGCAAATGATTTCTTATTACTCACTCAATTGAAATTGAATTTTCAAATTATTGTGCGTACTTATTTATGTTTATTAAATAAATCTATACTGTATATAAATAAATGGAAAGGGAGAGAAGCATATTTACGTAATAGTCTATGACTAAGTTTTTTTTTTTAATTATATATTTATGGTAGGTAATATGATTATTTATTAATTAAATAATATAATTATCTAATTATATTTAATTTAAATAATAAATAATAAATTTAATTAGAATAAGAAAATAAGAAAATAATTATATTTAAAATCTAATTATAATTAATTTAAATAAAAAAAGATGAATTTAATTAGAATAAGCAAAGAATTAAATAATTATTATTCAATATATAATTAATTATATTTATTTTAAATAAGAAAAATTATGAATTTAATTAGAATAAGAAAAGAATAAAATAATTATTATTTAATATATAATTAATTACATTATAAATTTATAATTATATAGTTATTATAATTTAATAATTTAATTATCTAATTTAATTTAAATAAAGAAAAAATAATTCAATTAGAATAAGGAAAAAATAAAATAATTATTATTTAATATATAGTTAATTATATTTAATTCAAATAAAAAAATCCAATTAGAATAATTTATATTTTTTCAATATTTTTTCAAATATTTAGAAGTTAGATAAATTCTTTTGAATCTGATTATTTGAATATTAACAAGTTAGATAAATTCTAATTTGATTTTTATTTTATAAATTATTACTTTATCTCATTATAAATTTTAAAATTATTTGTTTTAACCATTAGTGATAATTTGTAAATTAGAAAAATTATTTTTGATTCTATAAGAAGACGCAACAAAAAAAAGATGCACTAAAATTTTATTTAACAATAATGAGTAAAATCCTATTATTTTATTATCAAATGTAAAAAAATTTCTATTTATAATGGTATGTTTAAAAAACAAATCAATTTGTTTGTGATTTATAAATATTTAAATTTATTTAAAATTTTAATTACGGAAAAGATTAATTAATCATTATTAAAAATTAATTAAATAGGAAATCAAAATTATAAAATTTTTAATTTAATGATTATATGTCACTATTATTATTTGTAACATTAAATTTAAAATATTCATAAGTATTAATGTGATATAATAATTAAATAGATTATAATAATTAAATAGATTTTTTTTGGGCTTATGATATAATATAATATCATATTATAAATCAACTGCATATAATTAATATTAAATTAAGATTGATATTAAATTTATATAAGCACATTAGAAAAATTATTATTAATTTTTTGGAGAAATAGAAATTAAGTTATAATGTGTCAAAAAGATAAAAATTTATCAAAATTAATAAAAACATACAACTTCTATTGAAATTATGAGAAAAAAACATATGTACCAAATATTACTATGAAAATCAACTTATAATTAATAATTAATTAACATAAAAATAATAAAATAAATTAAAAATTATAATAAAATATATTTGTTAATTCATTTACTTTATTTTTTCTAACATATTATTGAACGTAAAAATATTATTTAAAATTATAAGAAATGATTTATTTAGATATACTTGAGTTTTGTTTCAATATTATGTATATATTGTTTTTTAATATATATTCATATATTTATATGAAATCTATAATTATTTTATATTATCATTCTAATTGTATTACATATGTACAATTATACAACTTATATAAGATTTATTGTGTATAATCATATTTTCGTTGAATTTTTATGTTTTTCATATAAAAATTTAACTTAACTTGAATTTAACAACTAAAGTGAATTTAATAATCAAATTATATAAATATTACTCCATAATATTCTTAAAGTCGACCAATAATATTTCGGTCTCATGATATTTATTTGGAAAGTTTTATATCATTTTAGATTTACGTAACAAAATACTGGTTATTAAAATTTTAATAAAGAAAAAATAAAATTTAAAATAAACATTTATATTTCTAGCGAGTCAGAATGAAAATTAACCACATTATAAAAAAAAATATAATTATATTAAGGGTATCATTTTCTTAATATGTTTTCCATCAATAGAATTTAAATTTAAGACCTTTTAAAAAGATTTTAATTAATCAGGGAAATTATTATCAAATATATATTTTTTAAAAAAAAAGTTTGGTTGTGTGGTTTGAACTTAATGGTCAATTCGATTGGGAAAAAAATTGTTACTGGTTGACCTATTTGTCACGAATTGACCAAAGCATGCAACTATATATATGAAAAAGTGCATTAAGGAAATTTATAACTTGTCCGCATTCGAGAATGTTCCCTATAAGTTCCCAAGATTGTAATAGAAGTTGATGTAGCTCACCCAGCAACCTTGGAGAGTAAGTTGTGAGGTTCCAAATATTCACTTTATTATTAATTACTATATTCAATAATCCTAAAAAAATTAACTGATAACTGATAATTGGCTAAGACAAATATAAAATTACAAATATTGTTTTGTGTTTAGGACAGGGATACGCGCTTTTGAGTATACTTCAATTGAATTCCAATATATATTACGTAGCTTCTTAATGAAGCAGAGACTATGATCTATTGTCTATTTAAGGTTGTTACCTGCAAGCTAACAAACCCACCACCACAATACTAGCTTCTTGTTCTTGTTGCTGAGATAGCTCTTAATTAATTACTCTGCTTCATTGCCTCCTCTGGTTATTTTCCTCCTCTTCTTTTTCAATTACTAATTACATTTATCAATTGCTTTATCAGTGAGAATTCAGAATTAATGGTGTTGTTGCTTCCATTGATTAACATTGTATTGTTTTTTTTTTTTTTTTGGCAGTTTTAGACGAAAGTGTGAAAAGATGGAAAGTGGAATTGGCTTTAGATTCCACCCAACTGAAGAAGAATTGGTGAACCATTACCTGAGGCTGAAGGTACTTGGCTGTGATGATGAAGTCAGTGACATCCCTCAAGTTAATGTCCTTGATTATGAACCATGGGAGCTACCTAGTAAGCATCTATATCGTACTACTCTCTCTCACTATTAATTAATTATTAATATCTCCAATTACTTATCAATTGTTATAATGTATACATGCAGACTTTGTTAATTCAGAGATAATGATGATGTTGAATAACTCGAATGATCAAGTGTGGTATTTCTTTTGTCCTCGCAATTATAAGTACGCAAAGAGCCAGCGGGCGAATAGGACTACTAATGCTGGATTTTGGAAAGTCACTGGCAAGGATCGTAAAATCAAGAATTTGGCTATCAAAAAGACTCTAGTTTTCTATCGAGGGCGTACTCCCGGAGTCAGAACCAGCTGGATCATGCATGAGTACAATCCCTCTTTCAACTTCCAAAACCAGGTATGTATCTACCATTTCCAAATCACAATTTTACTTTCATTGATTTTTTTTTTAATAAAATACAGAGCCACCATTTGATTCTGTGATATTTTCTCAACTTGTTTAGAGGGATTTTGTCCTTTGCAAATTAAAGAAAAACCCAGATGCAGAGGATGATGTGCCAATCGTAGAAGAAGGAGAATCGAGTACCACTGATTATGGAAATAATGCAACACAGGTGAGGAGTAGCAAACGCATTACTAATCGAAACGATTCGGTCGTAACTACATTTAAGCTTACTTTTTGTATATTAATTCTACAGGAAGATCACTCTCAACTGCAAGCACATGTGGCATCATTCCAAGGCTTTAATGAGATGGATTACAATCTTAACTCCGCAATGCAGTGGCCATCTTATAGTAATTATTACAACTAAGAATTTAATTAATCAAACAGGATATTTTGCTTATTAGAAATAAATTGGTTTGTAGCTATACTATAGAGAGAGAAAGATAGCCTGTTTGAGTTTAATTAAATACTTATATGGTTGCATAAATATATATTGCAGCTCTGCTACTTTTGTGTTGTATCAATGTATTATTACTATTAAATAAATTGTTGCTTGCAATTCAAGTCTCTTGATCAGTACATTGTATGTGTGATGTTACAGGGTAATTATTCAATAGGTAATTAATATGAAGTACATGTTGCATGTTTAAGCAGAAAAAGAGCAAAATTCTCAAAATTTGTCATTGAATTAAATCATTTTGTTGGTTATGATAACCCAAATCATAACACTGTTTGATTTGGACCGGATTATTAATACTATTAATTAATAATATAATGATTGGTGGGACATGGAAATAGGAAGTGTAACATAAACCCCAAAAAAAAAAAAAAAAAAAGGGGATAAAATGATGAATGAATATACCGTGTTGGGCAACTTAGTGAGAGGACGAATAAGATTTGCGAGTTTTGGAAGGAAGTTTGGAAAATCTCCATTTTTGTTTTTTGTTTAATTCTTTTTTTAATTAATTAATTGATACTCCCTCCATTCTTATGATATTTTTATGATTTGGCTAAGATTGAGAAATTATTAATTAAATTAAAATCTAAGAAAAAAAAATAACTAAATTATCCATTTTAGAAATACTCAAATGAATACATTAATTCTCTTTTATTTTAATTTTAATTTTAATACTTCCATTTCCTTATTTCATCCTTGTTTAGAAAAGAAAAATATATTAAAGGTTAAGTTCAATTTTTTGAGATGGCTTCTAATTACAGAGTAATTAATAATAGAGATAAAATTAAAAAGAAAAAATTAAAATTTTACTGTATTAGTTTTCTAAAATAATAGATAATTTGAAAAAAAAATTATAAAAGGAAGGAAAAGAATATTTTATAATCCAAAATTTAATTAAAAGAATCAGTCAGTGTCCCCTATATATTTGGATTGGGTGGGTCAGCTTTGCGGAGCAAAGGCCCAACTAGTTACCATTCACAGATCCTACACACGGTGCAATGCATGTAAGAACAGGGAAACGAAGGCCTAGGGTTTTATTTAGGCTGGAACCCCCATATTATAGCTTCGAAAATTCCTCGCTTTCAGGTATTTGCCCAAAGAAATGTTCCAGTAATGAATTGCCACGTGTCATCCTTTCTCGACAAGTAACTGTAAATGACCAATAGCCCCTTATGTCCATTACAAAAATTTCAATTCTACCCACTAAACTGCCAATAAATAAGCCAGAGAAATCTCTCAATGTCTCAGTTGTGGTGGGTAGAGAGGCCGAGAAGGTGATGACTTTCCCCTCTACAGCAGTAGCAGTTGCAGCACTGAGCAGCAATAGCCATTAACAAATACAGCTTCAGCAAGCTTCACGGTCAGCGTAATAGGTTTTCAATTCTCATCAAATGTGTGTGAATTAATTAAGAAGAAAACAAAATAAATTAGTTTTTTTTTTTTTCCTTGTATCCTCACTAAAACAAAAGTCTGTACGGACGGGGAGAGAGAGAGAGAGCTCCAATACGGACACGTTTTTGAATAGGACACTACTTTTGTATAGGCCAATGGGAACATATTTAATCCCAATTAGTTTAATTTGGCTAACTTCTCATGGAAGTCGTTGAAGCTTAATGCTTTGGTGAATGATCAGTAAAAGGAACGCAGTCGTCAAGTCAATGCTATTCAACTCTTTTTATTCCCTCCTTTAAATAGAAACCTTACCTTTGCTTCTTCGACGAATTACAAAAGTATACATTAAACGAGAAATGAACTCACTCTTGTTTTCTAAGTACTTACTTTGATTTTACAGGTTGCTGCATTGCAAGGAAACTAGCCCAAGTTTTTTTCTTTCTCAGCTGGGTTAAGGGATTTTTCAATTCCCATTTGATAATAAAATGAATCCATCAAGCCCCCTTCAAGAAAGTGTATGCCCTTCTCCTAATGTGGGTTTCAGATTCCACCCGACTGATGAAGAAATCATCAGTTATTATCTTCTGCATAAAATGAATGGTGAAGATTCCTTTGTTGATCATATTGTTCGCGAAGTTGATCTACGCCAATGTGATCCGTCTGATTTACCTGGTAATGTAACTTATCACTTGATTTATTTTCATAAATGAACAATCACAAATTCCACATTTTTCTTGTCGATTTCTAAACTTGGTTGTTTGCTTATGTCCTTATTGTGTGTGCTTATGTGTTCTCAGACCTTTCCCTGATATCATCAAATGATCAAGCTTGGTATTTCTTTCATCGGCTTAATTACAAGTATTTAAATAGTAAACGAGCCAACAGGACAGCTAGGACCGGATTCTGGAAAGCCACTGGGAAGATTCGTTCTATCAAAGCCAAGGTGACAGGAGAGGAAATTGGTACAAAGAGAACCTTGGTGTTCTATTCTAAAGTTCCTGATTCTAAACCAGTCAGGACCAACTGGATCATACATGAGTTCCAATCTAAAAATATCCTTCCTGACCAGGTATGGCTTAAACCAAGAATTTGTTTTTTAGAGTAATGCAATTGCTCGGGCTTCTGTTTTTAGGATAAAATTACAAAAGAATTTTTCTAAAGACGGATGGTTTTAACCGACTATTATTTAATTACAGATCACAACCATCTTAAATAATCTGTCAAAACCCTTAACTTTCTTATTTAGGCTTTTATTTCAGGCAACTCATTTCATTTATTTTATTTGTGATGCATTGCATAATTCATGTTTTTAATATTATTGATTTCTATATTAGGACTATGCTGCTCGTGTTGCGTGTGTGGATGAATTTGAGTTATGTCAATGTAAATAACAATTCCTGGCAGTTATTAAACGTTATTGACGAAGCAATTGTAAGGGAAATGCTATTTCTTTTCCTACCCTTTTTCTGAATTCCATTATCTCACCTGGAAGGGCGTCATTTAATTTGTCACAACCTTACACCAATCCATGAATTGTTAGAGTGGAGTGCTAATGTGTATCAGGACTTTTATGATATGCTGGAGAATACAAAAAGATGATACCAAATTTGCCAGGATGTGTTGCATTACTCATTGTTAACATCATTTTCTTTGATTGAACTGTTGAGTTATTAAACTTCTCTTTGTAGAATATCACTCATAAATGGCTTGACACAAGTATGATTTTCATTGTCATTTTTGTTAAGAACTGCGTATTGCCTTAAACTCCAATTAATGAGCTTCACTCCACATTATAAGTATTTTAGTACTTTGTGTCACTTTTAACCCTTCTAATCTGGTTATTTGTCTTGAATATAAGAATATCAGCTGCATCCAAGCATGTTGGATGATTAAGATTCTGTTCATGTTGTTTTTGGTAATGTACAGCAGCTTTTTGTTGAAAATATACTAATATCTATTAATAATTGATGGCAGAATACTTTTTTATGAGCTCTCACTTTTTGGTCCTTCAACATTTGCAGAGGGCTTTTGTTTTCTGCAGATTAAAGTGTAAAGCAGATGAGAAGGATGATAATTCTCCCTATGATGAAGGTGAACCTAGTCGCCCTGTGGAGGATGATGTTGAAAAGCATGCAGCACAGGTATTAGTTTTTAACTTTTCATGTGATGCATCTGAAGTGTGCATAGGAGTTTGTTATGCTAACTTGTCTTTTTTTCTGACGACAGACAGATGCTGTGCAATCTCATGTCCATGTTGCTGGGATGGATTTTAACCATCCTTCTTCACTGCAGTCACAAACGCACTTAGAGCAGGGTACTTCTGATGAGCATTTATCACTGACCAATTTCTCTGATGATCAACCTATTGGGTTGAATTCTCATGATACTAGTGAAGACATTGTGGATCCAATAGCGTTGGCAGATTCATTTCTTTCTTTGGATGAATGCTTCAGTGAAAAGAATGCACTCATTCTCCCAGATGACTGCAGCTCACCAAATGAGGGTTATGTTGAGGATAGCAACGACTTGGAGACTGAAGCTGGCCATGGAGAGGTAAAAAAAGTATTTTTTCATTAGCAGTTAGAGAATGTATCATGTAAATTAATTTCAGGAGCGTTAAAATACTCTGTGCTTTACTCTCCCCTAAGTCTCAAAAGATCTTCAAATGTGGAGAAAAAACATTTTATTGACTTCTTAGATGGGTCTAACGCTCTAGCTCTGCTGCGTTTTTCACATTAAAGTGAATTCATAAATATCATGTACCTGAGGCAGATACTTAAAACATTACCTCATCTATTCATATTTTTATGGCAGTCTTTCCAATATTTGAAATTGTATGGTGGAGGTGCCAATTCAAAAGAATACGAGCAAATGCCAACTGCCCAAAGCCATGCCGACACTCTGGCTTTTGGACGAGGAAAGGGTAATCTTTATTATAAGAATGTTTCAGTCAATCAAATTGAATTATTTGGTGGAGATCAACCAGCAAAACCAAATTTGAGTTTGAGATCAAGTGGGTCAAGTAGCAATGATAGGGAGGTTTCTTTTGTTCGCTTTGAAAGTGCTACTTCATCAGACAAAATTTCAAGAACAGATAAGGTGAGAAATTTACAAAAACATGGAAACTATCCATCTCTAGTGATGAAACTGAGCTATATTTGATTACACATTCAATGATCATCATATTAATATGAAATATGAAACTTAATCAGTATTATTTCAACGCCATTAATAAATATGAGTAAATAAAAAATGCTTAGGTTTCATCTCTAGAGATAGATAGCTTCCATGCATGTTTTGTAAATATTTTAATGATCTGGTGATAAAAAGGGAATTTTATTGCATGCTCAATAGATGAAATGCTCTGCTTTGTTGTACTCTTGGTGTTGTAGTCTTCTTGGATTTCATACATCTTATTACCTGTCAACAAAAATTTCCTTTTCATCATCAGATCATTAATAAAAATTTACAAGGACATGGAAACTATCCATCTCTAGTGATGAAACTGAACTATATCTGATTTGCACATTGAATGATCGTCATATTACACTATGGAAGTTTATTAGTATTATTTCAATGCCCTTAATAATATGAGTGAATCAAATATACTTCAATTTCATCACAGGAATTTTTTGTACTCCTGGTATTGTAGTCTTGGATTTCATGCATCTTTTTACCTTTTATGGACACAAAATATCAAATCAACAATTGATTTCTCTATTGACAGCCTTCGCAAGATATGGAAATTTGCCACATGGCTAGAGGGCAAGCTCAAAGCTCATTTGCAGAGATAAATTGCATTGAATTAGTTGATAAAGAATTTCCAAGGTTATTGGAACCTCACCGTCAACTAAGAAGGGGAAACTTAAGTGGACAGCACATGCTTGAATTACAATGCAAGGGTGCATTGTCGACATACAAGGCAAGGGACTTAAGCCGCAGATACAAAACACAAAATCAACCAGCAAAACTAAATTTGAATTTGGGATCAAGTAGGGCAAGTTGCAATGATAGGGAGGTTTCTTTCGTTTGCTTAGAAAGTGCTACTTCATCAATCCATAGACCAACTTCCCCATCAGTATACATTGTCAATGTACTTATTGGTCTAGTTTTGTGCATTTTCATTGTCAAGGAAATGCTGACTCTTCACTGAGTGATGCTACTCTTACCAGGAATCATAAGCAGCAAAAGTTGGCAATAATGGCCTAAAAACGGGGTAGATCTAAAACAATTTTTTTTCCTGAAATGATCGCACTGTCGTCTATAAATCTGGGATAGGAGATTTTTCATTTTCTTTCAAGTAGATTTACGTAATATTGGCTAGTCTAGTGATGTCCACAGAAATATATGTCCCAACTTCTATATATGTATAAGAGTTGCCATTTTTCTTTTAATTGGTGCCTTGTTGATGTTATTTACTGGATCTCGTGATATCAACGGTTCCATCAACTAGACTATACTAAGACTTGTTGGAAAATCTTATGAAGCCCAAAGCTTAAATGAATAACGTACTTGTTAAATTTTTGAAACTGGAGTTCCTATATTTTGAGACTGAAATGTAAATCTCTTTTTATCAATAATTAAATTTGGAGTTGAACAGGACATATATGTTAGTGATGAAGTAGCTTACTGAATTTTAATTACTTGAAGAGGAAGTTGAAAAAGTTAGTGTTGAGGCAGTGGCCGTGGCGGCGATGGCTACTTTTAACTATCGGTATCTTATTGCTTGCTTTTTGTGTGCTGGCATAGTTCAAGGCTTTAAGCCCTGGAGTCTAATCGTACGGTTACGAATATTTTGGAACATAGTTGAGATTATTATTATTTTTTATTTGAAAGATGGCACATAGTTGGAGATTATTACTCATATTTTGTTATGTGCATTTTATGTATCCTCAGAGAAAAAAAAAATAAAAATTAATAATAGAAAAGCAATTAACACTTCACTTGTAATAAAAAAATAAATATTAAGAGGTGAGAGATTATTTTATAAGTCATAAAATAATTTTAAATATGATCAATAAAATTAATACTAAAAATATACATATGGGTGAATCTATATTTGACGCGGGTATGTAGTCTGTATAGCACAGTCTACAGCATCCATACTTAATAATAATAATAGGACAGGAATGGTGGGCTCCGTTAAATTCCTCCACATATAATCTATAGACCAGATCATCAGGTAGCGTCTCTGCTAAGCTGTTAAGAAAGCAGAAAGAAAGAAGACTTTTCAAGTCAATGCCCTATGATTATTTAATTTTTTTAAGACTGCAGTATCCGCTTCCATAGTTGCATTCATTTTTACCTCCCACCACTACCACCACAGTCAGCTCAGTATCAGTGTTTTTTTTTTTGTTTGTTGAAAATATCTGTAACAAATTAAGAAATGAACGGGAGAGTTGGCTATAGATTCCATCCAAATGATGAAGAACTCGTTGGTTATTTTCTAAAACACAAGATAGATGGACGCGATCACCTTGTTGAAGCTGATATTCGTCTGATTGAACTATACAAGTTTGAGCCCTGGGATTTACCAAGTACTAATCATAATAATAATAATAATCTTTAAACAATTTAATTAGTCAAACATTTTTTTTAATTAATGATTAATTAATTAATTCCTTGTTTGTTTGTCTGTTCAGGATTAGCGGCACAGGGATCAAACGATCGAGTGTGGTATTTCTTTTGTCGGAGGGAGCAGCTGAAGAACAAAAACGCAAGTCGATCCAAATTCAACAGATCAACAAACACTGGACACTGGAAACTCACTGGTCGTGACCACCCAGTCAAGGCCAAAGCCGCTAATAAGAAGATTGGTACAAAGAGGACTTATGTTTTCTATATGCGTTGCTCTCCTAAAGAAATCAGGACCAACTGGGTTCTCCAAGAGTACGAGCCTATTACTGTTATACCCAACCAGGTCTTACTTATTTTCTTGTGGGATTTTGACAATTGGTTTCGTTGATCATAAATTATCTTCCAGTTCACCCTCATTTCGTTATTCAAATTATCCAGAAAGATTTAGTTCTCTATAAATTAAAGGAAAAGGCAGATGGCAAGGTTGATGAAGGTGAATCCAGTCATCATGATAATATTATTAGTCATTTAGTGGACACGCCAAACCAACAAGTGAGATTAGACTGCTTGTTGTTTTTATTATACTTGTATATTTTGATTCTATCAATTCAATCCAAACATATATGAGTTTCTCCAGGTGGACTCGCAGCTGCTTCTGGAACACTTTTTTACTGGGAATGGGGTAAACTTAAATCCTTCCTCTTCAACGCAGCCCCAAATCTACATAGACGAAGGCATATCCCTCGATGATCTAGTGTTCAATGACGTATTTCATAATGATGATGTACTTGATAATGATATGGGTAAAGCAATGTTCCAATTACACACAAGTGAGTCAAAGGAGGATCCCAATGAGATGGCAGATTCATTTATTGTTGAACCACATGAATATAATGTCCAAAATTACGTGTACGGACCTGCACTTTCTTCAGATGGCTCAGATCATGAAGAAACTGCACGCACCCACCTTAACCATTTGAGTTCACCGCAATCATTGACTGGAGTGTATATCGAGGACATGGATGACTCGCATTCTGATATCGTCTACGCAAGGGTAAAAAAAAAAAAGAAAATCTCCTTCTATAGTGTCTTTAGTAGCTCGTTTTGAATTCTCACAATTTGTCATATTTTTGAAGGCTATTGAAAATGTTTTTTTTCTGTTTTGTCTTAAATGCAGGCACAGTCTTTTATTCCAAACTTCAGACATGAGCCTGCCAATTCCAACGAATACAGGCAGACGCGAAGGGTTCAAACAATTACTGAAACTTTACCTCCAACGACATATTTCCAGGGTGCAAAAGCAGACTCCACCATAGATAGCTATCAAGAGATCAACCGTGTTGGAGCAGTCGGCAAAGAATTTCCTGTTGACACGAGGACTCGTATGCACCAACTGCAATCGAGATCTGCCAATATCAAAGTAGAGAAGGAAGTAACTCCAAAAACTAGTATGGTTCAGGGCAAAATGTCAGGGGCATCTGAATATAAGGTAAGAAACTTTTAAGATACGGATTGACAACTTAAAATGCACTTGTCTCCAGCAATGAAATTAAATCCCATTTGATTTCTGTCTGCAGGCCAGAGAAGCTAGAGAGAATATCACTCGAGAGTCCCTAAAGGAAAACACCAATGTAAAGACAGAAAAAGAAATGAAAATGGCGAATTCTACAAGTTTGAAGTTAAGAGATAATGCAATCACTGGTAACAATGAGACAGGTTCTTTCATTCGCCTAGAGTCGTCTCAATTAGACCAAAGACCACCTCCGCCATCAGTTTACGTTGTTAGATTAGTTATAGGACTGTTTTTATGCATAGCTGTTATTTGGGAACTGCTGATTCGTCATGATTGATATTATATATGTTAGACAAATGTATTTATTATGACAGTATGCAGCTGTGTTTGTGTCGGTCCCATTTGAGATGGATCTCAAGGAACTTTTTTGCCATGATAGTAGGTCTATAATATAGGTAAAATTTGTAGCTCGTTGTGTTGATGCACTTGTATTCTCTGCTTCTATTCTGTATTTAACCTACATTTGAAATAACAGTTATATGAGTTGATGCAGCCTATTTTGTCTGTGCTAGAGATTGGGTTTCTTGCTTTGTGAATGTGCGTAAGGTGCTAATAGCTACTTTTTTTTGGCTATCTAGTGCTTTTGCTTATTTCCTTTATTTGAAAAAAAGAAAAAAATTTTGAGCATCTTAACCTTTGCTTTTAGCTGAAATTGCGAGGGTTGGATTAAAAGTGTTTGAAAAAATCTGGAAACCTTTTTACTGATGATGAATGGCAGCTGTAAATATCGTGCGTAGCACAAATAAAACAGGGCTTATAGCAGTAGCATCTTCCAACATGTTCTGTCAATGCTTTTCCAGTAAAATCAAATAACAGTATATGTTACCATTTGCCAATTATAGTAACCATAAAATTATTAGTTGCTCAGCCTATTGTAAGCAGTTATTTTGCACTAAATTACGTAAGTGGAAAATTTTTCTGAGGAGAAAGTGTAAGAAAAGGGAGAGTAAAGAAAAATGGGTCGTGTTATCTATTTTGTATTCTATACCCACTATAACTCGGTCAAAACATCAGAAATAGCACTACATCAAGTGTCTTTGATGAAACAATCTGTTTCCTTTTAATACATAGGACAAAGCATTACAGTGGCAGAATCTCTTCCGAGCTTTTATGGAGGTGACAAGTACTTTATGAATCTTCAAACAAATCGGATCTTTTAACATAAACGACAGATCATCTAATGGAAACAACAAAATAGTTTCCTTTGATGAAAAGGACTCAGCTGGAATCGGCCTATCTTTCAACATAAACAACAGATTGTTTTCGGTTGACTGGAGAAACTGAGGCCGGTTAAAGCAAATTATGCAGAAACTCCAAAAGTTGGAATTTAATCCAATGCTGTACATTTTTGCAACACACTAAGCAGGAAAATTTGATAAAATATTTAACTTGAATAAAAATTCAATGAAATTGTACTTGTTTTTTAACATACAATGATCATCGCACAGATGATTCAGTATCTTATGGATATCCCAGCACGGGCAGCTGAGTGGCAAGCAACTTCATGGCGTGAGCACATAGGCAGGCCCCAACACATCTACTCAGATCCGACTCTGTAATCACTGGTAAATTTAGGAAAAAAGGTTCATCAAAAGCTCTAATAAAAACCCATTTAATTTCACCAAACCATTTCAGTTATGATCAATTATTCACTACCAAATATTTCTACAAATTATTTGTTGTGGTTAATGCACTGAACTTAACAATAGTGTTTCAACATAGCCCTCCACTTGGGGTTTGTTAAAAGATCCTGATAGAGAGTCAATGTGGCAGCCTTGTGGACTGTCTTGTAAGCGTCATTTGCACCCTTTTTAATGAAACATAACCCATCTATTTCAGTGAATTCTTTTCAGCTAGTAACCACATGATCTCCTTGGCATCCTGCAAGTTTCCACTATATTATAATAAGCAGAAGCTTTGAATAGTAAAATACATTTCTTCCCGTCTTTCTTTATTATAAGATGTAACTTATCAGCAATTTCTCACCTGTTTCTATCAAAAAATGAAAATGAAATAAAATACTTCTCACCTAGATATCAATCACCAATTCAAGAAGCAGCAGTCACCAATCTGAAGTTTCTACAGTGAGGAAATATCATGCGTTAAAGCACTAGCATTTATTACTCAAGTCATCAAGTCTTGCAAGTTGAAATAAAACTATCACCATCATATGATCTCGAAAATTAGGCATTGGTTATCTAGAGGACTTAAAAGAGTTAATTACCTTGAGAAAAAAATGAAAATAGAAACCTTAAGCCAATTTCAATTGACATGATAAGATTCCAACTGTGGCTGGAAGTAGCCATTGTAAACAAGGTCTCAAATCCCAAATAACAACATTAACAACTGTGCAGCCAATAGCATTTGTATACTTGAGGCACAGAATATAGTTTGTTCTTCATCCCATGACTTAAGGACTTGCTTTGAGTTCATAGCCTGTGCACCCACGAGCACATAAAAAAAAAAAAAAGCCCGCATCAATAAGCTTACAGCATGCAGCATCAAAAGCATCATAAAACATAGTTCATCAGAGAAACTGGAATTGTCAAGTGGATTTGGATATTTACCGAAGAAGACTCCATCTTTCACAACACTGGAAGGCATTGGTAGAACAACCCATTGGAAGATATTTCTTCAAGAATGAATCTTCTCCAAAAGATGATATAGCAAGCCTCATGAACTAACAATATGGTGAAAAGGGCCATGGGTAACAAAGATGGTTCCAGTCTTCTCCCACCTGATTACATGGTTGCAGCTGAAAGCAAGTCTCAGACGCACAAACAAAGGGTCTCACCCCTGTTCATGAGGTTGTAGGCTTGTGGCTGACTTGAGAAATGAAGAAAGGTGTAGTATTCTCCTGAATTTTGTGCGTTTTAGGGAGGAAGATGCATGCTTACTTTTTGGAAGGAAAATTTCCATCTATTGGGGTCCACAAGGTAGCCTACATGACTTCCATCTCAGCTTTTTTTTAAAGATGTTTTAACAGACCCATGGTTGAGCAAAATGGAACACTATTGCAAAATTCGATGCACCAATTGCAACAAAATTAAATTTCCAAAAATTCATAACAAGCAAAAGAAATGCAAACAAATGTTTGGCAACCATGGAAAACTAGGAAACAAGTTCAATAACCTCCAGATCAATTTGCTCCATTAATTTTAAAAGAACAAAGGTAGCAAAATAAAAGTATAACCATGAAAAGCACAACAGGTTCATAAAGGAATCTGTAGAACACATCTCGAATTGATAGGAAACTACAGTCTTAAGAATTGCCAACAGTAAGGCATCTAATATAAGCATTAAAATTATTAGAATGCATTTCTAAATCTCCTAGATTTTGAAGACACTTGCCTCATCCACTGAGTTGTGTGAGAAAAACTCTATGGATAAATGTATTAGACTAACATATTTACATTTAATTATAACAACCATGTGCTACATATGGATTGCAAAGGGTCCACAAGAATAATTGACTGCATAATTTTCTGGAATTCAAATGAACACTCAGATAAGAGATTGGAGTCGCTCCATAAAATAGTAGATATTGCAGAAGGAAAATTAGATACCGCACAATCACATATGTTAACAATGCTTTGTGCATCAAGTGAAGAAGCCACATATAACATAATAAGTAGTATGACAAAATCATAAAAGCTGGTGCATAAAAGTAATTCATAATTGTTCAAAGAAACTAAATACTTCATTATCTTACCTTTTAATGCTACTGCATTGGAAGATAAAACAAATAAATCAATGATAAAAATCACAGAGGATGGAAATTCCCAGACCTGGAGAATACATATCCAAAGTCAGATTGAACTAAACTCCAACTGTGTAATATAGACTAAGGCCAAGAAGATCACAGAAGGTGAAAGTGTAGAAGACAAATCTATGCTTATTGGTAAGAATATTCATGACTATACCATCATGGAAACAAGAAAGATCTTGAAGTAACTTGAAATAAGGATTGCCAGCAACAGATTTCCAAACCTGAAAAATGAAAGAAGAGAATTCAAATTATTATCTTTGTCTTTTACATTTTTTCGTAATGGGAATAACCCAGATTGAAACTTTCAGAGTATAAATCTAAAAGCAGTTTACATAACAAATCGAGATTGAATATCAAAAACCTAACTTTTATTTTCCTTAATTAGTCATATTTCTGCAATTTTTATAGTCATTCCATCAACCAACTCTCGTACAAGTTATGATAATGATACCTCCAGATACTCACATTACAAGAGGTTTACTACATGACGTGTTACTTTCTTAGTCTAATCATTAATCTCAAGATATTAGTTTCTAGTGAGTCTACACATTAGATCATGATAGACCAACACCAACTAAAAGTATTCAGTCTCAGAGATCCCACAAAACTCCTTAACACTCAATTCATCCCATTTATTCACACTTAGACAAACTTTATTAGAGGGTTTTTGCTACTAATCTATATTCCAGGTCTGCTCTGAGGATAACGTATACAATGAGTGACCCTCACGTGGAAGAGCAAGGTGATTCTCGGTGCGGTCCTAGCCGGTGAAGTGTAAGGCTCTTGACCGTAATACTCAAGACTTCTGCTTAAGGGGGAGCCTAAGTCCAATGTAGATGTTTACACTTGAGAGGGAGATTGTTAGGATTATCAAGTGTATGGAATCCCACATTGGAAAGAGATGGGATTAAGAAGGGACATATAAGTGGGAAGAACCCATAAAACCATTACTTTAAGGTTTTGGGTTAGAGTGTGGTGTCAAGCCCATGAGTATGTCTCTCCCAAGACCCATAATGAATATCTCCCAAATAATGTAGGTTCCCCAGGTCCTAGCAAGTGACACATATGGAAAATTGTTACTACTGAACCATACTTTATATGTTGCCAGCCCGTATTTGTTTTGGGGGACACAGCAAAGGAGTAAAGTAAATGTTTACCTGGAGAATCCAACTAATTTGTTGAGTAAAATCCTTTTTGCAAGAACAAAAATGCAAAGGAACATAAGGTTTCCAGCAAAGACATCCATGAACATCTAGAATAGACAATGGTCAAACTCAATTGTCAAAGATCACAAATCATCCAAACCTATAAGATAGAAAAGCTAAAATATTATTTGCACTCCATCTTGCAGTACTGACCTTTTGAGATCTCCAAACTAATGAGGAAAAGCTCAAGGAAAAACCATGCTCTTCCTCATTTCTCTGCAGAAGTAGACTTCTATCTTGGATTGCTAAGGCACTCAATATATACTGTGTCACAAGTTTATAGCACCGTTGACAGGATAAAGCAAAAATATCATTTCAAAGAAAAAGGATACAAGCATCCAAAAGAAGAAAACCAATAGCGAACTTCCACAGCAAATCCTGCAAAGCAGTACGTTTCTGTCAGTGCTTTATTTGGCCCAGCATAGATATTAGATGGTTAAACAGAAATAACACAAATCACATAATAAAACCCCATACTTTCAATCAATATAATTGGTATTCATGCCCTGAAAGCATTCCGAATAAATAAACAACAAATGGCATTTCAATCAATATATTAAGCTTCCAAATTCCAGGAATAATTTGTATAACCAAATAATGAAATAATTTGAAAGTTTATTGAACAGGAAAACATTAAAAATTCTAACTTTAAATGGACATGAATAAGACAGAAAATGATCAAAGTGAGAAGCTTGTACCTGTAAATTGGCAGTTTCTTGATTAAGCACATTATAAAGAATATGTCTATACGCCTTTGGCTTGTGAAGAATCAAATCAACCAGAATAATCTACATAAATTCATCAACTCAGAGAGCAAGAAAGAGCAATCATAGTAACACATGATCAAAATAGAATTTAATATACCATGAATTCACATTCGATATACTCGTCAGCAATTGCTTTGCAATTTTCCTATCAAGGAGCAAAAGGAAAAAACAATCTTTTGACGATTAGTTGAAAATTGAGAGCAAAGAATATAAAAATAAATTTAAGCAAGAAAAAAAAGAAAAAAAAAAAAAAGGAGTTACGCATTTCATGAGTCGAATGTTTCCTGGGGAGTATTGAACGAACAGTGTTTTGGTTCCAAAGCCACACTCTACGCATCTGTACTTCATCTCCTCTGCTTCTCTACCTCCGAAGCTGCTTCTTCTTCGTCTCCTTTTTCAGTTTTGCTCTCTTAAGCCGAAGACTTAGACATGGGCCTAAAAAGAATCTCAAGCCAAATGCAGCCCAAAAGACAAAGTGTTTCGTAGAACCAAAGAATTAGACATGGGCCTGCTTTTTCTTTTCTCTCCCTTATTTTTTTTTCTTAAAAATAAAAAAATAAAATTATGTGGAGCATATTTGCCTATGCTTATATAGCGATAGAACGTAGTAGTCCATTAAAACGGGATAAAGGGAAATTAAGGGGAAATAAATAAAAAAGAAGAAATAGGCATAGCTCAGCATCCCGTTCTCGTAGCATATAATCTATGAAGAAGAAAACAAAAAAGATTTTGTTCCTCTATATTGAGCTTAGACTTTTTTTGGGAAAGTTAATTCGTATCCACAACTCCAATTGCCATATATTACAAAACAATGGTTTGATGAATAATTCAAGCCTTGTCAAATGGTATTAGAAAATTATTGGATTCTTGCTATTGGAGGGCAGTAGAGTACGTAGTTGTTTGATCCCTCCCAGTATGCAAATATAGAGATTTTACCCATCATTTGGTTTTTGGTATTTAATTTCATCATCTAAGAGAATATTTTAATATTTACTTGTATATTCAGAAATCAGTTTGAATTAACATGTTTCAGATCTAGCGGAACGTAGATAGTCCTTTGCATTTACAGTATAGTACGTATTACCTGATTGTTACAAATTCATGTTTTGAATTGTACGTATATACATTCAAAAGAATACAAGATTAGACTTAAAGCAATCAGATACACCACTTTATAAAATAACAACTAATTAATAAGAATTCCATAATTATTAACTTTAACTTAAAAACAAAAAACCTTTCAGTAGCAGAATGATGGATATACATATATATGTTCTGATCAAATTATTCAACATTATTTAAGAATGAAAAAATAAAAAAGGGAAGTATTAACCATAAGTCTATAACCAATTTAATTAGAAGCAACCACACAATGGCTATTCTCTCTCTCTCTCTTATGTTATTTTCATCTCAAGAAAGCATAAACAAGCAGCCGTATAGTGACAGAGAAAAAAAGAAAGCAATGGGAAAGAAAAGAAGCATGCGAGTACTATTAGTATTGGATCGATGCAGTGAATAACAATAATGATAATAACAAATAATATTGCATAAATACAATAGAACGTGGTCCATGCAAACAAAAAATTCAATAGCATAATTAGCGATGAGTGAATATATATATATAGGGAGAGAGAGAGAGAGTGTGTGTTTGTGGATTGAGGTTGTACTGTGCACACACCCTGCAAATTTTTTGAGCTAATAAAATTATTAATTATAAAAAAAAAAAAATTAATAAAAAGAGACTTTATTTTCTTTTGTGCCTTACACAATGTGTCTTCTTTTCTTATCATCAATTATTGCCTATTAAACCTAACCTATATATTACTATCTTTATAGGCCGGGGAGGGAGGGCTTCAGTTTCAAGACTTTGAGCGTAGGAATCTTGTGACTGAAATTAATGAATCTTTATCATAATAATTGAACCATGTTGCTCTTAATTATATTTACTATATTAATAGTACTATAATAATGTTTAGTACTCCTATAAATCTCCTCTTTATTATACTATACAATTAAAGGATTGTTATGCTTTGTATTTTTACTGTCATTCTTCATTTTTTTTTTTTTCAATTGGTCTGATTACAGTTCAAAGTTATTGATTAAGTTTATGCTAATTAAATATTAAGAAAAAGACTAAAATTTCAATTGTTTCTGTACCATATCCTATTAATTATTATCCCTTTTTAAGTCCAAATTTTGTTTACTAAGGGAAATTGGACAACCATATGGAAATGGGCAGACAGGGTTTTGTAGTTAATTAATTCCATTATCAATGCATGGTACTGTAGCCTCTACGAGCAGGAGACAGTAAAGGGTATAATAACGAGTGTGTTGTGTGCGTGTTTCCATCATTTCTTTTTCTTCTTCTTCTCCTTCTTCTTCTTCTTCTTTCTTCAGCTGCTGCTACTTCTCATTATCCATTTCTTGCACCTAATTAGTGATATAATTAACCTACAAGCATGGTTGTTTGTTAGCTAATTAAAATGATTAATTAGTAATTTTAGGCCTTGTTTTTGAAGTTAGCTAGCTTTTATATAGATGTAAAATATGCGTCCAGTCTTGACTTTGTTGATGCATAAATATTTTTTCTTATATAAATTTATAAAAATACAGAATTTAAGTAGTGCATTAAAACATTTCAGCTAAACTGATACCTCCGTAGCACAAATATCATTATATTGCTCTAACACCTTATTAATAATAAAAAAGAATAGAGAATAAAATAACATTAAAAAAAGACTCAAAAGTATAAATGCATAAATATTAATTATAACAAAAGAAGGAAGCAAACGTATAATAGCTTAAGATCAATATCTCTGTCGCAAGGGCTCAAGTTTGCTGAGTGTAACATAGCACTAGTTAGAAAAATTTTAAAAATTAGCATAAGCAATCTAACAAATCAGGTATGTAATTTTTCTTTTTTCTTTTTTTATTTGGCTTCAATAGGAGATGAAAATCGCATGTTCCCAATGTTGGAGATGACTTAAATTCAATTAAATCAAAAGCTAATGTTGGTAAATCAGAAATATTTATAAACTTAATTCAAAATAAGTAACAGCTTAAACTTTGCGTGGTAATCATTCTTCAAAGTTTTACCATTAATGGAATGATTTAAAAACACTTGGTAGCTGCATCTCCATTCCTGATATGGATGAGTTTATGTATGGAAGCAAAAGGAAGGGAATAAAAATTATAATGCTTGTTTCTGTGGAAAATTGGGATAATAAAATTGAGGATGTGATGGCCTTAATTTAAGTTTCCATTTAAGGATCCCCCAGTAGTCCATGCATTGAAGATTTTTGAAATGATAGCATTGATCAGTACAAATACGGTAACAAATTATACCTATGCAGTGATCCTGAATTAATGTTCAACATTAATTATTGCTGCTCAGCTTCAGCATATTCATCATCTATTAACTAATAAGTTTAATGTATCCAGCAAAAATAAGAAGTGGCCTATTCATGGCCTATTCATTCCCCAATAGATCAGTATATCGCCCCTTCCCCACCATAAATAAATTGCTTATTTTAACAAACACTGACCAAGTGACCATACATGAAGAAGAAGAAATTTAAGAACAATTGATCATATATATGAATTACATATACCGTATATTTCTCATGTGCGTGTGTGTGTGTGTGTCTCTCTCTCTATATATATATATAGAACAATCACACATGAACTGTATCAAGGGTCAAGCTCTCTGATATTATTTGCCCTAAAATCAAAATAGTTTGTTTTATAACTAAATAGATAGAACAGACCTGAATTTATTTCTGATATATATATAAGGATCAAGGAAAGGAAGTATGATAAGCACCAAAGACATAGTTTGGCAGTAGTTGCATATTTTAATTTGGGCAAGACTCTAAGTTTGACTCTCCTTCCTCTCATTGTAAAAAAAGTCATATAAAATAAATAAATAAATAAATATATATATATATATATATATATATATATATATATATATATATATATATATATATATTATTCGCCATTTTTGTATCCCTTCATTTAAAAAAATAGATTAAAAATAATTCACTAGTTATACCACTTATGTATAATTAACAACTACACGATACTCTAACCAATATTAAAATTAAAAAAAATAATTATATGATACTCTCACCAATATTAAAATTACCCTCTCTAATACTAAGAAATATAGAAAAAAAAAAAAACATTATAATAGCACTACTGTGAAATTAGTAGTGACAATCTTTTTTTTTTTTTTTGAAACAAATCCCAGCGTTAGATATCAACGCCTAATGATGCAATGTTTGATGAATCCAAAATCAGACAAACCAAGAATAGTATTTTTTGATGAATCCAAAATCAGACAAACCAAGAATAGTATTTTTCATTTTTATGTATTATTTAATCACAATATAGATATTTGTATATGACAGAATTGAAGAAATAAATTTAATACGACGCAAAAAAAAAAAAATAAATTCACTACTTATCTTTAACCCAAAATAAAAATAAAAATAAAAAATCAGGTTCTGCCTTCATATTTGAATCTATGTATTGTATTAGTCTCACTATTAACGACGCACACTTAGTAAATTTCACACATGCAGTAATTTAACTAGGCATACTGTGCATTTTGTGGCTAGGTAGCTAATTATACACTGCCATTCCTTTTTTTTTTCTTTTTTTTCGGTTTTTGGTTGCTATGACTAGTATATAGTAGCTTATGTTATAGCTTTCATTGATATGAAAATTGCATAATCAAATAGACAAGTCTTGTAATTGCATCCACTATAACTACTTTACCTTGGAATATTGATCAATGCTCCCCGCATCCATATGCCGTTTTTGTTGTCTAAAATGAACTTGTCCACTTTCAATATATTAATTGAATGCCTTCCATTCCATTCGAACACATTCAAGTCAATTACTCCCTTAGCCCAGAAATGATAAGTTTTACGGCTTCAAACATCATTGGATTAACAATTTTTCGGACTAAACATGTCAAATATTTACACCTAAATTAATATTCCAAAATTGCCATCAAACATCATATCTTTATTCCTATATTTTAAGAATGTGTTAACTTAATTCTATGTGTGTTTGTGCGGAATAATGATGTAAGATATTTTTTTTAGAACTAGTCTTTCTATGGCATTGATTAAAAAAAAAAAAGAAAAACTGTTATTCAGACAAAATTATAAAAACTAAACTAGAAATTAATTGTATAAGAGAAAGGTAGAGATTTTAACTTATCACTTGAACAATAGTAATTACAACTCTATTAAAATTATGAACTACTTAAAATTTTTATTTTCTTTTTTAATTTCTCAACTATTTTTTTTTTTTTATTTTTGGTTGGGAGGGGGTTTGACAAAATTTATCTGCTACTGAATAACAGTTTTTTTTTTTTTTTAAACTAATGTTGTAAGGCTACTCATTAGAAAAGCTCATTTTAAAATTCTAAAAGTATTTTTCGATCATACACAGTGATATGTATATATACCCTTCATTCAGTTGCTGAGAAAATAGAAGAAATTAAGTAAAATTTGCTTTACTCTTTTTTTTTTTTTCCCTGACAATTTACTTCACTTTGAGAGTTTGTTAATCAGATGTAAATAGAAAGCATTGCAATGATATTATCATCATTCTGATTTTTTTTTTTTTTTTTTTTTGTGAAGTATATTTGTGTTAAGCCAAATTAACTTACATGAATCATAAATTAAAGACTTCTTTTAAGATCTTGCAATTTTTATGTCTTTTATATTCTTTAAGATCGAATTACGTGAGGTTTTGGGAATCAAAAGATCTCAGATTTTATTCCCACTACTGTTGGATTTTTGGTTAATTAATGGGTATCATTATTATACTTATTCTACCTTTAGGGAAAAAAAAAATAGTAATATCAAGCTATTTTCAGTCGATTTTTTTTTTTTTATTTGTTCTAATTGACACAAGTTTCTTATATTCCCTTGAACATGAAAGTAGGTGTGCAAACACACATACCATAACAAAGAAGACTTTTAGGACGAAGGTAAATTCCAACTTCAACAAGATAGTCTTGACCACAAACAAAGCTTCCTTCAAAGTAGCTAAAGACTTTTCAGATGCCAATCCAGTTTGTTTAAAAGTGCAAAGGTTAAGGACGCCATTTTTTACCCACCTACAAAATAATATGATACCCTCTTAACCGCAAGGTGATTAGATCCAATAAAGATTTGTAGTACTGTTTATACATTTGATCAGAGAATGAAAAATTTTAATAACTTCACGTACCATTGGACAAAAAATTTATGGAAAAGTTGTAAACTCTCTGTCAGATTTTATTATAAATAGGATTAATTAATAAGATCACAGCATATTTCTGAAACTTGTCTAATTATAATGAGTGTAGTTAATTCAAGTTTCAAGGACAATTAGCATGATCTCCAAAGAAGTAATGCTACCTAATTGAAGCTAGTTAGCTAGAGACTTCAACTACCGAAAATCTTTAACACTATACAAGGAAGGAGTTACTAAACCAATTAATAATGGAAGTAAATAGAACCATAAGATATTGAAGTTAACCACCATGTAAAGATTGAATTACATCTAGAGAGAGAGAGAGAGTGTGTGTGATGAGATTGTTGATTATGCAGAAAGTGAAATTCAAAAGACATGGAAACAAAGTTTCAGTGGAATCCAGAATTGAAGATACCTCATTTTGAGAAATCCCTATCAAGATAAACAACTTTTTGTGTGCTCCAATTAATCTAGACAAGAAAGTGGGCTGTAAAGACAAAACATGAATTACCAAGAAAGATATATAAGGCAGCTGCCTAATTAATTGAATTTTCTTTTCTTTCGTTCTTTTTTTTTTTTTTTTTTTTTTTTTCCAATTATAAAGGAAACAATGAAAATAAATAAATAGATAAAAGATAAAGAGTAAGAATACAGAAGCTACCTTTTACAGCGCTGCAACTTTTCTGCAACATCACCTGCAATCCCCTTCATAACTAAGAAGCAGCTATAGCTACAATATTATCCTAATAAGGTAATAGAAACAAAAGAGAGATAAAAGAAGAGAGAAACTTTTGCACTATTTAGTCATTCTTCTACTAAATATATATATGACTACTGTCACCAATAAAGAGAGAGAGAGAGAGAGAGAGAAGAGAAGAGAAGACAAGGTACAGTTGATATCTAAGGAGGAACAAATGTAACCCAAACAAACTGGGAAGAGACTATCCAGTATGTATACAGTTATTGGTAAGTCCAGGCTCTACTAAAGGAAAAGATCTCAATCAATATAATATAAATGCTCTTTTTTATTTTATCTTTTTTTATTTTCCCTCTCTATATATATTTGTACACAGTTGAAAGATAAGGATTTTCAATTTTCAAATCCACACTTACATATATATATATATATATATATATATATATATAATTTGTTGCACTGCTCTTGCTCTTCCTCTTCACAAACCCCAATCTCAGCTAATTAATTAAACAGAGATATACTGATAATTCAAAGAAATTAAAAGAAGAAAAGAAACCCAAAAAAATAAATATAAGAACTGAACTTTTATCAATATTCAGCACCCATGGCAAAATTAATTAGATGTGGAGAAGCAACCAAGAAAAGGAAAAAAGAAATGGTATCTAGTTTCTTCTTCACTTGATTCATATTTTTATATATATAGATATAATTATATATATGTATGTGATCAAAAGATCAAAGATCCAAATCAAAAGATAAGGAAGTCTTTCCTTTCTTTGAAAACTCATGAGCTTGATGAGTTGTTCTTGTTGGAATTGAAATTGAGGCACCACTACTAGGCGATGGGAGTGAAGAGGCCGAGGCCGAGGCCGAAGCAGTTGGTAAATGAGGTGAGAATAATGAACCCACCACTGTACTACTTCCATGTGGTATATTAACCGATGACGATGAAGAAGAAGAAGAGAAATCATCTTGTGTTGAACACTCCATGTTTACACCGAATAACCTCAGCCGCTTTCCCACACTTCTACCATGGACAACTGGAATTGAATCAATTACCATTGGTGCTGCTGCTTGATGATCTCCTCCTTGTTGATGATGATGATGATGCACTGCCCCAATTTGCAGTGATCCTGCTGGTGATGGCCTCAAGTAGTACTGTGGATGATGATGAGAATGATGATGGTGATGATAAGGTTGATGAATAGTGTAATTCAAATGCTGGAATTGATGATGATGATTATGAGGTTGTTGGTATGGTCGTGGAATGGACGACAAAGGCTGAGGCAAAGAATAGAGTCTGCCCCACCTCACCGACTGTGGGAAGTGTAACTGATTTTGCAGTTCTAAATGTGTAAACGGTGTTGGATCTGGTGCATTAGACCTGCGCCTCCAGTCTATGTACAAACGGTGTCTCCCTGACTCACCAACACCGCGTTGAAACGACACGATATCACCTGCATCGAGCTTCTTTTCCTTGACAAAACGACTCCACCCTTTTGTCATCACATAGCTTTGACTACTATTCCAATAAGAGTAGCGGAACCGCCATGGTTTGCCGTTCCGGTCTTCAAAATTCAAAAGAAGCCCTTTCTCGTTGGATGATGAGTCCAAAGGAAAGTACTTCTCTGCGTGTTGCTTTGGTATCACAAGCCTGTTTAACTTCCCTACATCACTTGGGGTCACAACTTTATCAAACATATGCTCTCTCTCAATACACTCTTGACCACCGCCACCACTAGTACTAGTTTTAACAGTTCCATTGTCGTTTCCCAGTGATAGGTCCATTAGCTCTGCCTTGTTGTCAAAATTGAGAGCTGCCTCTTGGTTTTTGTAATCTTGTTGAGAATTTTCGGATGACCCAACCCATAAATTCTCATGTTGAGGAAGAAAATTTCTGTACTTAGTACAAGAAGAAGAAGATGAGGGTGAGGGAGACGGAAAAGGAAGCTTACTTGTCGTCATCATCATCATCATCTCATCCTCCTCTTCTTCTTCATCTCCTTCTTGTAATTCTTCTTCTTTATCACAATACTCTCTTTCTTGTTCTTGTTCTTGTTCTTGCTGAACAAAGTTCATCATCATGACCCACTTCCCTCTTATTTTTCAGCTTCTTATCACACCAGATCTTGAATAATTAATAAAAATGATGGTGGAAAAAAGAAAGTAAGTAAAGGGAAAAAGGTGAGAAAGGACATTAATTATAGCAAAATTAATAGTAAATTACAAGAGCTCACCTGTAAAAGATTTGTTTTCTTGGTGGGGAGATTTTGGTTTCAAGATCTGTGAGGCTAATAGAGAAACAAAAGGGTCGGTGCCTTCTTATTTGACCAAAAGGAGTACTCCAAAACCCTAAACCAGACAAGCCATGGATAATTCATTACAAGAGAGAGCAAGAAGAGTATTGTTATTCTTGTTGTTGTTGTTGTTGTTGACCTAAGAATTATTAAGATACCACTCCACAGAATAAGAGAGAAAGAGTGAGGGTTTTTTCCTTTTCTTTCTTCCAATTATGTTACCTCCCTCGAAGCTTCCCTCTCTCTCTCTCTCTATCTCTCTCTGAATTCTAAGAGAGTGAAGCAGAAATATAATTTTCTTTCTTTCTTACTTTCTTTCTTAGCTTTTTTCAGCTATTAAATTAAAGAAATTAAAGACCCATGAGATTGAGAATTGAGAGAGAACGATTATACGTAGGGGCCCATGAATGATCTGGTTCGGCTCATGTGAGCTTGTCCTTTTCATCATTTGTGGTTTGGTTTATCCCCCTCTCCTCTCTCTCTCTCTCTCACTCGATATATTTATATATATGTTGTGTGCACTAATTAAAAAGACCAAGGACCAAAGGGCAGGCCAGTTGGTAGAGAGAGCAACATATATCTGCTTGTGATCGATCAAGTTCTAAGCACCATTATTGTTATTTTTTTTTTTTACTTTTGGTCTTTCGAATATTAATATAGGCCAATTGTTTTAAGAGAGGGCATCCATGTTCTAGTTAGGTTTCGAGTTTTGACTTTGTTGCCATTGATTGTGTGCTGGTCCTGGAAGTGAGAGAAAAGTTGAGAAAGAAGGCAAGCAGACCGACCTGGCCTGGCGTGGCGGCCTCCTCCTCTATATATATTCTCATTCTCATCCTAGTGGGATAGATTCCTCTATTTTATCATCTACACCACTCAATAGGCCAAACCCATTTTGTGTTACATCCAGAGTATAATTGAGATATAACTCCATCCAAATTCAATTAAAATTCATACACAAAAAAAAAAATAATAATTTAATTTAATTTGTTTCTTATTAATTTAATTTCTGTTCGCAATTCCTTTGTATACCAACAAATCATAATTCATTGTATATGAAAAAAAAAATTTCAATTTTTAAAAAAAAATTAGGTATAATAATGGGGTGAATTCCAATTGAATCCTAACTTGGAAGGATTAGAAGTTGAAAACTCAATTCAAATCATCATGATATTCTTTTACTAAAGTTATCATTACATTTTATTTTTAGAGATGTTGAAAAGAAAAAAAAATTCGGATCTTTTTTATTGATTAAAAAACTAGAATAAGAAGAATTATAAGTATGGAAAACTGTATCAGAATTTCAATGAGACATTTAAATTGTTGAAGTGCATGTCAAACTAAAAGATTTCAAATATTATTATCTTAATAATTGAAATTGACTTTAGTTATTCACTTTTTGGTATTAGACTTTCAACCATCTCAATTACCATTTTAACCTTTTTTTTTTTTTCCCAGAAAAATTAGATATACGCACACTAATTAAAAACAGAGCACACTTTTTTATAAAATTATGGTATTTTTATAAAGGCGATTTTAACCTTTATAATTAGAAATTATTGTTTTTAAAGAATTGTATATCAGAGAAATGGGAAATTCTTCCTAGAAAAATTTTTTAAGTATGAAGGATTCAACTTTCTCACCTCTCCAATTATAAAATCGACATTTGATTATTTGACTAATACTATTTTATTGTTATTTCATATGCTCTTTTTTCACTAATTTCCAGCTTAGAAATTTAAATTTTGCAAGAATTCAAAAACAAATGAATTTTTTAATTTTTATCGATTTTCGTATTTGAAATAAGACATAATTTATAAAATTCAATTCTTTAACATAAAAAGAAATTATTTTTGCAAAAAATTAAATTAAATAAAACTTGATTTGTACTAAAATTACACAAATATATATATATAATTTAAATATTATTAATTATTGTTAAAAAATAAAGATCACTAAAAATTAAAATAAATTGCATTCATTAGTCATTTACAAAATATTTAGAATAATTCTTGCACATGAAATCATGAATTTTCAATTTTATTCAATTAAAATCAATAAATTTTTTTTTTTGTAAACGGAGCTCGAGAAAAATTTATAAATAAAGCACAAGACAATAGGGTATTTACAAAGAAAGATTCTAATTAAAATATATAAAAAAAAAAAGAAGCAAGGAAAATTCAAAGTACAGTCATGGAAAGAAACAATTCAAGAATACTATTTACCCAACTAGGGAATTGCAATGAAGATAAATGTCCATATTATTAAGCAAGTAGCATGTATATAGATTGCTTCGTTTTTGGGTTGTTCGTACAATTGTAGTTGACTGAAATTTGTTTATTAATAAGGTAATTTTATTTAACAAATGGCCAATTGTATGTGTGTCAAACTTAATTTATAGAATAATTTCATAACCCTGGTTTGGTAATTGAAGACCCTTGAAATAGACGAAACATGTGGTTGAATAAGTCACAACTTGTTAGGTATCATAATTACTTAATTATTCCATTTTTGAAGTGTACGTGATAAATTATTGGAAGGTAGTATTGGTACTCTCAAGATAAATTTTAGCACTCGTACTATTATCATCATTTCTGTAATGGATTATAATCTTATCCTTCTTATGTATGTTTTCAGAAAATTTAAAAAAAATATATTCCATAATAAATTTTTATTCATCTCATAAATCATTTTTAATTTTCTAAAATTAAAAAATTCTTAATTGATCTTTTTCTTTTAAATAAGATACAAATACGTGTTAACGATATGACACACTCATTTAAATTTTATTATTTTTATATATTATAAATAAAATAATATCTTTTAATTAAGGATTAAAATCATTTTAGAAAAATAGCAAATAATTTAAAAGCTATGACCTTAAATTAAAAAAAAATATTAATAAATATATTTTAAGTTTTATTAATGAATATCACAGTATAAATTTATCTATGATATCATCGTTTTTTTTTTTAAGTTAGAAGGAATTGTGTTAAAAAAAATATAGTATCACCATTATTTACCATTAATATTATTTTTATTAAAAATTTAAAAATAAAACTATTTTTCAAAAGTATAATGTTGAAATAAAAAAAAATTGTGTCTAGAAAAATTAAAATATATTAAAACAATATTTTTCCCCATTTTTTATAAGAGTTAATAAAAATAAATATGAAAATTATTAAATACTATTTTACTTTTAAAAATTTAAAAGTTATTTATGAAGTCAGTAAATAGGGAATGCTAATTTATTTTTGAGAAGTTCTCTTTACAGTATACATGAGAATAAGACAAGAAAGCATTATAGTCAATTACATAGATAAAGATATTAATAGGAGTGCTAAAAACGTTTTGGGAAGTGTCAATATGGCCTATGATTATCCAAATTTATATAGAAAGAAACAGTGCTATATATGGCTAATTAATCTCTATGTAGATTCTCACTTCTTAACCACCAATGTGATTATCTAATGGTCCCCTAAGAGATATTAATCAAGTTAATAAAAATTTGAAATTTCTAATACAATAAATGAATTTTATAGGATGGATTAACGAGGAAATTACAGAATTAATAACTTACTGATTGAATATATATTTCATAGTATACGAAGGAATTGATATAAAAAGGAAAGTGTATTCCTTTAAATGATATAAGAATTTATGGTCTTAATTATGCTGAGAAAAACAAATTTCTAACTGGAATCTTTAAAAATATCCTTAATTATTGTAAACATTAAAGAAATGAGAACAAATTAACTCAACTTACTGTCCACAAAACCTTATATATATATATATATAATATAAAGTTTCAATTAAACTACTCATCAATAACTATAAATGGATGGATATTAATTATTTCTTGATGATTTGATTAAAGATTTAGAGGTTCAATTGATATAATACTCCCTCTGTTTTAAATTAATAGTCATTTTTTGAGAGTGCACATATATTAAAAAAGTTATTTAATTATCATAATTATAAATTAAAAAGACTAAAATATCCCGTTTTAATTTTGATGCAAGAAATAAAAGTAATTAATCTGAATATTTAATAGAGAGATAAAGTTGAAAAAAAATAATAAATACTTTTTTGAAATTTTAAAATGACAAATATTTTGAAACAAAATAAAATTTCTAAAAAGACGATTATTTTAAGACTGAGAGAGTATTAATTATCATTATTACTATATAAATTGATAAATGTTAGTGAATATTATTGACATTAAAGTTGGTTTATTATACGTACATCACTAGTCGGCAGTAGGTGGATGTGGGTATTGATTTAAGTGGTCCTGTTTGATCCTCCACTTTATGGGTTTTGACAGAAGCTCCAGGCACAATATATATCGTTTGTTGTACTGATAGATAATGACAATCTTCACTCTTCAAAAATCAGAATGGTTGATGACTAGATTCTTCATCCTTAGTCAATACACATAATAATTAACTAATTCCTTGTCTCTGCTCATCAGGATCAAATTATTAGTTATTACTACTTAATTAAATTTTGATTAGTAAACAAGTTACAGTTATCTTTGTTGATTTTGAATTATAGTTAAGTCACATGTGCATTAATCTTTATATATCCATATATTCTCATAGATTTCTTAGGGAGCGGAAGAGGGAGTACTGGCTTATTGGGAGAATTTCAAAAGTCCAATTGTCATAGTTATACTTTTTGTCTTACTCATCATATATACCTCTCAAATTATAATAAAATTAAGCCACTCTTTCTTTTTTTTTACTTGGTCTATAATTTTCAATATACCCAAAAACAAATAACTCTCCGTCCATAAATTTAACTCTAAATTACTATAAATAGAAGTTTATTGATGCTTCTTATATATATTCTGAAAATAAAATAAATGAAATGAAAAGAAATTTTAGCTAACATTTTTTTTTTTTGTTATCTCTTGATCCCCACACTTAATTTTGTACCAAGACAAAGTTATAGATTTACAGCTTCTTCTTTTTTTTTTTTTTTTTGGGATGAGGGGATTGTTTCATCTTCAATAAAATCCCTTATTAGGTACTATTTTATGTGCAGTAAGTAAACTAAAGAAGTTCTACTTTCTAAAAAGTGAAAATTTTTTATTTGTTTAGTAGCTATTATTCAAAAAAATTTCTTTAAAATATGTTGTTTATTTCCTGAATTTGAGAAAAATATACTTTCTTAGAAAAGTTAAGGAAATTAGACTTGCTTAATTAAAATTGATAAAAATTGACATATTTACCTTCTATTAAGTATAATTAAATAAATAGGATAAGATTTTATTTTTTATTATTATTAAGTCAAATAAAAAAATTATTTTCTAAGAAATTTATTTCTCATAAAATAATTTCCCATATAATACACTTTTTAGGAAATATATCTTACAAGAAGTATATCAAATGTTAAATTACAAGTTGCAATCATATTTTGATTTTGTCACGATGAACTTCCTGCAACTTAAATATTATAAAAACTAATTATCGAAAATTCTTGAATTTTTATTGCTTTTGTAATTATATTATAAACTTTTATTTTTAATAAATTTAAAATATTTTGAAATTATTAAAAGACACACTCTCCTTTGAGAAAAAGAGAAAAAAAAAGGTACCTTTCTTTTCTCCTCCCCCAAACAGCACGCCCGATGCCTATTGAGTTCTTCACCTTCTCGCCAAATTGGGTCATCGTTGCTGCATCATTTTATTTTATTTATTATTTTTTTTTTTTTTGTAATTTCCAAAGCTCCATTTCCAATTTCTCGTTTGGCTATATATCTCAAGTAAGTAAAACAATTCCTTTACCTTCTGAGTTTCAAGTAGTTATGCTCTTCTTGTTTTTTTTTTTAGTAATAGATCATTTTGATATTAATTGAAAGTCAAAACAGTTGGTTCCTACAAGGAAGAATAAGGTATTTCCTTCTGTCTATTTGCTTGTGAAATTAATATTGATATTGCTTGTTGCGCCCGCATGCGTTGAAATGATTTTTTGCAGTGAATATAATGAAGACTTAATTATAAAATAAAATAAGAAATCAATTATTAAATGATTGTTTAGTCACATTTATAGAAAAAGAATAGTATTGATAATGATATAATTTTGTAACGTTTTTAAAATATGAAACCCCATAGAAGATAATTATAATACGGTGCAAATAAAAATTTTAGTTATTTATTTATGAGACATTTTAGTCTACATAAATTTTTTAATGCATATGTGACCCCACTAAAAAAATTTTATGTCTGGTCTACTAATTCTATCACATATTAAATTTCAAATAAAATTAAATCTAAATTTGTTAATCTTACATATATAAACTTATTTATTTCATTGTATAACATGTGAAAAATTAAATAATAAAATATTCTTTGTCAATATCGCATAATTTCATGCTTAATAACTTAAATTTTAAGCAAAAACTAACAAATTTAGGTATGCCAAGTTGGCAAATTCAGGTCTAATTTAACATAAAATTAATTAGATTGATGATAGGATTACAAATATTTAAAAGTTTATGTATGAAAATGTCAAAATTAAAAATTCATACAAAAAAAAATTAAATATTTTTTTAATTAAGCCATATCATAGAAAGCGTCGAGGAAAAACTTATCCACGACACATGTTTTTACCCATTTCCCATAAAATGTGCGTGCTTAAAAAAAAAAATTCATTTTTTATATAATTTATACGGTATGTCATATGAAAAAGCTTCTAAAAGTTGGTAAAATGGCTATGTGAGGATTTTTTTTTTTTTTTTTTGCCAAATGCTATGTGAGGGATTTAAATAGTAAAAAATCAATTTGAATAAATGAAGTTGCGTTGATTATTATATTAATTGAGCATGAAGGATATTAGCACTGCAAGAAATACTGGAATTTACAGCAACTATTTTTATTAGTACTGCTAAAAGTATAGAAATTATTGCTATACACTTATCGTAATAAATATAAGTTGTTGCATTCTACCATTAAAAAATTGGAGTAACAGGTTTTTTGCAATAAAAATTATTTTGCAGCCAGAAAAATATTAATAGCAAGATTCTATGGAATATTTGGTGTCAACGAAATAGTAAATTATGGAAGCAAGATTTCATGGCAGCAAAGCAGACCGCGTTTACTGCAATTGAACTTTTATGTGATTGGAATGCTGCAAAAAATCTAGCTCAAACTTTAGTTTCTAATCCTTCTGCCAATAATGATTAAGATCGATGGAAGAAGCCTCCTATGCCATTTCTTAAGTGGAATATTGATGCAGCAATATTCCATGAACAGAAAAAGGTAGGAGTTGGAATGATTTTGCATAATCTTAATGGGGACTTCATAGCTACTGCTACTATGTGGTTTGAAGGTTTATTTCAAGTCTGCGAAGTTAAAGCCATGGATTTATGAGAAGTTCTGGTTTGGATCAAGGATAATGGAGCTCAAAATGTTATCTTCGAATCCAATTCTCAAGTAGTGATCACGAATGCTATAAAAAAACGTTATTCAATGGCAAATGAATTTGATTATATTATTTTATATTGTTTACATCTTTTAAATCAAAGTACTTCTTTTTCGGTTGTTTTTGCTTAAAGGCAGGCTAATAAATTAGCTCATAGGTTAGCTAGATTTTTTATTTTTCATGCTACTCCTATGTATTGGAAGAAGCTCTTAAGTCTCATCCAGCTTTTATTAATATTTGATATTTTGCAATAACGAAAGTTTGCATTTTCTCTCAAAAAAAAATATAAAATAATTTAATTAGTGTATATATAACATTATTCTATTAATTCCGTTAGCATTTTACACTTCCACGAAAAAAATACAATAAGATGTTGGTTCAAAAATAATTAAGCAATTCAATATTACTTTTAAAATTTCTAAACTCAAATGTCTTCGTGTAATAAGTGTATAGCAAATGTTCATTATATGATAATTTCATTGGCAAAGATATATCATAAATTTTGTTATAAAATAAGTACAACAAAAGATATCTTTTATTTTTAAAAAAAAATTAAAAATTAAATTATTAATCAATATTATCACAATCCAAAATGTTTCAACAAAAAACCGCGAGGAGTATGTTTTTATGTTTTGGGCCACACAGATGGAGACACGTCGACTAACACTACACTTGTTATATTAATATTATTATCGATTTTATTACATCATCCCCTCACAAGTTACAATATAAAAATTATAATAATTTCTTTATTTTTATATAAACTTCATATAAACAATCAGCAGCGAAGCAAAGTTTATAAATTAATTATGGGGCGAATTAATAATAGTTAAACTCAATTTAAGGTAGTCTTTGGAAAATGGGTGAAAAGTGGGAGACAGAAAAATAAGAAGGAAAAATACTTTGAAATTTATAAATTTTAATTTTTTTAATATTTTAGCACAAAATTCAATGAATTTTCTATCGATTTTCCTTTCAAATTGGGAAGAAAATGAATGGAAAATTTATTGAATTTTGTGCTAAAATATTAAAAAAATAAAAGCTCACAAATTTAAAGGTATTTTCCTTTCTTATTTTCTTTCCTCCCATTTTCCAAACAAAGCCTAAGGGTCAATGATTAAGTTTATTAAGATTAAGAGAGGCAATTGTCCTTTTGTAAATTGATAATTTTAATAACTTACAAAACATTAGTGCTAAAATGAATTTTCCTAAAAAATAAGGGGGCAATTGCCCCCTTCTCTATAATGTGGCTTCATCACTGCAAATGATCATATAAGAATATCTACCATTTATCTCTTTTAATAAACTAAAAAAATAAATAAGCAGCACAACCATTTCTACAATTATGAATTATACGCTAGCAAAATTAAAATAGAAAAAATTAAAAAAATAATTTTTGTAAAAAATAAATAGAGCTTTACACTTAATAAACTAAAATTAGTTAACTTATATTTTTATTCTTATAAAAGCAAAGTAATATAAAATATAATATAATATTTTTGTACAAATATATTAAACCATGTAAAATAATAAAAAGATGATATAAATAATAGTGGTAAGTTTAGCATTTTCCAAAACATATATAAATAGCATCAAATCACCATTCTTACATAAATGCAATGTATAGTAATCGCCCTTGCACGTTTTTTTTTTTTTTTTTTTTTTAATTATTATTATTATTTTTTTCAGATTTGGCATTCTGCATTTCCATACGGTAAATGCTAATTATTTAGCTAAACTCATTGATATTTGGTTTAGTGTTATTAGATTTTTTTTTTTTTTGAATTAGCAAATAAATCTTTATCAAGTCTAATTAACTAAAAATATATGCGTTAAACCAACACCTACATTTGTGATTAAATTTTCTTTTATCATGTATCGACTTTAGATTTATATCTAAATTAAAATATATATTTTATTACTAGATTAAGTTTGCCTGTGTATTTCTTTATAATTACTAAGATTAATTACCATATTTCAATTATAAATTTAGATATTCATTTTTTTTTTTTTTGCGACGAAAGATAAATCTCATAATGAATGATAGTTTTATTTTTAATAAAATGATTCAATTTACCAAAAAGAAAAAGCGGCACATTTTTTGTTCAGAGAAGCTACTTTTTGCATGTTTAATATTAATATATCTGAAGATAGATAAAAATAAATAAAAAATAAAAGGACAAACGAGGCCATTTACCGGCCGAATTCACCAGAAATTTAAAGGCTGTCAGAATTGCACCAGCAAATTAACGGCTGATGGTCTATAACAAAAATAAATCAAGCAAACAGCGCCTTTATTTTTTTTTATTTTAGTATTTATTTTTAAAGTGATTTCATTTCAATTTACTATTATACTAAAATAATCGTTGCATTTTCATTATAAGGTTTTTTGAATTTAATTAATACTCAATCCGTTTCAAATATGTTATTTATTTTATTTTTTCATACAGTTTAAAAAAATTATTAATTATTTATTAATTTATAAATTTTATTATATTTTTTTATTTATACCCTTATATATATTTATTTATTACTAGTTTTATTATTAATTTTAAGAATATATATTTTTTAATTAATAAGAGTATTATTGGCAAATATCTTTATTTATTTTTAAAATATAAAAATATTTTAGAATATTATAAAAATGAAATGGACGAGAGAGTACTGCTTAGGGATAAAACATTGTTAATGGGATTGAAATATAATATTTTTTACGAAAATCTTTAAGTAAAAGAAATATCATATCTCCTACATTTACACATGTTTATGGATCTAACCATTGATCTAAATTAATGAAGAAAATTACAAGCCGAGCAAGCAAAAATTTAAAAAATTAAATATTTTTCAAACCCAAACTTGACTCATGAGTAGATTTACCTACTCGAAGTAAATCTTTGACTACTTAATTATTAATCAAACAATTAAAATTATAACTCTAATTCTCATAGTATTATATTTATCATTATGTTACCATATTAATTATATTTCTTTTACCAGTGAATTTTTAATTCAAAAACACTAAATTTTTTAAAAATTATGATTTCAAATTTGAATTTCATTATTTCAATCAAAATTAGATTAAAAAAAATATATTTCCTTTTGGTAAGTGTTGCAGCATGAAATTATGTGTGTGTATATATATATATATATATATATATATATATATATATATATATATATATATATATATATATATATATATATATATATATATAATAGTTGGGGGAATGTTAAATTTTGATCTGAATACTGGCCAAATGTTCAATGTATGGTTCTAGTCAAATTTTGGTCCAATCAGCCTCTTAAAACTTTTAATTTTAATCAATTTGAAGTCTACTCCATTAATCCATTAATTATATAAACACTATTAATTTAATTTGCTTAAAAAAATTTGAGGAGTCTTAACACTATTAACTGCTCCATTAATAAAAAAAAACTGAAATTCATTTTTTCTAGATGGGCTAAAAGATATAAAGTGAACTAATATTTTGGCCTTTCACATCAATGATGAAGTGTGAGTAGATTTTGCTTTTGCATATCGGTATTATAATGTATGAAAGGATATAAAAATTAACGTGTATTTTTAAAATTATTATGATTTTAAAATTATATATATTATTTTTAAAATTATATATATTATTTCTATGTCCCTATATATTTATACGTATGTTTATACATTTCAAAAAAAAAGTCTCAAATTAACCTCAATTAGAAGTTTAAGGGTTGCTTTCATTAAAACTTAATTAAAACCTTACGTTGAATATTTGGCTAAAATTCAGATCTTAAATTGAACATTTCCCACAACAGTTTGACAACTCAAATTAATATATATATATATATATATATATATATATATATATATATATATATATATATATATATATATATATATATATATATATATATATATATATTGTAATTATAGTTATACACAAACAAGTAGTAAGTAACAGTTACCAAGAATTTCCGAGGAATTATCATGAGTTAACATCAAAGGCGCAGAGTAGTAGAGAGGGGTTTGTGAGATGTGGGGCAGTGGCACGCTTTTTTTTTAATATAGTATATAAAAGCTAAAGCCTATCAAAACCCTATTGGCGACCTCCCCTCTTTCTCTTTCTCTTTCTCTTCATTATTATTATAAATAAGCAGAGGATGAGAGGTCCTGAACATTGAATCCCTCCCTCGCCAGTTATACTCACTGTCTGAATATTTTTAAAATATTACAAAATTATGCTTTTAATTTGATAATTATATCATGTTTAGGCAACTGTTACGTACCCTATTGGCACAGGGCTACGAGGTTAGGACCACAACCTACAAACCCAACAACAGAACTTGCTAAGACCCAGTTGGCGGTTATCTTGTTCTATAATTCTTGCTCTGCTCTGGCATTTTGTCTTCTTTGATTGCTAGTGGTGACTCAAAATTTTAGTCCAGGGAAAAAAAATTCATAGTACAAATTATTTTTTTTTATAGAATTATATATAAATATATAATTCAATTAAAAAGTTCTTACTATTAGAAAGTTAAAAATTTCAGGAGATAAATATAAAAAATATATATATAAATTTAAGATAAAAAATATGAAAAAGATAAAAATTAAGATATAAAATTAAAAAAATTATGGTTGTCCCCCCATTTAGCCTAATTGTATATATATATTTTTCAATCCTCTTTTTTTATTTAATTATCTAAATTCATCATATTACTTTGATTTATGTATTATATACTAAAATCTTAATTATGAATTTGGAATAATTGATATATTTTACTTTTATCATCTATATACGTGGGTGGTTGTAAATTATACAATACAATTTACATATGTTAACATTCGTTTTTCAATTCCTATATTTTTATTTATACTTTACTAATTCTTTTTTCAATTTTGTAATTTTAAGATGAATGACAAATGAATCATATATTATTAATTTAGGACGGAGGAAGTACTCAATTATATATAAGATTAATTGGATAGACATTTAAAATATAGTATCTGTTTGCGCCGATGATCATTTCATATAATATAATTGCCTTATAAATATATACCCAAACACACACGTATTAGAGGGAACAGTGAACAAATAATTAAAATAAGTTTGAATTTGTATCAATAATGTATATACCACTTTGATTTATCTGTACTGATCGAAATTAATGAAGTGAACAATTAGAGTAAGGAACAAAGTAGTCATTTTAATTAGAGGCCGGGTAAGCAAATTAAAGCACACGCTTGCAATGACTGTATAATTGGTGTTTATGGATTTGTAGGTATAGTGTCCCACGCACAGGGACATATAATATAGAATTAAAAATGCTGATTAATTAATTAATTTAATAAGAAGAGGGAATTAATTAGTATTATAAATAAATAATATTTATTTATTACTTGTTAAGTAGTATAAGAAGAATCGAGGAAGGGTCACTATCAACTAGTTGGCATCCCTTTCATGAGGATGATAATGGTAACAACTGTCATGCCCCAGAGTCTAGGACTGACTCTGTAGCTTAGATTGCTACACATAATTCATATGTGGGGGGGGGGGGGTGTGGGGGGCTACATATATAATAATAAATTAATAATAAAAATATTTATATATAGTATTATATATAATATACGTGCTACTAGCTGAGATATATTTATTATTATTATTATTTGAAAAAAAAAAATTATTATATATACGAGGGAATGGGAGGGACTATTACAGTGGACCCATGTGTAAGGAGAGTGGGGCACATGCAAATCAACCAGGTAGCTGAAAAGGAACTTAGAAATAAGGGCGAGGTTACCCAAATAATTCCTTTTCAAATATTGCCATAAATTGTGGGGGCTACATCACTTGCACCATTGCCCCTCACCAGCTATTTTGTATTTATTTTTTGATATTTATAAATATATTTGTCTACAATTGCAGACTCTTTAATTCACAGCAGCAGTGGAGCGGCCTTTTCTTCTTCTTCTTCTCTTCTTCATCTTGTTCTTCCTTTTTTTTTTTTTTTTCCATTCTTTTCAAGTATATGTATAAATAATTATAAGAACCCCACTCTAGTAGTAGTCTACTGGCTGAGCCCTCCCTCCCAGTGCTGGCCCTCTCAGAAACCGTTGAGCCTCTCTGGCTGTTAAGTCGCTTTCGTTCTTCATTAGATGACACATAGCCCCGTAGCTAGCTTCCCCCCACCTATATTTTATTTATTTTTATTTCCATGTTGTTTTGTGAGTGAGTGAGTGTGTGGTACCAGTTTGATATAAATCTCTTTGCTTTTTAGCCTTTTCTTTCGCTATATAAAAATTATAATCCTATCTCTCTGCCAACATCTTTATAATCCTATTCCTTCATTTTGTTCCCAACTAGCTCCGTTGCAAGAATGGTTACAATTTAATTATTAATATTGTATATACGAAATACCTAGGTACTGCCATCAGCAATTGCTATAGCATTATAGCTCCTTACACTGTAGCAATATCATATTTGGTAGTTCTAAATTATTTTGGATGTATTTTATATATATATATAAATGTATTTTTTATACCCTTTCGATAATTTTATATGTTATTTGTGTAATCAATCCAAACAAAACTCTGATAGTAATTAAGTCATATTTAATTGTAATATTTTTAATATATGATGTAAACATATGCAATTTATGTAATTTTGCTTATTTATTTTTTGTAATTCATATGTATTTTATATAACTATTTATATAATTATAATTAAGTGCCATTAAATGTGGCTCTGCTACAATATGTAGAGAAACAACATTATTGTTATTGCTCTTTATGCCGCTTAGCGCCATCCATTAATAGAGGAGTCATAAAATATACCCAGTGAGATCACACACATATGTTACAATAAAAATTTTTAATTACTTAAATTAAATTAAAATTTTTTAATTGTACTATTTTATAATTGTCCTCGACACAGTTTTATATCATGAAAACACTATAAAGTTATCTCATTAATGTTAACAAAAATATCTTTCTGTATATATAGAATTACTTTTAGACGATATTTAATAATTAAGAAATAGAATAATTATTTCATATGAAATAATTATTCTAAAATTTGGTTCAAATTTTATACAATAATACTAATTTCATGAAATAACAATTTTACAATTTTTATGAAATACATATTTTATAAAAAATTTAAAAATTGGTATTTTTTAGATTATGAATAGAGTATTTATATTTTTACTTTTAAAAAATATTAGCAAGTTCAAATTCACTACTATTACTTTTTTTTTAGATTTTTATTTTTTAAATTTTAAGTCAAAAATTTTTTTTATTTATTAAGCAATTAAATTATTTCTTAAATAAAATTTGGTAAAATTATATTTAATTTATTATTAATAGTGAAATTAATTTATAAGAATATTATATTTATTTATGTGAATAAAATATTTATTTTATATTATGAATCAAATTATAAAATTTAAATAATTATTTTATTTTTACTTTATTTTATTTTTTAAAAATAATTATTTTATTATTTATATATTTTATTTCACAAAGGAAACGTAATATTAGTTCTATTATTAATCTTTAGACATGACGTTTTAGTTTGTCTTTTAGTAAAACAAATTATAAAGTGGTAAATTTAAAGGGACATTAAAAATATATACACTGAGAAACTTAAATTTTCTTTGACATCAATGTATTTTTTGATGTGATATTTATTTTGTCTTTTATACAAAATTACTAAACCATAAGTTTAGTAAAGAATTTCCCATGTATGAGTGGAATGCACTAACCAAAATATTTATATATTCTAAAGAATTTACAATTTTCAGCGGAAGTCACGTGACTCTACTCAAATGTACATAGTTTCGCCCCTACAATTCATATCCAAGAAAATTTATAGCTACTCTTGATATATACATAACAATCTATTTATACACCAAATTAATCACTAATTTATATTTAAAATTTTATTACTAATATACTCATTATTTCATAAGTATAAAGAGTCAATATCCTCTTTACATCTACTTATAATTTCCTATTAGATTTGATAGGTACACTAGGTATAACTAAATATTTTAAATACATATGTACTTTCTAACCATTCTTTATTTTTTTTTCTCGCGAAACCAAAATAATTGTATCAAATATTTGATCATCTCAATTGATCCTTCCTAGCTCAATTAGGGAATATTCTTTCATGTATCAAATGCATAAATTGTAATAAGATATTTTAGTTATTATGACTCTTTTATCTTTTTATTATGATTTTTTTATTTATTTTTTATCTGGTAAAAATATACCGATACATTTTTTTATTCTATATATTTTTATCTTATTTGATTGATATATACATTTAATACAGGCAAGATTTAGCCACCAATATCAAATCAATAATGGTAATAGTAATTAAGGGTAAATGACTTTTAAAAATACCACAATTTAAGCTTTATTTGGTATCAATAACTTCCATAAAGAAGCAATGGATCTACTATTTGAATATCCTAAACCATAAAATATTATCATCAATTTAGTATAAGATATTAAAAAAGATCACCCTCTATCATGTAATATAGTATGTTTTTGTTAAGTATTCCCCTTTTCTGATATTTAAAAAAAAAATTCCATAAGACTTTTATTAAAAAAATTATAAACTTTTATGAAATTTAATATAATTAAGTCATTTACAATTGAATTGCATGCATGTATATATATTACAAATTCATTTATACTAAATAATAAAGTTAATTATAATTTTTGCGCCAGTTAAATATAGTCATTTCCTATTAAATTATATTTGACTAAATTACGTTCTACTATATTATCTTGCCGTTGTTATTATTCCTTTGGATATTACTATCATCCATATCATAATCAAAGAAAAACCATGTTTTATTAAATTTGGAAATTAAGTATTACATTATTCCCATAAAAATATATATAATTCTAATTAATAACCCAGGGATATAGTATGCCCATTTGCTAGCTATGTTATCCTATGGAGTTAATCCTATTTTACTTTTTTTTTTTTTTCCAATGAATGTGAAATCAGCAAGTGTGAACTGAGAACATGCAAATCCTTTTTGGGCTTTGTTTTTGTGATTTATTGCCTTTTGTTTTAAACTTTAAGTAATAATTTATATTTGGCAAAAAAAAAAAAAAAGTAATAATTTATGTGTAAAATTATCAATGAGATAATTGAACACTTTTCATACCACATATGATTATCATACTGTCCAATGAGGTCTATCTAATAATAAATGATTACTATTGACGCTGCCATCCAAATTCACACCAGTGATTTAACAAATCTTTAATCAATTAAATTTTATTTTTATTGATATTAATAAAATTATCTTTAAAATTATAATATTAAATTTCAATTAGAGGAAGAATAATAATTAAAAAATAATCTTTCGTGTGAAGACTATTTATGTTTTATTTTTTTTATGAATATAAAATATAAAAGTGAGAAGTAAATTTTTTTATGGATAATTTATATTTCAGTAAATTTTTTTATGGATAATTTATATTTCATTTATTTCAAAATTTTAAATGATAGTGTTATACCTAATTTAATTAAACTAAATTAATAATTCAAGAATAGATTGGTATAAATGAAAAAAATAATTACTTTAACTTATAATTTATAATAATGGTGATTGTAGTTAAATATAATATTCTATTACGATTATTAATGAAAATTATTTATATTTATAATCATATAATATTGTAATTTTTCAAATATAGTATTAAAATAAAACATTAATATAAATATAAAATAATAAATCATACTTAGCAGTAAATAATAATTACTATTCGACTTTTTTAATGATACTTTTTACATAAGTTTGAATGAAAATCAACAAACGCATATTAGATGCTAAAAATAAAACTTGCATTTCAAATTAAATTATCGGCCAAATAATAAATAAAAAAATAAAAAACCAAAAAAACTAAAGAAACCACCAAAAAAGAAAAAAGTATATAAAAGAACATCAGAATTGTTCAAAACAATATAATAAATTTAAATATTATTAAACAATAAAAATTAAGTAGAAGAACAAAATAAAAGAAAATGGTCCATCCAAGAAAAAATAAAATTTTTTAAAATGAAAATAGAGTCTCTCTCATACTCTGGAGGAGGAGAAAGGGTGGCCCATTAATTTTAAATCATTAATTAATCATTAAATTCCAAAATTATCATTCTAAATATGTATTGTGTTTATATATTTGAGAATTCAAATACTTAAAAGTTAACTTTTTTTTTTTTCGATTTCTCAAGATATCATTAGGTTTAATCCATGACTAATTTTTCAAGATACTGTTGAGTGCAGAATAAGAATATCTTTCAAACTAATTTTTTACATTCACAAAACTCAAACTCGAGATTTTATTTAAATGATCTAACATCCTTTTCGCTAGATCAATTGGTGATTTGTCTTAAAAGTTAACCAACCGCTCATTCAAATGAATTTTACAAGTGACACAAGAGTTTGCCATGGCTGCCCCTGCCCCCCCACTAAAATCCCTTAAAAGCAGCTGCAAAACACTTTGATAACGATTTGGAAAATGCATGCAAACCATTATAGTGCAATTAAATCCCAAATTATCACCTTCCAATTTTCTGCATATATAGGCAGAAATTTAATTTCAATTGGCATGCTCAATACTTCTCTTGTTTCTCTTTTATTACCTTACATTAATGGCTACTTAGGGGCTTTCCCATAATTCTTTGTTTCGCCTTTTCTATATGATAGATACAGGCTCCTAAAAGCAGACCAATTAAACCTACCATTCCATCACTTTCAGTCCCTACATTAATTACTTAGGGCTTTTAGCCTAAATTTATCCTGTACAGTGTACATGCGGTATATATACCGGTCTATGTAATTAATTCCTAATTAGTAATAACAATACCACGTATACAGTTGGTTAATTATGAACAAAAGTATCTCTTTAGTTATAAATTAATTTGTATATGTTCATTATAGCATTTTTAATAAAGAGTATTTTTTTTATATAAATAAATAGTATCTTAATTAATTTTTGAATTCGAAGAGTATAATTTTTTAAATTCAATAATTTTTTTAAATTTTAAATTTTTTTTTCATAAAACATTAATAATTTTAGTTTTTTCCTCCTTTTAAAATAAGTTAGAGAAGAATTAATAAATATCATGTACAGTGATACATAAAGATCTACAAAAGTTGTCTCAAGCGAGCCCTCAACTCGTCAAACTTGGAACCCAGATTAAGTAATGAGTCCTTCTCGACATAGGTCACTTAATAGATTTTAGATCTGCCCTCCTAGTCTCCAAATTGCATACAAATCGACAATGACAATTCACGATTTTCAACCATATTTTTCACTTTCGAAATTATAAGAAGTACTTTCTCTATTACTTTACTAACATTTGGATACTTAGTGATCCTATATTTCGGGGGCTTGCTGTCTAAGACAATCTCATATAAATACTTTCAAGCACTCCATTGCACATATTATATATTTTAAACACTTTAAACTTTACATTCTCTCTAATTAAAGCATATTCTAACTTAAATTAATATCGGAGTGCTTAATCAAACAAGTTGTCTAGACATTCTAATTCTCTATTTTTCAAATTCAACGAGTTTGGATTACATATAATGAGATATCAAAGTTACCCACATCACTTAGAAAATTGTATTTAAAATTTAAAATAATAATTTACTGTTTATTTTAAATTTAAATAATAAAAAATCCATTGAACTTTTATTTTCTTGAATTAACTTTTATTTTTATTGTAAAGAGTTTGAGAGCATATATAAAGTCAATTGGAGATACTCTTAAAATATTAGAATTATAATTTATAAGAACTACTACATACATATTTTTACAATAAAAATAATTTATTAAAAATAATTAATTATAATTATCTCGACTCTTATTTTTTTTCAGTTTTTTCTAATTTATATAACACACATTATTAAACGGGGAATAATTATGATATATAATATATTAAATATAAATTATTATACTCTTAATGGTCTTTATGTTTAGCATCGATAATTATAGTTCAGTAAAATTTCATCAAATAATCGTATTTTTCAACCATCAAATATCATCATTAGTTATTCATCATTATTAAACTCTATTAATTATTAGCTATATATTGCGATTTGCGAATAATCAAATTAATAAACAAATCTTTCAATAAAAGAATCTTAATTAATTGAAATTTTGAGTTGGAATTTCAATATATATATATATATATATATATCCTCAAGGTATAGTACTAGCTAGTAGCTTATTTATTATGTACTACAAGTAACTAGCAATTCTTGTTATGTTTCTTTCACGCCCCAATACAGACTGCCAGGCCTTTATAATGCCAGATAATGGTGGTCCTGTCAAATGTGCGACCTGTAGTGTGTGCATATATATACACATAAATATCTGTGGAACCCCCAAAACGTGAATCAAAGATTAAAAAAGTCTACACCCTAGCCAACCATTTTGCATATGTCCAAATATTATGAGAGTGCATCTGCACCCTCGCCAGCTCAGCTCTCCGTCACATTATCAAATAACATGGAATAAAATTAAAATAAAATAATTATTTTAAACGAAATATATAATTTTGTTTTATTTAAATTTTAAATCAAAATAATTATGTCATAGAATAACAATTTTATAATTATGAATTTCAGTTGAAATTATAAATATATAATAATTTTTGTTATACATATATTTTTTAAATTTATGAAATATAATAAATTTTATAACAATAAATAATATTACTCCAAATTCTTTTTTTTTGCCCAAAAAAATATTCATTTATGAAAAGGGCTCTAAGAATTATTCAAAATACAATACAAATAAACACATGTCCAACTAAGATAAAATAAAATTACCCTTTAATAGAGTTTGAACAATTGGCTTCAATATTATTCATACTATCATTAGTATGAAGTGATTAATTATTTTAAATAATGAGTAATGACTCAATTGCAAAAGAAAATAAATAAAATTATAAAAATCCAATTATTTGTAGAGTCAAAATATTATTTTTAAGTTTATATATGCGAATATTTTGAATATATTAATTTCATATTAACTTATAGTTTCATTTTTCATAAACTTAATAAATTAATAATTTTAATATTTAATAATTTTTTAATTTATTAAATATATTAATTATTAAAAGGTCTACTCTATTATAAAACTTGTCTTTCAATGTATAGTTTTGGGTTAGGGTAAGCTATAGGCAATGAAAGTGAAATTTTATCCTGGACACGCCAGTGAATGGACGGCCCCGACCACCTGATAATATGACTTTATCCTGATATATATGTGATGAAAGCATGATTTTCACATGCACTTTGAAAATATATATATATATATATATAAATATGTACACATATTTATAACATGGGTAAGGTGTCGGCGTGGGGTACCCTCTAAAATATGGGTTAGTGATACGGCAGGTGATACACTCCGACCATACCCTCTTTTCTTTATCTTCACAAAAATCTTTCATGTAAGCGTGGACTACCTCATATCCAAGTATTATTATTATTATTATAACCAAACTATATATAAAAAAAAAATATTTTATCTGTTTTAAAAAAAGTTATTCATTCTCTTTTTTTTAAATGTTTCAAAATATTTATTTATTTTAAAAATAATTATAGCTATTTGTCTATTTTATTCTTATTAATTAAAATATGTGTATTTTTAAAATTAATAATAAAAATAGTAATAAATGAATATATATAAAGATATAAGTGAAAAAATATAATAAAATTTATGAGTTAAAAAATAATTAACGATATTTTTTTAAACTGTATAAGAAAAAAATTAGACAATCTTTCCAAATTGGAAAAAATAATAAAAAAAAAAATGTCAATTTCTGGCTTCAACTGTATATAAGACTTCAAATTGAGTTTGGATTCTATGAGCCTGAAAAGGAATTTGGACGATGAAACTTGGAAAAGATGAAGTCATTATCTTATTAATTATCTCATGCAAGATTGAGAAGCCTTAACTATACACGGCCCCTCACTGAAAATAAAATAAAATAATTTTGTTTTATTATTATATATAGTTGGAGGGAGGCTCATTAATTTCAAAATTAGAACTTTTATTTATTGCTTTCATGCACGGGCTAAATTAATTTTAATTTGTTACTAATTAATTTTAATTTTTATTTCAGTTATTCATTAAAATTTGATAACTGAAATATTAGTATGACGCTAAAAATATAATAATAAATTAAAATTATGTGATTTTATTATTAAATTAAAATTTGATTACCAAATAGTATCTCACTAGCCATCTGTTATTATTAAGATTAACATATAGAGACTAACATATATATATATATATATATATATATAGGATTAACAATTAACTAATATATGAGTCAAATTTATTATATATGAATCCATTAAAAAAATATATTATTATATGTATTAATATATATAATCTTAATTGAGACATATATAATATAATGTGCGAAAAAATGTTGAGTTGATATAAATTAAAAATCTTAAATATTTAAATTATATATATATATATATATATATATGAGTTTTCAATAACTATAGTTTTATGGGTAATCACCGTATTTAATAACATATTTCATTAAATCTTTTTTTTAATAAATATGATCTTAAGGATATCTAATAGTCTTTCAAAGACTTCACTAATAATAAATGAAAGGTAATTAACAACTAATTTTTGTGCGAGAATACGCATTACCTATTGATTAATTTTTTCAATACACTGAAGGGTCAAACTAAAACCAACGACAAAATTTAGCCGACATAATTTCAATATCCTTAAAATTGGACATGCAATTAATTTTGCAAAGGAGATATCCATTTTTTAATTACTATAGTTAGATTGTACAACAATATAAATTTTTACCCAAAATGTTCTTTCTTAATTTCATAACTAATTAAATAGATATTCACGTGTTTATAATCAAAACTTAAAATATCTTTATGAATATAATTATAAAATATAAATATGTCAATATTTTCTAAAATATATAATAAATAAAATTCAAATTCTCAAATTGTTAAAATATGGTGACGTATTTGACTTGCTAATTAAATTAAATATAGGGTAAAATACTATTTAGTCTATGAGATTTGTCTAAAATAATAATTTCGTCCTTCCAATTTGAAAAAATTACTGTTTAATTAATCTCTCATGTTTCATTCCATTAAATAAAATAGCCCTTTTGTCTAAATTTTTTTTTTAAATTCTGTTAAAATTTTTTTTAAAAAAATAAAAAAAAAATAATAACCAATACCTAAAATACCCCACCATCACCATTACTATCACCATCAGTATCTATCAGTTGATTTTAATTGTTTCATTCAATCAATCAATGCCTAAACCATAAAATAAAGAAAAGTTAAAATAAAAAACACTATCAGGTTGAATTTGTAAATCCAAAAGCAAAATAAAATATATTTATATAATCAATTTGCAAAGAAAAAAAAAAAAAGGTAGAGGTAAATGGCACAGAGGTGTGAGAGAATGGGAACTTAGGCTATGGTGATTGCCAGCCCTCTTCATTAAAACCATCCCAACTCTCTCACTACATCATATCACACCCTTTAATTTTCCAACTCAGGTTTCTATCTATGCTTCCTTTGTTTTGATAGAAATTGAATTGAATTGAAATGATAGAGATGATATGAATGGAAGTAGGTTAAGTCATGAATGAATTGAGTTTAATAAACTTGGGTTAAATCTAACCAATTAGATAGTTAAGACCAAATCATTATATACCCATATATTTTTGATATATTTATTCGATTTAGAATTTTGATTCTTAACACTCCCCCTCAAGTGGCGACTAAAATTTGATTTTGATGCCCTTTTTCTGAAATTGAAATTTTGAATGCAGCGGCAATACCGAACTTTAGGCCTGGATATCTAGACAGACATCGGGTGAATAAAATTAAACCGGATCAGATTTATTCTGATATCATGATAGAAATTGAATTGAATTGAAATGGTATAGGTGATATGAATGAGAGTAAGTTAAGTCATGAATGAATTGGGTTTAATAAATTTGAGTTAACTATTGCTAAAATGTTAGACCTAACCAATTAGGTAGTTAAGACCAAATCATTATATACTCATATATTTTTAATGTATTTATTCGATGTGAGATTTTGATTCTTAAAATGTTAATCCCATATGCCATTTTCTTTCTTTGCTCGATTTAAAGCGCTTTTCGTGATTTAAGTATTGCTTTGCTGCTAATTTTTCTTTGTTCTCTGTTATTGGTTTCTTTCAATTTTAATGGTTTTAGTTGTTTTTCATTCTCAGCATTTTGTGGTAATTGACTAATTTTTGTTGGGTTCCCTTTAATATTCTTGGTTTTTCTTTATTACGAGGCTACCACTGAATTTCCATGACAAGTCTTTCTTTGTGATTCTTGAATTGTAGTTAAATTCTGTTTCTTTAGGTAGGGTATGACCTTTATGTGATTGTGCATAATTATGTTTATCTTTATGCTAAATATTGATGGATTGTCGGCTTTTTGTCAATAGGTATTGGAAGTGAATTTCTTGATGTAATTAGGAATTGAGCTAAGTTATTATTTAAAATTGTTGTTATTTCATCAACCCAATTCAAGATGGCAGCTTGTGTGTCTCCATATTGCACGCCTTCCGATACCAGAAACTCGCAGAGAGAGAGAGAGAGAGAGAGAGAGAGATGTGAGGAATGATTGAGATAAAAAATTTAATTGTAAATAAATGATATTTTAGAATTTTCATGTAATTTTAATAGAAAAAATAACAGAATAACTATTTAATATAATGAAATAAATCTCAAGGACTGAATAATGACTTTTTAAAATTGTAGAAATGAAGTCATTATTTTAAATAAATTTTAGAGGCTAAATAGTACTTTACCCTTAAATATATGTTATTTTATAAATATTTTTGTATCATTTGACGTCACATGATCTACTTCATGGGAAGCAGGGGCAAATCCGGAAGCCAACTTTAATGGAGGCAAAGTTTTATTTATGTAATAATTCTTTAATAATAAAATATATATTTCTAGTAAATTAAACAAGAAAAATTATCATAATTCAACAAGAAATATATATTTATTTGAAATATATTTAACTATTTGACTTTATGATCTTTTATTGTATTAAAAATATATCTAATAAATAAATTAGTGATTGCTGATTTATCAAACTTAATTAATTGAATAAAATGTTTGATATATTAAATAGGCGGCGAACAAAAACAAATTTCAGACAAGAAGTATATATAATATACTGTCACGTTCAAATTTTGACTTACCCCATTGCCCTTAATGTAAATCCGCCCCTTATAGGAAGTATACTTTGAAAATTATTTTTCAAAAAATATAAAAAATCTTGGTGTTTAATTAACAAATATGAGATTCACGAATTGATAATCATAAAACATTCAAATATAAAAAAGAATACAGTTGTTATACTTTTTCCATTTCTTAATATGAAACTTTTAGAATAATTTTTTTCCAAATTATCTGTCATTAAAAATCAATGAAACTTTAATTTTTTCTTTTCAATTTTATCTCTATTCCTTATCATCCATTACTCTGTAATTAATAAAAGAAAATTAACTTTCTAGCCAAACTATGTAGCAAGTTAATAATGAATTATCTATTTATTGCTCACTAATTACCAAATTCTCATAAGTCAGGGCTAGTGGATCCACTCTCTCTAGCCTCAAGTCTTCCTTACGGAGCGTTTGTCATAATAAAAAAAAATCACAAGCAAATAAATCATCTCATTTAATTTATTTGAGCCAAAAAATAATTAAATAATAAAAATATACCTACTTAATTAACAATTTAAAAGTAGACTGAATTTATTTTGGTACAAGTAAATTAAATAAAATTTTATAAAATTCATTTATAAATCTACTCTTCCATATTTGATATAAATGAAAACACATTTTTAATTTTATGAAAATACTTGAACTAAATCATACCAAAATTAATAGAATTTATAAAGTATACAATATACTAAAACTAATGAATTTTAAATATGAACTAGTAAAGTTTGCTATTTGAAATAAATTCTATAAATTATATTCAATAAAATTAATTTTTAATGAAATTTATTTTAAATTTCATATATATTTTATGCCAAATACTATGTTATTCATCTAAATTTTGGAGATCCATGCCATACAACTCCCCTATTATGGTGTGAAAACAAGCTAAAAATTTTTATCCATTAGCCCAAGCTAGCCTAAAAAAATAATAGTCATAACAAGCAATTAAATCCGTGCTAACTGATATTTTATATTATTTTAAATGAAGGAAAAAACTTATTTATTAATATAATTAGTATACAAAAGATGATATTATACATATAAATAAATATATTTGATATTAAAAATTTTAATATTTATTACATAAATAATTAAATAACATTTTTTATTGTATTATGTGTTCAAATTTCATTGATTTGCATTAATTTTTCTTACACAACTTACTTCAATCTAATATTATCATTTTATCAATAAACCATTAATTAATTTTATTGAACTATCAACCAAAACATACATGCATTTTTCCACATTATTCATCAAATGAAATTGTTGAGTTGATGGCATGTTAATCAATAACAAAACTTTTAAATTTTTTTATCAAAATAATGAAATTTTATTGGTTTTGAAATTTAGCATTAAAAAATTAATTAAACAAATAGTTATTTCCAAAATAACTAGTTACTATAAGTAAAATGGTATTTGTGAAAAAATTTAAATAAAAATCATTATTTTAACTAAATTAATCAATTTTTTAATGATTGCGAAAATAGAAGTAGTCCTATCTTTTTCGAATAAAGGAAATAGTAATCATTTGTAGGTAAATATTATAGTAACCTTGTAATATATATATATATATATATATATATTAGTCTTCTAATTTAAAATTGAATGTAACTTGTCTTCTTTAAAAAAATATACACATAAGTTGTCATTATCCTCTGTTTCATTGAACTGGAGTTCATGATACACGCCTTGATTGTAATTATATTTTTTGTTTAAAAAATAAAAATATTAATAAAAACAAGATAATATTGTGTGTGCAGCAGGACCGAAAAGAAGCACGTGACAGAAAATTGAAGGTTTTATTTTTCTTTTACTTAATGATATTGTACTAGTATTAAAATGGATTTTATCAGATTTTTTTAATTAATTAGAAGTTTAATATAAGAGTAATGTTATTTGGATCAAATCAAATGTATTTAATATATTTTTTCAGTATATTAAAAGATATACATGACTTTTATATCTAGTTAGAATAGATAATAAATTTAGTTTTATAAATTTTCAAGTCAATATATTGAAACTTGATATGAATTAATATAGACAATAATTACTTTATTAGTATAAAATAAAAAATATTAAGGTTAAATTAGTTTGAAGGCTAATTATATCTTCATATCTCTAATAAAGAAATTGGGATAAATTGAAAATAAAGTAAACCTTTTCATAATTAATTTGAAAATATTATTTAATTATTTTTAATTTTTATATTAATATGTGTGCAATTAAACTAAATTATATATTAAAATAATTTTTAATAGCCTGCATGCATTGATTAAAAGTAGTTGTAAAAAAATTTTAGAAATTAATTTGCAAAATTAGTTGCAAGGGATCTTGAAGTGCTATGCAATCAAATTACTTGTTTTAAAAATTAATTTAATGATAAAAATTTATTTACTTATCATATTATTATTATTATATAATGTGATAATTATAATTATAATTTAAGTATTAATTTATGGACTTAATTAATCTATTACCAATAGTGTCATCATCATATAATTATTATATAATGTGAAAATTATACATTAAAATTTTAGTATTATTCAATCGAACTTTGATTAATATTGAACTATCATCAATAATGTCATATGATGTTTTATATTAATTAAGTCTTCATTTTTCATCATTTGGATTGTGATTCAATTAAACTAATAGTAATAGTGCTACATTATATTCTATTTAATTAAGTTCACAATTTTTATCAATTGTATTTTGATTCAATTAAACTAAGATATAGTAATAATGCCATATTATATTATATATAAATCAAGTCTTAGTTTTTATTCAATTAGATTTTGATTTAATAAAATTAATAGTAATAATGCCACAATATATTATATATTAGTCAAATCACAATTTTTCATCAATTGGATTTTGATTAATATTCCATATTATTATCAAATATTATATTTTTATCAATTAATTTTTAATTAAAATTAAACTTAAATTAATGGTACTACATTAATCATTAAAATTAAACATATACTACATTAAAACTCACTGGCAAAAAAAAAATTAAATTTATTAAGTGCTAGTAGTATATGTTTTAAAATTAATTCACAATTGAATATACTTCAAACGACAAGATTTTCAAAGAATCAATGCAAACTACCAACAATTTTATTTAATTATTAATAAATTATCATAGGAATACTAGTATTAATTAACACGTGCAAACTCTAATTCTTAAAGCCTACAGCAATGTTTGTACCATTCGTTATTACTTCAGAAATATTTCTAGAATAACACAATAAATATTTTAGTAATTTAGTAGTAATAACTAAATCTAGAAACAAAAACTCATAGAAAGAAACCCTTTCGGTTTAGAATATGACAATATATATTAGCATTTTTAATTGAAGAGTGCTAAATATTTTTTTATTTTTTACCTTCTCTTATTATCTTTTTTCTTCTTATGATGATACATGATAAGTTGTATTAAATTTCTTATATATATAAATCTAACTTATGTATTATCATGAAAAAAGAGAAATAATAAGACAAGATAAAAAAAAAAAAAAAAGGTATTTAGCATTTTTTTTAAAAATTTTACGAGTCATATTGGCACTTAACCTAGTGTAATTATTATTTGTGACATTTATGGTATGTGTCTAATACTCATCACTTTTCATCATTTGTAAAACTGTTTCATCATTTTAATTAGTTGTATCAAAAAATAAAATTACAATTACAATTGATAATAGAAAAAAAAAATAATTTGATGACTAGAAATTACTAATACTTGAAAAAATCAATAATGCAAGAGATTGACAATAAAAACCAAGTCCTAAAAGTAGTTGATTAACATACGACAAAGAATTAGTCACAAAAATATAAATTAGTAGGGTTTTAAAGAATGGAAGAAAGATTTATTGTAAAAATAACCAATATGAGTGTGGAAATAAGGATTGGTAAAAAATATATTTAAAAGTCATACATTATGTATTGACCTAAAAAATTGAATTTTAATGAGTAAAATTAAAAGCAAACATTTTACTTTTTTTATGTTTGTTGGGAGGGATAATGAGCTCATATTGCATTATAATAAAAGTAAGTCCAATTTGAGACTATCCATTAATCAGAATCCACAAGCTGATTGGCATTGAGACTGAGTTAAATTTAGTACAAAAAAAACAAAGTCCCACAATATCGAACGGGGTTATGGGAGTGAGAATGGCCCATAAATACATTGCACAATGTCCTTGGAAATAACTTTGGGCCCATTCCACCTCTCTATAAGGCCCACTACAGTTGATAAAAGGCCCCTCATCAAGCCTGGTTTGCTCTGAAGATGTTACTTGGCCTATCCAGCGATTCTTATATAAATATAAATATGTAATTTATAAAAAGGAGTATAAATTTAGAAAATTGATTACAGAAATTCCTAAGAATCCGTTTGGTATATGTTGATTTGAATTTAAAGTTTATGTGTAAAATTATGAAAAATAGAGATGACATAAATTTCAAAAGATATTCAAATGGACCTAAATGTATTTTTGGAATTAAGTATAAAACTTTCTTTTTTTTTTTAAAGTATAATTTTAAATATTATTAAAATAGCAATTTGAAATTACTGTTTTAAAATTTTTATAACTAAAATATATTAAATTTATCTTAAAAATAAAACAATTAACATTCACCAATCTCTTTATATAAAGTTAGCATTACAAAACTAACTCCTATGCTATTGCAATTTGGAAGTCATGAAAATAATGCTGTGACTTGCAATAAGCTTTTCGATACCAAAACCTGCAACAACCAATTATCTAGTAAGGGCAGAACGGATCTTTTATATTATTATTATTTTATTTATTCCGTCAATGGCATACTTCATGTTTCACTTATATATTTAGAAATTACGATGAGTGCTATTTTTAGAATTTACTTTATGTTCGTGTATTGTACGATTTACTAATATTCTTATTTAATTAATAATTTATTATAATATTATACTGTATGATATTTTTTTATCAATTTTTCTAATTTATTTAAAAAATTAAGAAGTATTGAAAAGAAACTTTACATAAATATAAAAATAAATAAATATATCTAAACATCAAAATATTTAATTGAAAATTATTATTTTAATGATATATTTGTAATAATATTTTAATTTTCTTTTAAAATAAATATATATTTTACTATTAATATTTTAACACTTATAAAAGTATAAAATCATCGAATATATATATATATAAAGAAAAATCAATAAAAAGTAATTAAACAAAATTTTTGATAAAAATATTTAAAAATTAACAAAATAAAAACTAATCTCTTTATTATTAAATTGAACATTTTATTTGAAAAATATAAAAATTATATCTATTCATTTGTCCTATCCTCTTTTTACATATAAAAATACACACATATATAGGTAAAATCATATATACATATACATATATATATATTTATACCTAATTTAGATTACAAATTTCATTAATTAATAATAGTTGTATTAATTGAAAAATAAAAATTTAAATTTTATAAATTACAACTCATAATTATATACGTTTTTAATATATTTAGTAGTCATAATGATCATTAAAATTATTTATGAGTTATAATTTTTTTATAATAATTACTCAAAACTCACACAATTATATGATTATATATTGATTAATAAAAAATAACATAATTAATATATATATATATATATATATATATATATATATATATATATATATATAATTATATTTATAGTATATTTAATTGTCATAATTATTTAAATTATAAATTTCATTAAGTAATATTAATTATTTTTAAGGCTTGTTTTATATATAAATAAAAAGAAAAAGTTATTACATTTGGACTAATAAAATATATACACATAGCAAACACGTTATATGTGGCTAAAGTTAACAAATACTAAGCCTATTTTATATATTTATATTAGATTAAAAAATTGACCTATAAGAAAAAAAAAAAAAAAACTATTACTAGCCAAATTGACCTTTCAAAATTAGAATGAGTTATGAATATATGATATTGATACGCAGCCAGGGGCACTGCCTTGGAATAATTTCGTGAAGGATCTCCTTTTGACGTTGATAACCAAGGAATATTGATGTGGGCCAAATTTGGTAATGGCGAACTATATTGCTGAGTTTGAAGAAGTGGTTATGAATTATCAATGCCTACAAGACAAATAAGAGGTGACTAGACGATCTATCGAGACAAGCTCTTTAATGTTTAAGTTAGTATATAGTATTTGCTTAAGAGAATGTAAATATTAGTGTGTTTAGAAAACGTAATTTGTGCATTGAAATATCTGGGGATATTTATAATAGACAGTTTTTGAGAGCAAATCCCTATAATTCAAGACCACTAAGTGTTAGGATAATGAAAAATATAATCTCCTGAAATTCTAAAAGTGGAACGCATGAGAGTAAGCAGAGGTTTGTTTGAATGACTAAATTACGTGTTTTGTTGGACAAGCTCGAGCTTGATCAGTAACCCTAATATTGGAGTTTTGATGAGGAGTGAACAAATGAGCCTTGGAGAGGTTAATATTGGTTGGTATGCATCAAATATGATACCTATTTTTCTTTTTATTATTATTATTTTTTATTTTTTATCATGGTATATATTTATCATTGCTTTAATGGGACTCATCTAACGAAGAAGCATTTATAATCCGTTTAGAATAAATTAATTATAAATGTGAAATTCATTTGAAGGAATTTTAAATAGAATTCATTTATAAATAAATTCTCATTTTTTGAAAGAAACAACTTAAAATATAAAAAAAAAAAATTGAACTTCATATTTTTATATTTAGAACAAATGTATAATTAAGTTATTTTTTATTATTTCTTAAAAATACCATCGATGTAATAAATATAATTAAAAAATAAAGCAAATAAAAATAATTATATTTATAATTAATATTTAATTTATAACGATAATAAAAAAAATAATTGAACAAAAAAAAAGTAAAAAAAATAAAGAGAGAAAAATATTAGAGAGAGGGAGAGGAAAGAAGGAGGGGAGAGAGAAAGATTATCAATAAATGACGAAGAAAAAGAATTTTTTTTCCTAAATATTGTTTTGACATTTTTGTAGAATTTTTTTTGGAAATTTCACTTATTTTGATGAAATTTAATTTATTTATATTGAATTTTATAGAACTGAATTTGTATATTAAAATTCATATTTTTAATATTTCAAATATAATTTTTTTAAAATTACATAATTCAAAATAAAATTTATAAAATTTATTTAATTCCAATGCATGTAAATATCAACTTGTTAACGAAAAAGGGACATAATTTATGTGTAGTCGGTTTTCACTCCAAGTGGAAAAGTCATTAAAGCATTGCAGCAAAGGGTCAGCCAAACTCCCCACCTTGTCTCAGATGTCTATGCTAAAAAGCTTTGAAATTCTTTCTTTAGTCTTTCCATTGACTCTTTTCTCCAACTTGATAATCCACTTTCTTTAATGCTTCTACATGCTTCCATACATGTCGTTTGGTCAATCCACCATATATAGTATGCTCCATTTCATTTTACTCCCTTTTTTCCCCCTATTTTCATTAATTTGTATAAATTAAAAAAAAAAAAAAAAACTAATTGTTTGTTATAAAAAGAAATAATGCCTCAGTCTACCAGTAAAAGTCAAGACTTTAATAACGCTTTTCTCCTCGACAATGAAATGAAATTTCTTAGAAAATTAATGAAATGGAATCATTTAAACCTTTTTGTTTTTACATTATAAATCAAATTCAAATCTATCATATATAATAAATAAATCATAAATTAAATTTAGAAGTCTAATATGCGGCCTCTCAAAATCTGCCTTTGATTTTAAGTTTTTAACCATTAGATCAAAGGTTGGTTGGTGAAATAGTTAGAGAAAACATAACATAATCTTTTAGTATCTGAGCCATCAATAAGAAGAGTATAGGTACCACTAAGAAAGTATCTCATAGGATAAGGTATAGAGAACAATTCCCATTCCATTATAATGGGCTCTTCAACCACTAGTATTTGCAGTATTTAAATTAGGGGTGAGAAAAAACTAATATGATTGAAAATTTAATTTTATTAATTTTATAATTTGATTTGATTTAATTTGTATTTTTATAAATTTCAGTCTATTTGATTTGGTTTAATTTACATTTAAAAAATTTAAAATAATCAAATCAGCCGAAATATATATATATATATTATTAAAAAATTAAATTACCAAACCAAAATATATTAGTTTGATTAATTATGTAAATCGGTTCAATTTATATAATTTTTTTAAAATTTAATTTAATTTGAACCGAACAGCCTGAATACTCACCCTTATTCTATATTTCTTTTCACACGTGATAATGTAATATGCTAATATGCCAAAATTTATTCCAAGTCTTTGCCAACAATTCGTTGAGCTATTGAAAAAAAAAAAAACTTAAGATTGAGACTAGGAACTAAAAGATTCTATTATTCTTCAAAAAGAAAAATGAAAAAACTAAAGGATTCTAATTAAGTTTAAACCATATTAATGTAGAAAATTATTAATGAATTATTTGATTAATTATTTAATCTTAGTAAAAATTTGACTTACATTAAACTTTTAGTATAATTCGGAAAAGAGCAAACCCTTTTACATTAAATTTGCTTTCCATTCTATTGCTATCATATCATATGAAATATATATATTTTAATTTTTTTAAATATTGGAGAGGAAAACTCAAACTTAAATATATTGCTCATTTTACATATACAAATACCATCATCATATGTTTTATGTGTGTGAGACTATAAATAAAAGACGTGAAAATCCCATATTAATTAAAAATAAAAAATTTGTGAACTCAATATAGAAGTAAGATCTTTAATTTTAATAGCTAACTTTTAATATTATTTATTTAAAATTTATATTAAAATTTTATAAAATTAATATTAAAATTTTACATTGTATTAGAGCACTTATTTGGTTATATATATTGTAAAATTAAACATAATATTTATTTTTTCTTTGAAAACAAATATAATATTTCTTATTTTTTTAGTGCCCAAAGAAGAAAAAATTTAGCATCAAACAAGGCATTTAGCCTAAAATGGTATAAATACAATTAAACTTAAAAGATAACTCAACTGAATATAAATAAAAATAGATTTAATGTCGTGAAATAAACTACCATTTAGTATAATATTTCTTATTAAGACATAAAATAAAATAATGATGATATTAAAATAAGAGTGTATAATTTATTTTTTATATTATGAGTACATATTTAATTGAGACGATGATATTGCAATATTATTAAGAAACATTTCTTAAATAGGGTAAAATTATAAATTCATTTTCCTTTGACATGAATATATATATATATATATATATATATATATATATATATATATATATATATATATTGGGGAATATCTCATGGAATTATATATATATGCACACATATTTTGGGGAATATCTCATGGGATTTTTTTAGTTAATTTTATTTTCAGATGTATACTTATAAAAACAAAAAAAAAGTTTGGGATAGGTTGTCCACTCAGAATACACCACGTTGCAAAAAACGATTGGGCAAGGTAAAAGCTTTTAATACTTTGTAGAACGCGAGCATCGGTTCTTCACTTCTGTTAACAAAGCTGAGGTAAACTCGTGCGGCACGCAACAGACAACAGTTCACAGTATTTACAGAACCTCCTCTTACGTTAATTTTTTAAAAAATAAAATAAAATAAAATTTCCATTAAAAATCCAAAAACAATTAAAAAAAAAAAAAAAGAAAAGCAAAACCTCTCTAAACAGTGTAGCCATTTCAGGGTTCATGGTTAGATATATCTCTGCCTCTTTGGGCGAGAACAGAAATAGAAAAACCCCATAGCAGTAGAGGCAGCAGACACAGATACAGAAAGAGAAAGAGAGAGAAGAGAGAAGAGGAGCGCCCTTCCACGCCCACGCTTGCTTGCTTGGTTTATCGGGGTCAAAAGTAGAGAGAAAGCAGAATAAGGGTTGATAGACCGTGGAATCTTAAAGAATCACACACAAAGTTTTGGGTTATCTTTCTTTTACAAACCCCACCCTTAACTATTGCGTGCTTCGTACGGTCTATCCACCCTAATCTGCAAATTCAATCTTTACCAAACTCTCTTTCTCTCTCTCACACTCTCTTCTTTTCCCAATTTTGCAGCTCAATCAAGATCTTTTAAGTAAATTTGCAGCTCTCTCTCTTTCTCTATTTATTTCCTTTTTTCTTCGTTGAAAAAAAAAATTAACTTTTGCTATTGTAATTCTTTTACTGTTAGTTTCTTATAGTGTTGTTTTTGTTTGTTTTTTTTTTTTAAGTATTTTGTTTTGGAGTGTGCTGTGCTGTGTTGTAGTATATTTTTCTTTTTTTAGCATATTACCATGACGGACGGTGAGAGTAGGGTTTCAGGGACTTTAGCTAGCGGCGGCCCGTCTTACTGGCTTGATGCCTGTGAGGATATTTCTTGTGATCTTATTGACAATTTTGTCGATTTTGATACATCAATTGTTCAAGTTTCAATTGACGATACTTCGAATCAGGATAATCTTGTTAATGATTTCTTTGGAGGTATTGATCACATTCTTGATAGTATCAAGAATGGTAGTGGGTTGCCTCCTCTTGCTGACGGCAATAATACCACTAGTAATGGTACAGCTGCTATTGTTGGAAATGGAACTCAGGATTTCAATGTTGGGGAAGGGTGGTTTAAGAATGGAACAGTTGAGTTTTGCATGAATGTAGAGGAAAGTTCCCCATTACAATTAAATGGCAGTGTTAAAAACAACTTTGAAAATAAAGGGCGGTTGGAGAATATTGATAATGGGTTGAGTTCATTGGATGGGAGAGAAGAAGAGAGTTTGAATTCATTGGACAATTCTGTTAAGGAAAACGGGAATAAGTGTGGTCTTGAGGGGCCAAGGGAACGAGATTGTGATAGTGAAGAAAGGTGCTCCAAAAGGTCTAGGATTACCAGTTATAAAAATGATAGGCAGTATTCTAGTAGAGGGCAGTATGATCCAAGGGATAGGGAGAGAAGCTCTAACAGAAAGAGGCTGCGAGATTGGGATGACATCGATAGGAGGGACAGGGATCATATTCGTAGAAGAGATAGGTATATTGGTGGTTGTAGGAGGGATGGTAGAGATAGGGATTGGAGGGACAGAGAACAGAGAGGTTATTGGGAGAGAGACCGTTCTGGGTCCAATGAGATGGTTTTTCGCTTAGGTACTTGGGAAGCTGACCGGAACAAAGAAGGAAAGGAAACTGACAGAGATCATGAGTGTAATGGAAAGACAGAGAAGAAGTCTGAGGAGTCTAAGGAGAAACTCCCCGAGGAACATGCCCGCCAATATCAATTGGATGTTCTTGAACAGGCTAAGAAGAAAAATACAATTGCTTTTCTTGAAACTGGTGCAGGGAAGACCCTCATTGCTGTACTTCTCATTAAAAGTATTTGTAATGACTTGCAAAGGCAGAACAAGAAAATGCTTGCTGTATTTTTGGTTCCTAAGGTCCCACTTGTTTATCAGGTATTCCATTCTGAAAATAATGTTTTGTTCAAGAATCTAAACTTTCAATATGTCTATTGGCTGCAAGAGTTATTTGATGACTTTGTCATTCTTTTCTAATTCCAGCAAGCGGAAGTCATTCGTGACCGCACTGGTTACCAGGTGGGTCATTATTGTGGAGAAATGGGTCAAGATTTCTGGGATGCTCGAAGGTGGCAGCGTGAGTTCGAATCAAAACAGGTATTTCTTGAAATTTTTGTGTTGACTTCTGATTCTCTTATACTTTTAGTTGCTTCCCATATGATGCAGTTGTCTAGTTCAATCAGTGCTTATATATGTTCAACCTATTTATTGCCAAATGGTGTAAAAAATTTTCCATTCTTTATGCCCAATCTTTCACTAATGCTAAAATTATGACTCACTAGGTATTGTTACAATGCTGGTGGCAATTTTTTCTTATGATCACTATGGGTCTTTAGCTATTATGGCTAATCACGTCCTTGCATATGGGGAAACAATTAATGTAAATGTATCTCAAAGAAAAGCTTTTCAATGTTAATCCATGTCTAGTAGTTTAAGTTTTATTTTGAAAGTTATGTAATGGGTGGTGTTCTTTCAACGAAGTATTCCCTCATGATTTTGGGCTTTCTAGTTTTGGGGGGGGGGGGGGGGGGGGGGGGGGCATAGGATTGGTTGGTTTGTACAAATGGTGCCACAGAAATTGAAATTAATTAAATATGAAGTTGCCGATTTGATTCTTTCATTAAAGTTCTGAGTTTTCTTTAGATGATAGTGGTTGTGCCTTGTAGACTTGCAGTGCACATTTATATATATCTAAACTTTTGGTTCTCCAAGATTCAGAGTAGTCACTGACCCATAAATTACATGAACTGAACACTGATAAGTAGTTAGCCAGAAGCTTTTTCGGAGATTTTAGTATAATTGATTACTTGTTCATCAGTATACATATTTCTCCTTGTGCTAGAATTAGTTCCTTTTATGGTGCAATATCTTCTGGAATGCCACATATGTGATGGAAATAGTTCTTGTGGGGTTTGGGCAAGAGATTTGAGGTAGGATTTGAGGTATTTTATTGTTCTTTCCATCTTGGAGTGATATTTTAGGAAGGCATGCTTGAAATTGCAAGGAAAAATGTTCTTGTCCAGCACTCATTAAACATTTGTCTGTCTATACATCCTATGCAATATTTGTCTTGAAGGCTAACAAATTTATCGGGTTTAGTTGAATATCCTTGAATGGATTCTTTTCTCTCCGTGGCCTTTTGTGATCAAGCATAGCAAATGGATGTCAGCATGTTCTTTTATTGAGTGTATATTGATTGGTATAGGCATGTGCTTGCATTTTATAGGTAAATTTGTTGGAAACCTTATCATGCATATGCCCTCAATGCCGTGGAACAGAAATGCTTCATATTGCAGTTCTCACTACAAACAATAAGGTCACCATTTTCTTGTTATTCTGTGGCTACTTCACTGGATATTCATGTAATTTTTTTTTTTTATGGCTGTCTGTTTCCTTAATGTTTCAATGGATATCTCTGCCAGTTCATAACAAGTAGAGTTTCTGTTTCTGTTTTTTTTTTTTTTTCCTCCTAGTTTAAGGTCAATTTGGTTTATTCCATTTGTTTTCTCCCTCCAGGTTTTGGTGATGACAGCCCAAATTCTGTTGAACATTCTGAGACACAGCATAATCAAAATGGAAGCAATCAATCTTCTCATTTTGGATGAGTGTCATCATGCTGTGAAGAAACATCCATATTCTTTAGTGATGTCTGAATTCTACCATACTACGCCAAAGGAAAAAAGACCCTCTGTTTTTGGAATGACTGCTTCTCCTGTTAACTTGAAGGGTAATCATTTAATCTACAACCCCTGAATTCTCTGCCTGCATTTATGCTAATTTTGAAGTTATTCCTTTTCTAGCTGTAGTATTTCTTCGATCAAGATTTTGTATCAGTCATGAATTTGTTTTTCCCTTGCTCATGTATTTGAAGCTACAATTTATTGGTACAGCTAAGGTTTGTTTTCTGTTCAGGTGTTTCCAGTCAGATGGATTGTGCAATAAAAATACGTAATCTTGAGAGTAAGCTAGATTCCATTGTTTGTACAATAAAAGACCGTAAAGAACTTGAAAAACATGTGCCAATGCCGTCAGAAATTGTGGTGGAGTATGACAAAGCAGCCAGCTTGTGGTCTCTTCATGAACAAATAAAGCAAATGGAAGTGGCTGTTGAAGAAGCTGCACAATCAAGCTCAAGAAGAAGTAAATGGCAATTTATGGGAGCTAGAGACGCTGGGGCCAAGGAAGAGCTGCGCCAAGTTTATGGTGTCTCTGAAAGAACAGAAAGTGATGGGGCTGCAAACCTGATTCAAAAGTTGAGGGCTATCAATTATGCACTTGGTGAACTGGGTCAGTGGTGTGCTTACAAGGTAGCAAATTTACCAGGGAGTTTATTTTATCCATAATTGGTTGCGGAAATATTTACATGGTCCATATCTTTTGCAGGTTGCACAGTCCTTTTTAATGGCTTTACAAAATGATGAGAGGGCAAACTACCAGCTTGATGTTAAGTTTCAAGAATCCTACCTGGAAAAAGTTGTTTCACTCTTACAATGTCAATTAACGGAGGGAGCTGTGACAGATAAAGAAACACAATCTCCTGACAATGAGAATGGAGTTGCTCAAGATGAGACTGATCCTGATGAGATTGAAGAAGGAGAGCTCCCCGACAGTCACGGTGGGTGTAGTTATTGATTTTGTCCACATAACAATAAGGAGACATGGTTTTGGTAAATCATAAAGAGTGGAGAAAAAAGATTCTTGCAGCCAAGACAATTGGTTTGGAATTTAGATTTGGTTGTGTTGAACTTTGTAAATTTGTTAGTCTAAACTTCCTGGAATTATTCTTCACATGGACTACAAAAAAATTTTGCAATTGAAATTTTTGGGAAATTTTTGAAAATGGTAAGATAGTTGGTGTTGGTGGAACTTGGACGAACCTGGATAAAAGAAGTGATAAGGATAACTAAGCTTGGAAAATCAGAGTAGTTACTGGGTGCAGTTAGATGCACAAAGCTACTGTGATCAATGACCTCTGCATCTGAAATGGCTTATATGCAGCCTGGAGGACACTTTAGGGGTTTCACCTCACCTATTTATGTTAGCTGGGTTTACATGGGTTACCCAACAACATGAATTGACTGACTTGCTTGAGTTGTGCATGTGCTGTTTCTTTGTCACCAAGTTTGTCAAGTTTTCCATTATTAAGCTATTTTGAGGAGATGTTTGATACTGTTTATGCTTGTGTTCTTTGGTGGTATAGTTGTCTCTGGTGGTGAGCATGTGGATGTGATAATAGGAGCTGCTGTAGCTGATGGAAAAGTGACCCCAAAAGTGCAGTCATTAATAAAAATACTTCTCAAGTATCAGCATACTGAGGATTTTCGTGCAATCATCTTTGTTGAACGAGTAGTGGCTGCTTTAGTTCTTCCGAAGGTTAAAATGTTAATGAATTTAGTTTTATTGGGTACTTATGATTTGGTTTTCCTTTCCAAATTTCTCACAGTACCTATGTTTCACCAAGCTTGCAGGTTTTTGCAGAGCTTCCATCTCTGAGTTTCGTCAGGTGTGCAAGCTTGATTGGGCATAACAATAGTCAAGAAATGCGGACATCCCAGATGCAGGACACAATTGCCAAATTTCGAGATGGTCGTGTATGTTCAAAAGCTCACAATTCTGACTTGATTTCATTAGATCTACAGTTTCTTAGTAGGTACCTGAGGCAATGCTTGCATCAATTTTGCAGGTGACTTTGTTAGTTGCTACCAGTGTTGCTGAGGAGGGACTAGATATCAGGCAATGCAATGTTGTTATTCGCTTTGATCTTGCAAAAACTGTTCTGGCATACATTCAGTCTAGGGGTCGTGCAAGAAAGCCTGGTTCAGATTATATCTTGATGGTTGAGAGGTAATAGTGTTGGATCTGTTCTGATGTCAATGTTAGTGTCAGCCTATTGGATATGAAAGAACTTAAATATTTATTACATCTCAGGGGAAATCTGTCTCATGGAGCATTCTTGAGGAATGCTAGGAATAGTGAGGAGACCTTGCGGAAAGAAGCAATTGAGAGAACCGACCTTAGTCGGCTTAAGGATACTTCAAGGTTAATTTCTGTTGATACAGTACCAGGAACTGTATACCAGGTGGAGTCTACTGGTGCTGTTGTGAGCTTGAATTCTGCTGTTGGGCTTATACATTTCTATTGCTCTCAACTGCCGAGTGACAGGTTCATTACTTCTCAATTACTTGATTTCATCTATGTTCAGTTTACTTACCAGTAATTTTAGTATGATCACTAAACTTTAATTTGTATAACAAAAATCACATTTTTTTAATATATTTTTACAAGTAAAATAGACTATGACTTTCTTATTTAATCAGCATATTAGAATGTAGCTTAATCTCTGAGTCAGCATATTAAAAAATTATGGCAATAATTACCTTATAGAAACAAAATCTTAGTTTTGTTGTTTTTTGGATACAGATCGAAGTTTACTATGTTCACCAATAAATGGTGTGACCATAGTGGAAATTTAGTCCTTTAAGGTTGACCAATTTGGCTATTGCCCTTTTGTGCTTGTCATTGAAGATTAATTTCTTGTTCATTTGCATTTGTTATCCAGGTATTCAATACTTCGTCCTGAGTTTATTATGGAGAGGCATGAGAAGCCAGGAGGTCCGACAGAATATTCATGCAAGCTTCAACTTCCTTGTAATGCACCATTTGAGAAGCTTGAGGGTCCTGTATGCAGTTCAATGCGCCTTGCACAACAGGTATGCTACTGTGTTATTTTATTCTTGCTAGCTTTACCAACTTCTTTTCAAGAAACTCTTTTGATTGTCTGCATAATGCGTAGGCTGTTTGTTTGGCTGCTTGCAAGAAGCTCCATGAGATGGGAGCATTTACTGACATGCTCTTGCCAGACAAGGGAAGTGGGGAAGAAAGAGAAAAGGTTGACCAGAATGATGAAGGCGAACCACTTCCTGGGACTGCTAGGCATAGAGAGTTCTATCCTGAAGGTGTAGCCAATATACTCCAGGTTAGTTTGCCCATGACTATTAGGTCCCTTTACTTGATGGTTGGTAATTGAGAAGTTGACCAAAAAATGGAAATAGTTGTCAGTGATTGAACAACAAACAGCTCTCTCTACTCTCTCTCTCTCTCTGCATTCATATCTAGTTATTATCTGTATCTGAATTTTCCAAGATAACTAGTGATCAAATTTTTTCTCAAACACTATCATGCTGGTTTTGGTGGTAAATGACATCTGACCTGTGCCTCCTTTTCAGTTACTAGCATGAGTTGCTATACTATCTTTTTTTGTTTTGCTGTGCCTCCATGATGGTTTTTGTTTAATTACTTGTATACTAGTTAATACTTAATAATAATAATATAATGAATGTAAGTTAATGTATAATTATGTCAGTAATATAATAAAAAAGGATCATGGATCTGTACTAGTGGTTGATAACATAAATGACCATCTATACTGTCTCTCTGGTTTTTTTTTTTTTTGAATTATTTTCTATTTTTTTTTAATATATAGAAGGCAATTTATAACTCATTTTGCCTATTTATGTGAGAACTGAGATGTGGTATAGTTAGGGATCACTATATTTGTGAGAGAACAGTGATAAAATCATTTCGTTTGTCAATCTCATTTACTGTTTCATGCATAGTCACTGTGTTTTTGTCTTGGGCTTCTACTTTTGATTTTCAAATTTGTAAAATAAGATTGACATAGTATTGTTGGCCTTTTAAATACATGTACACATTGATGCTTTCTGAGTCATGAGATTTTTGCGTTCTCTGCCTCTCCTGTTCTTGGAAGAAGGGATTTGTCAAAAGAATGTTGAATAAGAACGGAAATGATACAGCAATAATATTTCATGATGTGGAGATTTTGGCATCTTCCAAAGAAGTAAGAATTGATTTAAGAGAACAAGAGAAGACTACCTTATTAATGCTTCTCGGTTTCAGTACTGTGGCAGTTCATATGATGTCACCTGCAAAACATATGATATCTGCTTTTTGTTTTTCATAAAATAGGTTATGTGATCTGTTTTGTATGATGCTAACAAGTGGTGCTTCAGAGGTTTCATGTCTTCAATGTCATTTTTGTCTAGCACACTTGCTTAAAGCTATTTTGGACTTTCAGGGGGAATGGATCTTATGTGGAAGAGATGGTTGCAACAACTCTAAATTGCTTCATGTTTACATGTATGCTGTCAAATGTGTAAACAGTGGCACTTCAAAAGATCCGTTCTTAATTCAAGTTTCGGACTTCGCGGTGCTTTTTGGCAACGAGCTGGATGCAGAGGTAGTTAACTTATTCTTAGTTCTTGCATAGTTAGGATGTATAAGATCTTCATATCTAACCATATTAATTGTTATAGGTGTTATCGATGTCGATGGATCTATTTATCGCTCGGACCATTATAACAAAGGCATCTCTTGTCTTCAGGGGTCCAATAGATATTACTGAAAGTCAGGTTGGTCCTCAATTGAGCTATTTGAGCAATGGCTAAACTTTTACCCTCATCTCTTTCCCATTTTGTCTTCTAGGTCTTGATCATTTAAAATTCTAATCTTGTGCAGCTGGCATCCCTTAAAAATTTTCATGTGAGATTGATGAGCATTGTACTGGATGTGGATGTTGAACCTTCCACCACTCCATGGGATCCTGCAAAAGCATATTTATTTGTCCCTATGGTTGGCGATAAGTCTGTAGATCCTGTAAAAGAAATTGATTGGGATCTAGTTGAAAAAATAATTAGAACAGATGCATGGAGCAATCCCCTTCAGAGGGCTCGACCAGATGTTTACCTTGGTACAAATGAGAGGACACTTGGTGGAGATAGAAGGGAGTATGGATTTGGGAAATTGCGCCATGGCATGGCTTTTGGACAGAAATCCCATCCCACCTATGGTATCAGAGGAGCTGTTGCACAATTTGATGTTGTGAAAGCTTCTGGATTGGTTCCTAATCGGGATGAAGTTGAAATGGAAAAAGTGGAGTTACTCAAAGGCAAACTGATAATGGCTGATACTTGTGTTCATGCTGAAGATTTAGTAGGTAGAATTGTAACAGCTGCACACTCTGGGAAAAGATTCTACGTGGATTCGATACGCTATGACATGAATGCGGAGAATTCATTCCCCAGAAAAGAGGGTTATCTTGGTCCTTTAGAGTATAGTTCATATACTGATTATTATAAGCAAAAGTACGGTCACATTACTTTTTCACCCTTTTTCCTTCCCTCCTTTTTTTAATGGAACTCCTTTAGCAGAACAGGTTAATGCCTTATTACTTGCTCTTTTCTAACATGAGGACTTGATAGTCCCAATGCACTTCAGATGTTGTGCCTGAAGAAGGGAAAGCTTATCTGAATCTGCAATGGAATTATCTAGCTACTGTCTGGTGTAAATTATGTGGGCTTTGTGACTAAGCTCCACACTTTTTTCATTCGCAGTAGTTTCATGATTCCTCACAGATTGGAAAAGCTTTTTTTTTTTTTTTTCTTTTTCTTCTTGCACAATAGAGGTTGCATTGGGCTGTCGGGTCTTTTATGTATCATTATCAGGTATGGAGTTGAATTGATATTTAAGCAACAGCCTTTAATAAGAGGACGGGGTGTTTCATACTGCAAGAATCTTTTATCTCCTCGATTTGAACACACAGAATGTATGTTTTTTTTTTCTTTTCCATCTTCTCCTTCAAAGACCAAGACCATTTCTGCCTACAATATCAGCTTAATATTTTGTAGTTCTAAAGCTAAAATGGAGTTTTTTTTTGGGTAGCAAATGAAGGTGAATCTGAAGAGATTCTTGACAAAACATACTATGTGTTTCTTCCTCCTGAGTTATGTTTAGTACACCCTCTTCCTGGATTACTTGTTCGAGGTGCCCAAAGATTGCCATCAATAATGAGGAGGGTTGAAAGCATGCTGCTCGCAGTTCAGCTTAAGGACATAATAAATTATTCAGTCCCTACTTCAAAGGTATTGTTATAGTATAGTTCTTGCAAAAATTAATGCTTTGGGTTGTGGCCTACCTTTTAAATTATGTGCCCCTCTATGCCTACAGATCTTGGAAGCCTTGACGGCAGCTTCATGCCAAGAGACATTCTGCTATGAGAGGGCAGAACTTCTGGGAGATGCTTACCTGAAATGGGTGGTTAGTAGGTTTCTTTTTCTTAAATATCCCCAGAAACACGAGGGTCAGCTCACTAGGATGAGACAACAAATGGTGAGTAACATGGTTCTATATCAGTATGCATTGAATAAGGGACTTCAATCATACATCCAGGCAGATCGTTTTGCTCCATCTAGATGGGCTGCTCCTGGGGTGTTGCCTGTCTTTGATGAGGATACAAAAGATGGAGACTCCTCCTTGTTTGATCAGGAAAAATCACTTCCTGAGGAGAAACCAGGAGTGAATCATACTGATGATGTGTATGAAGACGATGAAATTGAGGACGGTGAGCTTGAGGGTGACTCAAGTTCTTATAGAGTCCTCTCTAGCAAGACATTGGCCGATGTTGTTGAAGCATTGATTGGTGTTTATTATGTTGAAGGTGGTAAGAGTGCTGCAAATCACTTCATGAAATGGATTGGGATTCAGGTGGATTTTGATCATGAAGAGATATATTCTACAATACGGCCATCTAATGTTCCAGAAAGTGTACTTAGAAGTGTTGATTTTGATGCCCTAGAAGGTGCCTTGAACATCAAGTTCAATGATCGGGGCCTCTTGATAGAAGCCATCACTCATGCGTCACGACCATCTTCTGGAGTGTCCTGCTATCAAAGACTAGAATTTGTTGGTGATGCCGTCTTAGATCATCTCATTACGAGGCACTTGTTTTTCACATATACAAATCTTCCCCCTGGTCGGCTGACAGATTTACGAGCTGCTGCTGTAAACAATGAAAATTTTGCACGTGTAGCGGTTAAACATAAGCTCCATGTGCATCTTCGGCATGGGTCAAGTGCCCTTGAAAAGCAGGTTAGCTACCTTTTTTCTTCAGTAGCATAGCTGGCTGATTGGGGTTCCCTTAATTGACTTCAATAAGCACTTGCATGAGTCCTGACATTTTGAGAACTTCTATATCAGATTAGGGATTTTGTGAAGGAAGTTCAAGATGAATTATCAAAGCCAGGTTTCAACTCCTTCGGTTTGGGAGATTGCAAAGCTCCAAAGGTTCTTGGTGACATTGTTGAATCTATTGCAGGTGCTATTTTCCTGGACGGTGGACGAGATACTGCAGTTGTTTGGAAGGTTAGTTTCAGTCATGGACCTGGTTGCTATACATCATTTCCTAACTGCAACCCCTCTCTCTCAATGTTGTACTGTTTATGAACAAGGATATTTGATAAGGATGATCTTTTCTTGCAATCTCTGTCTCAGGTTTTTCAACCTTTGTTGCATCCAATGGTCACACCAGAAACACTCCCAATGCATCCTGTCAGGGAGCTGCAAGAACGGTGCCAGCAACAAGCTGAAGGCTTGGAATACAAAGCCACACGAAGTGGGAATCTGGCTACAGTTGAAGTTTTCATTGATGGTATCCAGGTAGGAGTTGCTCAAAATCCGCAAAAGAAGATGGCCCAGAAACTTGCAGCTAGGAATGCCCTTGCCGTTTTGAAAGAGAAGGAAACAGCTGAAGCTAAGGAAAAGACTGATGAGAATGGGAAGAAGAAGAAAAATGGCAGCCAAACATTTACCAGGCAAACCTTAAATGATATTTGCTTGCGAAGAAATTGGCCTATGCCTTTCTATCGGTAAGAAAGTTTTATCTATGGTTTTGCATCACTTTGTTATTTTCTTTACAGTAACATTGCAATTCAGTAACTAGATAATTATGGCATTTTAAGGTGTGTGAATGAGGGTGGCCCTGCACACGCAAAGAGGTTTACGTTTGCAGTTCGCGTGAATACTACTGATAGAGGATGGACAGATGAATGTGTGGGAGAACCGATGCCAAGCGTAAAAAAGGCCAAGGACTCTGCTGCAGTTCTCCTCTTGGAGCTTCTGAATAAATGGTACTCATGACAACATAAAAGAGGCTGTTTATGCAGTTAAACAATCTATTTATCATTGATGGCTGATCTGGCGCTAATTTGTGCTGTTGGATAGCATCTTGTGCATTCTGATTGTAATGATAATTACCTTAGATACAGCCAAATAATAAGATCAATAATACAAGAGTATATTTTCTTGATTTCTGGTCAAGACAGGTCTTTCTGGCTATTGTCATAAGTTGTTGCAATCTGCCCATAAAATCATCATGCGCAATGTAACACCTGACGTGGTGCTTGTTGCATCTGAAGAGTAAAATAATGTCTTGAATTTGTTCCATTCTAAAATTGAATTTAATTAATAAATACAAGAACACAGATCACTTCTAATATTTCATCTTGAATGTGATTAGCTATGAAGTAGCATTTAACTAGCAGGTCTGTTAATAGTATATCATCGTTTAAAATTTAGTACGTGAATTAAAAAAGTTATTAAAATATTATAATTTTAAATTAAAAAGGTAAAAATATTTTATTTTAAATTTTGATATAAAAAAATAAAAATAAGTGATATAAATATTTAGTAAAAAAAAATAAGTAGAGAGTAATGTTAAAAAAAAAATAAATATATTTTTAAAATTTTAAAATAACAAATAAAGTAAAATAAAATTTTTTTCCTCAAAAGACGCGGGGTATTTTGAAACGAAGCGACTATTAGCTTTTGGGGAAAAAGCAATAGTGCACAAACTTTGTACAGCGTTAGCTTAGTGGGATCCACTGCAGGCCCTGTTGCGGGTCTCACAATCCAGGGGTGCACAAAAGTTCGTGGACTTTATTTATTTGTCATTCTTGGTGTTGATATCACGATTCAGAAAAAGAAAAAAAATGTTTAAAAATAAAGAATAAATAACATATTGAATGTGATTACCGATTAGCTATTAAATACTACTCCTTTCGTTCTAAAAAAATTATCCATTTTATTTTTGCATATAATTTATAAAAATATCATTAATTATTTGTTAACTCATAAATTTTATTATATTTTTACCCTTACACTATTTCATATATTCATTTATTATTATCTCTTTTAATTAATAAAAAGAGAATAGATAAATATCTATATTTATTTTTAAAATAGATAAGTATTTTGAAATATCCTTTTGGGACAGAACGTACTACATAGGAAAAAAAAAATAACCAATCAAGTCCTTGGAAAATAAGGAGAAACCAAGAAGAAAAGGGAGGAAAATAAAATTAATGGCAATGCATTGATTATCAATGTGACTACCCATCCCTTGATGCAACTTTCAGGGAGCCCGCATTGGCCTGTGAATCATTTGCTTCAAAGGTAACAACAAACATTTCCTTCCTCTTCTCGAGCAATGTTGATCTTATGTGAATTTTTCTATTGTTAATTATGTTCATCTAAAATATTTCTGGTTGAAGAGTCATGATATCTATTAGGAGCATACAAAATTTACTTATCACTAGTTTGGGTTAGAATTGAACAACAGCATCTTCAGAATGCAAGTGAATAAACTTTTAATCAAGTAATATATATATATATATATATATATATATATATATATATATATTGATTTTAGGACCCTGAGAAATGAGCATTTTGGGGGTGATTCCTTGTAACTTTCAATATTTTCTCATAAACCAATAAAAGAATAACAAACAAAAAGGATCAAGAATTATCAATTAAACATTTTACAGCATTTTTCAAAACAAATTACTGATTATCATCATCACAGGAAGTCAAAAAAGAAATTTAAAATATTCCCTTAAACAGTTATATAATTAAACAACTTATTCAAAACAATGAAATTCCCCGGAGCAAAAATTGCAGAGCACACATAGCCTTTGTACATTGCATTGGTTTGCTTATCGCCTCAGGGTGTGCAGAATGTACTCAGCATAAAGGTCCCTGCAACAAGCAAAGCAACAACAGTAAGCTCAGAACCAACATGAACTGCATCAGATTGAGGAGAAACCACTCTAAGCACAAGCAGGGTGAAAATCTTTTTGGTTGTTAAGCAGAAATTTACATCGAGTACTGGATGGCTTCAACAGAATGGTTTGAAGGTAAGAATTCATTAACTGCAACCTCTTTGTTTTCATTTTTCTTGTCTGTGTAAGTATGTTAAGGAAGCAGTATTCCTCACCTTGTTAACAGAATTCAAAAAGGAATTTTCTTTTTATGAAATTAGAACTGGCAAATATGAGGGTAAAAAGGATACAATCTTCAAAGAAACGACGGATCTCAGAAAGGCGATGAGGAGGGAGTTCTTTGATGTCAGTGTAGTGCTTGTACTCCGGATCATCAGCACAAACTGCAATGATTTTGTCATCTTTCTCTCCCTGACAATAAATTAGTTAGACAATTAAGAAGGGAAATTATCATCAGGGATTCATTCCAGAAGATTACCTGGTCAATCATGGGCATAAGTCCAATGGCCCTGGCTCGCAGAAAGCAACCAGGAAGGACAGGCTCCTATTCAGATCAACAATTCAGTGGGATTACAATGTCAAAAAATGAAAATTAACACACTATACAATTAGGATTAAAGAACTAAATTGCTACATAGTCTGAAGTACATAATGCAAGATTCGAAACTAATATTGAATAGATATAATATAAATCACCTGCATGAGAACCAAAACATCTAAGGGATCATTGTCTTCACACAATGTGCGAGGGATGAAACCATAATTATGAGGATAGACCACTGATGAGTATAAAACACGATCAACCTATTTATTTGAGCACAAGAAACAATAATGAGAGAAAGAGAGGAGCATTTTGTAAACTTCCATATATAATACAGCTCAATCACAAAGAACATCCTCCACAGCCTAGGAATATGAACCCTCGAATTTAGAAGTTGGATCCTATTCACACCTTAATCAATCCTGTCTTCTTGTCCAGTTCATATTTGACCTTACTTCCCTTGGTTATCTCAACCACCTGTAACAATTTGAAAACATAATTCAACAGGAGAATACTTCAATTTAACAAGACAGCTAAGTACCTATTGGTGGAGAAAACACATACAACATTGAAGACGTGGGGAGCTCCAGGTCCTGCAGATTACATTGAGTTAGCAGCAACATCAGTTCTTCACTTCTTTTGAAGCAAATGTAAATAGAAGAATAAAGAAATAAAAAACTCCTTTTTCTATTTGCATACCAATCTCAAGATCATGCCAAGGATGTGCTGCAACTGTTCTCTTTGACATAGATGAAAGGATCCTCTCATTCAATCGGGGGATTCCACTTTTCTCACTTCCATTGGTTTCTTCAGCCATCTATAACCAAAAGAAACTAAAACTGTTCTGATGTCGTATAATTTATTGATCAACTTGCAAAAGTTTTAACCAGTTCCATTTGATGTAAAACTTAATTAGAGGCTAGTAAGTCAAAATAAGCAAATCCATAATGATTTAAACAAGAATTAAATACAACCCAGAGAAAAGAAAAAATAAATTTTAGATCATTTATCAACATTAAGTGAAGTCCCAAAATCAAGAGCACCCAAATTCTTTTTCTTTTTTTTTTTTTTTTTTTTTAAGAAAAAACCTGTCTTGGAGAATAGGATTTTATGGATTCAAAATCTATTACACATTGGCCAACATACTTCCACAAAGTGCGCTTCAAATGCTTTGCTTACAAGCAAAAATGAAAGGAAAGTTCTTAAAACGATACAAGATTACTACTAGTATATACAGAATGTGTAAGCTGATGGGGTTTGTGCCTATTCACAAGAACCCAGAAAAAAATAAAATAAAACTTTACTACTCGATCTACAAAAACATGAACTTTCATTGATGAATAAAACCAACAAGTCCAGAAAAATGTGTACCTTGATTGACGAACTATTATACAGAGAAAAAGAGAATGAGAATGAGAAGATGAACGGGGCAATAATCCTAGCTCTGCGTTGAGTGTATATTTATATATGTATGAGAGAATTGAAAATGGAAAAAGCAATGGGAGAAAGAGTAGGATTGGTCAAATCATGGATTTGCTGCCTCGTGTCTGACGTGGAGAGAACTCAGCATTGGTGGGAATTAACCCTCTTCCTATTTTGTTGAACATTCAAAGTTCATTAATAGTTAATACTACTTGCTATTTTTCATCCTATTTGTGGTTATTATTATTATTATTTTTATCACTTGGTTACAATATTTTCTTTCACTACATTAAATTTCTTTTTTTAGAAAAAAAAATTTAAACTTTAAACTTCTAAATTTAAAACATATGAAAATTGAAATGCTGTAGATAATTTATCATTATTTGTCTCAATATTGATAAAAAAAATTTATGTGATTTATTTCATTTTTAATAATAGATAAAAATATTTTATTTTATTGGGCTCAAGATAGGGCAAGTCCATTTAAGAGAGTATTTGCTTATAAACTTGGAATATACATTTAGTTAGCAGACCGACTCTTTTGAGATTAGGACTCATCTGACAAGACATTAGTTAGCCTTCAAGACTCGTCATCGTCCTTGCTTTCAAAGGTCTTCTTTGAAAGACTTAAATACCAATTAGTTCGTTTACTTGCATATCAAACTAATATTCTACATTCTATCTAGACTCATTAACTCGATTTATCTCAAAATTATTGAGTGGATAATTGTAATAACTATTACTTATTGATATGTAAAAATAGGTGCGTTAGAGTTAAGCACATCGCTGTGCCTTCCTGTAATAGTGGCCAATGCAAGCATGATGCTTGACAAACTGATATTAGATAGACTGTTTATCTCATCAAATCAGGCTGCTTAATTCTTATTTTGAGATATTGCCTTTTGTGCATCCATTAATAGTGAAACCAAATAAGTATAAAAAAAGATATTGACCACTGTTTAAAAATAGCTTACTTTACAATGACTTATCCCCTTTCTCTCTCCAAAAAAAAAATCTCTAAAATCAGGAAGGGATTTAATTTTGTTCCCCAGAATTCTTAATCTTTATAGCTTCTAATTTAAGTAGCAAAAGTGCCAAGCCAACCCCTAATGTTATCTATTCATCTTTACAAACTCAAATTCATTTTAAAAAGAGTCCAATATAATTATTTGATCAAGTTTTGATTAGTTTTAATATTAAAAAGAAGTAATTATCATCAATCAAAATAGATTTTTTTTCATTAATTATTGCTACATATTAATTTGGGCAGATCACCCCACATAAATCATGAGTTCACCCGAACGAACTATATACATCACCTAAAGGTTAATTCTCTTACACGTCTTCTCTCTATTATTCAACAAGGACTCGAAAACCAAAAATTCATATCATGTCAGGACAGAATCTTTTCCAATTTATCTCTTAGCATAACATAGCAAGGTAAATAGCAAAGGATTTTCCCACAAGTAGAGTAACGTATTTTAAGTACTTTAAATTCTTTCTTATTTCTCAAAATCATAATTTTTTTAATGTAAGTATCAGAGTGATTTTTCAAACATATCGTCTAAGTCTTCTAATATTTTTATTTTACAAATTTTTAAAATCAACAAATCATTCAATAGTATTTTAAGAATTAAAATTCGTACTTGAGCACATCAATTACTTCTAAAAAATTAGTGTCAAATTTGACATTTGAAGATATTGATTATGCGGAAAAGATAAATGTATTGATTACAGTCTCTACCCCACTCAATTATGTCATTTGACAATTAAATATATATAGAGAGGTTCTTTCCTTTTTGTGAATATATTTCAACCATTTCCAATTGTGACTTGGGGGAGGCCAATAGTGAAAAGTCTTTAATTGTATAAGATATTAATTATTAAGAATATTTTATCCTTCCCTATAAAAAATAAAAAGGACAGAAAATTTGATCCTTCCTTTTCCATATCTAAATTGCTTTGTTTGTGACGTGGAAGAAAAACTATCTTTCATCTAACTTTTCTCAGCGACCAAAAAAAAACGCGTTTCCAGCTGCCCCCACGTTTCAATGACGGAAAATCTGAAATGTCCGAGATGCCAGTTTCTCAAGCCTTTTTTTTTTTTTTTTTCCTCTTTAGTTCCTCAATTCCTGCAAGCCTCAAAGTCCATTTTTAACAACTGTCTGTCTGTAACTATGCTAGCATAAATATATTTATTTTTTTCTTTTTGAACAGGGCTTAACGTAAATTTTAAATAAAAAAAAAAAACGATAATATAGAACAAATTAAAGTACAAGAATATGCATACAATCACAGAGAATGTCTACAAATTTTTTTTTTTTTGAAAAAGTGCATATATGGATCCATTTGTTAAAGCAAATGAATTTAGATGCATGCATATATATGTAAATTGATGTACATTAATTAGTTCTATTACATTATCATTGTCTAATTAAGGCACATATATTGAATCAGGAGACATAGATATCATCTGAAGTAGGCTTGAATTTGAGAATGTTTCTTCAAGTGCAGGTCCTCTTTTGCTAACACCACCATCAATATTCTCTTTTGTAATGTGTACTAGTTCTCTTGCAACTTCAATCATTCCAATTTTCCCATCTCCACCAAACAGAAGGCATCGAGTTGCAAGATCTGCAACTTTCTCTATTTGCTCTCTGCGAAAATTGGGTTGTTCATGATAATAAAGACTTGAATCCACAATTTCTTCTAACTTCCCATTTCTGATTTTCTGCAATGCTATAGCTGGGAGATCTTTAGTACTCTTTGACCATCCTGTGATTAACTCTAGCAGCACTACACCAAAGTCATAAACATCGCTTCTACTATTGTTATATGAATAAGCCTCATTTGGAATGCTTGATTCAAGTAGCCTAAATCCTGCAAGTTTAATTGATAAATCTTCATCTAAAAAAATGCACCCTGATTTGATATTATGGTGAAAAATAGAAGGAATGATTTCATACTGTAAGAAAGCTAAAGCACATGCTATTTCAGCTGCAATGTTCATTCTCTTATACCAATCAAGCCCAATTTTTCCATGTTCTCTACTTTGTTGCAAATGTTCCTCCAGAGTACCATTTGCAGGATATTCATACACAACTAGAGGAGTGTAGCCAGAGTCAATACAACATCCAAGGAGACGTGCAATATTTCTGTGCAAAATTGCAGATAAAATCTCAACCCTGGATAGAACCTGCATTAGGTCTCTTTCATCTTGGCATTGTACCTTGTGAATAGCTACATGTGAACCATCTCCAAGAACACCTGCATAAATTGTGCCATTGCTGCTATGCACAAGTTTTTGATCACCTTCAAATCCTTTAGTGGCTTCCTCAAGTTCATGGTAAGTGAATAATCGAGTCCTACAAGCTTTTCTGAATGAGATGGTGCTATGAAAATGTGGTTGGTCGCCTGACTTATAACCAGGTCTTTTTAATAGGCAAAGTAGAGCAATTAGAGAGAAAATGATAAATATCGCGCCAAGAACTCCTGCAGATTAATTCAAGAATCATGAAAATTTCATTGCAGAAATAAAAAAGCAGAAGCAAAGAAAATATTACATTCACACACCAGCTAGAATGGGAACTGTTTTTCCACTGCGTTTTCTTGTATAGCAATCTGTTCCATTTGCTTCCATTCCATTCTTGATACAGGCTGTCCAAGAAACGCAATTACGTTTTATATTTTAATTCAACAAGAACAAGAACAAGAATAAGAACTCTCCAAGAATTGAACATGTAAAAAGAAAATAAAATAAAATAGGTACTTACATTTGAAACATCCGACTCCATTGGCAAACCCATCACCAACAAAACCGTCCTGACATTTGCACCTTACCCCTCCTTCAACTGTGGATGCATTAACAGTGTTTGCATTGATAGCACAAGCTCCCTTGGAAGAATTCCCAGCTGGAATGGCCCATTCCAATTTAACTCCACGAATACCAGTATTAGAACCGCGAGAAACAGCCCAAGAAGAGAATCCCCTGCATCCAAACTTGGAAAAAACTGAAAACCCATCTCCTAATTCCCATGAACTGTGATCTGAAAGTGGATAACAGCAAGCAGGAGAGACATTGGAGTTTCCATCGCAGCCAGACAAGTCAATCGTTTCACAATCTGCTTTACACAAAGAAGAATCTTCACAATCATACAAACCAATAACATTATCTATTGATATCCCAAAGTGTTCATTTCCACTGAAGCCAAAGGAATTTAAATCATTATATTGGCGACAAGTACAAGTACCAGGAAAATCAACTAAAATACCATCAGAGAAGAATTCAAGAACCCTGTAGTTTTGAGAGTTAATGGTAAGGTAAGGAGTAGTGGAGTTGGCGCAAGAGAGATGGAAAGCAGAGGAAATAGAAGCACAAGAAATGTTCAAGTGAAATGGGAATGGGATATGCAACTTTCCACATTTCTCGTTACTGCATTGATTTGGAAGGGAATAGGAAATGGGAGATTGATAAAGCAAAGTAAAGAGAAGAAGTGAAGTCAAGAATGGAGCTAACATCGCCTGTGAAAGAGTTGAATGCACAGAATATATGGAAGAGAATTCAATGCAAGGAGTTCATGACCTTTTCTTTTAACTTGCCATACAATGCTATTATACTGGCAACAAGAAGTAGCTAGGTACGTATCTTGATCAAGAAAGTATCAGAGAAGGGACCCCACAAAATGGTGGACCCGGATGATGACATGGCCAGATCAAAGGTTAGGGAAACGAATAAGAGAAGAATGGTCTGTAGAATGGGCTACAGTTGGTAGCAATATTACTTCATGGAATAGAGTGCTTAAGTGTAAGTATTTTTCCAAGGCCAAAGAGTTTTAGTCTTTCAATTCCAATTTCAACGGCTAAGATTATGTAATGATCTTCATTTCCTAATTGCACAAAATTCTAGACTAAATGAGGGGATTTTAATCTCTTGTATATAATAAAATAATAGTACTTGCATAGTTTTCGAGCTTCGATAATATGAAGATTGAAAATTGGAAATGTAATTATATAAGTAGTTTGAGAATTACGGAATGTCAGATCTAAATGTTACTTTTATAAAAAATAAATAAATAATAATAATAATAAATATTGCTTTTTTGGGTATATACAATGCAAATGCAAGTACCCCAATGGGTTAGTTCAAAGAAAAGAAAAAAGTTTGGCAAAAAAAAAAAACTTAACCGCCGATGCCACGCGTGGAGTTCCTCTTGCCCGCTTTTTTCTCACTAGGTACTGACACCTGTGCGTATTCCCACTTGAGTTTTGCTTTATTCTCATCTCCAAACAGAAACCGAGTATCTTCGTCTTAGTTTTGGTGTGACTTGGGCGTTCTTGTATCATAAACCAAAGTCCATTTTATATTATGGGTATAAATTTAAAATTTTAATTATTATATATATAATAAAAAAAAAAAAGTAAAGATACTGGTTAGTATAGTTAATTAATATATTATTGAGATTGCGGGTTCAAATATCAATAGAAACTTTTTTTTTTAATTATTCTTTATTTTTTTAATTATTTTTTATTTTTTTTTGTTTGTAATATTTACAATTAAAATTATGTTAATAATTGAATTTATTCTGATTAAATTTATATTTATTTCTATAAGAAAAAATTTATATTAATAGTTAAATTTTTTATAAATATTTATTTATTTATTTCTATGAACTTATCAATTTAATTTTTTTTATTTATATTAAATTTGAAAAAACTAATAGAGTTATTAAATATTATTTTATATTTATTTAGATAAATTATTTAACCATCAAAGAAAATTCACTTTCTATAAATTTATATAAAATTAATAATATATATATTATTATTTATTTAAATTAATTATAAAATAATATTTTTTATGATATTAAAATTTTGTTGTAATATTTATATTATTAAAATAATATCTAAAATTTTTTATGATTAGAAACTAATTTATCAAAAATAAAAAATCATAAAGAATAAATTCATCAGTTATAAAATAAAAGTTCATAAGATATAAAATATAAATTTATCACTTTTAAATAATATATTTTATTTTCTTACTAATATAATTGATAAATTTATAGTTAACAAATGATAAAGCTACACCATATATGTAATATCCCAACCCGATATAAGATATATGCACAGTATACGAGTGAAGATACCCATTTAACATCAGAATGCATGGCCAAGTTAGAAATGAATGTTTTCAATATTCAAATGATTTGAATATAAACATTTTAAAATAATAATGTTATATGAAAATATTTTTCCTTTATTGTTATATTTATATTGATATTCAAAATTATCGAAATTTATAAACTTCCATTTGAATAGTGATATTGATATTGATATTTTTATTATTATTATATTGATATTAATAAGCTAAACTTATATTGATATTTGATATATGATTTATAAATATTGTTATATGAGTATTCAAAATAGTAGAAAATTTATTCAAATTTAAAATTGATATTTGAAAGGAGATTGATTTATTATATTAGTATGTTAATATTTTTAAGAGAATATTTTATTAAATGAATTATTGATTTATTATTTACTAAATTGATAAAATTTTAAATTAAAGAAATTGAAATTTTATTATAAAATATAGAAAATTTTATAATTAATATTTGAAGTTATATATTATAATTTTTATATTATAGTTAATGGATAATATGATGAAATTAATGAAATTAATATTTTGGTTAAAATTATTGTTTTAGAATTTATATGACAAACATTATTATTATTATTGTTATTATTATTATTGAATTTATTAAAGTTAGTATATATATATTAAAAAAAAAAAAGAGAAACCAAAGTCGGCAGCCTAAAATTGGGCAGCAGAATAAATAGAACAGAGAATAAGAAATAGAAACAGAGGGAAACAAAAGGAAGCAGAGGCAGAGAGGGCAGAGAGAGAGAGAGAGACAGAACGCGCGCAGGGACTGCACGCCGGGCCGCCGCCCTCCAGTCACTGCCGACCGACACGCGCCTCATCAGGAGGAAGGACGCTCGCTGCCCCGTCGACTGGTAGAGGCCTGTCGCCTGCAGCCACCGGACGGCGGCGCACGCTCCCTCCAAAGTTTCGCTGGCCGAAACTTCTAGGCCATTTTTCAACGACTTTTCGATCTCCATTTTTAACGAAATTGGTATGGTTGAATCCGTTGTGTTTCCAGTTTCGATTTGGTATATTGTTTACTAATTTTAAATAATCTTTTTATTTATCAGAATCCGGCGACATCAACAGTTACCGACGCCGTTTCTACCTGTTTTCCAGCGGACTACGGGAAACGAAAGTTATATTCAGACTCCTCACATCACAAGCTAACCAATGATATCTTCGGATCGTAATTTAGTCATCGTTGGAATTTTTCGGCGACCGGATTCCAACGACCTCTGAAACCGACAAATTCGAACAGAAGCTCCGGCTCATTAAACCGAGCCATATGGTATAAATCTCGATTTCCAATTATGTATAGATAGTGAATTATGATTTTATTTGTAAGAATTTAGGTAAATAGTTTATTGAATTAAGTGGTGAAATGAGATAATTGAATGGAATAAATTGTTATTTATATGATTATTGAGTATTGTTGGTGATTAAATTGGTAAATTGAAGTGAAATGTTTATATTAGAATTGATTTAATTGAATTGAATTATTTGGAAGAATGAAGTGAGATGTAGATATTGGTATTGATTGGATTGAATTAGTGGTTATTAGCTTGATAATGAGGAATGAAGTGGGCGGATGGGATTAGTGTATTGAAGGTCCAGGTTGGACCATTTGATTGTGATATCATGGATAATTTGAATTTATGGAAATGTTGGTAGAAATTGCTTAATCGATTTTACTTGAATAATATGAAGATTGAAATGTGAAATTGAAAGAAAGGAGAATCATTCTTTTAAGTGAGTTATTGGAAAATAATTAGAGAAATGTTAAGTTTAGTAGTAAGTATAGGTTTAGAATATCTTAACTTTAGAATGCTAAGTTGTGAATAAGATAGAAATGTTAATGAGTTAAGCTAAATTAAATAATGTGATAATGAGGAAGTGATTAATATATGATTGAAATGCATGTGTAGAGTCTAATAACAAGGACAAGGATATTGGGTAAAGTGCGAGAAGCACTAATCGTATCAGAGTCAAATGTACATAGGAGCATAGGAGTCCATGGTGAGTACTTAATAATATAATATGTTTCCTATTATTTGCTTGAAAATCTTATTGCTAAAAGTATGCCAACTCCTTTATAAGTTGAATTGCTCATTGATATTGAATCATATGTTATAATGCTCCTTGATTCATAGCTAAGCTTGAATTGTATATTGAACCTTCTTGATTTCTTGATAAGCTTAAATTGCTTATTGAATATTGAACCTTTGATATGATACTTTCTTGATTATTAAGCCCAAGTGAGTCAAACATTCCTTTATGGCACTTGGCCAAATGAGTCCATATTGTTTTGATCTTATAATATGATCAATGATGAGAACCTAATTGATATTGATATATTATCCATTGAATTATTTAATGGATGGAAAGGTGTTTTAATGATACTGTGGTAAGCAGAATACCCCTCTGATGTGGGGCAATACATCAGACATTGTGCACAATGGTAATGAACCTGCGGATAGGGTAAAGAGTATCCGAACCCTAGTTAGGAAGGGTTTATGGCCCCCAGTACATGCGACCCGATCGGTTGTACGTATAACTGATATGGGAGTGAGCAAGGCGTAAGCCGCCACTCTTATGATAATGATAATGTGGGAAACACACCGTTTTCATAAGGGAAATATTCTGCTAAAAATGCAATATTTACTGTATATGGAAAACTATTTTATAAGAGTAACTCGTGACCGGTTTTACTTCTTTGCTATAAAAAAAAATTATCATTAAAGCACCTACCATTTGTTTATTTTATATAGTATTATTTTGTACTTACTGAGTTCTGTCTCATATTTTAGTGGTTTAAACTTTTCAGGTACAGTCAATGAGTTAGCAAAGTAAAAGTCCCAAGCCCATCTTTCGCTTGGAAACTGTTTTGTTAAGTTTCGGTGTTGTAAGTAGAGCTCCATGGTTATTGAAAGTTATAAGGTCCATATGTAACATGAATGGTTATTAATGGGTTTAGCATTAATATGTTAAAGGATGTTTGTATAATATGATTTGTATCATAACCGTTATTGTAATTATATATGAACTATTGAACGTTGAATTAATGACATGAAATGAAACTTTAAAGGTTTTACAAGTTATATGTGATAATGATATTATAAGTGGAAATGATAGCAAGTAATGGGTATTAAGGAAATGTGATTAGGCTACAGTCTTGGGATATGGTTCAATGTAATGAATGTCAATTGATTATGAGTGGAATGAGTTCTACGGGTTTTGGTGCCCTTATGGCTACCCATGCCCTAGGACCGTCACGGCTCAAAAAGGTGGGTCGTGACAATATAGTTAATGAATATGTAAGTAATATTTAATGAACATATTGTTTATATTGCTTTGAATTATACTTGATCGAGTTAACAGAGCTAATTATTGATTAATAAAAAAAATAGATAATTTAGTATTGATTTATAATCATGAATCTAACAGTAAAAGATAATGAATCTGTATATAATATATAATGAATCTAAACGTTATATCTAATGAATATGATAATTATATGTGATAAACCTAAACTTTAAATGTAATAAACCTCATAATTATATGTAAAATATTAAAAAATAAAAATTATAAATATGAGAAATTAATAAAATTAAATTATAGAATAATTAGATCATAAATATAATAGTAAAAGATAATGAATTTATATGTAATATATAATAAATTTGAATGTTATATCTAATGAATTTGATAGTTGTATATAATTAACCTAACTTTAAATATAATAAACTTGATATTTTAAAATTTAATATGAATTTACAGTTTATAAATGATGAACATACACTATATATTTGATGAATTTATAAATAATACTTAATGAACATGCTGCTTGTAAGTGGTGAATATAATTATTATATAAATTATATTTGACGATAAATTTTCAATGAATTAATTATTATTTAAAAAAAGATTTGATTTTTGAGAATTTATTGTCATAAAAAATTATAAATATGATATTTATCTTTTTGTTAAATTATCTTTAAAAACTAGGTAAAAAAATGACCCATAAAAATGTTAAAATTTATAAATAAAAATTACATTGAAAAATTAATGATATTAAAATTAATTATCATTATAATAATCAAATAAAAAAAATCCAACCATTAATATAAAATTTTTTATAAAAATTAATATAAATTTAATTAGAATAATTTAACAAATAAAAAAAAACTCAAACATTAATATTATTTTTTCTTATAGAAATAAAATAAAATAATTTTAATTATAAATACTACAAACAAATAAAAAAGGCAAAAAAAAAAAAAGAAAAAAGAAAAAAAAACTGAAAAAGAAAAAAATAATTGAAAAAGAAAAAAAAAAAAACAAAGATTAACTAAAAAGGGCAAAAAAAAAAGATTAACTTGAAATAATTGGTTTACGTGGCCAAATCTTAGCAACTCTGACAAGGATAGAAAGGTCAATCCAATCATAAGTCGTTTGGGCTTGGCCTGCTTAATTTGTGCTGGATTTCTTCGGGACTCAGTTGATTTATTTAAATTTAGAGTCCAACCCATGTTGATCTATGATTGGGATATAAAGATATCCAATGCCAGGTCATAAAACTACCACAAAAGCAAACATATACGTCACAACAAAAAGCCACATGAGTGTATAATACGTATGCAACAATGTAATCCGTGAAAATGTACTATAAGTATGTTGCCACCTCAGCAAAATATACACTGTAATATACCACGCCATCACCATTAGCCAATAAGCGTGTTGCTAGCTCAGCAAAATCACACCATATCGTCCATTCTACTTAACCATCACAATGCAACGTCTCAATAAAAAAATTGCCACATAGCTATTAATACTACTCAAATACTTGCCTACATCAAAAATATATGCCACATCATCACCATTAACCACATAAAATCTCATATGTGTTAGCAAAATCATGCCATATTGTAAAATTTATCTCATCATCTAGAGTACATATCAACAAAAATATGCTACTTCATCATGATTAGTCATATAAATATTGAGCCACCTCAAGAAAAATTGTTATACTGTCTGCAGTACACGTACACAATTATTATTAAGTCAACAAAATTCACAACGTCATTGAATTTTGGACATATTAAAGAGAAAAGTCATCTAAATATGCCATGTAAGCATATAGCCACACAAGCAAAAGATTGCCATGTCATTGCCAGTTGCCACATACCTGAGAATAATCACACTGCCACATCACCATTGAATGCCATGTTATTCAAAAGTATGTCCGCGTCACGATGACATGGCATGTAGCCGAAAAGAAGCTCAATTTTAGTGACAAGCCCAAACCCAAACAAAATACCCAATCCGGCAGCAAAAGGTTTCTGCAAGTGCGAAGTGTTATGTTTGTCAAAACAAAATTTTAAATCTTTTTTTTTTCTTTTATTTTCCTATCTTCCAAACATAAAAAATCATGATATTACTCTACCAATAATCATAGGCCCACAGAAAGACCCACCCAGTTGTGGTCTACTCCACTTCACTTCACTGCTTTTTGCGGTGAAGATGGATCTTCAACAGACTCGGTTGGTCGGAGATTATGTCCTGGGTCCCAGGATCGGCTCCGGTTCTTTCGCCGTTGTTTGGCTCTCCAGGCACCGGCAATCCGGTGTACAAGTTGCTGTCAAAGAGATTGACAAGAAATTGCTTTGTCCAAAAGTTAGTGAGAATTTACTTAAAGAGATTTCTATTCTCAGTACTATCGATCACCCCAACATTATCCGGCTCTTCGAGCCTATCGAGGTAACTCACCTATCCACCTTGTTATATGGTTCTTACCACGTTTCCATAAAATTTGTTCATGTTTCAGATTTTTTTTTTTTTTTGAATGTCTTCTTGTGGATAGACTGAGGATAAGATATTTCTTGTATTGGAGTACTGCGAAGGAGGTGATCTTGCGGCGTATATTCATCGTCATGGGAAAGTATCGGAGGCTGTGGCTAGGCACTTTATGAGGCAATTGGGTATTGTATATGATCAATGGTCAAGCTTGCTATATATGTTTGGTTATTCAATTTCATGTTATTTTTGAATGTTTATGATAATTAGGTAATTGGGTCTATGTTTAATCTTTTGTAATACTGTTTGGCTGTTAAACTATGATGGAATTAATGCTAGTCAAATTATTTGGTCATGTTTTTAGTATTTTACGCAGTTGGGTACTTCTTGGCCGTTTAATTGCAATTGAGCTGTTGAGAATCTGATTATTCTGTCTGTTTCAAGGATATTTGATATATGATATTATTACTAAATGGATATTCGACTGAGAAAGTTTTGAAGCGCTTGTTGATTATTGACTCCTTGGATTCTGATTCCTTTGTTTCTCTCATCATCTTCTTCTTTTTCTCCCTCTGTATTCTTTTCTTTTGCTTTTAGAACAAAATGAAGTAAGTTGTGGGTTGTTTTGTGCAGCTGCTGGATTGCAAGTGCTTCAAGAAAAACATCTTATACATAGGGACTTAAAACCACAGGTAGAACAGCTTAGTCTCAACATCTCGTTAGTTCCCTTTTGTATTTTATAGCAGTTATGTCTTCCCTTAAGGCCTAACATGGCTTGTTTTATATGAGGGTCTGTGTCCAAACATATTATTTGCAAAATGTGTAACTTTTGTAAATTACATGTGCTATAATCTCCTGTAGACTGTACTGGCCTTTTTGTAATACTGTTTGATTTAGGCATGGGGTTTAATGCTACTACTAATTGGTCTCCTCACGTCTATAACTGGATCATAATAATAAAGTGGTAAGTCGTGATACTTGCAGAACCTACTTTTGTCATCAAATGAAGCAACTCCACAATTGAAGATAGGGGATTTTGGATTTGCAAGGTAAGTGTGTTTTGTAAAAGGACAAATTTTTTAGGTGCTCGCCCTTTTTTCCATATAGAAATAACCAATGATGCTGCAAAGTAGACATAATTTGTAAATTTACATCATAAAAATTATATGCCTATGGTGTTCTGTGGTGATGAGACTTGAAGCACTATTATCTCGAATTTCTATGAACGGGAAAGGTCATTTGTCTTTACAATACTGATCCAAGATCAAGGTGTCCTATTCCCATTTACTTCGCATTCCTATGTCTACAAGGCCCCATCAATGTATATCTAGGTGCATATATATCATAAGTTTTCAGGTGTGCCACAGCATAAGATCATTGTTTAGCCTTCAGGTAGACCAAGTGATAGAAGAGTGCTCATTGTCATTATGGGTGTTTGGATGATATTCAATAATGTTCCAAAATATATAGTAAGTGAAAAAGCCAATTATTACTGAACGAGCAGATTTAGTGTTTGGATATCGGGTCAGGAAAATCTTCTTAATCACTATTGCCAGGTATCTATAATATAGAGCCAAGTTTTTTAAGTCTCAGACGATTAGTATCTACTGTCTAGTAAATTTTAGTTCACTAAGAATATTTTCTTATCGGTTTTAGTTCACTAAGAATATTTTCTTATTGGATAGGTAAAAGTTTAAGAACTTATTTTCTTGAGATCAGGACACCAAAGATTAAGGTACTAAGCTGGTATATCACTTTTACTCTTTTGCACTTGATCATCTCCTTTTTTCAACTAATGTGCCAGGTCCTTGACACCCCAAGGCTTGGCTGATACACTATGTGGTTCACCATTGTACATGGCTCCAGAGATTATTCAGAATCAGAAGTATGATGCAAAGGTGATAACTGAAATGATGCTGAGGGTAATAAGTTTTGCCACTACTGCATGATCTATAATTTGAATTTGTTGGTTTGTGCAGGCTGACTTATGGAGTGTTGGAGCCATTTTGTTCCAGCTGGTGACTGGGAAGCCACCGTTTGATGGCAGTACTCAGTATCAGGTTATTAGAAAAATTAATTTAAAAATAGCATATTAGAGCCCTTAATAAGACTTTTTTTTTTCATTATGAAGCTCAATGCAACGAAGAAAGCTGGTAATATTGAGGTTCATATTTTTCTAACTATCGTCTTTGATTCTTTGCTTTGCTCAGCTTTTTCAGAATATTTTGACATCCGCTGAGCTACAGTTTCCACAAGGTGCTTTGGAGGAGTTAAATGCAGATTGTGTGGATCTGTGCAGAAGCCTTTTACGCCAAAATCCAGGTCCCAATTACTACAGCACCAATTTTGCTTTTTCTATGTTCTTTCATGTGTGTGGTTGTACATTCAAGTTAGAGAGACAGAGTGAGAAAGAGGTTCAGTGTTATGTGCACAACTAAATCACTTTATGTTATTAAAAGCTAACTGGCATGGCCATCAAGAGGCTTCTGTGTTAAACTTTGAACTTTTATTTTCAGTTGAGCGAGTTACATTCAATGAGTTCTTCAATCACAAGTTCCTAGGGGAGCCAAGGTACTGAAGTCTGATCCTCTGTTTTTATGATACAATATCTATAGACGCATCTTGTGTATCATGATGGCTTTTTTTGGTCCTTTAGCAGTGAGGCATATTCAAGCTGCTAAGATTTATTTATTACAAAAATTCTGTAGGTTAATAGTGGATGATGAGCAGTCTTCTTTACCTCGAGAAATAAAATCAGCAGTTGAGCAGTTTGATTTTTCTGCTTCCGATAAGAGGTCTCAGTTGTATACAGAGCATCCCATGTACTCGGCTAATGCAGATGCAAAATTAACTAGTTCATCTGTACATGACATTGTAGTGCATGGAAAAGTTCATGGCAGTGCATTTGGAACTAAAAGTGTTCACGGGTCTATGGCAATTATTGCACATGATAGGACAAGGAAATCAGTTGATGGAAGCCAGTGTTCATCAGATCAGCCTGGAGGTCTACTTTTTATTCTTCACTTAAATTTTCAGGACCACTTAAGCTTCTGCTTTCCTTGCAAGTGCTGATTTTGTCTTTATGTTCAGTTGCTGATTCCATGGAGTCCATTGAGAAAGATTATGTTATTGTAAATCGCCATTTTGCTTCAATGGAGAATTTCTCCTATTACTCTGAGACATCCCTGCAAGATAACTCAAGTTCTAGAGTTTCTGTTTGCCCACTGCAAACGAAGCAGTGTGCCGCTAGTTCTGTTGGTAGGGCAGAAAATCCCGTAGTCCATGGATCAGATCCACTAGCTACATCATGTGCATCAACTATATTAAGGGAAGTGCAAAGGCAATCCATACTACATCCATCAACTATACTCCGCTTGTTACATCAGTATGTGCAAGCTGTTGCAGAAATAGCACAGGAAAAGGTGAGTGCAACATTTTATGCTGAGCAATATTTCATTCTTGCCGGGTTGAGAAATGAATCTATTGATGTTGCCTAGACATCACATATAAAGTGGTAATTAAATTGTATGAATACAACATAAACGGTTAAGAACTTTTTAAACTTCTTTGTTGACAAAATTGTTCGATACTGCTCCACTACGCTAGCTTCGTCTTTTTCGAATGAATAAGATACCACTGATGGCAGACATAATAGGTTTATATATATATATATATATATATATATATATATATATATATTGTAGGTTGCAGTTATTCTCACGGTACCTCATTGCTTATAATGTTTTTAATTTGAACTTAGGTATTTGTATCACCAATCATTTGAAGTCTGTAGCTGGTGATACTGCTTTAAGAGATGTTTGATTTATGTGTCCGAGTTGTAATTTCCTATTATTTTCAGAACAATGCAGGGCTATTTCTGGAATCATTTTCAGTTGAACTTGTTGTTTTGGCCATATGGAAGAAAGCCCTTCAAATTTGTAGCTCCTGGCTTGCCACAACTGCAGGAAGTGAATTACCTGAAAGCAGTTCAGCTAATGAATCTACTCCTGTTCATGGTGACATAGGAGAGAGAATAGACTTTGGCAGGCCTTCATCTGCCTGCAAGTGGGCAGAGCAAGAATTTGTTGCTGCATATGATCGTGCAGAGAAGTTATCACAACACATAAGAGATATGGATGGTTAGACTGCATATCAATTTTCTCTTATGATGTTTCCCTTACTGGTTTGCAATTTACTCTGAACTGTCGTCAAATATGTTGCAGCTACTGCTGAGATGCCTGATGCCATGGAAATAATATTTCAAAAGGCTCTTGCTGTTGGGACAAATGGTGCTGTAAGTACCTTAATAAAATGCTGAAACTATGCCATGTTTATTATACATTTGCATAACACAACTGATTCTTTCTGTCCAGGTGGACGAGTATATGGAGAACAAGGGCAGTGCAGCAATCTCATACTCCAAAGCAATGCTTCTACTTTCTTTTGTTGTAGAAGAAGCAACATCTTTACCACTGAACCCACCATTTTTATTAACTCCTGCGAATAAGAAACGAATACAAAGTTACATAGCCAACTTGCAGTCCCGTCAGTATCACTTCTAATACAGCAGCTTCCCTTACCAATTATACAGATGGTGTACAGGTATTTTTTTGAAATGTCTTTTCTTCAATTGCTGATATGGTCCCTGGAAATCAAGATCAGGGGTGGGATGCAATTTTTAACTTCGCATGTTGAAGTGGTTACACTGTAATCTGTGGACTCGCACTGACTAGGATAGTAATATGACATGTACTGGATCTGGATGTATAGAACTGTATATGATACTCTTGGCATCTAGGGCAAATTCACATATGTTTCAAAGTATCTTCTTTTCTTTTTGTAAATAAGCTATAAAGAAGTGTAAATATGAACAGTAACTGTAATTTTTTACAGTCCTGTTTCAAAGGTGAGTTTATGTATAAATGTGATTCCTTTTTATTTTATTTTTTTATTTTTTATGTGGGGGGGGGGGGGGGGGGGGGGGGGGGGGTGTGGTTTAACCTCTGACCGAGACTGTTTATAATATCTAGCTGCAAAACGATACTACTATTGTATGTGGTAAATCAGTGGACACTTTTTCCTCGTTGTAAAAAGAGGACAGGATTACTATAAGAAAACAATATTATTATTTAAAATAAAAAAAAAAAAAGAAAATTTATAGGCTATATATTGTTATGAAATCTCATTAGTTGCTACCTCCATCTCGTCCTAAAAAGTTGTCAACACTTTTTCTTTTCTGAAATTTCTCAAAGGTTGCCACATTTTTATTTTTAGTATAACTTTAATTACTGTTTTTCATTTTTTTTCTTATCTTTATATTCTTTAAGATGATTTAATGTCTTAAAAAAATAAATTGATGATTTAATGTCTTAAAAAAATAAATTGTATTATTGAGAATATAAAAAGCAAAATATTTATTTATTATATTCTTAATATCTGTGGAAAAAAATAAATGTGACAATCTTTTTGAAATGAAAATAGTATATGACATGCATCTTTTATTCGAGTTCCATAAGCACCTGCATCTAAAAATACAACACAACAATCAGAAAATGCTTGACGGCAGGGTTAAATTCCATTCCTCACAGCATCAGCAGCAAGCGCCTCCTCGACTTGCTTAGCCTCTGCGATGAAGAATGAAAGTTTAGGTAAATACAGCTGTGAATCGAACACTCTTTCAATGAAGAGGGCCATAGCATGGCCCATTCAATACTTGATGCTTCTTATCTAAAGTCTATTCAACGGAGTTTTTTAAAAGCAGTTGCATGGTTCAAGAAAGTATAAGCCAATATAGACACATATGGTACACACACTTCCACGATTAAGTCTCGTGATCTGCAGAATACTCTAATTCAAACAGTAAATGAAAATAGATAAAAGGGGAAAAAATAAATTACACGCAGAAACAAAGGTTTCCTTTGTTTAAGCATGCAATATCAAGTTGATGCTTCCCCTTCCACACGTATTCTCTTCGGGCCTTTCTCCTCACATTGGCTGCTGGCAGTCATCATTCTGCTTTCCTTGGCCTCCATTGAACATCTTTTGTAAGGTTTAAATCCTGTTCGACGAGCCTTTAGCTTTCCATGTCCGAGCCCGATTGTCAGCAGCCCATCCTCCCCATTGTGATCACACATGTTCAATGCATTTTTCTCCACTTCATGATTGCTGGTACAGTAACCCCATGTGTTGCTGTTGAGACTCAATAGTGATGTGTTTCCATCTCTCTCACCGGTGCTCTGCTTATCTTCAGCACCACCGTTTTGGTGTTCCTGATTCTTCAGATCATGTGGAGGAGAGAAGCTTTGTGGCAATACCTCTCTGGAGAAGAGTGCTTGAAAAGCCAGCCGACCCTGGTGCATTAGCAACAAAAGAGTGGAAGTAAATACAGAGAAAATCATGAGCCCTATCCTTCTATGATAATGCGACTAAAGATTTCAAACAACTTACATTTGGATTGAAGATTTAAAAATCCTACAAGTTGTACAAGTTTTTATTTCAAACTGTATTAATATTAGTATTAGCAAAAAGAAGAAACATATTCTGTAACCAACTATTAGTAAGTGGATTTAAAATGACACCATTTTGGTTCAAATTCACAATCAAATGAATCTTCATCAACATTCATGAATCTAATCTCCATGAAATGACGTACACAATAAAATAAAGTCTACAAATAATAAACCACAAACTAACATCAAGCTGAAATCATTCTTCACTTCAAATTCTCACCTATCCAAACACATCTCAAAAAATAATTACCTCCTCAGAGACCTCCTTCCATGAGTCACTCGTGTTGCTGCTACTTCTGTTGCGACGGCTACAAGACTCGGTGGCTAGATGATTTGGATCAGCTTCTTTTGGCTCCACGCCTTTCTCAAGCTTCTCTAATGCATCTGTCTCTACTTCACTGCTAGAAGATGTGTTTGAACCACATGAAGAACGGTCAACCCGTTTTCTGTTTTTCGCTTTGCTGGAGTCATGGATCTCAGGTGCTGCTGCAGCCATCTCATGATCAGTAGTTTTTGATCCAGTATTTTGCTTTGGACCTCCAATCTCTTCAGAGTCAGACATTGACACTGTTGGTGACTTAGAGGCTGAATTTTGAGCTTGCAAAGTTTCAGAGTGTTCTAGATCCAATTGCTGATCTTGCAAAGGAGGATTTTCTAGATTAGTTTCCTTCCTTTCTATCTTTGCTGCAGTTGCTTGGCCAGCATCCACTGATGCAGCTGCAGAAGCAGGAGGACAGGCGAAGGCAGCATGAAGAGGAGCACATAAGGGAAGTAGTCCGTGGGCTGCCCACCATGCAGTTGCTGCCGCCACTGTGGTGGCAGCAATAGCTGTCATACTTGGAGCAGAGTTCATTTGCCTTGATGGAAAACCTCCTTGGGCACATGGTGGAGAATCTGCAGAACTTTCCACATTAGCATAGGGCCAAAAGGTAGCTGCAAAGCTTGCTGCAGCATGAGCTGCAGGGTTTTGTAGCAGTGTAGATACAATCAGACTTGAAAATGTGGAGGATATATGGAGAAATGATCTATAGTCATCTACATTATAGTGAGTTGGAGTAAAGGGAGGAGGAAAAGTCTGAAATGATTGATGTGCAGAAGATCTTGGCGCGTTGCTTTGTTGTTCAGTAGTAGCAGATGCAGCCGGATGCAAGAATAGATTGGGATGCCCTTGAGCTTCTCCAGCTGGTTGAAATATGGAGTCTTGGAATGACACATCTGAGGGAGGAGTCTGCATACATGATCCCAAGCTTCCATCTAAAACATGCACAGGGACATGCCTTGGATAATTCTGCATGGTTTCCATCTCATCTGTTGGCAATGCACTGTTGGGTTCATCTGATCTCTTTCCCTGGATCACAATCTCATGAAAAGGGCAGGATTCCAACTTGGTAGCTTTACTAGTGCCATTATCCTGAACTGTCTTTTTGACATCAGGCTTATCTAGCTTCTGATTTCTTTCCAGTTCAATGGTGATATAGGATTCATTAGTTGCATCCTGATTTACTACCTCCTTCAGTGAAGGAACAAACTCCCTGAATGAACATGAGTTTCTGAGTGCCTCTGGTGTTGGTACTGAATTCTTGTTCACTGAAGACACGGAGGAACAGTGAGCTTCTTGGAGGATGGTAAAGACTTCTGAACAATTGTCATCCTGGTTTTCTTTTGAATTTGTTTGCTTCTCATCTCCATTGGATTTCTGGATATGTACAATAGGAAAAAATGATTGCGAAATAAAATCAATGAAATGAATAGGGAAGATGAAAGAGAGTTCTTCACCTCAGGAAGCGGTTCTTTCTCCAAGTCCAGCAGTTGTTTACATTGTGGAAAAGGAACTGAATTTAAAAGCTTTCCATCCTTTGCTGCCACCTGAGATTGTGCAGGACACACACCTGTCTTTCGAGGATAAGGATTGCTTGGTTTCCTTTTAGGACGTGGAGGTGGAATGTCTATGTCAAGAGCTTGTCGTACTGGAACACCTTTAGCAACAGCCTCCTTCTCCAGCTGAAAGTGAAATATTTGTATGTATCCTCAATTAGATAAGAAAAATTTTGACAAGACTCTGTTCCAAGGCCCCAATATCAATAATACCAACATCAAATTTGATGGGGAAAAACGTAAATGTAGATACAATGTATGTATGATCTACAAAAATGAGATAGGATATTATCCTTGGTCAGAAATAACTAGATACCATGACTATCATACAGTAACATGTCGAAAACAAAAAGAAAATATATATGTGCAGAAAAAATCAGCATCTCATCCACATACTTGTTCTTAAAGTGTTCTAGAAACCTTGGCTATCTTAAGTATAAGGAGAGCAGAGTCATATAATATGATGAGACTCCATATCTCTTTTCATTTTAGGCTCTTCATTCATTCTATGGCAATCCTAGTTATTTAACACCTTTTACCTGCAAATGCAGTATTGTGAAACAATTAACGATTCTTAAAACATGAAATTTGATGATGTCAAAGGCTAGAAAGGAAAATTTGTCTATGAATTTAAATTTATTTCAAAAAATTTGGATTTCCATAACATAAATTGTTTCATTTTGACTAATATTCAATATATTCGATAAAACTGATCTTTTTTCTCACATTGCCAGCTCTTTGGAAGGGGAGGTGGAGAGATTAGATGTAAGCACTGCCGTGCAGAATTCTCCTTCACTGCAAGAAGGATAATTCCATGGTTTAAACAACAGAGCAGCGTTATTCTTGCAGTAAGGCTCAGCCTCAAATGCACACACTGGAACACACTTTATGAATCACCTTGAGGGCTGATCTAGGAATATTGACATAAAGAAGATGATTGCGTGAAGTTGATAGTGGTTTCAATTTGTAGACTGTTAGAACAGAATTTTGTAAAGACTTCCAAAAAAGTGTTGAGTTCTTGGCCTGAAGTTTCAAGAGTACGTTAGGAAACTATAGGTTGGACTCGGAAGATTCACAGACAGGGTTAAAATTTGTATAGGTATATTGCCGAAATATGGTCTTTTCTCAGATCAGCTACGCTAATTGCCAGCAGAAACTTCTCCAACAGAATAATCTGATCATGCCTCTTTGTTCTGCTTCTGCCACAACTCACAAGCTGCCTTGTTAGCTTATCTCAATGATAATGCATGAGAATTTATGATTAAAAATATATGCTCTCAGCAACAGGTCGTGTACAACAACCTTTAATATCCGAGTTAAAAACTTGATGCTAACCAGAAATTAGCATTGTCCACTGCTAGACTTCGAATTAAAAAAAAAAAAAAAAAACGAATAATCAATGATACCTCTTTTCTTGTTTCCAAAATCTAGAATGTGGGAGTAAGAAGCTTTCATGTTGAGAGTGTTTCCCATGAGATCCTCTAACAGATAAAAGAAAAAGAACATTACTCATAGTGATCTTCTCAGCTTGCTGATTTAGCATTGCCTTGCAAATTGCAGATTAGTGCAAACGTAATGGCCCATGCATGCAATCCCCTTCTCATCACACACACAAACACAAAGCGATGGGGAAGAGGTGTGAGAGAGAGAGAGAGAGAGAGCATAAAAAATCTTACAACTATCCCCTCTGGTCTATCAAGAGCCTCATCAAAATTATGCTACACAATTGGGGCTAATTCTCATCCTCCTAACTACAAATCACCTTTACCTATAAGGCAGTTGCTACCCTATCCATTCAGTATTAAGACTTCAATGCTCACAAGCACTTGGGAATGAAGCAACAAACCATCATGCCAATGACCAAGTTCCATAACTAAGAAACTTAAAAATGGCATAAGGTTAGACCACTGCTTCAACATTTCCCAATAAAATCTTCATGCAATATGTTTTTGAAGCTTTTAAACTATGCTTCTTGCAAAGGATTTAAGTATAGATTTTCTAAATCCTTCCCTCCAAAATAAAGTCGTGGGTTCGAATAAAGAGAAAATACAAACAGTGATATTGTCAAAGTTACATATTTATCCCTACATTTATGAAAGTTTCAGTTGATTATCCATGATATATGGGTCATCTTTTTTAGTCTATACTTGTTCTTTATATCCAATAAATGAAAGATCCCTCCATTAAATTTATCCACCACTACACTTACGAGTGTTTGCCAAACTATCAACTTTAATCATGTCGTAAATTTGTCTAATCATTAAATTTTGAAAGTAGAAGTACTAATGTTCTTATTCTGTTCCATTCCTCCTTAGCCAAATTCAATGCAAGGTTAATTTTAGTGGACAACCTATAAAGAACCATATTTGGATACTCCGTCTGGTTATAAAACAAAAAAAGGGGGGCTGGTTTGGCAAGCAGTCAGCTTGATTCCTGGCCAAACCAGTCCCCCATCATCACTGTAATGGAAAAAAAAATATTGTGATTGTCAAAATAACAAGACATTGATTGAGAACATTGAAAGCACATTTATGTATGTCATATTCTGACAGAACAAGTCAGAAATTCTGCAGATCAATTAGAAATACAACTGAGAGATTGATCTACAAATTTCTTTATGTCATTATTTAGTAGAAAGTCAATTGGGTTGAAAAACCTGAGGTCACTTGCATCTCAATTTTGATGGTTGTCAGCACTCAACTAATCAGCTTATACCAAGAATCTATTTCATCCTGAACTTAAAATCTTTTATGCAGGCACAGGCCTTAGTACTCCTAACTACATTAAGTACTTAAACAAAAAGATCCTAATTTTTTCATTTTGTAGATTGACAATCCTAAATTTTTTCGTTTTGTAGATTGACAATCACTTTATTATAATTAGCTCTCACATGAACAAGTATTGTGCAGTTATTGATGCATGTGCATTTTGAGGTAAAATGTCCCTGTACTCCAATCAAGGTTTTCAATACATGTGGTGCATGACAGGACAAGTTTAGAAAACATCATACATCGTCCACACACCCATCAGACTGCAGGAAGATCAAGTGTACACTTCTTAACCATGAGATCCTGTTCATTTTGTTATAACGTTAAGAGATTGGAGCTTGCTATGAGATAGAAACACCATCAAGCTTTAACCATGTTTGCAGGATTTGAAACTTGAAAATTTACTCTGCCTCACAAAGAGCATAAGCCAATCCCATGTCCAGAAAAGGAAATTTTGTCTGATGCCATAGTATATCCAAAAGGGCCCAATGAACCAAAAAAAAATAAAAAATCCAAAACATTATATTTTAATTTTTATCAATTTTGTCCCAAATTTCAAACTTATTTACAATTGTGTCCTTAGTCAAAATTGAAAATTAAAAAAACAAAATTCCCTTCTCTCTCCTGCTTTTCCCTCTCTCTCTTTGCCATCCTTACCCTCCACCCATTATTAGGAAAGCCCCATTGCCCACCAAAATCTAGGCTAAGTCCATCATTACCCAACTGTACCATATTAGATTTCCTTCCATTAGAAAGTCTACCATTCATTCCACCTACTGTATCGCCATTCATTTTCAAAGAAGTTGGTCATCCTTCAATTTGAATGACATGGCAAGACAAATTCATCAAAATCAAATCTTTGCAAAATTCCAAAAACAAAAGAATCTGCCTGGTAGCCACACAAAGGAGGTCCTTGAAAATCCTCATTTATTGTGTTGGAGATCCCAGACCACAAATCCAATGAAAACAAAGAAGCAAATGCTTATCACCCAAACATTAGATTCAATTGATGGCACCCTTTGACATCAGGATGATTAGAAGATAGAGGGGCAGTGGAAGAAGGTAAGAGGGAGAAAAAGGGAAGTAGTGGTAGACAGAGAGAGGGAAATGGAAAGTGAGAGGAAAAGGAAAAAATAATATATTCAAAATATTTTTATTCCAATTAATAATAAGATGTTATTTTATATTCTAATCTTGGTAATTCTCACTTCGAGACAATACAATTAAGTCTGACAATTGAACTAATAAGATTAAAAGTTTCAGATAAAATAGAAAAAGAAACCCAAATTTTTGCCCCACACCCCCCCCCCCCTCCTTTTTTTTGTCCATTATGCCTATTCAAAAAAAGAAAAAAAAAAAAAAAAAAGTCAACATATTACATAAAAACAACAAAGGATGATCCTTAAAACAAGAGAGCAAAATACTGCAAACTAAGCTTAAGGTGAGGTGTATTTATGATAACTTGTTAGCTTGGTGAATTCCTCATTGTTCACATTGTCTTCAAATTTGGAAAACATCTTTGGTTGGAATCTTGGCAATACTTGTTTTTCTTCTAAGAAAAAATCAATTAACTGTTTAAGGTTAACAAGGAAATGCAATAACAATTCCCAAGAACTAAGCTTTTATCCCCACACCTTTGACCTTCAAAGAAGATAGGCAATTTAAAGAAGTAAACTAAAAGAAGAGGATGGGGTCATTCACCCAAATAAGACGGAAAAAAAAAAAGGTCTACTTTTAGAGCAAGAATTACTACCTATCCTAGGCCCCAATAGCATAATGCACAATTAACCTACTTAGATGTTATTCAAAAAATCAATTTTATTGGGAGTGTTAATTATTCTAAAATTTTTATCATTAGAACACATGAAATTCACCATAATATCAAACTTTAAATGACCTCCAAGACTCCAATCAACACGTCAAAGGATTGTTGTTAGAGGTTAAAAAAGCGCTTTTAGAATTTTTTTTTATTTATAGATTGATTTTTATTTTTTTTATATACTGTTTTTTCAAACCTGAGAGAAACATCAATTTACCTGCTTTTATTTAAAAACAGTTTTAAAAAAATATAAAAAATTTTGTTGAACATTATTTATTTATTTTTTTTTTCAAACACAATCCCAAGCGGGGCCTTAGTGGCTACTTGGACAAGCACACCTAACTTGTTGCAAGGTTTGCATGCAACATTGTCTGGCAGGTTTGCTATCTTTGTTAAATATAAATTTCCAATGAGAAGAAAATGGGCAGTACACTACGATATACGATAATGATTCCCACTACCAAAATCATCACTTATCCGCTGTAATTCCAAGTGACATAAGACAGCTTGCAGGGCTACCTATCTAGGGTAGATTTTGGGTTTATTAGAAAACTAGGAAGATCACCAAGTTTTTGATCCGTACATGTCACTAATTTGGTTATAACAGTGTAAAAGTAAGCCTGTCCGAACTCTGTTAGAACCTTTTTCTCAAAAGTTAGTGCCCTTTGATAAGATGAATGCTGTTTAACTAAAGGACTTAAGCACATATCTTAAGCACTATCAGAACTGTATGTATTCTTGCTAGATTAGCCATTCTAAAAGTAGTCTGAAGTTACAAGGGAGGGAGCTTTAGATGTACAAAAGACAATTAGGTCACACCAACCATCCTATATCACCACAAGAATATTAATAGCATCTTAACATCTAGCAGATCTCCGGCTAACAATTTTAGATTAAATCCAACTGCTTGCAGTAGTATAACTAGATGTTGGCCTGAATGACATTCCAATACAAAAAGTGGATAAAAACTAGAAAGAAACAGAATTTCAGAAGCACCACTTAGTCTTCCAATCTCACCACTTAGTCTTCCAATCTTTGCAAGTTCTTGTACATAAAAATCAATTTGCTTGACACTTTTAAATATTGGACAGAATAGATTCCACTCCTAAACAGCATAAAGTTTTTGGTCGTGAGCCTAAATCATCCTTATGGTATCTCAAGATCAGCTCACTCTAGTCTCAAACCTAAGCTCATCCATAACGTAAATACAAAGTTTACAAAACTGATTTAACAGATAGTGGAACAACCTACAAGACCACAAAGACAGTAAAAAGGAGGCCAAAAATGAACCACGAAGACAAATAATGGACACCTTATTCTTTTCGAATCTTTCCTTGCCCAGAGTGCCTGAATGGTATCCATGTTGTTTTAGTTTTTGGGTTTTTGTTGTCCAATTGTCAAAAGAAATATTATTAAAATGTATTTATTTTTGTTACTTAAAGACTTGAGAGATATCAATATGTTGTCACAAGAAGTAAAAACCATAAAAGGTGATTTACCATTGGATGGGAGTTTTGTTCGTTTCTCGACCTGTTCTTTGCATGATACAACTTTTTACCATTGGAAGACAACAACAAAAATATTGCAAACAAAATTGGTATCAAATAGGCCCACCATATACAAATATGGCAGCTTTGAGGTTAGATTAAATATTCTCCAAGCCAAAGGATAAAAATTGGGAAGTTAGGAGCCCCAGGAAAAATAAAAAAGGTCGTGTGTGTATTCTCTTTCTTGGAAAGGAAGCTTTGAGGCTATGTTAAATATTCCTTCTGAGATATCAATCATCATTTCAATTAAGTAAAAGGCCACATGCAATTGGTGTTCTGCTACAAACAAACTCTCAAAAAACTCATAATGTGTCAGTGTGTGTTTTGCACACTAGGCATACATGAAATTAACATAACCACTCTATCACTTGCAGACACCATCAATAGAATTACAGCATTTAAAAAAATAATAATAATAAGACGACAGTCAACAATTTAGTACACTTGATCATCATATTTCTTGATGCCAAGATATGTAGAAGCAGCAATATACAGTTCATTTCAAGCATAGGCAAGAAGATATTGACTGACCTTTGAAAAGAATTTCTGCGCATGACTCCTAATCTGCACAGCAGTCTTTGTTCCAATATGTTCTGCACACCATCAAAAAAGAAACACAAAGAAGAGAGGAGACAGATGTCCAATTAAGAGTACTTATATAGCATCTCATGGCACTCCTAATTGGAATAGCCAGAGTATTCCTCCTACATTAATTATATAATTTGACCACAAATTAAAAAAGGGGAAAAAACAAAAAACAGTTATCAGTCCCACGTTATTAATAACTGAAAAAAAAAAAAAGAGGAAAAGATAAGTTGAAGAATCATTGCAAATTATAACCTTCTATGCGCTGCCAAGCTCGTCCATAGAGCTTCAAGGCCTCTAGGAACCTATTATGCTCCTCCTCTGTCCATCGTTCACGTTGCTTGGTAATTGTATATGGTTTTCTTGTCTATCATTAACGTAACTTTATAATTCAGATACTTCAAATCTTATTTTTACAACATCAATTTCCAAAACACAAAGTAATAAAAAAATTATAAAAGAGAAAAAAAAAATTCTTATTAATTTACCTTAATAAGCAAGTCTTCTCCGGAGGAGTATGTGTCCATTACCGGACCTCTGCAGCTAACGCTGCTTCAAATCCTCTCTAACGAGCAATGGATAAAACAGAAACCTCCTTTCATTTCTTGTAACACCGAATACTACAAATAAAGCCGTTGTTTTTGAACTCCAAAATACCTGACGAGTGAATACTACTGCAAAAGAAGAAGAAAAAAACAAAAGCAACGACAATCGATAGAGATCCGTACATGAACAATTAAGAAATGACAATTTACATACACTGTGTATAGGCAAAGTATTTTATATAGTGTATTAAATTGAATATGAATTTTTTAAGAATTTTAAGGATCCACCAGAACAGAGAAGGAGAGACGCTTCTCCGAAAGAACTAAAAGTAAATTCCTTTATTCAGAATCCTCACCAAAACGAACGCGTAGATGCCAAATCCTTAAGTAACAAAGAGGAAAGGAAAAGAAAAGAAAAAACAAGAAGAAAAGAAAAGAAACTTGAATTAGTAAATAGTAATCCTGTACATCCACTTTCCAATAAATTTAGCAATACAGTACAACTTCTCAAATCCTAAATCCTAACTTTGGTTACCGAGAAGCATTCACCAACAAATTCAAATCTAAAATTTTCACATCGGTAGCTAAAGAATTAAATAGTAAAACACAGCAGCTGCCACAGCTCAACGAAGCCAAAAATACAAATTGGGCTAAGTAGAAATCAGATTTCCTTTTGTTGAAATTTTCTCGGCAACCAAAACGAAGAGTTAAGAACAAAAAAACCTAGAAAATAAAAGAGAAAGTACCTTCCACTAAAGCCATGGTAGATTAAAACTGTAGAAGCTCGGATGTAATCTCCGATCATGCACGTATTGAACTCGCCGGGGACTCACATGAGAGTTAATAGTTACCAGCAATGGTGGATCGGAATGATGAAAGCACAAAGAAAAACAAAAAGAAAATTGAGAGGAGTTTCTAGAGAGAAGTAAAGGCAGCAGAAGTTGAGAACTGAAAGCGAGTTTCAGTGAGACCTAAAACACCAGAAACTACAGTTGGGGACTAAGGAGCAATCTCAGCCACTATAATTTATTGTGGATTTATTTTTGTTTAAAATTCGAATTATATTTGAGGCTGCTATGAACTGAAGGGTAAACAGGGAGAAGATGGGAGAAATGAAGCCATGTGGCGAAAATTTAGTGGCTGATTAGCCTATTTGGTAAAGCCCACGCTTTGCACTTTTTATCAATTTCTTTTTCCCAGTTGCCTTTACATTCATCTTCGAACCTCAGCCACAAACTCAAACCCCTTGTGAGGTTATCTCCGTAAAAGCGCATCCAGGTATGCCCTTGCGTTGGGCCCATGGTGACGTGGCCCCCTCTGGAAGAAATGGTTTTATCCGGTAGTGGGTGTGTACGGAGAGAGTGAAAAAGCGGACGGTGAGTATTGTGCCAACGTGTACATAACTACCACTACGTGGCGGTTTCTTAGAAGAGCGGTGGAATGCACGAGGGCGATGTTTAGCTTGACAAGTCTCGCAGACAACCTTGGAGCGTGATTCTATTTTCAGCCACTTGATCGGAGAGACAGGGACCTCGCCGCGTACCAGATATATAATAACATATTGGGATAACTGGATGGCCCAATGTAACAACTAGATCTCTTTGTGTGGGCCCACTATAATTGATTCATGTTCTGGGCCAGCTTGAGATGACTGATATCTTCAGCTTCGACTTGGGCTGTTCCATATTTAACAGGCCATCTCATGCCTAGGACAAGCTTATTGTTTTGATTTGGGCTCTAGGAAAGGGCATTTGAAGCAGGATGGATCAACACAAATCATATACGGATATACCAATTCCGTGTGGAAAGTGAAATGTTTTATTATTATTATCATTAGAGGAAATTATTATACGGTGTATCTTTTTTTTTTTTTTTTTTATCTTTTTAATATTAATACCTTGCATTTTGAATTTTCACTTTTCTGCTAATTTGTTTTTTTGTTTTTACACTTTTTTTAGCAGAAAATTTTTAGCATAAATTATATCTTTTTAGGCTTTTTTATTCTCGAGTTTTGAACTAAGTTTTTTTCCTTTGTTTTGAAATTTTGAATTGTCATTGTTTCTTATATGTTTTCCTCTTTTAATATTACATCATTTCAGTATGATAACTCTATAATTCTCAATTCTGGCTTCAAAAATTTAGACTATGCAAGCAGTTTTCTTCATATAATGGAGTCAAGGGATGTGATTTTTTATTTTCTCTATCTTTGATTGCTTCTGTTTTTTACAAATTTGAAGGGTGGTTGGATTTTGTCTTTGGCAATTTATGCTTTTATATTGATTGCTTCGATTTGATGATATTATAGTTTGAAGAAGAGAAATTAATTGAGAATTGTAAACTTGAAAAATTTATGGATGGTGATGGGTTTGTAGGAAAAGATGATTTTGAAAGGTGGCTGGTGGCTAAAGAGTGGGTTATTTCTATAATTTTTTTATTTGCACATTAAAATAATTAAAAATTATATTAATTAAAAATTATCTAATTAATCACCACATGTCAAAAATTTACGTTTTAAAAAATACACGTTTTGACATATATCTATTGGGCATAACTCTAATTACACATGTTGATTTATATATTAAAATAATTATAAATTATATTAATTAAAAATTATCTAAATAAAGACTACATGTAAAAGATTCAAGCTTTGAAAAAAAAAAAAATTGGATATGTGACAATTAGGTATAAGCCTAATCTAAATAGTCAAACTTGAGTAAAAATAAAATTATAAAAAAAAAGGACTGAGGATGTTAAGTTTCAAAAAAAGAGGAAAGTATCTATTTCTTATATATATTTAAAATATATTTAAAATATACTCATTTTGCACTTGAAATAACCATAAATATTCTTAAAATATATTCATTATATACTGTTTACTGTAAATTCTGAAAATTGTTTATTATTTTTTAGTATAATTTGTAATTTAAATATTATTTTATTAAATTTATTTATATTTTAATTTTAATTTTGATGATGATTTTTACTGTAAAAAAAAAAAAGAAAAGAAAAGAAAGGAAAAGAAAAAAGGAATGTGGATTATGCTTCTTAGGGCTGTTAAATATTAGGCTTGGGCTCTTCTATATTTAATAGGCCATCTGATGCCTAGGACAATCTTATGGTATTGATTTGGGCTCTACGAAACAGTATTTGAAAGCACAATGGATCAACATAAATCATATACGGATATACCAATTCCGTGTGGAAAATGAAATGTTTTATTATTATTATTATATTATTATTATTACTAAAAAACGATATGGAACCTGTTTCTCTTTGGGTTTCAAGCTGAAGCGTGAGTTATTATTGTACGGATTTTAGGTCAAAGCTTTTATTTCATATTTGGATCCTCTTAGAATTTGTAATGAATTATTATGCCGGGCTCTTGCTCCCTTTAATGAATAATATCTTATTTGGTTAAAAAAAAAAAAAAAAAAAAGATTTGGAACCATTGAGCCAGAGCTCATTAGCAAATAGAATGACTTCTTACATCAGAATAATGTACATAGCTATAAATTGTGAGTCCAGCCTCTTAACTTTCCATCAACTCAATTGATTTTACAGTCAAAGATTCATTCACATTAATAGATTTTTTTTTTAAATAAATTTAAATTTCATTAATCATTAATGACGGAATATAAATTTCAATAAATAAAAATCTGACATAAAATCAACTATCCTAACAAAAACAAACTTATTCGCAGATCGCAAATATTCAACAAAATATCCAACAACCACGTAGTTGATTTTAAAAAAACTACAACTGTAATAATAGAATAAAGTATCAAGCTATTGTCTTTTTTGCGAGCATACGAAATACAACAGTGCACAGATATACCACCAAACTCATAAGAAAAACAACTTTCACTATGAGAAAATATAACAAAACTTTCAATATTGGAAAATAAAATAACATAAAAAATAAAGTACAATCTAATGCAAAATAATAAAATAAAAAATATTACCCTAACAGTAGTAAGCACAAATTTACCACAAGCATATGATAAAAAAGAAATGAGGAGGCAAAAGCGGATGCGAGGAGACAGAGATGGAATCGAATATAAAAAGCGTCGAACGATGGTAGAAAATGAACGAATGAAGCTGTCGATAGATGTGGTAACTATAATAGGCATGAGATTATTTATATTAAATTTAATAGAAAATATTGGAATTACAGTTTATTAAATAGAAGATTGATGGTGGTTTAAGAAAAAAATTTGAAGGAAAAACTATTCACATTAATAGATTAATGTTAAAAGGAATAAAATTTATTTTTCAATAATTATTTTCAAAGAAATAAGACTATACAAAAAAAATAAAGAAAAGAAAGACTTTTTTTTTTAATTTTTTAAATTTTACTAATCAAATGTGCTAGGTTGTGACACCAAGTCCTTTGACGCAAGCACGCTGACGCTGCCATCAGTGAAATAATTTGAACATAGGACTTCAATTTGTTTCACGAAAAACCGCTTCTCCTAATTAAAAAAAAATATGAATAGGATACACGTATGAATGTCGAGGATTTTAAGATTGGAAAGCGCTAGAAATGATAACTAATGCGATTAAATTGAGATTGAAGATTTTTTTTTTTTTTTAACAATAAAATAAATTAAAACCCAGGGACAACAATAAATATAACGGACAAATTAAAAAACAGCGAGTGTAAAATTAGCGGCCATGCATGCATTCAACTCTAGCTCTTTCTCACGTTATTTATTTATTTTTTAATATTAAAAAGTGGATTTAAAACAATCTAATGTCAGATATATATATATATATATATTATATTTATTTTGAATATAAAAATAATAAATATATAATATTATTCAAAACTTAATTCAATTTTCAGTTGGATATCTAATTATAACCTTTTGTTTCACAGATTCAAATATGGAACCAGATTTGAAAATCATGCTTAGAATTCAGAACACATGATATTAACATTTTTAAATTTTCAGGCATATCACATTAAATTCAATCAATAAGTAAGATTTTCAAAATCGTTGTGCTCCGCAGCCGGAAATTATAGACCAGAAAGAGATGAATGCCGAACTGGAGAACAAATTACCAATAATTGAGTTTGAATAAGATTTTAAAATAAATGAGAAAAATAATCCTCGCAATGGTTGGTCAAACAAAGAGAAAAAAATGCGCCGACGATAAATTTCGTTCTAGTTGGGGATAATTGGAAGAAAATTCCCAGCACAAAAGAGAAATTAAAAATAAAAATAAAAATTAGCCATTTAGAATATTTATATATGTTGAGTAAGATGAAAGTGAAATTCATTTGATTATTCAATCAATTTTCATATTTTAACTATTAAACATATATAATTTATTAGCAAAATCAATTTTAATATGGTCAAATTTATAATTTTATTAATTTGGAGTTTATTTAAAATTTGTATTTTTAATCAATTTTTTTTTTAAATCAATAAAGTATACTTCAACGTAAATTTTTATTTATATCAAATTAACTTGAAAATTTTTTGATTGACAAATAAATTTTAATATTATAAACATTAGAAACATCCACACAGAAGAATTCTTAATTTTAAATGTATATTTATGTTATCATATCTTTGATAACATTACGTATCACATCTGACGTACTGAGATAAAAAATAGTAAATAAATAAATAAATAATAATTCTTATTTCTAACTCTAAATTTTTATGTTAAACAGTACAAGAGTGAACATTAATTGGTAAAAATAAAAAAAATTGAATCAAACTATGTAATTCGATTAAATTTACTTGATAAAATAAAATGATCAGTTTTTTTTATTAAAAAGTATAAAATTTTTTATTTTTGATTTAGTTAGAAAATTTGATTTAATGAATTAATCAAACCAATTGATTTAATTATTTTTTCATTTTTTATATAAATAAATCAGGAATTTGTATATGTATATTTATGAAAAATTAGAATATAATATTTATTTTTAATATTACTTTTTATAAATAATTATGTGGTTATTTTTTATTTTTATAAATAAATTAGGAATTCTAATATTATAAATGAGAAATACTCATAGTATATTTGAATTTAAAGTGAAAGACATTTCACATAATTCAATTTTTTTTAATCGAAAAAACACAATATAACTTATTGAACAAAAATTTTAGTTAATTTGATTTTTTAGATTATTTAGATTCAATTAGGTTCAATTAATATTTAATTTTAATTTGTTATATACATATATATATATATATATATAATCCTTTACTTAAAAAAAAAAAAAAAAAACTGACAACTTGCAAATAAATCAACGCATCAATCATCATATCCTAAAAAATCTAGAAATAAATCATGCATTAATCTCCATACATATCTCAAAAAAAATCTACAAAAATAAGGAAGTTTTATAAAACGCTATAGACAATAATAAAAATAAAAATAAATAAATAAATAAAAAGCAACAGCGCCAGTACATAAGTTTGCCCCACTCAACTCAGAATTTGGGTGAAAACTGAATAGAATATTGTTTTGCAATGGCTAATGCAAAGCTACTGTTATCTGACCTTTTATCTACAGTAAGCTATGTTCCTTCAAATTACATCCGACCTTTATCTGATCGACCAAATTTTAGTCAAGTACTACATCAATCCTCAGACGTTTCCATTCCTCTCATTGATCTGCAAGGCCTGCTCGATGCTCCTCACCGCTCTAACCTTGTCCAAGAGATAGGCCATGCTTGCCAACACTATGGTTTCTTTCAGGTACATGCATTTTCTGCTACTTCTTAATTAATTAATATTAATTTTAATTACTCTTTTTGGGAATTAATTTCTTTTATAGGTTAAAAACCATGGGATTTCGAAAGAAGTGATTGATAAAATGTTACGTGTATCGAGAGAATTCTTTCATTTGCCAGAAAGTGATAGGCTGACGAATTACTCAGACGATCCAATGAAGACAACAAGACTCTCTACTAGCTTCAATGTAAAAACTGAAAAAGTATCTAGCTGGAGAGATTTCTTAAGACTCCATTGCTACCCTTTAGAGGATTACATCCAAGAATGGCCTACCAACCCTCCCTCTTTCAGGTTCATATAATTTCCAATGAGGAGAGACAAGATGTTTTGTATGATTACTTTATTTTTAAACAAAATAACTTAATTTATTTGTAAATATATATATATATATATATATATATATATATATATATATATATATATATATATATATATATATATATATTTTAAGAAAAATATTAATTTTATTCATATTTTTTGTAAATTAAACTATTTTTTTGTAATTTTTTTAGTTACAGAAAGAACTTTTAATTTTACGAAAATATGACTTATTTTTTGCAAAATAACAATTTTACGAAAAAGAAAAATAATTTTTTAATTACGAAAAAATGGCTCTCTAATAAAAAATTATAATCTTCTAATATTTTTTTGTAAATTAGACTATTTTTTTATAAAGTTTATAGATATATAAATTTAAAATACAATCTTAATCATTTTAGTATTTCTCATTTTTAATTAGTGAAATATAATAGCATATTAATTTAATTATAATACTTTAAATATTTTAATTATATTCATTATTTATAGCTATCTTATTGGCAATAAAAAAATAAAATTTTGTACTTTTTTTTAAAACAAAGTAATAGAAAAAATTTGCCCATACGATACATTTTATAAAAAAAATAGTGATTTAAAAAAAAAAAGTAATTTTTTTTAATTATAAAATTATTTTTTCTCATAAAATTATAGTTTTATATAAAATAAATCATATTATAAAACAAATTATATTTTCATAAAATTATAACTTTTTTTGCAATTAAGTAAAATTGCGAAAAAATAGTTTGATTTATGAAAAAATATAAATAAAATTATAATTTTTCATAAAAAAAATTATTATTTTTCGCAACAAAATAGATTACTTTATTTTGAAATAAAGTAACCTAAAAAAACTCCTGGAGAGACATTCATCATTTAAATTCTATCAAACACCAACATTATTAATTTTTAGTTTTATTGCATTCTATACTTACACATATTTAATTAATTAATGCCTTCCTTGATCTTTTTAATTTGGGTGTGCATGCAGAGAAGATGTTGCTGAATACTGCAGGAATACAAGAGAATTAGCAGTGAGATTGCTTGATGCAATATCAGAAAGCCTAGGTCTTGAAAGGGATTACATAAATAGGACACTTGGCAAACATGCACAACACCTGGCCATTAATTACTATCCCCCATGTCCACAGCCAGAGCTGACATATGGATTACCTGGCCATGCGGATCCTAATGCAATTACTATTCTCCTTCAGGATCACGTGCCAGGCCTTCAGGTCCTCCAAAATGCCAATTGGCTTGCTGTTAATCCTATTCCATATACTTTCATTGTCAACATTGGGGATCAAATACAGGTAGTAATAAATCTCCATTCTGATTAACAATCATATTATATTTAGTGCTCTAGTATATAATGCTATAATCTGTAATGTAATAATTAGTTTGTCAATCTAGAAAAAAATTTTCTAGTTGATTGGCTCGACAATTTAAAAAGTTTGATTTGTTTGTTACAGGTAATTAGCAACGACCGTTACAAGAGCGTGCTTCACCGGGCAGTGGTGAACAATGACAAGGAGAGAATCTCTATCCCAACATTCTACTGTCCATCGCCTGATGCTGTGATAGGACCAGCTCCAACGCTGACAGACCATAATACGCATAATCCAGCTCTCTATAGGAACTTTACTTATGGCGAATACTACCAAAAGTTCTGGAACCGTGGCCTTGCATCTGAGACCTGTTTGGACATGTTCAAGAAAGATTAAAAGAGTAATTTAAATAGTGTGAATGTGTAGTAATAATAACTCATCGAAACCCATGCATATGAAAATTTCAAAAATAAATGAATTAAAGCTTTTATTTTCTTTTAACTTGGAAGCTACTCAAAATTTTATTTTATTTATTGTTAATTATTTCCTTTTTATGTGCTGTGTGCTAAATGCCATGGTCATGTGGGTCAATTACTTGTTTTAGTATTTAAAAAAGTTAAAAATTCTAATTCTAATTTTAATATTGAAAATACAAAAATTTCCAATATTCAAATCACCAATCCCTTGTGAAAAATTATCTCATAGTACTAAAAGATAATACATGCACTTCAAATAAAAACGGGTACGGATATGTCCGATTATGAGGCTTCGCCCGAGTACCATCCCGGTCCGCTAGAGGGAATTGAAATACTCATTTGGATTTAGACTCACAATGAAACTCTCGGGTTCGGATTTGGTTGATTTTGAAAATGATTTTGGAAGTCGCCAACCTAATTTATTTTTAAATAGGAAAACTAAGGAAAAACCTAATTTGACTTCAATTTATTAATTTTTTACTTTAATTTACCTATGGATAAAATCATTAGTCTCAAACCAGGTTGAATTCATGGACTAGATTTTTAGTTTTAAATAATCAAAATTTGGCTCTTAAGTTTAATTTGATTTTGAAAAATTGATTTCATAAATGACAAATATTATAAGATGATAATTTATAAATAAGATGTATGAATATGACATGAATGCAAGGCGAAAATTAAAATAAAATATCCACAAATTAAAATGAGAAAAAGAGATGGATAGAGATTTGGATTTGAGATTTAGATTTAGATTCTAAACGTACTTATGTACCCCATTGAATGGGAATCAAAACTCACGTAATTCGTTTCACAATTAAGTGGAGGGGTTTAGGAGTTGATTAGATTAATTTTGATTTGGGTGTTTTGAGAGTGAAGGAAAAAGCTGATACCTTTGCTTTTGGTGGGCAGAGGGTTTTACCATACTGAAATTCAGTTATATTGGGACCAGGTGATTAGATAAATTGAAAGATTAATTAATTAATTAAAATGATTAATTAACTAATTAATATGATGAAAATGATTTATTGGGATCGGTGATTGGATGGATTGGAAGATTAATTAATTAATTAAAATGATTAATTAACTAATTAATATGATGAAAATGATTTATTGGGACCGGGTGATTGGATAGATTGGGAGATTAATTATTTAATTAATTAAAATGATTAATTAACTAATTAATATGATGAAAATGATAGATGGATTAATTAATTAAAAAGATTAATTAATTAATTTGGATGAAAGGTAGATTAAGAAAAATGATTAATTTGGTTTTGAAAAAAAAGTGCTTAATTAATTAATTAATTTTAATTTTAAAAAAAAAAATTTTAGTTAATTGAAAATATTAATTAACTTGGTTAGGGTGAGATAATTAATAATTAATTAGAGAGTGATTGGAGGGAGAAGAAAAAAGGAAAACCATCCATTATGAAAAAAGTAGCCAATATAAAAGTATATTTTTTTCATAAATAAGTGGTCATTTAGCAATTTAATAAAAAAAGATATAATAAAATGACTAATTTATCATTCTGTTTTCCAACAATGAGAAACGTATTCCTAGTAAAAAGTTAATTCTATTATTAAAATTTTGATAAATATGGCTAATTTTTAATTCTATTATTAATTTTTTTTTTATTGGCCAACTATTCCATTTCCCAGTACACAGTGACTTCTGCTCTCCCTTTCGACAACCATGGAAGAGCAGTACACAGTGACTTCAAGCTCCATTTCCCAGTATTGACGCCCCTATTAGTATGCCCAGTATACCATGAAAGATAAGCAAGCCTTGGTAATGGAGAAAACTACCGTGGAAGAGCAACAAACCATTTAAGATGAGACCAACCAAGTTCAGAGGTTTGAAAAGAACTTCAATCTTAATTTACCGGCAACACATGATTTTGACTTGAACATCATTCTGGACGACGAAGATGAACTTTCCAATGAAGAGAGGTTGTAGATTTTCATTTGAGAAATGATACGAATATGGATTCCTAGCTTTTGATTGGGTAGTGGTCTTTATGTTTAATTGCTAGCTTTAGAATTGTGAGTAGCTTGCTTAAATTGTTTTCATCATGATATTATGGGTTTTATATAAATGTCCTTATATTTCATATGTGTGAGGAAGATGGAGGTGTTTTGCTTCATGGCTTTAGGATAGTAATTTGTCTTTTTTTTATTATCATTAGCAAAAATTATTATTAAACCGTGCATCATGAACATCATGGCTTTAGGATAGTTATTCATCTTCCTTCTCAAATGAAGGTCATAATTCAATGTTAAAAAGAAAAGAGAGAGGGAGAGAGACAGTGGGATGGATGGCACCAAAAATATTTCTATATTCCTTCTCAAATGAAGGTCATAATTCCATGTAAAAAAATTGAAAGAGAGACAGCGGGCTAGCACCAATTATCAAATTTTTTAAATGCAAATCAATGCCATAAAAAAATCTATCTCAAGCTACTCACTAATCCTACTAATAACCTCTTGCACTAATGTTTGGTCACATTTGAGTTGCAATGGAAGGCATCCTTCTCTTTCCAAAGTGCCTTTCTTAAGATGGGGAACTTTCTATCTATTAGATCCTCTTGCCTTCATTATCTCTATCATGCAAGATTGCAATGTCACAAAGATTCTATTTAATAAAGTTGATGAAAATTCTTGAAATGCACCTTCAACAAAAGTAACAAGCTCATTAACATTCTTTGGACTCTTCTTGTATGAATTGCATGAAAAAAGCCAAGGTCCAAGATGTTCAAGTCCGGTGAATTTGCAGGCTGGCAAATCAATCTAATATCAAAACTATCTTCCTTAGCAGCTTCACAAAAAATAAGATCACCAGGATCAATGTGTGTGGGAGCATTATCTTGTTGGATAAATATTGGAAGACCCACCTCTTCTCTTGGCCACTTAGCTCGAATTGCTGGAAGAACCTTTTCAATCATGACTGATCTTATCACTTCCTTCTTAATAGATGTGATCGATTTCATCTCAATTGTCCCTACAACCGATTTATACTTGTCCTTTGAGCCACGTCATAAGTCACCAAAGGGAAGATTCTAATTTTTCCATCAAAAATACAATTCCCATTGTCATCTACCCTTGGACGAGCAACAGCTGTTAAAAACATAATCTTAGGAGTAAGATTTGTGCTCTTACAAGTGTGTAGAGGCTCATCTTGAAGTGGATGAAGATAATAATTCTCAGTTTTCTTTGTCATCTCAAACCATTTTTTATCTATATGGACATTATTATGCATGTGCACAAATACCAGATCATTGGGTATGCTTGTTAAATCTAACATTGAAATGCACCATCTAAGTCTAGCTTTCTTGTTATATTCTGTCAAAAAAGGCTTCACTCTATTAGAATGTCTCTTGATCTCACCGGACTTGAAACGGTTGTATAAAGTGGTAGTCCCAACATTAAGAGCAACAGATAAATCCATTATGGTTGTTCGTTTTGATAGGGGAATATCAAGTATTTGAGTGCAATCGATTTCTATTCTTTTACGACCAGAATTTTTCACCTTCTTATTGGAAACATTAACAATATCACTACGTTCACAACATTCTTTTCCTTGCTTCCAAATACAATGAATGGTTCTATCACTTATGAAAAATAATGAAGCAACTTCCTTTACAGTGGCAGTGCCTCACATTAATCTCCCATCAATACTCCTTGAAAGTAAAGCATCATATATTTCCCATTGCGTGTTAGTTGAGAAGTTTTTCCAATTCTTTTGTGGCCTCATTTCTTCTGCATTAGTCAAACCTTAAAAGAAATTTAATAAGAAAAAGGTTGTGTATAATATCAATAATAAGATCGATGACAACACAAAATGCGGACAAAACATTATACTAGTGTTGTTTAACTCATTCTCATCATCGTACGCAAGCTCATTAGTTGGAGGATCATTATTAAGGTTCATCAATGCTTGAACCTCATCATTTGGAGGATCTATATTCAGGTTAATGGATGTTTGATGATTGTGATTTGGACAAGGATTCAAATTCAAATCGAAACTTCTTAGGGGAGAGACAATTCCATCAAAGCTTATACCAATATTCAAGTCACTGTTGTTTTGTGCCATCAATAATATAGACAAAATGCTATAAATGAATATAGATAGAATGTTTTTGATGCCATTAAGCAAAGACATGACTAGGTTTTAATACATGATGTTTGTGCCATCTTGTGCTTTCAAAAACAGAGTATGGCGCCATTTGAAAATTTTCAAAGTTGCACCATATTTAAGGGGAAGAGAGAGAGAGAGAGAGAGAGAGAAAGAGGGAGAGAGAGAGTCACACGATAACTAAAATTTAAAAAATAACAGAGCATTGAGAGAGGGAGTCGTGAGTTTTCAAAAACAGAGTACTCCATGGCACTATAATTGAATTTTTTTTCTAATTTTCGAAGGAGATGGTAAGAGTAAAGAGAGAGTCGCAAGTTTTCAAAAATAAAGTACTCCATGGTGCCATTGAATTTTTTTGGTTTTAATTTTCGAACGAAATTGGTAGGGGAAGAGAGGGAGTCAGGATGTTTCATGGAGAGTAAAAAACCAAACACCATTGTTTGAGGAAAATTCAAGAATAGTTACAATCTCATGGAAAAGGAGGAGAGAGAACACTATGCTTTTAATGCCCAGAAGAATCATGTGGTTTTTTACTTGCCAATTCACTTACTCTCTCCATTATGAAAAAAATGGCCATTAAAAAAGTTAGTTTTGTTCGTAAAAAATTAGTCATTTAGCAATCCAATAAAAAAAATGATAAAATGGTTAATTTACCATTCCATTTCTCAAGTATGAGAGATATTTCCCTAATTCATACTGCAATTAAAAGGGATCATTTTGACAATTTATGATAAAGTTATTACTACTTTAAAAATAGTGATTTTTTCTTAATGGCCACTTTTTCATAATAGAGAGAGTATTTATAATGCAGTTAATAGGGGCATTTTTGGTAACTTATGACAAAATTGTTATTATCTTAAAAATAGTGATTTTTTTTAATGGGTACTTATTTCAAAATGAAGGGAGTAGTAGATAACCATCAATACTGATTCAAAAGGTGTGTCGGAATGAAGGATGAAAGGGACTATTGATAAGAAAAGTGAGTGAGGATAGTTTAGGTAATGAAAATATGAAAAGACCAAAAGGGTAGAGTTAGAAAAATCATATTAAAGGGTATTTTAGGGACTGCAGGCGGATAGTGGGGTCCTCACCATTGGAAACCTAGGCGGCACCGTCCGCAACTGACGTGACGCTTTTTTTTTTTTTTTTAGAGATCGGTTGGTGGTTTGGAGTTTAGGAATTTGGATGTCTGGTAGCAATATAATTAAAGGTTAAAAAATTTTTCTTTGGGAGGTGCTGCCCCCAAATCCCCGTCCACTAATCAGTTAACAGGACCATCGTAATGGTTTCGTGTAACGCATTAAATTCAGTAAGTGCTAAAATATAAATTAATTACTTTGAATGAAGTGGTTTAAGTGAGAGATATGTTTGTAATGTATTTTAATTACAAGCTACCTGCATTTATAATAAATTTTTATAATATTAACCATTATCTAAGATGTTTTTGATACTTTTTTTTTTTGAAAAAGAAGAAATTAAAATAAAATCTTTATTATATTACAGGATAAGTATTGCATTCCATTATTATAATATCATCTCATAGGTTTAATTAGAAAATTATAACTTAATTTCGTTCCAAATATACTTTATTTTATTAAAATATACTTTGTAAATAATAATATTAAAATTCATTATTTTATTAAAATCTCTCTTTTGAAAAAATAAATCTCTTTGTTTGATTAAAAAATATTAATACCAATTTAATAATGAGTATTATGCATTAAAAACATAGTATAATAAATTTATTGTAGAATGTATAATGAGCATAAAAAATAGAAATGGGTTACAAATTCTAAATGATTTAATACACGTCGGACAAAAATCCATATTGTCCTCGTCTCATAATGCCAGCACCGACTCGAGCCTGACCTTGGAATCCTTGTCGTTTTGATGCCCTTTAATTCTTGACCCATATATATATATATATATAAACCCTAACTTTCCCTTCCAGCACCAATCCATATTCTCCGTCCAGAGAAGCGACGGCAATGGAGAAAAACCAACGCAAGAACAAGCAAAATGACCCGAAACAAATGGGCTCCTCAACTTCAGCTCAGAACGATGACGTGAGGAAAGAAGAAGTAGAGGAAGAAAACTTCACCTATGCCATGCAGCTGGTGAATGCCTCAGTCCTCCCCATGGCTTTGAAAACCGCCATTGATCTCGGTATTTTTGATATTTTGGCCAAAACGGGGCCTAATGTCGTACTCACCGCTGAGGAGATTGCGCGGCGGATTCCCACTCAGAACCCAGAGGCACCGGGGATGCTGGAACGTATCCTGAGGCTTTTGGTGAGTTACAGCGTGCTTGATTGTTCTGTGGATTTTGAGGCTTTAGGAACGCAGAGGATGTATTGCTTGGCTCCTGTGGCCAAGTACTTTGTACGTGACGAGAATGGGGTTTCTTTGGCGCCTTTGATGGCCTTGACTCATGACAAAGTCTTCTTGGAAAGCTGGTTTGTCTCTTCACTCATTATTTATATTTTTATATACTGTAATTCCTTTTTTTTTTTTATTTTTTTCTCCTTTGTTCTCTTTCTCACTCTACTATTTTATTAGTCGTTGTTCAGCCATCCAGTATCGTCAAATAAACAAATCCCATGGAATTATGACAAACATTTATTGTTTAGCACCGCGATTGATTCTTTTGTTTTTTTGTTGTTTTGTTTTTATAATCGATTCAATTGTTAAATTTATGTGTATAGTACAATAGGCATTGTTTTTTATTACATTCTTTTATTGGGGTTCGCGTTGCCAGAATGATCATTACAAAATCAATCCGCTTTAAAAAGTCATTGGATACAGGACAAGTTGTTTAATTGCTGTATGTGGAGGTTAGAATTGAAAGAAAGAATGTGCTAGGAATAGGCTGGTAAGAAGGACAGAGTTGTGAAAGAAGAGACGGTTGGTTAAAGAAAATTTATTCAAATCACTGTCAATTTTAATTTCTCAATTCATTAATTAATAATCTCTAGTGCTAAAAAAGTCACAATAATGAAGCGTTTGCATTTTGCAAGAACATGATTAGTGAAATGGGTAGTTATTCCAGGAGAATGGGGATAATTGGTGTAGTGTGGTGTGAGTGGTTGCAGAAACTCTTAATTGAATCACAATAATTGCTAAGAATATTAGTAGCCTGCTCGGCATATTTGGAAACAATTTTTGGCATTCTCTTAATGGTATTCATTTATTAATCCTGTAATGCTAATCACATTGTCCGTATCCGGCGGTTCTCCACCAGCCTTAAATACATTATTTCACATGCATTGCTTTAGCTTGGGAGTTCGAAGCTTACTCTTTTGTTCATTTGATTTCCAGGTCTCAACTGAAGGATGCAATTCTCGAAGGAGGAATTCCATTTAACAGGGTCCATGGAACACAATTGTTTGAGTACCCCGCTAAAGATGCCAGATTCAGTCAAGTTTACAACACAGCAATGTTCAATCGAACTGCACTAATTGTTAAAACAATGCTCAAGTCCTATGGTGGTTTCAAAAACCTCAAGCAGGTGGTTGATGTGGGTGGTGGAATTGGAGTAGCCCTTAGTTTAATCACTTCCAAATACCCTTCCATCAAGGGAATCAATTTTGACTTGCCTCATGTCATTCAGCATGCCCCTCCTTTCCCTGGTATGATGTCTATTACCAGTTTATTTAACAGTATTGAGAAATTGTCATTTCATTGATTCAGGAATGGCTTTTGAGTTTCTTGATTGTATTATGAGGATTTGGAATTCATTTGATAGGTTGATTAATCCAACGTTACCTTATACCATACTTTATCCATAATTTTTTTTTTTTTTGGTTTGGCTTCACCACTTTCTTTTGGTGGTGGTCTGCTGATAGAGCACGATGGCAACATGTTTACAAACGTCGTGCCAAAGAGGGTTCAAAAGCGCAAGCACTTGTTTGGAACATATGGGATGATGGGGAAGCTGAATGGGAAGTCTATTAGGTCTGATTAATGCAGGAATTCTGATTTATTAGGGCTGAGGGTATTTCTGTAATTTCCAGAATTGCTGGAACAGTAGGGTTTTTTATTATTATTATTTTGCAGTCTTTATTTAGGAGTTTTAGTGGATTTAGTATGGGTTTAGTATTTCCTAGTTAGTATTAATTTGTTTTTCTAGTTGGAAAACTAGTGTAGGATTCCTAATCCAAACATGCTTTGGATTAGTTTCAACTCTATAAATACTTAGGCTTGTAACCATTATTAGACAACTTTCAGATTCAATAAAATAAATCCTGCATTATTGCTAAGAATTGTGTGACTCAATTCAACCCTAGGTGTGACTCCTAGACCTTCTAAGTGTGACTCTTAGAAGTTTTTTCCTCTTTTTCCTTTCCTTAATCTTTGTCCAGATCTGATTTCTATAAAATCAGCCCTGGAATATTCAATTCTAACCTTTAATTTCTAAAAATTTTAAAGTAGAATAGATTATCTAAATCTGTCCTACATCAATTTGGTATCAGAGCTTCAAGATCCTTGAAGTTATTGATTAAAACCCCGCAATAATGGTGACTAATGCTGAGCTGAATTCAAGGGTTGAGGCGATGCAAGCAACTTATGAGACAACAACTGCAGAATTGCAAACTGAATTACGTCAGTTGACTGGTGGAATGAACACAACAAATAATAGGCTTGATGCATTGGAAGCTAGGATGGAGGAATTGGGGAGAATGTTTCAAGCTCACCAAAATGCTGCTCAAGTCATTCCCCAAAGACCTGCTGCACTAATTAACCAGCCACTACCAGCCCCTCATAGGAATGGTGGAGAACAACGGCAAGCTAATCAAAACCTACAAAATCAGGGACAAGATACAGCTGGAGATATCACCAAGAAAGTCAAGGTAGATGTCCCGGATTTTGAAGGCAGTGTAAATCCCACAGTATTTTCAGATTGGTTGCGTAGTATCGAGTCATACTTTGATTGGTATGATATGGATGATAATCGAAGGGTGAGGTTTGCCAAGATGAAACTAACGGGATCGGCAAAATTATGGTGGTATGGTGTTGAGAATGAATGGCAAGGAACGGGACAGCCATTAATAATAACATGGGATGAGATGAAGACTAAATTAAAAGAAAAATATATGCCTTTTAACTATCTTCCAAAGATGAGGGAACAACTGTATGCATTAAGACAAGGCAGCATGTCTGTTGCTGAATATATGCAAAAATTTGAAGAATTAACACTTCGTAGCCAAATTGTGGAAGACTCTCTGCAAACTATGGCGCGGTTCAAAGCTGGTTTACGAATGGACATCAGGAAGGAATTGTTTAGGCAGCAACTAACATCTTTAGACCATATATATCATGTGGCCCTTGATGTAGAAGAAAGTTTGAACCAACCCACAACCAGGAAAATTGGATTTCAAGCAGCGGAAGCAGCAACTAAAAGAGGATTTGGGGTAAATCGCAGCAATAAACTTACTACTTCACAACCACCTAATCGCTTCATCAACTCAAAACCTGCTTCTTCCAATGTTACAAATGCAAAAGGCAAAGGTATTGAATGCTTTAAATGCGGGGAAATTGGACACATGGGATATCAATGTCCAAAGAAACAGAACTTGCACATAGGAGAAGAACTCATGGATGAAGACTTATCACAAGAAGATTATGAGGACAATTTGGGAGACTTTGGAAATTATGTGGATGATGATCTACAAGATGAAGGCATTGATTACACATTACTTTCAGTGGTGAGACGCATTTTAGCCACTCCAAAGGTGGAAGAAGAAGAAGATTGGCGGCGCACTTCAATATTTCAGACCTTGGTTCGTTGCGGTGATCAAGCAAAGAAGTTAATCATTGATGGTGGAAGTTGCATGAATGTGGTGTCGACCTCCACAGTCGAGCGTTTGAATCTCATAACCGAACCACATCCACATCCTTATAAAGTGGCTTGGATCAACAACTCCACTATCCCAGTAACTCGTCACTGTCTTGTTACTTTTAAATGTGGCGGTTATAGTGATTCTATACTTTGTGATGTTGTTCCAATGCAAGTGGCTCATATTCTTCTTGGTCGACCATGGCTTTATGATCGAAATGTGAATCATAAAGGAAAAGAGAACACCTATTCTTTTTCCATTGGAAAGAAAGCCTTCGTCCTAAAGCCGATGAGCTCTCTTGATATTAGGAAGTATGCGCAAAGCTATCCATCCTCAACCAAATCTCAAAATGAAGGTCAGAAGAAACAACTCCATATTCTAACCAAGAGACGGTTTGAAGTGGAAAGTAAAGATACCAAAATTATGCTAGCTGTTATTGCAAGGGAAGTGAAAGAAGCAGCAGCTGAAACAGTCCCAAAATTGCACCCAGAAGTGACTAATTTATTGCAGGATTTTTCTGATGTAGCACCAGAAGAATTGCCTAACAAGCTTCCTCCTTTACGCACTATACAGCACGCAATTGATCTCGTTCCAGGGTCTCAATTGCCAAACCTACCAGCCTATCGTATGAGTCCTAGCGAGCACGAAGAGCTTAAAAGGCAAGTGGATGAGCTACTTTCAAAGGGGTTTGTTCGTGAAAGCTTAAGTCCGTGTGCTGTCCCTGCTTTACTCACACCAAAGAAAGATGGTAGTTGGCGCATGTGTATTGATAGCCGAGCCATTAATAAAATAACTGTGAAGTACAGGTTTCCTATTCCTCGTCTTGATGATATGCTTGATGTCATGGTTGGTTCTACTATCTTTTCAAAAATAGATCTAAGGAGTGGATATCATCAACTACGAATTAGGCCCGGTGACGAATGGAAGACTGCATTCAAGACCAAGGATGGCCTTTACGAATGGTTAGTCATGCCGTTTGGCCTCTCTAATGCACCAAGTACTTTCATGAGGTTTATGAATCAAGTCCTTCAACCTTTCATTGGTCGCTTTCTTGTTGTATATTTTGATGAGATTCTCATATATAGCAAGACTAAAGAAGAACATCTCTCTCATCTACAACAAGTCTTGAGAGTCCTCCGGCGTGAGGAGCTCTATATTAATTTGAAGAAGTGTTCTTTTATGACCTCAAGTGTTGTGTTTTTGGGATTTGTGGTATCTTCAAGGGGCGTAGAAGTGGATGGTGATAAAGTTAAAGCTATTCAAGAATGGCCAATTCCTACTACTTTGCAAGAAGTTCGAGGGTTCCATGGTTTGGCAACATTCTATAGGCGATTCATAAGAAATTTCAGCACTATAATGGCGCCTATTACCAACTGTATGAAGAAGGGTCAATTTGAGTGGACCAAGGAAGCTTCTAAAGCCTTTGAAGAAATCAAGAAGAGGATGACTGAGGCTCCTGTTTTAAAGCTGCCTGATTTTTCTAAAGTGTTTGAAGTAGCTTGTGATGCTTCTCAAGTAGGCATTGAAGGAGTATTAAGTCAAGAAGGCCACCCTATTGCTTATTTTAGTGAGAAATTAAATGAGGCAAAGCAAAAATATTCAACTTATGACAAGGAATTCTATGCTGTTGTTCAGGCTCTTCGGCATTGGCGTTATTATTTAATTTCTAAGGAATTTGTTTTGTATTCTGACCATGAAGCCCTAAAGTACATCAACTCCCAAAAGAAGTTAAATTTTCGCCATGGCAAATGGGTTGCTTTCTTGCAGGAATATTCTTTTGTGATCAAGCATACAGCTGGAGTGGAGAACAAGGCAGCAGATGCACTTAGTCGAGTGATGCTAATTCTTACGTCAATGGCAATTCAAGTTGTGGGCTTTGAGTTACTTAAAGACAATTATCCAACTTGCAAGGATTTTAGCATTATATATGCAGATTTATTGACTGGACAGCATGTTAATTATCCAAATTTTTCACTGCATGATGGATATCTCTTTAGAGGGACACAACTATGTGTGCCTAATACTTCTCTACGTGAAGAGATGATTCAAGAATTGCATTCTGGTGGGGCAGCAGGCCATTTTGGACGAGATAAGACCATTGCTATGGTGGAAGATCGGTTTTATTGGCCTAGCATGAAGCGAGATGTTGCTAGGGTCATTGCTAGGTGTAGGATTTGTCAACTATACAAGGGCAAGAAGAAAAATACAGGTTTATATACCCCATTACCTATACCACATGCTCCTTGGCAAGATTTAAGTATGGATTTTGTACTTGGGTTGCCAAGAACTTTGAGGGGTCATGACTCCATATTTGTGGTGGTTGATCGCTCCTCTAAAATGGCTCATTTCATTCCTTGTACGAAGACCGCTGATGCACTTCACACTGCTAAACTCTTCCTCAATGAAGTTGTTCGACTTCATGGATTACCAACAACAATTGTTTCAGATCACGATTCCAAGTTTATGAGCTATTTTTGGAAATCTTTGTGGAGGAGGTTAAATACAAAACTGAAATTTTCTTCCTCATTTCATCCCCAAACAGATGGACAAACTGAGGTAATTAATAGGAGTTTGGGTGATCTCCTTCGTTGTTGTGTTGGTGACCATGTTCGTAATTGGGATCAGATTCTTCCTATTGCTGAATTTGCTTATAACAGCTCCGTCAATCGCAGCACAGGACGCAGTCCTTTTGAGATTGTTACTGGGGCTATTCCGCGAAAACCAATTGACTTGGTTTCTTTGCCTATTGACAGTCGTCCTAGTATTGAAGCCGAAGTTTTTAGTAGGCACATCAAAGATATACATGATGATGTTCGAAGGCGGATTGCCATAAGCAATGAGGGATACAAGGCACATGCTGATTTAAAACGCAGATTTGCTGAATTTCAAGAAGGTGACATGGTGATGGTTCGAATTAAGCCTGAACGGTTTCCTCAAGGTGTTTTCAAGAAGCTTCATTCAAGGAAGATGGGTCCTTTCAAGATTTTAAAGAGAATAAGCTTAAATGCTTATGTTCTTGAGCTTCCTCAAGACATGAATATCAGTAATATTTTCAATATTGAAGATCTTACTTCATATCATGGTCATGATGATAATGATTATGTGCATAATCAAGAAGTAGCTAGGCTCCCTCCATTACCTCGTCTAAAAGAAAAAATAGAAGATATTGTTGACTATCAAGTGGTTTCTACTAGAGGAGGTGGTTATCAAAAGTTTTTGGTCAAATGGGTGGGTCGTCCACATTCTGATTGTACTTGGATAACCGAAGAAGAACTACAAAGGCTTGATCCAGACCTTTATGATCGTTTTCATGCTTTTAACTCGACAGGGTCGAGTTCTTTCAAGCCGGGGAGAAATGATAGAGCACGATGGCAACATGTTTACAAACGTCGTGCCAAAGAGGGTTCAAAAGCGCAAGCACTTGTTTGGAACATATGGGATGATGGGGAAGCTGAATGGGAAGTCTATTAGGTCTGATTAATGCAGGAATTCTGATTTATTAGGGCTGAGGGTATTTCTGTAATTTCCAGAATTGCTGGAACAGTAGGGTTTTTTATTATTGTTATTTTGCAGTCTTTATTTAGGAGTTTTAGTGGATTTAGTATGGGTTTAGTATTTCCTAGTTAGTATTAATTTGTTTTTCTAGTTGGAAAACTAGTGTAGGATTCCTAATCCAAACATGTTTTGGATTAGTTTCAACTCTATAAATACTTAGGCTTGTAACCATTATTAGACAACTTTCAGATTCAATAAAATAAATCCTGCATTATTGCTAAGAATTGTGTGACTCAATTCAACCCTAGGTGTGACTCCTAGACCTTCTAAGTGTGACTCTTAGAAGTTTTTTCCTCTTTTTCCTTTCCTTAATCTTTGTCCAGATCTGATTTCTATAAAATCAGCCCCGGAATATTCAATTCTAACCTTTAATTTCTAAAAATTTCAAAGTAGAATAGATTATCTAAATCTGTCCTACATCATCTGCCAATTACAAACAGACAAAAGCATGCCACAGATACCACCCCACCCCCCAATCTCCTCCTCTTTCCCCCTCCCCTCACCCCCCCCCCCCCCCCCCCCCCCCTCTTTTTTTTTTTTTAAATTTATATCATCAAGCTATTTGCTCTTTCTTATTTATATCTACTAAGCATTGTTTTCTGAGTTTGCCAAATTACTTGCCAGGCATTTGAAATAGAAATAATTATTGGTTTAGATACCTGCCTTTACATTGTACGTATTGAGTTGTTTCGAGATCAGTTTTTTTCGGTCCTTTGACTTGTGCCCTCTTCAAACACCATGTATGACATTATGCCACTAACCCACTGGTTGAAATGGCTAAATATTATCAATCCAAGACTACCATGTATATGCTATTATCCATCACCAAGAAAGACCATTGACATCAGTCATTGCACCTCTTTTGTGACATCTTCTCCATGCTAAGATTTGACTGAAGCAGCCAAGGTAAACCTGTTGTGATTTATTGAATAAGTAACGTTGATTAAAGGAGTTAATTTATGGTGCAGGTGTGAATCATGTTGCAGGGGATATGTTTGAAAGTGTTCCAAAGGGAGATGCCATTATTCTCATGGTAAGTAATAAATTTTACTGTCTTTTTTTAATTGACTTACACCAATGAATATTTTTCTTTTCACTGTTTTTTTGAAAATTAAAAGACCAAATTATGGCATAGAAAATCATAATTCCCTGCTGAACTTTCTCAACTTCCTTTCAACCTGAAGTTGCAGTCAGTTTATGCTTTGGATTAGAAGTGATAAGGAGTGATGCGTACAGCATTACTTTCCAAATTCAATCAATGCTTTCAAGTGAAGTTTTGTTGCTTTCTTATGCTCTCTGTTTGACAATCTGTCAAATCAGTATTGCATTCTTCAAGTCCACTATCAATGATGAGATTACGGATGTTATGCAGTGGATACTTCGTGACTGGGATGATGAGCATTGCTTGAATTTGTTGAAGAACTCTTATGATGCACTTCCTGGTGATGGCAAGGTAATCGTTGTGGAGCAAATACTTCCAATGATGCCTGAGATATTTACAGCTGCAAAAGACAAATCTCAAGTTGATGTCCTCTCTCTGACCCAAAGTCCAGGAGGAAAGGAAAGGATGCAACACGAAATCTTGAATTTGGCAATGGGAGCTGGATTTCAGACTGTCAGCTATGCATTTTGTGTCTATAACTATTGGGTTTTGGAGTTCCTTAAGAAGTGATCCTTGTTTTCTTGAAGTCGGGTGTTTGCCAAGCTCAGAAGTTTTGATCTTTCTGTTGTCAGGTTACTAGGCATGTGATTTATTTGATGTTAAGTGTGTAATATTAGAAAATTGGATGCTCTCTTCCTAGTTGTTTGATTTCGTGTTAATTTGAACCAATCAAGCTAAAAAAGTAGTCCTAATGTCTCTCAATATGATACTATTTCTTACGGACCTTCTCCAGCGAATTCTAGGGCAGTACTCATCAATTCTTTTTCTGACAGTGTTCTATTAACTTTTTGTTCGTATTGTTACTCTAGTAGCTATGAATGATTGATATATTCCATTCCTAAAATTGTAATTAAACATTGAAATCTTATAGATCTGTTGGCATTAGAGTTTGGAGGAGGGCAACTATTGATGTCAAATTGTTGAGATTAATTTCCTACCCTTCTAGGGACCGTCATGAGCTAAGATATATGCATAGTTTTTTACCATGAATAGTGAAACTTAGTTGTCTTGTTATGCATAAATTATCATTTTTATGACCTCAATCATAGGGTTTTCTGCACATCCATCACCATAGCTTGGAGATGGCTCGCAGCCCTTCGACTTTCCACTAATTCTCAGAGCAAACAACACATTATGCATGTTTGCAGTTCGGGGACAATTTGCGGAGCTTTCTATCATAAACCAATAAATAGCACACACGAGGAAAAATACAGAGGCATAAACAAGCTCAAAAGACATTTCCAAGGTGCTTTTCCAGATTTTTGGTTATATAATTAAAGAAGGTAATTATGGGCATAAAACAAAGTATTTAATTACATGTGTCTTATCTTAGAGATAAACGTACATCTGGTTAGAAACTTAATTATGCAAGCAAAATGAAGCTTGTTTAAATCTTTGTTCACAGTGCTGCAAATTATTCGCTTCAGAACTTGGAAGACTTAACCTCACTGCGGCATAAGGCAGCATAGGATTCCCAATTGGCTCCTAATAGCTGCTCCCAATTATATCCTTGTATGTGGCCTTTATTTTCTCTATCAAAGCTTCCCTGCAATTTGACCATTGACCATTGTTGTTAGTGAAAACTATATATTCTTGGTGGAATCACATATTTCGAATAATTTTTGCCCCTTTTTTTTTTTTTTTTTAACATTAGCAAATAAACACTTGTACCTGTCAGGTTTGAAAACGAGGTTCTTGTATGCAAACCACTGCAGGAAAAAAGAAATTAGGTAAAATTTATCCACCTTGGCATGAAAACTGATAAATTAAAATGAACAGTTAATAAGATTTCACTTACTCCACTGTAGCCAATTCCAACAAGCTCAAGAACCCCAGGAATCAAAGGAAGCCTGTCGATTGCCTGTTACAAAAACCACACTTATTGACTTTGTTTATCTTGTAAAAGAATCATAAAAATAAGTTGTGCATTTAGGGAGATGCTTACCGAGATCATTCCAGTGGAGCCCCAGAGAGCAACCACGCCAACTACTGCAAGTGAACTCACTGCATACTTATCTTCAACCTTATCCCACTACCCACCCAAGAACAAATTCAAGGGGGTCAAAACTAAATCCAATTCCATTATACAATAAAAGCTCCCATATCATTACTATAAACAAAATTCTTACAGCTTCTTGAAGTGTCTTGATAATCTCCGGCAGCTCAGCTGTAGCAACTTCGGCAGGGGCCTCCCCTGTAGCCAAAGCCATAACATTGCGAGCTATCTTTCGACCTGAAGAAAAATTATCATCATTATCAGAGACCCTTTTAGGTTAATTGGATATTTATGTGTTCATATGAAGTAACTTACAATAAGCAGTGCTCTTCCATGGGCGGCTCTGAGATTGGACAGGAGGAGGAGGCAGAGTAGGTAGAGTCACACATTGTGGTGATGCAGCAGCTGATTGGCGAGGGGCCTTAGCATCAACAAGGCTTGATGAAGAAGTGATTGATAAGGTTGTGGAGGAAGCTGAGGCCATGGTTGTAGAGAATCCCTACAGGTTAATATTATATTTTGTTTACCTGTCAGAGATTCTATAAGAAGAGGAAATGCAGAAATGTAAGAATACAGTGAGTTTTTATTTATTTATTTGTTTTTTAATATTTGTCTAATTTTATTTTTTCTGGGTTTTAGTTTTGGGTGTTCGATAATTTTGATTGAGAATGTAGAGATGAAACTTGTTCCAAGTTTAGAGCTATGGAACCACTCATTCCTTCTGATCAAGATAGTGCTGACATGGCTGTTTGATTGGATAGAATAGCTCCAAGCTGGAGCCAACAGAGCTGTTATGTTATCTCTTTCTATCCCTTAAAAATTAAAAATATCTCCTCTTCTCAGAAACCAAAATGGCCAAAAAACTACTGATAATTAAAAAAAAAAAAAAAGTGGGGAAGGAAAGTTTTAAGAGGTGGAAAAATATGTAGTGGAATAGTTGGACCAGTGCAGAAGAGTCCATAACTTTGGTATTTCATTGAGCCTTGTACATTGTTAACATCTAGCAAGTTAACGCAAGGATTAGAAAAATTATATTTGAGGCATTCGGTCACTAATTTTGCATAAAATTATTCTAACTTCCCACATTACTTTCTATCCAATCATATCTTCTATTATCACCCAAAGGAGTTGGCATACTGACCAAATATTTTTCCTAAAAAATAAAGGTACATTTAATAGATGATTGTAATAAAATATAATGTAATACTATAATTTAATATATTTTTAATATAATATTTATATTAAAAATGCATATAATCTATTATATTACATTTTATTATGATCTACTAAACATAACGTAAATACATAAATTATTATATTAGGGAAGGTAGTTAGTAGTTGTTACTGCTTGGATTTGATTCAACTCCATTTTTATTGCTTAAGCTTAGGATGTTCTGGTAAAATAGCTTACTTTTAGATCAGAATAGTGCCTCCTTTCACCTTTCACTATTTCACAGGTTTGAAAAGGGTAGTATTGAAGTTAAGCTTCTATTCTATATATGCACAAAAATTAATTCTTTGTATCACGCTATTAAGTCAAAAAGAGAGTTATTAGGGAGAAACTGTATTGTTGTGACCGAAACGAAGTAGTGGCCAATAATGACAAAGCTGAATTTCGATAAAAAGATAAAAACAATATTTTAAAAATGAGTCCGGATCAACTAATTCAATCAATTAAATCGAGAATTATTGATTAGTCTAATTTAGTTCAATTAAAAAATTAAATTTTTAGTTCAATCATTTTTTAATCGGTTTTTGATTGATTTTAATTGATTTTTGACCGATTGAATTTCCATTAATGGAAACTATCAAAAAATTTAAAAAAGAAAAATGAGAAATTTTTTTTTAACTGATCAGACTACTGATTTAATCAGTTGGACCGATTGACCACAAACCAATTGTCTGAATTCAATTACTGATCTAGTTTTTAAAACACTAGGTAAAAGGAAAACAATGGTAAGAGAAGGAAAAATTATCCATTATAAAGGAATAGAGAAACAGGGAGGACAAAAAAGGAGGGGTTGGAACAAGAGATAGAATACACCCAATGAAATCTATTTCAAATGGTTAAAATTAATGCCTTGAGATTAAGTGCTCTCAATTTGAATCTTGTCTTTTGTTAATAGAACATAAGGAAAAATAAAATAAAATAAAAGGTTAATGTGATTTGAATGTTTTATTATTAAAAGTATTGGAATTTTTTTTTTAGTAAAATGAATTTTGTGATGTCCTTGACTCACTTGGAAGGGACAAAAAGCTAACATTATTAAGTAGGTGCTTGCATGGGACTTACACAGCATACTCACAGTATTATAATATTTTTTTGATAGGACACAGTATTATAATATTAATATTTAGATTTTGTGGCTACTACAATTAAAAATAAAAAAAATATTAATATTTATAATATAATTATTAATATTTAAAAAAAATGAAAATTTTTAAAAAAATTCCTCTTTGTGTAGTGACCCACAAAAATAAAAATATTATATTTTTTAATAATATTATTATATTAATATTATATTATAAATATTAATATTTTTTATTTTTTTATTTTTCTTAATTTGTTTCAATTTTTTAATATAGTGGCCCACAAAAATGTAAATATTATAATATTTTATAATTTTAAATGTAGTGGATCTGATAAAAATATAAATATTAATATTATAATGTAATGGGTTCATTACATCAACGCCACACTGATATTTATTTAATAATATTAACTTTTTGTCTCTTTTAAACTAACGGAGAATATCACATAATTCATTTTGTTAAATTTTTTTTATATGCCCCCTAATAATAAACACCCAATCCATACGACACTTTTTATACTTTACCTTAGAAAATATTTAATTGATTTGATTTTGTCTAATATCTTTATTGAATTGTTATAATTGTCAGTTGTATACTTGACGTTGATACTAATATCAAAAAAAAAAAAAAAGGAATAAGAGTTAAGGTTGGATTCTTAAATTTATTTTTTATAATTCATATTGAGTTTGAATTTCATTTATGTTATTTGATATAATTGTCATATTCTTATAAAAAAGAAAAAAAAAATTTAATAGTCTATGTTTTTTTAATCAAGGATATATTCATATTAAAAGAAAACAAATATTACAGTAAGATGAGAGGTTTTTCGCATGATAACCAGCATAACTAAGCCAACTCATTAATAAACACTACCTGTAGAAAAAAGGGCTTTCTTCGCTATCAAAAGCCGCACCCAAGCCAATACCCTACAAAATAACAAAAATACAAATGAATTCCATTAAATAAAGGAGAGACAAAACAATTTCTCCCCCTTTTGGGTATAAATATGATAATATAAATTGTTTGGTAATGTCACTGGAAAATTGAAAATACACTTATAAAATTTTATTCCTTTTAAACACTTAATTGACAGAAAATATCCTTATTAATTCCTAAAATAATTGATCTAGCCTTGAAAACGTACTCATATGTACTGGGCCGAACTAGATTTCAAAATTTACGGTCTAAAAATAGTTATGGACAAAAAAAAAAAAAGTTTACAATGTTAATATAAAAAATTTTAAAATTTTTAGTGCTATTATTATATTATAAAATATTTATTTATATATAAATATAATAATATATTAATAAAAAAAATAAAATCTTAGAAAAATTTAGGCAATCTACACATATATTTTAAGGAAAAAATTATGAAGTATACATCTAATAGATAAAATTCAAAAAATTTGGAAGGGCTAAATATATAAATTTTAAACAAGTTAAAATTTTGGGAGGCCAAACAGAGATATTTTAAAATTTTGAGAGGGCCAATATAATATATTTTTAAAAATATATTAAAAATATACAGATATAAAAATTAATTTTGGAAAGTTTAGGGATACACCCCAACCACCCACCTAGTTTCGCGTCTTGCATTTCTAGTAATTTTTTGGTTTGGAGTAAAGTTATATATGGTGTATTAAAAATCGGATTGATAATCAAATAGGTTAAATATTTGGTTCATAATTCAATCGGTTCGATTAATTAGATAAAATATTTTATTTTTTAATTTTTTAGTCTAATTTTTATTAAAAAAGATCAAATAAATTAAAATCAATAAAAAAACTGATTCGAATTAATCAAAAAATGATTCAACTAAAAATTTAATTTTTAATTGAACCAAATGGATTCGCTAACTATTTTTGATTTAACAGGTTGAACGGTCGTTTCAGTCTAGTTTTAAAAACACTAGCTATATCGATATGCAGAGAGAATTAGGTAAATAGTACTCTATTAAGGTAATCTGAACTTTAGCCCTACTTTTTATTGGCAAAAAACTTTAGTCCTACTTTCACAGTAATAATAGTTAAGTGAAATCTCATTGGTTAAAATTTACGAACGTATCACGCCGAATGCAATCATTATTCAAGCCCAGTTCCAGAACCTTGAAAAATAAAATACAGTCAACGCCTTTGAACTTTCATGTAAGCGTGCAATTATACACCCGAACACACCCTACTCAAAGTAAGAGCTCCATACGCGCAGTCAGTGAATGCGTGAATTGATTGAGTGGATAAAAACCGGACCCAATCCAAACCCCTTTTGACGCTTTGACCTTTTTAGTTGACTTCAGTTTCTAAACGACCAAGAAAAACCAAATCATGCTCCTTTCAGAATTCAGGCAATGATGGGTCGCGATTCTCTAGTTTTTAGTCAAAATAAATCAGGAAAGAAAAAATTATTTCATTGATTGATTGGCTGTACGGTGAATGATGGAGGGTGAGGAAAAGGATGATGCGGATCTTGAGGTTTCAAGTAGGCCCATAAAAGAGAGAAGCATAGAGAATTTTCCTATTTAGGGTTTAAATTGGGTTTTATATTTAGTTGATTAATGGTTTTGAATTTTATTTGTTTGAAAAACAAAAAAGATTTGGGAATGGGCTGTTGTTGGAATTTGTTGTAATGTGATAGACTTGTACTGCTACGTGCATGGTGCAATTTCCTTTCTTTTCTTTGGAAATTGAAAATTAGGTTTACCAAAATTATCTTTCTTTAGAGTTGCTCTGTATTGTTTCTCAATCGAAGCCAAAATTATTAAAAAAAAAAAAAAAAGATATGCAGAAATTATAATTCTAATTTGATTGTCATATATATTTTCATTTCACATATTATCAACATCTTTTCATATATTCTCCTTCATTTCATTTCATTTATCTATGTGAAGAGACTCTCTCTCTTTTTTAAGTCTACTCATAGATAATTACACTCAAAAGTGGCCAAGAATTTTCTTTTATTTTGTCCGCACTGTTTGTAACTTTGTTTTTGGTTATTTCATTTTCCTTGTTTTTTTCATCTTCAATTTATTAAATGTCGTTAATGATAAAATTTTAATGACTCAAATAGATATGAATTGGGAATAAATATTTTCCCCAAAGGGAATTTTTAATTTCACACTCTCCGTAGTCTCTATCTCTATTATACCTTAATGCTATTTCATTGATTATCCCCTTATTGCTTGTACCTTAAAAGATTTTCATTAAACAAATGAATAAACTATAATAACTTTTAAATTATATTAAAAAATTATATAATTATTCTTATTTTGTAAGATATAATTAAACGGCAAAATTAGAATTCATGCATCACAAAATATTGTAATGCTAGTGATGACAACATGGAAATGAGAGATCAATTCACAATCACAATAATACCATAGAGATGAGAGGCTATAATTAATTTGCATATGAAGACGCTGGGCTCGGCTTTCCAAATAAAACAGTACCTAGCTTATTCCAAATGCTCAACCCAAGGCCTTTTGGATCCATCACTATCAAGCTTCAGCTTGCCCGAGGTTGCTAGCTCTCTGCCTCTCTCCTCGCTCCCTTTTTTTTTTTTTTTTAATTTTTTTTCCACCTATATTCTATAGTGCCAGTAACTATAAACAGAGGAAAATACATACCATACAATACTAGCTGTGTACTAAAATCTTTATATAGCCAACAAATAATTAGAAGTAATTTAAGAAAACTGTACACTTTGAATTGCATTTCTATCTTTTCACTTGAAAAGATGCTACTCAAAATTTATCTTATATATTTTTATTTTATTATATTGATTGAATGTATACATGCTTGCTCAATGTTAACTACTTGACTTGTTATTGGCTTTTTTTTTTTTTTTTTTTTTAAATCCTTCATTAATAGAATTTTACTAATTGTGGTGCATTGACATGTGATGATTACATTTCCACTTGAATGATTAAATGATGAATTTGTACTTGAAAATTGACAATAGCTTGTAATATCAATAATTGATAAAAAAAAAAAAGTATTTATGTTTTTAGTTCTTATGAATTCAAGAACATACGTAAAATTTAAATAATTACTAAAAAAGTACATAAGTTTTTAGTTCTCGTTGGTGATTGATTTTTCTCATTAATTTTGTTGATAATGAGAAAAATGGAGACAAATTAAACTTTGTAGTTTCGAAAATTTAAGAAAAACGCAGGGGGCAGTAGATTTGAACATTTTTAGCAGTGGGAAGATTAGAGACAAAAAAAGGTTCATCGTTGTGGTACTAGAAACAAAATGCTAATCATGCAGTTGCAGTGGGTTATAAAATTTTTAAAAGAAGAATCTTGAGACAGGTCTGTGTGCATGGCCAAAAAAAAAAAAATAGAGGGGTATGAATTATGAAAAGAAGAGAAGAGAATGGGAAGGAAGAGCAAAAATGACTAGGACTAGAGCTAGAAAAAAGGAAAGTGATATGTCCCTGACCAGACGTTTTGTGATGCTTGTGCACATAGGGATGTGTGCTATAATAGCCGCTGCACCCTCTTCCTCTCTCTCGTTCTTGGTCTGTCTTTCTGACCCATATGACAATATTCAGAGGCTTGGAACGTGGGTTCCCTTTCCCTCGCCCTTTGACTTTTTTTTCCATTCCCACTCTCTCTCTCTCTCTCTCTCTTTTTTTTTTTTTCCTAATTTCTAACCCATACATTCCAATCCATAAATAAGGATTAGGCAATAAGCACAGCATGTTGAATATTGATATGTTTATAGGCCAAAAAAAAAAAAAGAGGGTATATTTGATATGTCATTGCAAGAAGAGATAATTTTGCAATTTACAAATTAACAATTCTCGAGCGATAAGAGTTGGCAAACTAGGCCAGGCACAGTTGATTACTTGGTTTTGCAAATTTTTACAGGCATGTGCATGTCAGCTATAAGTGCCAGATCATTGGGATTCAGCAACAATCAAATCTTTTCCTACAGCATAACCCATCTCTCCTGAAACTCTTTTAAAATAAACCCAATTTTTAAAATTTTTTTATTTAATTGAAGTGCATATAAATTAATTCAATTTTCAATTTCAGAACCCAAAAGCCCAAAATGGATGGAATTGTATTTTGTACCAACAAAAAAAAAAAGAGCTGATACAGTGGATATTATATTGCATAGTGATGAAACATCCTTATCCATACACATAAGACACGTCCCAAAGTCAATATAAAAACAGAAGCATCATTTTGCAATTTGTCTTCATGGGATATTTACATAATAATAATAAATTCAGCCCATATATATGTATAGCCCTACTCTCCTTGAGCAGGCTAAAAAGCTGGACCCCCCACCCACCATCCATTAAATCCCAATCATCTTTAACAACCAGAGCAGCAATGGTTTAATCGGAAATTAATTAAATAAATTAGCAAAGGAAGCTTTCTTGTCTTTTTATTTATTTATTTTTTTTAAGCTTGAGCAGTAAATAAATATCATCTGCCTGCCTGAGCTTCGTTTGTGCCTCTAGAGAGACAACGGAGCAACCTTCCGTTTGTGTTTCAATTCCCCATCTACATTACCAGGCATGCAATAAACCCAGAACCCCATTTCTAGATCTCTTACCCTACACGAGGGTAACAAGGGAGCAGCATTATAGAGTCAGCTACTGTTTCTCTTTCAACTGCCTAAGTATCATTTGGGACCAATCAGCTGCTGTTGATAATGCTGAATATTTGATGAACTGTTGCTGCTACCTCATCTGCTGACCCCATCTCACAGTCATCCTCCATCTACCAAACAAATAAATAAAATAATTTTAATAAGGGTAAAGAAAATTATAGAAAATAGGATTTGATATCTTGAAACGAAGTCAGTCTGGTTGACCAGTACCTTGAGATTGAACGAGTAAAGAACTGTGGTTTCTGAGGATGTGATGTTAAGGTGCAAAACAGTAAGCCTAAGATCCTCCAATGCAACAATAGCTCTCAACAATTGGCCGGCCCTCCTTTCACATTTAATCTTCAAATTTACATGGTTTTGTATAGCGGTTACCTCTATTTCCGCCGCCTCCGATTTTCTCTCTACTTTTGCTTCCTCTTCGCTCTCCGTTTGGATTTTACAGTCTGGCTGCGACGTAAACAACCCGTTCGACGAAATGCCTGGACAAGCTGTGGCCTCTTCTGTTTTTCTCATTCTCTTATGCTCTTCTAGAGACTGAAGAAGCTGCTCTAGTTCCTTCACAAAGTCTATTGCACCTCCTATAATCGATGCCTGGTCACCCTTTTGACCCATAAATAAAATTAATCTTTTATTAGACTAAAAATATTGATTTTTTTTTTTTTTGAAGAAAAAAACTATTACACTTAAAGATTCAAGATTGAATTTTGCCGGTGTATGTGTGTGATTACCCTTTGAACGTAGGACTCTGGCATGAGAGAGCGGAGAGAGTTTAGGTGGTCGTTCATTTGTCGACGGCGGTTACGTTCCACGGCAATGTGGGTCATGCGCTGGCTCTCTACTTCTTCTTTGTTCTTTATAGGCCTTGTTCGCTTTCGTTTTCTTCGTTCTCTGGGGGCTACCGGAGAAGATTTTGGAAAGTGGGTCTGATTGAGCATGGTTTGTGGGGTAGAATTCCATGGAAACGAAGAGGCTGAGTTGCGTTTTTTGCAAAAGCGTTGTGTAGAGATGGGCTGTCTTTGGTTAGTGTCAGGGCTAAGGCCTTCAAGAGAGGAATTGGAAAGTGGGTTTTGAAGGTCTGTGGTTTCAGATTTGATTGGTGAGTGCAAATCAGCTATGTCATGAGTGACACAACTTTCAAGCTCCAGAGCTTGAACTGGGTTTTCGGTTTCAGTAACGTAGTTGTTGATCTCCCATGGCTTTCTGAGATGTTGGAGTTTCAGCAGAGTCTGAAAGTTGGGTTCTTTGAAGGGAAAAGAAGATGAGGATTCTACACTTTGAAGCATTTGTAGAAAAGGCATTTTGTCGTCTAAACTTGGCATTGAAAAATGTGGTGCTTCTTCTTCTTCTTCTTCTTCTACTTCAAATCTTAAAACATCTGTATTGACATATCCTTTATCAAGGCTCTCCGCATCCAGATATTCCCCTCCAAAGAACTGCAAGAAAATGAAAATATTAGAAAAAGAAAAAAAATGTGGGAAGAAAAGGGAAATTTTTGGAGATGGAGGAACGAGTCTGAAAGGAGAAAGGAAAAATAAAAGAAGAATAGGAAAAGAATGTTAAAGGGAGAGTTGAGAGGAGCAGATATTAGCATTTCAAGAAAAACAACACAAAGCATTGAATGCAAAGAATTGGGGGAAGTAAATGCAGTCCATAGTCCATTTATTGATTATCTAGTAATTGAAGTGAAGGAAAGAGAAAGCAAAAGTACTAAAATGAGCAAAGTAACATACACAAGGATCAATGGGTCCTTGGAGCCTCTCCATCAGAGTTCTTGAGCAGTAGTAGTTGCAAGTAAAAGCTTTAAATTCTCTCTCTTTCTCTCTCTCTCTCAGTTACCAACATTCCATTGTGATGCTAACAGAACAATAGTAATAAATGTAACCTCCAAGAAGCAGGAGGAAATACCCCATCCCATATTCAAAGCACAAAATATATTCCTTTGTTTTCTGATGCTGGTGATACTCCTAAATAGAATAATATTAAATGCTTTCAAAGAACTCCACAGTAGAAGAGCAAGAGATGGAGCCCAGGGCCAGGAAGATGAGTAAAATAAAACAAACCAAAGGTGAAAGATATGGAAATAGAGAAGGAATATGGTGAGATGTATATAGGACTGGAAAGAGTTGGTAAGACTTAACAGAAGAGGGAGAAAGAGAGAGATAAACGGAGAGTTGTCTGGTTTACAAGGTCCCAAGCATTATTGGCGATGGCATTTTTGTCCGGCAGCGGGGACAGATAGTTGTGGGGACTCTTCTCTCTCACTCACTCTCTCTCTCTCTCTACCAAAGTTTTAAAAGCTTTGGAAAGTCCTCCTATGGATTGTGTCACCCAGTCTGATGGTCTTTTCCCTCACCCGCCTTGCTTCTTGCTCTCTCTCTCTCACTCTTAACTTTTCTTTCTTCTATTTTTATTTAGAATTTCCAAAGCTTACTTTATATTACCTAAACTTTCGATGGGCTTGTAAAAGCAAGGGAATCGAACACAGAACTTCTATAGGCTTCAAAAAAACACAGACCTTGTATAAAGTCTTTTTAACACTCTTTTCACTGCATCAAATAATATTTTTATGATTTTTTTCAAATCATATATTTAATTATTAACTTTTTTAGACTTTTGCAAATTATATTTATTAATTTTTTCGAAAATTATATATATTAAACTTAATATACCCAAAACTATTAAATTAATTACATAAAAAATTATATATATTATCAAACAACATAGTTCTTATTACTATAAATAGTATGATTTAAAATTTTATTTCAAATATTATTTAATAAATTTGTTAATTAATATTTATCTAATTATTTTTTTATTTAGATAAATTTTTATTTATTACGATTTTTAAGAGGTAATATTAATTAATATATTATATATAATTTTTTATATATCAAATTCAACTATAGTTTAATTTCGGTTGATTTTTTAATCTATAATTCTCTTTTTTCACTGATTTTTAAGATTGCAATGAATATAAATATACGGATATTCAACGAAGAAAACAAGAAATTTTTTTTATTATCCAGTTAATTTGGATTGTGTGTGTTATTTAATGAGACCATCAAAGCCTTCATTTTTAATATTTTGTATATTATACAAATAGATTACACATGATGAAGTGACTATTAATAATTAACAATCAGTTAATAGGTAAAAGTCAAATTTGTTGGCCCCTTTTTTTTTTCGCTTGATTTTTATATTATTTTAGATATTAAGATTCTATTTTTATTATTTTTTTAAATTAGCATTTGTGTGTTAATTTTAAAATTGAATTTGCTTATAATATTGATTTATTAAATTAGTCCATCACGAACTAGTATATTTAGTGAAAGATAATAAAATCACCATTAATAGTTATGTATGTGCTATAGTACTGATGATATTATAATGTAACAATTATAACGATAACTTTTTTATTTTGTATCACTTTTCACTTGATTTTAATTTTAATTTAGATATTAAGATTGCTTTTTTATTTTTTTTTTAAATTAGCATTCGTGTGTTAATTTTAAAATTTGAATTTTCATATAGATAGTAACAGTTATATATGATTTGTTTTTATAGTATTTATTAGTAGAATTAATTTATCATAAAATAGTATATTTAGAGTACATTTGATAGAGTATAATGATACGTAATGTAATATAATCAAATGAATTTTTAATATAAAATTATGTTAAAAATTAATTTGATTATATCTTATTACGGCCATTTAAACGCATCCTTAATAAAGAATTACATAATCACTCTTAATTAATAATTATATATGTGATATATTACTGACGATATTATAATGTAACCATTATAAGATAATTTTTTATTTTTATCCTTTTTCACTACATTCTTATTTTAATTTAAATATTCAGGTTTCATTTTTATTATTTTTTTAAAATTAACACTTGTGTGTTAACTTTAAAAAATTGAATTTGCATATAGCTAATACGAACTATATATCATAATTAATTAGTGAAATTAGTTCATCAGGGAATAGTATATTTAGTCATGGATGACATAATCACCCTTAATAGTTATATATGTGGTATATTACACATTATGTTATAATAATTATAACGATAACTTTTTTTTTTTCTCCTTTCACTTGATTTTTATTTTAATTTAAATATTGAGATTTCGTACGTTTTTATTAATTTTTAAAATTACATTTATGCATTAATTTTAAAATTGAATTTGCACATAGATAATAACAATTATATATGATTTATTTTTATAATATTGATTAGTAGATCAATGACTAGTATACTTAGTGGATAATGACATAATTACCCTTGATAATTATATACTTCTTCTATTATAAAAAAAGTGACTATTAAAAAAAATATCATTTTTAAGGTGGTAATAACTTTATCATAAATTATCAAAAAAATCCTATTAATTGCAATATAAATTATGAAAATATATCTTACTTGAAAAATAGAAGGGTAAATTAGCCATTTTACCATTTTTTTTATTGAGTTGCTAAATGGCCACTTATTTATGAACAAAATTAACTTTTTTAATGACTATTTTTTTTTAAATGGAGGGAATATGTGTTATTTAGCAAGATTCTTATTATTTTCCGTATTTTACCGTGGTTGTCGTCTTAGTTTTACCCCTTTAGTTGATTTACAATGCACATGGCATCCAGCAAGTACGATTATGACTACCTTTGGGCTCTTGCAAATTGCAATCCTTTGCTTGCTAGCTGGTGCGACTCTTTTTCAAACATTTCATATTTTGAATTAGTTTATTCTCACTCAACGTATAATCCATAAAAAATAAGTGTGATGTCTCAAAAAAAAAAAAAAAAGAAAAATCTTCTGCTCTTTAATACTGATCAATAGCAATTATTGTCTCTTATAATAATAATAATAATAATATAACCAAGCGATGCCCATAAAAAAAAAAAAAAAAGAAAAAGAAAAACTCAACATCATTTAGCAATTAGAGCCAAAGAAAAAGTCCAAATTCAAAAGTTCAATGCACCATCCATGGCTGTTTGGAATGAAATCCTCTCAAAAAGTTTGTGTGTCAAAATTAAGGTAAGCAATTCTGTGAAAATGGATAATCCAAATCCATCAACTGACAGATTCCCCTTTAAAAATACAATAAAGGGGACAAAAATAAAAATCTCCGAAAAGTGCTTGGAAAATTCAATACCTATAGATTTCCTTTTCCTGGAAAAAAAGAGAAAAAGATAAATAAATAATTTTTTATTTTACATTTTTATCTATAAGAGAGTTCATCATGATGCTGTATTATCGGTAGCCATCTCGTTACGTTCTCTTATTGTCAAAAACAAATATTTTTATCATTTGAATTAAACTTCAAGTGTAATAAATAAACTATACATGTCATATGAAAAATATTATACACATAAAATATTTTCAAAATCGGGGCTTTATATGTAAATATGTTATTAATTTCATATTATAATAAGAAAAATTTAAATTCACAATATTTAGAATTTTTATACCATTATTGAACCGACACATTGTTAATGATAAATTTAAATTATGTATTTTATTAGAATACAGCATATGAGAAAAACTTAGATATTAGTTGATAAAATCTGTTTCTTTATTCATTTATTCTTTTGACGTGTGATGTAGTAATGTTTTTTTTAGCATATGAGGAAGTAAAATCTAGATTTATTACTCAGTCATACATGTACTTAACATTAGATTGTACCTTAGTATAAAATAATAAAATAATTATAAAATAGTTATAAATTTATATCATATTTTTAAAATTTTATTTATTTTGTAAGTGTTATATATATACAATAATATAACTTATAATGCTATATTATTATACTGACATATATTACATAAGGGGAAAAGTAATTTAAAATGCTATTAAGTTAAATATATTATTTATAAAGTAAATCATAACAAAATTATATGATAAAAAATGTGTGCATATTTTTTTAAAAATTGTATTTCCAAAAAAAAAAAAAAAGATAAAATGACCATAGTGGATCTCTAAAAAATTATTATCATTTGTTATAATAATTGTTATTAAAAGTATATTATTTCTTTTTCTTATATATATATATATGAATGACTGCATATATTTTCATTATACTGTGCATGTGTGTATATATATATATTCTAAAAATCAATCATTAATTTTTTATTTATAAATTTAGTATTTAATTTAAATTATCATACATAATTGCATTTAATCAATATTATATAATATAGGATTCTTAAATTTAATAATAATTTATTGATTGATTGATCTTCTTATTAATTAATCTATAAAGTTGATGATGAATGTGAATTATATTATTAATATTAAGAGTAATTATTAAAATTAATCCATCTATTCCATTTATTGCTTTGTTTATTTTCCGATTTCTTTGTTTTTGTTAAATTTTTACATTTATAATTTGTTTCATGTTTTCTTAAGTTTTTTAAAAGTTTTTAATGTAATTTCAAGTAATTTGAAATTTCGAAAATTATTTGAAAAAAGTTGGAAGCGAAAAAAGTTAGAAAAACTTAGAGTTAACTCAACCAGACCTGAATAAACATGCAAGTCATGAGATACACGACTGTTTGTTTTCAAGGCCAAAATGGAAAAAAAAAAATAAAAAATAAAAAATTATGCATGGCCAGGAGAGGCCAAGAATTGTTTTCGCCATGAAATTATGTCCTGTTTCCGCCAACTTCAAGGATATTTTTATACTTGAAATTTCTTAAAGTTATTAGAACTTTCAAACATTCCTAAACATTAGTTTTGTGATGTTTATATTATATAGATTAGTTTTCTATTGGATTAGAGAGGAGGAGAGAATTCTTCCATAGTTTTAGATTAAATTCAAATTTCTTAAAAGCTTTTGCAAGAGAATTAAAGGTTCACAAGCTTGAAAGAAAATTCAAGATTTTGGACTTTTCTCTTCTTTTTGCTAGAGTTTTATCAGGATGTTTATTTTCTATTCAATTAATATTTTTTTTTCTTTTCTAATTGTTAGAGTTAAAAGATCCTACATACAAAAATACCTAAAGATATTAAGGCTTAATATAATATTTGGACCTCACCATCCAATAGCTTAAACTTTTGGGTTAGATTTAAGGTTTCTCACATGGTATCAGAGCCATCTCTACACTCCAATCTGTGTTCTTCTGTCACAGCTGCAGCCATGTGTTAGTAGGGCCTAACACATGTGCATTTGTTAATCTGATTCTGTTCGGCCCTCAATTTGTTGTGTCACGTGCTAGTTAAGAGCTTAACATGTGTCAAGAATGGGTGTTAGAGTTAAAATGTCCCACATTGAAAAATAACAATGGATATCAATGCTTGATATAATGTTTAGACGTCACCACCTAATAATTTAAATTTTTGGGTTGGATTTGAGGTTTCTCATACTAATTATGAGTAACTAAATTCTTACATAGGATTTTAGGTGTAGTCTCTTGATTTGCTTATAATTACCTATAGTTAATGAATTGATTGGGAATTGCTTGTAATAATTAATCTATTGTCTTATGAATTAATTTTTGTAAATAATTGATCACTATTTATATATTTAAGGTATTGCATGAAGTAATAAGAATGAAAGCATAATACTAGTTTATTAAGGCATTAATGTGTTGTTTAGACATAAAAACATTATTTTGTGATTGCTAAAAGGAATTCCATAAAATTTAATAAGTTTATATTAGTTAATTATGATTACGAGAGTAGATATAAAATTAACATAAATATATATATTGTATAACATCATATAATTTAGGGAAACATTAATTTTAATAAGATTAAAATCAATCAATTTAATTAGAGATAATTCATAGGTAATTAATTGATAAAATCTAAACCCTAAACTTTTCATAGCATTGTTTAAAATTCAATTTAGTTAATTATCATATTCTAGTTTTAGTGTAGTTTAATTTTAGTTTATAAAATATCTTGGTTATTGTTTTTCTAAATAATAAGGAAAATTCTAATTTTAGTAGTTGACAACTCTACTATATTACTTGTTAACCATTTTGTGCATTTGCAAAAATATTACAACAATTGACATCAATTAATTTGAGATCAACTTAAATCAAATTACAAAATTGATAAGAGGACAAAATGTGGTGTAATTTTAGGATTAAATACGGTATAACATGATATATATGTGTGTCTACAATTAATTAATTTAAGAGGATCTTAATTAGCTTTTCTTGCACATCCGTTGACGGCTCATTGGAATGGCTTCAATCATATGCTATTAAATACTTCTTCCGTTTTAAAATATTTATTATTTTAAAAAAATTTTATTTTAATTTATTTATCATTTTTAAATTTCAAAAATATATTTATTGTTATAAAATAAAAAATAATTATAGAGAATAGACTAAAGAAAAAATAGAAAAGAAAATAAATTTGTATGTGTCCATTGTCATTGATTGTAACACCTATTTATAGGTGTAAAATGTTATAGAGATAAAAATAGAGATAAAATTCTATTTACATAATAATATCTATTTATAGAGATATAATAGATATCAAATCTTATTATACTACTTAGATATTATCATGAATATTATCACAATACTCTCTCTTGGATGTCTATTACAAAAAATATGATGCCTCGTTAAAATCTTATTAAGGAAAAACTCTGTGGAAAAAAAAAATCTTAGCGAAGGAAAAAGAGTATTCTTGTACCGATTTGCACCATAACACTATCTCATTAAAAATCTTACCAGAAAAATCCAATGGGACAAAACTTAGGCTAAGGGAAAAATAGTACAATGCACTAAAATCTCCTCCTTGTGAAAATATGATTTTTATCAAATGTCTCTTAGTAAGCGCATGCCAATTTTGTTGACTAATTTTTCAAATATGATTGTAGAGAGTGCTTTTATAAACAAATATGTCAAGTTGTCAAACTGTATATTTAATGATGTTTAAGTAATATCCACATATAATAATTTATTTATAGTACTTTTTAAGAATATTACTTGTGCCATGAATATGTCTCACTAAAAACTTTACTAGAAAACCCAGCAGGAAAAAATATGGTTAAGGAAAAGAGTACATTTCATACGCTATTTTGTCATTACACAGATTGCCTCATTAAACTTTTATCCAATAAAACCCTGTAAGACAAAAACTTGACTAAAGAAAAAGAGTACAATCATATACTAATTCGTTCCCCATGATGAGGACAAATTTTAACACGGTGTATACTAATCGATGAAACAATGTCATTTAAATACCACACTAGGTAAATACTTAATATATAAACCTATTAGATTGTCACTCGAGCGAATTTGGTGGATATCTCTTCTAGAGCTCATGTATAAATAAGAATTTGGGTGAAATTTATATGTTTACTTCATCATCTTTGATATACCCACCTTTAATTTGTGCAATACAAATTGCATTATTCTCAAAACACAATGGGAGTATTTTTAGTGAGATACTTCAGGACCATAAAAAACCTTTACAAAATTGCAGTATCACTATAAGTGAATATATAGCCAATCTAAGATCTACCATTATGAAGATCAAACAAATAATCAATATTCTCATATAGACCAAATTTAAATCTGAATTAAAATATGATCATAATATTAATAGTACATTAAAGATAACTTTTTACACCACTCTAATATCTCTTAGTATGTACATAGCTTATACTTAGCTAGGAATTTTTTCTTATAAATGTAATATTAGGCCTGATGCAATTTGCAAGATATATGAATGTCTTTATGACATTTATATGGTATTTTAGGACTAAATAGCTCTTTGTTATTTTTTTTAAGTCTAAAAGGGTATCTCTTCACTTTATGTGAGAGGATCACTGCAGGTTTATTTAAGGGAGAAGATTTATTCATATAAAATTGCTTAAGTATATTTTCCACATAAGTATAATGGTGTATTATAACTCCTTGATAATCGATCTGCAGCCCGATATAAAATTTCATTTTTTTAAATTTTTCATCTCGAACTCACTATTCAAATAGAAATATGTTTCTTTGAATTCGTTAAGAATCACACTGATATTTAAATCATCAACTTATACTATAATAATAACACTTACCATTCTATAATATTTCATGAATATAAATGGACATAGTGTATTATTCATATATCTTTCTTTCAATAAGAATTTACTTAAATAATTATACCACATGTCCATATTGCTTTAATCCATACAATGATTTTTGTAATTTGATAAAATATATGTCACATATTTAATGTGCATTCATTTATAATATCTTTAGTCCTTTTGGGACTCTTATATCAATATCGCTTTCATAAGGCATATATAAAGCCTTTCTTTAACTGTCATACTAATTAAGTATCGGAATATGATCATTTCCATAAGAGAATTATATTTCTCATAGTTAATGATATAAGGAATCTAACTCTACTTTAATTGTCTCTTTCCATGATGATCAATCATGTTAATACTCAGTTATACTTACAGATTCTGAATCCAGATTTTCTCTTAAAACAGCAAGAGTTACTGTTGAGGCAAATCCATCGTCGATGATAATTGAATTTCTATCAACTCTTTCTTTTATATCACAAAAATAATTGAGATCTCATAGTTTTCATTTATATGATCATTAATTTCAAAAGTCATATCTGGAGGATCTAATTGTTCGTTATCTCAATCCGTATCTCATAATTGGCTATAGCTCTTTGATTGAGATCTTTCTCTTTAGGAAGTTTCTATGAAGGAGATTTTTATGAGTGACATTGTTTTTCTTTTCCACAGATTTTTATCTTTAGTTCTAATTTACTATTCACACTCCTGGCGTATAGTGAGATTGATTGACTTTCTATTTGCAATTGGAACCACAACCCTTGCTGGATATTAGCAACTATAATATGAGACTTTGTCACTTTTTTAGTATTTATAAATGCATTTGGCAGTTAAGGTGCAATTTGTTGTAACTCTATTATTTTCTGAACTTCTGATTCACTCTAACTTATACATTGATCAAAATTATTTAAAAGGTTTTCCTTCCAATAAATTTCTCGACATTCTTTAGCACTGCAGGTGCTTTTCCTCCCCCTAATGTCAAAAAATATGCCTCATAAATTCTTAATTTCTTTTGTACACCCATTTTTGTACATTGAGATAATAATATTAATATATTCATGACATAACTAAATATTTGCAGCTCATGTCCTTGTACAAGTTTCAAAGAAAAATATGTATGATATACATAATGACATTTATGCCAAACCTTCAAGGTTTAATTATTGAACTATAAGTTCAATGCTTGAACTGCAGGTTCAACGCAATATGTTGTGCATGTATACTAGAGATAAAATAATAATGAAATAACTTATTATAATGCACAACTTGTAAAATTCTTACAAATTACTACTTCAGGGAGTTTACATAAAATCATCAATATTGAGTTGTTTTCCTCATATAAGTTGTTACTCTTTCAGAGTTTTCATGATCTACCAAATAATTTATAGCATTCACTTCAGATAATGCAGTTGTACTAGTGGTCATTGTTTGATAATTTCTCATTAGCAATTATTCTTTGCAACCACTAGAAGACAAACAATATTTGTAAATATTCACTTTTTATACTGCTATTTCAGGAGTATGTAACTTTATCACTGCACGATTTCAGCTGTGAAGTAATTTTAAACATGATTAAATTATATTCTAAAATAGACTTCAAGTATTGTAAGCGTAGATTTAGCCAGTCATATTGAGATTGTGGTAGTACCACATCTTTTAAGTAATCATATCTATTTTTAAAACTCTTATAGAGAATAGAAAAATCAGTGAGATTTCAACCTTTAAATTTTCAATTAAATGAGGTTTAAGTATGATCATATATAACTTTTGTCTTATTTTGATTTTAATAACAAATTAAAATCATGAACTATAAAAATTTTTCATAAAAATTCATTTTGATGTTATATTTCTTAAACTTAAACTAAAATTCACAAATTAAACAAATCAACTTTTTAAAGTCAGTCAAGTTATATACAATATGCGCCTTTTAATTTTAATAAGATCTATAATGACTTTTATCTCATAAATTTATTTTAATAATTGTGATGAAATCATATCAATATAAAATCAATTATTAATAATTATGCTAAATAGGCACAAACCATAAGCAATATGAAACCTAAAAAAAAATCAATTTTAAACTTTTTTTTTTTACAAATTTAGAGACATACAGCTCCAATAAATATATTTTTATCAAATGATAAACTATTGATATTCTTTCAGCATAAAGCAACTAGATCATAAAATAATTAAATTTTTAATATTTTTAATAAATCATTCATGAAAGGCAATAAATCCAAGCCACGGTAGAATTAGTCAAGTTAGAGTGAACTCAATAATTACACAAAAAAAAATATTTACCATAAATCTTGAATCTTGTTTTTTAAAAATTTTCACTTTAACTGGATTGTAGCAAACCACAAGCTATCCAAAATTATGAACAAAAGCTATCCAAAATCATGAATAGTATTGTAAAATGATTCGTGCTAATAACGTATTATAAAATAAAGAACAATTATAGATAATAAAGCAAAGAGAAAATAGAAAAAAGAATAAATTTCTGTGTGTTCATCGTCATTAATTGTAATACTTATTTATAGGTGTAAAAGGTTACAGAGATAGAAATAAAAATAGAATTCTATTTATATAATAATATCTATTTATAGAGATATGATAGACATCCAATCTTATCATACTACTTAAATATTATCATAAATATTATCACAATATTTATTACTTTTTTTCAAATTTCTCTATTTATTATCCGACTAAATAATTGTTATAACAAAATCGATAAAGGGTATTTTAATATTTTTATTTTAAAATTATGATAATTTAATAATTTTTTTAATTTATGTGCTAAAATTTAAAAAAAAAAACGGAAATAGTAGTAACTATTTATATTAGTTTTAACTAAAAGTCTTACCATTATTTAATTAGAAAAATTGCATCTCAATTCTGGAAGAGCATTGGACATTCACATTATGGGGCAAACATGGCTAAACAAAACACCAAAATTCAGACTGAATGAGGAGAGTGGCGTCGGGTGTTGCTTTCATTTTCTCGATAATTGAAAATTTTTTGTAGGGTCATATGCCATAAGATTTTTTTTGCCAGGTGGGTCATATGCCGTAAGATGAGGGCAAGATTTTCATTAAATATGTCGGGAAATAAATTTTGTCCCGAGGGGAGCACGTATGGATGCGACCGTGCCTCTGATTCTCTATCATTTCCACTCTCTTTCCTTCATCGAAGCCACAACTCAATCCTCTTTTCTTTCTTTCCATCAATTTTTTAGCTTGACAATGCATTCTATGTTTGGTCAAATTCCCATATTTATTGGATTGATTTGTTAATGCACAAAATAAAAACCTTTTTTTTTTTTAAATCAGTCACACATATTACAAGTTGGGGAGATTAATTTTCGTACAGATTTGGATACCATACTAATGGGGTGACATATCCGCGTATATCATATACACTATTCTTGTTAATACATGTAACCTAACCTTTTTAGTGGGCTACATAAAGTACAGAGCGTTTATGGCTTTATTCAAATGAAAATATGAAATGCACCCAGAAAAGATACTCTTGTTCAACTATTGATGCTATACTGTTTTGAATTAAACCATTATTATCTCCGTCTGAGTTGTAATGTCAGCTACTTGGAAATGAAGATGAAACACAAACACCCATTTACAGCTTCACAAGGTCCTTTTGAATTGACAGGTAGATAGGTTACCTGATGATCAAGGCACCATGTCTCTCAATTTCAGAGAAGCTTATCAAAAACAATCTCTGTAAAAGGGCCATTCTTCAGAGTTCAGAAAATAAAAATAAACCCGTGGGTTGTTATCAGACCCTTTCACAATTTCACCGGTTTCATTAGCTTCAACTCTGTCCTATAAGGCGAAATTGTTCTTTTCCCCCTTATAATTATTCCCTCTCAATGATCATTTCACATTTTGGCTTTCTTTCTTTCTATGCCAAAAGCAAATAAAAAATAATAATAATAATAATAAAAAGCTCAGACATACTGCAGATTGATATATTATCAATGGATAGATGTAAATAATGTGAGACCTCACCAATAGCAGAAACAGATAAATGAAACTCAATTTCTACAAATACAATACAATAAAATTCCAGCCCGAAAATGCCAAGTGTTATTTGATAATGTCAAAGAATCTTATCCATTTCAAATTGTGGCATCAATTTTCCTCCTATAAAACTATGGTTCGCCTTGTGCCGCAGAAACCACAATTAATCTCCTTGTCCTGTAGCTGGCTGACTCAACTCTAGCCCACTAAGGGTGTATATATATATATATATATATATAGTAAAATCTCTATAAATTAATAATATTGAGATCACGAAAATTTTATTAATTTACAAGGATATTAATTAATGGATAAATTAATAATTTATTAATTTATAAAGTGATTTTAAATTCAACAAAAATAAATTTAAAATCACTAATAAATATTTATAAGTCTAAAGTTTAGAAGAAATTGTGTAAAAAATTTAATTGAAGATGAAGTTGAGAATAATTTATCATCTTTGGAACCAATCACGAGAAAGTAAGCAATTATAACATTAACCACTTTTTACAATTTTTTGTTATAATTTGAGAAAATTACACTGAAACTTTTAATGTAGTGAAAAAAATTAGAGATGAAATTCACCTATATTTAAATTTCAAAAAAAACAAAATACTATAAATTCATATTTTACTAAATTGTTCTAAGTATATCTATATGTATTAGGCATATTTGAAAAATTATTAATTTATAGATGGGATAAAACAATGTATTCATATAAAGTTGTTATGGAAAATTATTATCTTATTAATTTATTAAAATTATTCATTTTTTGAACTGGCACGAGTCAGGACCAGAGAAAATTATTATTTTAGAAAATCATTAATTTATCAAATATTAATCTATAGAAGTTTTACTGTACATAGTGAAATTCCCATCATTAAAGTGAGATTGCTACCATTAACCCTTTAGACCCCCTGAACCTTATCCTAACATCTTAAGGTGACAATTTTCCCTCCGGTAATTCTTCTCTGATATATTTTCATGCCATGAAATGCAATTCCATGTCAATTTTACCGAGAGTTTTATTCACAATTTTGCCGTAAAAGGGTTCAATGACACCAGCACCCCCACTTCATAGCATCATGCTCCCAGCTGTGACTTAACCGAATGATATTCCTGTGGCTATGACACTAGAAAATTATCTGTGGTAGACCCCCCAACTCCAAATAACAGTGTATGCGTGACTCTGATTGAAGACGACGCAAGTTCATTTTCCATTCCCGATGAAAAACATCTTTCTGTACAAAGAATAATGTACTCACATGTGACACTTATTTGGTAACTTGCGGAAGATGAAGCGAAAGCAAGGATTCAAAGAACCATAGAAGATAAAAGTATTAAAAATTCAATCAGCAATTAGATAAATAAACAAGCTCCAGCCATGCAAATTTAAAGATGACATATTAATTTATAAATATGCCACCTAACTAACTAACTATCAATTTTAAAGCTCAACATCTGAAGCTATCATTGCAAACAACTATTTGCACCCACATGATAGAAAAATTGGCAGTTTCAGAAACAAGAGGCCCCAGATACGAGTGAATCCCATTGCCTCCACTAACGTTCTATCTGGATGGTAACATGACTAATATTGTACTCCCTTCTGATGTAGTCTATCACATTGTCGAGAACCATGTCTGCATTTGCTTCTGGTCTGATTTTTACATGACAAGCCAGGAGAACCTTGCCCACTGTGATGGCCCATATGTGCAGCTCGTGAATGGCCACCACTTCCTCCATTTCCAACAGCCCCTTTTCTAGCTTTCTTGCATCTATCTCTCGTGGAGTGCTCTCCATCAAGACTTCAAGTATGTTTCGCAGCATTTTGATTGTTGTACCCAAAACTACAACTGAAAAAATCAGGGTGCAGATCAGATCCACTATCTTCCACTTAGGTTTCCACCAAATGAATGCGCCTCCAATCATTACCCCAATACTCTGGATGGAATCTCCTAGTACATGTAGATATGCTCCTTGTACATTTATATTCCGTTGCTTTTTGCTATGCCTGTCTTTCCCTTTATCCAGCAATGGCTCAGCATTTTGTTTAGAAGCAGGATGATGGTCATCTTTTGAATGCTCCCTGTGATGATGGTGCTCATATTTTGAGTGCTCTTCCTCATGGTGGTCATGGATCAGATGATGATGAGTGGTACTTGTCTTAATATGGCTATGGCCAATCCCAAGATTGTGATGATCATGGCCATGTCCATGTCCATGTCCACCATCATGGCCATGTCCATGTCCATGTCCATGATCATGGCCATGTCCCAACAAAAGAGCCATGATGATATTCACCACTAGACCAAATGCAGCAACTATAAACATTAGAAAGCCATTTACATTATCTGTATCATCAATGAGCCTAACAATGGCTTCGTATACCAAAATCCCTGCAAGCAACCAAATGAGCTGTATGGAAACCAGCGCACCAAGAATCTCAACCCTAAAAAATCCATAGGACTGATGGGGTGTGGCTTCCCAGCCAGCTGCCCACAAGGAGAACAAGGAGATAGCAAAGGCTGCAACATCTGAAAGCAAATGTGCAGCATCAGTCAATATTGCAAGACTATTGGCCTTTATGCCGCCAGCTACTTCAACACTCATGAAGACTACACAAAGTGCAACTGCCATCAAGAGCTTGCACATGGAGGCTGATCGTTCTTTGGCATCTTTGGAGTTTGCTCCAGCATCTGAGAATCCACAAGGCGCTTCCCCACATAGCTTACTCCCCACAATGCTCCTCCCTCCAACAGGAACATCAACACTTATTTCGTTAATTTGTCCATGCTGAGGATTGTGTGCTTCCATCTGAAAATTCATTTCAACAACACCATGGGTATAACATAACCATATGATTTCCCATTTTTACAGGCAAACATAAGTATTGCCTTAACATCACAATCACAAAATAAAGCAACTTTAATGCAACATGCAAGAAACAATCCTGTTGTCCTTCATCAAGATTAATTGGTAGCAAGCACATTATGAAGATAATATAACAAGAACCACCAATTGAGAAACAGAAATCAATAGTAGACAGCTAGAATTTTTGTAGTAGTAATAATAATAATAATAATAATTAAACCAAATGAAAAGAGTAAGAATAATTAGTAATAGTGTTACTCCAAATTCAAGCACTAAATGCACAACTTCAGGACTCTCGTAAACTTATAAAACCTCTCTATACACTTATAGAAAACTTCCACAAGAAAATGAATAACAAAAGAAAGTTGGCATAATCCCTCCCACTAGATTGAAGAACTTCACTTGTAGGATGTTTTTCCAATAGAAAAATGATCACTCTTCTCCTTTCGATACACAAAAGAGCAGCTAGACTGTGAGAGATCCTCAAATGACATAGATTTCAAATTTGTGAATCATGGTGATACACCTAAAGAATGAAGATCAGCTAAAAGATTACCTTTGAAGGCCTAGAACTGTTCTTAGCTAGAATCTACCAATTATTCAGATTCACAGTACTAATATTCAAGGATAGACAAGTTTACCTCTGAAGCATAAAAGGCCTATTTATTGTCAGAAAACCTTCTCACACACAAAGAAGTGCAAATTAGCAACTGGGAAGTCCAGCAGCCAGGATGATCATGGAAGCAGGAAACAAAAATCAACCATGAAAAAACCAATGGAAATTCAGAGTTGATAAAACAGTTCCTTATAAATAACTAAAGCTATTTTTATGTACCAACCAGGATTAGATCAGTTTCTACACGTATAGTTAATTTGTTTGCAAGTGAGAATCACGGATTCTACACCTATGCCTTTCTCTTGAGAACAACCCATCCTCCAATCCCAACCGTTTCTTTCTTTTGAAAAAAATGCATTTCTCTATTCGAAGTTGACCATATAGGTGTAAGAATCCAGCAGGATTCGCTTCATGCTAAACCAAAACCACAACCAAACAAAATAGAGCAATATTTCGGTATCCAACATCCTTTTTTTAAATAAGCAGAAAACGGCCGATATTATGTTATTTCAAATTGACATAAGTATTTCTGTTTCTTCCTAATAATTTTGGTATTAAATATCTGGTCAAAAATATTACCAAACATGACATTTTGCAATTAAATGACAATGGATATATACAAAAAGACACAACCAAAGAACAAAACTTTAAAGGAAAAAATTAAATATGGTATTCCACATATTAAGGAAAGTGCAATTGAACAAAACGAACAGAGAGAAAAAAACAGCCGTGCATTGCCAAATAAATAAAGATAAACAGAGGCAAGAAATTAAAATATTGAGCAATCATTATCAAGAAAAGAACTGGGAAGCTAAAGAAATACACAAAGAAGACCATGTAATTGTAAAACTAATAAAACCCATGAATCCATACTCGAAAGAAATGAAATTTCACCATACTTATATCTAAATATGTAAGAAAAACTCACAAATAATATTTGGCTTAAGGAAGAAAAATGGAAACTTTGAGAGTTTACAGACTGTCGAATCCTTCTCGTATTCCACCATCGATGTCCTCAAATCAAATGAAATGGAAGTCTCCACCTTTGTATAACCAGCAGCCAGCAGAGTCTGGATGTGGTCTTGGTCTTGAGCTTTGGATCAATCAGCCATACAAGTCTTGGAATTGCCTGTCACAATTACTATATTGTCCCTACATATACTCGATTTTTCTATAGATCAATGCAACAATAATATTTAAATTTTTCCATAAATACCGGAATCAATGCTGGGTCCACATGTTTGATCCATATTCTCTTTGTTTTTTCTTTTATAATGATATTGGGCCGCCGTAGTTAGAATGGAGGGCTGGAGCCCAAGTTGGGCAGTAAAAAAGTTAATTATCTTTTTTCGATTCAGTGGTGGATCCTCGGAGGCGGTCACCCCACAATATATATTGACAAATTTTTTTGAAAAAATGAATTTTGTCCTGAAAATAAAAGATTAAATCCACCGGTGTAGTATTGGTTATTATCTTATTGATCACTTCACACAAACATTTGCATTATTATATGCCCAAACCTGTGTATAGCGTATAGTGTACGTAGCTGTCATTTTAATATTATACGGAGAGAAAACTTATGACCTTTTTGTGAAGACGTTTTGAAAGGTTTCCCAGCGGCCAGAGATATAATTAATACTCCAATGTTATTCCTGCCGTCTCTGTTTGTTTAAGCAAATTAAGCAGTAACGATCCAACTTGTGTTAGTTCTTGAGCAATAAGGTCTTAATGGAGGAATTTGAAACTTCTTTGCTTAATGAGTGCATATTTAATTACAGTATCAAAAGTTGAATTTCATATCAAACTTTCTGAAAGCTAATTAAGCTATAGAAAACATTATGAAAACTTATATATATATATATATATATATATATATATATATATATAAAATATATGCGTTATAAGTACTTAATTATAACAGTAACATATCTTAAAATGCAAAAAATAAAAGTAAAAATAAAAATCAGAATGTTGATAAATGCCAGTTGCATTAGAACAAGTCCATTTCCAACCCTTTCATTTATCAAATCCTGGAAAAAACTTTGACTTTGAGTTTAGTTGGCTGCAAGACCAACAATGTGGATGTCGTTCGTCCAGTTTAATATTTTAATTGGTAAGTATGAGAGGATTATTTTTACTGGGACTCTTCACAAACGCACCACCCGCTTACCCTGAATCAATCCGTGGTTCAACTATGATTTGATAAATGTAGTAAATTTGGTTAGTTTATATTTTTTTTAAACTGCATTTTATGAATTGAATTCATTTTTTAATCTGCAAACCAGTCTACAATCCACATTATATATATATATATATATATATATATATATATATATATATATATATATATATATATATATATATATATATATATATATATAAAATTATTAATTATGTCATTTTTAATTCTTGTCATCTTAGGTTTAATTTATCTATTTTAGTTATAAAATACAGTAATAAGGACCAAAAAAAAATTCAAATGAAAAATTTAAATGTATAATAATTAATTGATTATTATGTGAATTAATAATTTATATTTTGTAATATATATTTTTCTTGCGTTTCTTTATGTTACAGGGAACATACTACTCTTTTTTGCTAGAATTATTTATGAGTAGTTTGGAATTTTTATTTTATTGGTAGAGCTTGTAATGTGGTTTTAACGGATTGATTTACTTATTTAATTTATTTGCTATATAAATTAGTTAGTTTATTAGAATTTAAAATTAAGTTGAATTTGTTGATGTGTTTTTATTTTTTTAATATTGATAAAATATTTGTTATTTAAAAAGTAAATAGTGTATAAATAAATCAACATAATCTAATTAAATCCAATATGTATTTATGGATTAGATTAGGTTAGTTTTTTTATTTTCATAAATTATATTAGATTAGATTAATAAATTCTCAATATGCAATTTATAAATTTAATTAAATATCATATTAAAACCGCACTAAACTAACTCGCGAACACTCCTAATTTTTACCAATTCTTACATAGTATGCACTCATCTTGCATATTAACCAGAGCTAAGTCAAATATTAATTAGGCTCAGATTTATCTTTTTTTTTTTTTTTTTTTGAAATGAATTAGGTTCAGAAATCCAACAAATAAATATTCAAATATTAATAATACATATATAGTTGGTATAAGGTAAAAATCATTTATGATAGCAATAAGCCATAATTGGCATTAGATCCTATAGTTGTCCAAGTCTTGCTTTTACGACTTGCATTTATTTGCTGTCCTAGGTGCAATAGCGGAGTGGGTCCTGGACCTCCTGGTCCAACTATGGTTAACAAACAGACGTTGTATGAGAAGCCCATATAATAATTATGGTAATGATATATGTTCTGTTTGAATTGTTGCCCGGAGTTAAAAAATATTTTTAATTTTTTTTATAAATTTTTTTTAATTTATTTTAAAAAAAAAGCATCAAGGCAGTTTTAAAAAGTAATTTTAAAAGAATATAAAAAAAATTATTGAAAAGCATTTTTTTAAATACAATACCAAATGGAACCGTAACTTGTTATGACCTTAAAATAGGTCACTCAGAAAGTGATTTTACACAATTATGATGGGAGGAGATAAGAAGAACCATGGCCATCTTAACCAGTAGTATTAAATCTAGACTGGACCGATGGGACGATCTAGTAAATCGGACACTAAATCAGTTTATGTTTGTAATTGAATCAGACATGCAATTGATTCGAAAAAAATCTATTAAACCGGGCGGATTATTATTAATCCGTTTAATATGGTCTAACCCGATTGACCCAGTACATAAATTAAAATACTGTCATTTTATATTTTTTTTTTAGATTTAAAGCACTGTCATTTTATATATTTTTTAGATTTAGTCTATGGTGTGATTCATGAATATAATAATTCAAATATATGTGAAAGATCTAATAGACTGTATTTATGTATTTTTTTTTTTATGTTTGTAAACTGAAATTATTGGGTGTGTAACATTTTATTGATGTTTTAGAAATTAAATTATTTAGAACTCAAAATAATATCTAGTTTGTTAATTTTTAATTTTAAGTGGAAGTTTAACTACTCATAAATATTTTAATCTTTTATATTTATTTTATTATATAAAATTATAAATTTAATTAATTGTATTAACCCATCAGTTCAGCCATCGATCAAGTGGTTGAACCACTAACCCATTAATTTAACTTATAGACCGGTTTAATGACCGTTCTGAATTTAATAATACTGATCTTAACTTTTAAAATGCAAAAAATTTTTAGTTAAAAAAAAAAAAGAAAATTAAAAATCAAGAAGCGTATATGAATATTCCAATTAATTTTACATATTTTTAACATTCTCATCATTTAATTGAGTTGAAACTATATTAATAAATACAAAACTTATTTAATACCAAATCATTAAAATTTAGCCATATTTAACCTTTTTATTTTAAATATAAAAAATTTTAATTTAATTATATATATCACTTTAATTTAAATTATAAAAAAAAAATAACTTTACTCAACAAAATTTTCTAACCCCTAACTCCGCTACACAGGACCATAGCCTCAATAACAAGAATTAAATATCATGGTCTCATATAATTGAGAATACGGAGATTGGTAGAAAATGATTGAAAAATAATTAGCTTCCTTAATCCATTTGAATGGGCAGGTACCATTCATACAAAGAGGAGCTTTTTCTCTTTTTTTTTTTCTTCCTGTTATTTATTCCGAGTTCCAATATCCACACTTTTTTCCAGCTTTTTCTCTTTTTAATGTCTTTTATTCATATTGAGCGAGTCCCCCAGTTGGCTACAACTTTGAAACTTGAAAGTGATAGCCAGCTTCCAAATTTCCATCAAATTAAGTGCGAGTTCAGGTTCCATATAAGAGTGATGTACAAGCTTAATTTCTGAAATATTCACACCCAATAAATAGAATAAATTAACCCTTACAAAAGCTATATATGAATCTGATGCCTCCTTCAACCATCCACTTCATATTAAGAATCCCAGCTTCCTTCCCTAACAAGACCATCATCAATTATAGATATTATGACAAATCGGCGTATCCTCTAAAAAACCTGTTGTATATGCATATACACATAATTCATCAATCAAACCATTTAATTTCTTTTTCGCCTAAATTAATTTATCGAATGAGCTATATAATTTTCTAATGTTCAAACTTAAATTTCCCCTTAAATTTCTCATATTAACCAAAATTTACTAATAGAATGAAAGTCCAAAGACATGCGCATAGTGCTAATATTATTTATTTGTGATGAGAGACAAAAATGGCTTCTATAGGGGGGTCTTCATTTTTCTCTATATATAAAAGGGACAAAGGTAAAATAGGGAGATCTCTCTCTCTCTAGACTCTCTCTCATGTCTAAATTCTGTCAACTGACTTGCTGATTTGGGCGTCGGAGGTTCTCTCGGAGGTCAGCCTTCGGAAGCCTTTGATTCTCTTTCTTTCTGTATGCAGGTCCTACCCCTTATGAGACTTTCCTTCTACAATCCATAATAATTTCAGACTCATCAATTTGTCTGAAGCCTATTCAGTCTATCATTTCACTCATAATAATATCTCAACTAATTATGGAACATCACTCACAATAGAAATGAGACACAACAACTTGTGAACTTGAGGGTTTACCTTCCATAAGGCAAATACCTCTCTCATCCTACAAATTTTACATAATTCCAAATACATAATCCATATAAAATTAATTTTTTTCGACTTTACAAGTGTATTGCTAATAATGTAATTATCAAATCTTGTTACTCAATTACTCATTGCATGCTTAAAACAAAAACTGATTACTAATTGTTGATGAATAAGGATCATTCTTGTTTGGGCATACGTTTTACAACAGTGAAGACAGATGGCGCATAACTGGCCTCGTAAACAGCCACGTACTAGTCTCCACTCTATGTTGGTCTCCAATAAGTGTAAGGTAAAAACTAAATCAACCCAAAACCAAACAATTTGTCGACCAGATCAAGGAGGAAGAAAATTAACATTTCATTGAACATTATTGTTATTGAACTTGATCATTCCTAGCAGCTTGATCTTACATCTATTCACTTTACAGAAAAGAAGAAAAGAACACGAAGTCTAATATATTTAAAAAAAGGCAAAAGACATGAACTACGTGCACTTGCTGAAATTCATAAAAGAAAAGGGGGAAAGCAGAACAAGAAAAGAAATTAACCTTAAATACTTAATTATTAAGTCAAATAATTAAGGAAATTTAAGGATAATTTTTTTTTTTTAGATGTCAACTTTACAGAATGGAGATCCAAGCAAAGGTACTTGCCCTACCAAACCTTTCTTCAAACCCACCCAAATATCACACTTGACATAAACTCCATACCTCCCAGTCCTTATAGCTCCAGCTTTCCATCTTAACCTCCCTAACAACACCACTCTCAATGCTACCACTCCATAGCTCTCATCCATCACCAGCCCGTTTGCCACTTCTACAGACACCGGCACTTTAGAACCACCCAGAACCGGCGAAAGCGCCACCGTGCTTTTCTTGTCGTGGTAAAGAGGAGGCAAAACCAGAGGTGGCGTTATGGCTTGGTTTCTATATGAAACGTAGATTGAGAGTTTATCATAGAAGATGGAGACTCTCTTGTTTGGGTTTCTAGCGAGAAGAGTGAATTGCATGGAAGTTGAGATAAAGGGTGGAGATGATGTGTTAAGGTCATATATGGCAGCACCAACTATTGTAAATTGGGGTTTGTGGGGTCTGTAAATTAACCAAACTATGAGAACTGCCAGACCTGCTAAAAGAAGGAAAACGGTAATGATTGTGCAGAAAGTACGGCGAGGATCTGTGGATGTGCATTGTGGTGCCATCGCATGTTTATCACATGAGCCTCTTTCATTCATTTTGGTTTGAGAGCCTTCTTCTATGGAAGTGATAACTGAGATATTATTATTTATAGGAATAATAAAAACAAGAAGAAAAAGAGAGGTTAGGTCAGGAAAAGAAGTGATTGTTTGTGTGGTGAAGGTAGCGAGTGCTTACGAGAAAAAAAAAAAAAAAAAGTAAAGGAAGGAGAAGAATCTGTGAGACAAATGGAACCAAAAAGGAAGAGGAAAAGAAGGAGAGAGTTGGGTCACTAGTCACTAAAGTGATCTTCATTCTTTCTTTCTATCCTCTTTTTTATTTTATTTTATTTTTTTTATTTTATGATGGATCAATGGGTGCAATTAAAAAAAAAAAAAGAATTTGGTCGGTTTATTTTTTTTCCACTTGTTTTTTCTTTCAGTAGTGTTTCTATTACTTAATAAAAAGGGTGGGAAAATAATGCCATAAAGGATAAAAAACAAAAGAAATAATGAAAATAGATGAGGAATGGAAAAAATATTACTCTCTTTGTACATAAATTATAGTCTATATTTCTTTTTCAAATGTCCACTTTATTTTTCAAGTTAAATTTGTTACTTCATTCGTTTCATAATAAAAGTCGTTTTAAGAAAAAAAAATTTATTTCAAATTAATTATTATTTTAAGAGTTATATGCAATATTTATTACTTTTTTTCTAATTTTATCTCATCTATGCTTGTATTATCTTTAAAGCATCCCCAATGGTGGTTTTTATTTCAAATAGTATATTTTATTTAATAGAGAGCATCTAGTTGATAACTAGTATAAAAATTTATTTAATTCTAATAAACTCTTTATGCTTTGCTTTTTATTCTACTTTATCCCATAAAAATTAATTATTTTAATTTTTCACTCTTCAAATTTATTCAATAAAAAAATAGTATTAAAAATATCTTAAATAAAGTATATAAAAACTTGTATTATATTAATTAAAGTTATAATAGAGAGTGATATATATATATGACTTTCTAGATGTGAACAGTCAAAATAACTCTTTTTTTTATTTTTTAAAAATAAAGAGTTTATTGAGTTTTATTTTTTGAGATTATTTTTTATAATAAATGGTCTGACATATATAGAGAATGTACTGGGGATGCTCTTAATAGTAAAATAAAGGTATATTCGTCTATCTTAATAAAAATTGAAACTATTTAATAGTTTATTTAATGTAACCTTCTAAAATCACTATTATTATAAAATGAAGGGAGTATTGTATTTCCAAATATGTCATTTAGTATAGTTATAATTAATCACATTTTTATAAAATAATTAATGCAATTTATGGTCATAATAAAGATAAAATAGTAAAATAAACACTAATTCTTAATTTTTATACTAAAATAAAAGTAAACTATAATTTATGAATAGAGAAATATAAAGAAAATACCTAGGTTATACTTGGTGTCAATGTAAAACTAATGGCAAAGATCATCATGAGATGCTAAAATAATCTTTTCGATATAGTTTTTCTATAAATTAAATTTTGATTAAGATTAAAATTTAAAATCTTCAATTTTAAAAATAATTTCAATATCATCAAATTAAAATCTCATTAATAATTTTTTTAAACTTGTATAATTTATGTAAATTTCACATACAAAATAACTTCAATGAATACCTAATTAGTAATTAGAGTTTATTATTCAAATGATTAATATCTTTTTTAAGAGGGGATTTGAATTGAATTTATTCATATATGTATTTACTATTTATGATACATATTGGTGTACTAAATAATTAAAAATTAAAATTCATTTTTAAAATGAATGAAATCATCTAAAGATACATGAAAAAGTAAAAGGAATATAATCTTAAAAAAACTTAGCCCCAAAAGATTTTATGGTCAATTAATAAAATTTTGTCATTAATGTTAAACTATGATTATTTGAAATGATGAAAAAGTGAAAAATATGAATTTTATAAATAATATTATTTAAATATAAAATAAATAAAAAATATATATATTTAAATATTATTTTTTATAAAATTCACCTCCTATTTTTCTATCCACTCAAACAAACATATCATATGTTTACAGTGATGGGCCTGGGACCGAGAAAAGGAAGAGTCGCAAGAGATTTGTCTCGGCTGGGTGTTAGGCAACGGGCAATAGCGACAATAGTGTCCTTCGCTGACATATGGAGATAAGTATTACCTTACCTGACTGTTTCTGCATGGGAAAAAATAGGTGGCTGTGTTCTGCCTTTTGTACATGCTTTCTCTTTATTGGGTAATGCCTCGTCAGATCCCACATCTATTGGACCATATCCTTCTAAGGCCCAAGACCCACACACGTCATGCCTCTATTTTACTTTCATGCATTTCAATTTTGTTTGCGTTTTCTTAACTAGTTGGAAATCTTATGGTAAAAATATTTTACGTTTATATTATAAATTTATTTAGTAACTGCGAAAAATAAATTTGTTCTTGATAAAAATAAAAACACTCACTTATCTTTTCAAAGAAAAATAACCGTAACCATAGTTGTAGTTTTTAATCTATAGATAATTTTATTTTTTCTTTACAACTTTTTTTTTTTTATTTATGATACAAAATTTATAAACTTTTTTTTTTTTACTTATGATACAAACTTTAATAAAAAATTTCGTTAACTAATATAAATTTATTAACTATTGTAACTGAAAAAAAATTCTCCTAATAATAAAATAAAAAAACCAAAAATAGTTCCATAAAATAGCAACTCACTTCTATGGATTTTCATTAAAATATTTTCCTAATGTTCAAAGTTATTTTTTTCATTTAAATTATACTCTTTTATCTATAGTATCAAATTAAGTAATAAATATCACCGTGAAATATATAATTAATTATTTTAATAATTAAAATTTAAGTAAGTTTTTTTCCTATTACAATATGATTAATTCATTCATAATAAAATATGTAATGTGCAAATTGATTATCATAAATAATATAATTAAATTCAATTTTAACATAAATTATTAGTATAATTTTTTTGTAATACTTATAATTTTATTAAATTTTTCTTAATAATTTCATATCCAGTTTGAAAATTTCAATAATCTAAATCATAAATGTTTTGTAAGTTTTTAGATTAAATAGCTTGAAACCAAAATTAAGATTAGTTGAAAATGATTTTTTATGAATTTTATATTTAAATAAATGTAATCAATTATTATTATTTGTAAAAAGAAAATACTAGAAATCATGATTGGAAGTGATTTAGAAAGAAATTTAATTTAAATAGTCTATACAAATTTAATTGAAAAATAATAAAGTCTAAAGTAGGGAAATGGTTAATTGCAATTCAAAAATTTTAAATACACTAAACTCTATCTTTTTGCTTCTTTTTTTTTTTTTTTATTTAATGAAATGATAATATTAAGCATTCACTCCATTTAAAAAAATATGATCTCATTTTTTCATTTTTCATTTTATTATCTTTAATTTATAATAAATATTCAACAACTATTTTCTATTATTGTCTATGTAGTTTTTTTTTTTTTTTTTTGATTTTAGTAGTTTATTTGTATACATATATATATTTTTCATTTTCACTATGTTATAATAGTATTATTACGAACCATAATTTAAAAAATTCTTACTTATATAATTTTATATTTATTAATTAATTTCGTAACTTTTAATGTAATAATATAAATATTAAAATTACATATATATATAGAGAGAGAGATTAGTAAGTTAACTGAGAGGGAAAAGAGAGTGTTTGAGATTATATATAAATTGGTTTTGTGAAATTATATTTACTTAATTTAGAGCTTAAAAAATAATAATTTGAAAGAAATTATATTTTTTAATTTTTCTCAAATCATAATTTACAAAAGCAATTAAGAAAAATTTTAAAAATTAAAGAAAATACCAAAATGTATTTTAAAAAACAAGTTTAAATTCAATTCGAACAGATTCATAATAGGTTAAAGGAGGCAGATTTGATTTCACCTTATTATTTTTGTTTCAAAATCAATTTAATATCATAAATTTAACAACATTTTTAATAGTAAAATATCTAATTTTCTTTTAGAATTATATTTTATTATTATTATATTAATTAATTAAAGTCATGAAAGTACAGTGTGGTTATAGCATAATCAAATTCTACATTTTAAAGTTGCCATTTCTAGACCACAACTAAGGGTGTGCATTAGTTAATTTAGTTCAATTCAATTTGAAAAATAAAAAAAATCAAAATATTGAAATTCTTAAAAATTTAAGATCAAATCGAATTGACTAAGCTCCAAAAATTAAATTTTAAACTTTGATTTGATTCGGTTTAATTTGTCTTGAAATTGATTTTTTATTTTAGTTTTAATTTTTTATATATAAAATAATATATAAATATATAAATAACATATAAAATATAAAATAATATGCAACATAATTATTTATAAAATAATATATAAAACATAAAAAAATAAAAAGTATTAAAAATATATTTAAATATATATAATTTCAATTTTTTTCAATTTGTTCAGTTTTTAAATTTCTAAAATTGAACAAAAAGACTAAATTTTTTTATAATTTCAAACCTAATCCCCTAATCAACTATTTAATAACCAAACTAAATATATAATTCTAGCTCGATTCATTCAAAAAATCGGTCACGGCATGTTTTTGCACACCCCTAAGGACAATAGAAGTATTTATTATTTTGAAAAGAAAAAAAATATAAATGGTGAAATTGTAAGTTTCTAGGGATAATGCTAAATTTGTAATTACATATGTAATTAAAGATTTAAAATTGGTCAAGTCCAGAAGTAAGACTTGTGACCAATGACCAACACTTGGAACAACAAAATAATAAATAAATAAAAACTAAATTCTGAACTTGTGTATCCAGTGGTCTTTTCAAATTTCTTCGAGGTCAATTTTGGAACTCTGAACGTTACGTAAGGTACTTTTATAGAGATAATTATAAATTTAGTATCTGAATTTTTTAAAATTTTTTATTTGAGCGTATAAACTATTCTTTTTTTTTTTTTTTCAATTAAGTATTTAAATGGAGCAAAAACATGTCACTATGATGCTTTACTCTACTTTAAATCTTGACTGAATTTTGATTTAGTTTTATAGAGTCTAATATTCCATTAACATCTTAAATGAAAAAATACAAAATTACCTCTTTTTTTTCCTGGTGTTATTTACTTCTCTCCTTCTTCAACTTCTTCACTTTGTCCTCTTAATTAAAAGATAATTATACACAAATAATTTCAAATTCAAAAATCAACAAATTATAGATAAATGGACAACTAAAAGGTTTGACCATTGAAATATTTAATCATAAATACGTTTAAATTAATCAATAACTAATAATTAATGTACAACAAACAAATAAATTAACAAAATCCAATCAATTAATCAAACAACCAAACAACTAATTACACAAAAATCCATCAAATACCAAACAATTAAACCATCACCATCATCCATAATTAAAAACCAAACTTCAACAACCCATCACCAGTATACAACAACCCATAAAATAAAGGATTAGAAGATAAATAATCATTTTTGGTTTGAGAATTAGAAGGATTATGTAACAAAATCAATTTTGGATCTAATTACAAAAATAAAAAAAAATTACTAATCAATTTGAATTTTATCTCTTTTTTCTTATAATTAGGAGTATTTTAATATTTTTACTTTTTTATTATTAAAATTTTCATTTAATTACTAAAAATTACTTTGACTAACAATAAAAAAATATTTTGTTAATAGAAACAAATATGAGATAATATATAATTGGTTTCTGAAATAGAAGAGACAGATTTATTAATTAAACTAAATTTCAGATATTAAACAGGTATTTAGCCTTTCATAATTGCATTGAATAGTTGAACTTGAATTTGTCAATATTAAAGTAAGAACAGGTTTATAATTGGGCTGGGCCAAATCTTAACCCACTAATTAGATTCATATTTGCCCGCACTTCAGCTGCTAGGCTGTTGTAGTCACAGCAACTGCCACTCTTACCAGCTATCCAAAATCCCATTGCCATAGAAGAAACGATGCATCAGCCATTTCTCTGTTCCTCCAAAACTGTTGCGATTACGGCAACTCGCTCTGTTATTTTCCCGCCAATACTACAATCACTCTTCTTCTCATCAGCTTACCACTGGCATGAACAAAACCAACAAAAACTAGAACAAAAAGCTTCAAATTTCAATGGCATCTCAAAATCCCCAATTGGGTCGCCATCTCGAGTCCAAAAGCTCATAGCTTCCCAATCAGATCCTCTCGTCGCTAAAGAAATCTTTGATTACGCTTCTCGTCAACCTAATTTTCAACATTCTTACTCTTCGTATCTCGTCCTTATTCTCAAACTTGGTCAGTCCAAATACTTCTCTCTCGTCGATAAGCTTCTCCTTGACCTAAAATCCAAACATTACCCAGTAAAGTCGAATCTTTTCTCTTATATAATCAAAATCTATGGCGAAGCCAATCTTCCAGATAAGGTTCTGAAAACGTTTTACACAATGCTTGAGTTCAACTGTAAGCCTTTGCCCAAACATTTAAATCGCATTCTTGAATTTCTTGTTTCTCACCGGAACTATATCAAACCTGCTTTGGATCTTTTCAATACTGCTCATAGATACGGTGTTTCACCGAACACTAAATCGTACAACATTTTGATGCGAGCCTTTTGTTTAAGTGGGCAACTCAGTGTTGCTTACAAGTTGTTCAATCAAATGTTTAAGAGAGATGTTTTACCAGATGTCGAGTCTTATCGAATTCTGATGCAGGGATTGTGTAGAAAAAGTCAGGTCAATGGAGCAGTTGATCTGTTGGAAGATATGTTGAATAAAGGGTTTGTGCCCGATTTTTTGTGTTATACTACTTTGTTGAATAGTTTGTGCAGGAAAAATAAGCTTAGGGAGGCATATAAGCTTCTCTGTAGAATGAAGGTTAAGGGGTGTAATCCTGATATTGTTCATTATAATACTGTTATTTTGGGATTTTGCCGAGAAGGGCGTGCAATGGATGCTTGCAAGGTTCTTGTAGACATGGAGTCTAATGGGTGCTTGCCGAATTTGGTGTCTTACAGGACTTTGGTTTGTGGGTTATGTGATCAGGGGATGTTTGATGAGGCAAAAAGTTATTTGGAGGAAATGTTATCAAAGGGGTTTTCTCCGCATTTTTCAGTTTCTCATGCTTTGGTAAAAGGGCTTAGCAATGGAGGTAAGATTGAAGAAGCTTGTGGAGTGGTGGAGGAATTGCTAAGGCATGGAGAAGCTCCTCATGTGGATACTTGGATGATTACCGTACCTAGGGTTTGCGAAGTAGATGAGTTGGAGGGGGTGGGAGAAATTTTGGACATGGTCAAGAAGGTAGAAATAAAGGGCCATACAAGAATAGTGGAGGCGGGTATTGGTTTGGAGGAGTACTTGATCAAGAAGATACAAACAAAATGGCGAGTTTGAATGCTTTTTGCCTTTTTTGGCATTGCTGACCAGTTCTTTCACCTCTAAACACAGACTTTGTAATTTTTTTACTTCCAGGATTGAGGAAATGATTCATATTCATTTTCTTCAAGTTTTGATTGTGAATAATTTTGTACTGAGTTTTTCTTTCGGAGAATGGATATAGTGTTGCCTGGCGAGTCCAAATTATTTATTGATCAACTGCGAACTGCTGAATGGTTAGCTAGATTGCAGGATGGGGTTCCTTCTCTCTGTTGCTTAGGCTCAAAACTTGAGAAAAACCTTGCAAAATGATCGGGGGCTGGCGCCAGAGGGCCAGAGGGCTATTGGTATAGTGGTTAGTATGGGCTCGTTCAGAGAAAGCTTGTATTCATGTAATAGATAAATTCATTCACTGTTCCGAAGGGTATCGGGAACAATTTTGCCGCGTGATAAAAATGGCTAGTTTTGCCACATGAACTCTTCGTATTGCTATTCATGATTCAAGTGTTTGATCATCTGTTAAAATATTATATGGTTCATAAAATCTTTAATTATTTAGGGGACCAAACTTCTATTCAATATTTTGACGTTATGGTGCTTTGTTTCAAAAATCAATTTCGCAAATTGGCAAAGGCAATTAGCTTGTCACTTGAGTAACTGCAGCTATTGATTGCCAAGGGGCATAGTACACAAAATCAACGATACTCACAATAAGTTATAAGAAAGGCTCATTATTTCATCCTTCTTGTATGGTATTGTCTCTGAAATCGACTCTACATATATGCTAAGTAAGCTGGAACCACACATTGGAGGCAGTATTACTGTTACTATTTTTAAATATTAGAAAAGGAGAAGAAAGTGCTAATAGTGATTCTTTACTCACATTTGATCTCCTAATATCCACCTCTAAATAGCCTACTCATCCATTTTCGGTTTTTCACTTGATAGTTACGTTTGCTCAACAACTTAACTCGAGGACATAAAACGGATGACTCCTGATTGTACTATTACATAATGACCAATTTCAAGTTCCCAGCCTACTTTAATCCAATAAGGTTCAATAACAAACAACCTTTTGACAGGCAGATTGATTTGAATCAAGAACCAGACCAACAACCAGTTTGGTCCTGTCTGATTTGGTATTTTAATTCCATTTATTTTTACCATAAAACCACTAAAACTACTATATCTTTTAAATTTATAATTATGTTTGATCCCCCTTTTTTTTTTTTTACCGAGTCAAACTAGTTGAACTGATAGGACCAGCAAGGTTCCCTGATAACAAACAGTTTGATAAGCAAGCAAACAATTATCAAGAAAACATTGAAGGCCTCGTTCTAGTTAGTTTGAAATAGTATGTCAGAGCAACTGCAGCAGCTGTTGTAACGTTCTGATAAAGAAAATGAGCAGTGGTATGCATTCAATTAACTGATCTATAAATTTTTTAGAGGAATTGCACACTAATTGATTCATATGCTAAGAAAAACAAATACAGGGACAACGTATCTGCCTCCTCCCAAACATTCAACAAGTAATACTTCTAGCTAAAATGTTGCCCTTTATTGACCACATCTGTGTCTCTCTCATGAACTAAAACATTATGACCTCAAAACACAAACACAAACCTAAATTTAGGGCGTAAGCCACCACAACAGCACATATGATGACACACAAATTCGTGATTACCTATCAAGCCAGACGCATGTAGTGAAAAATTAGAACTCTAACAAGATTACAATCTGCTGGAGTTTCTTAATGATATTTAAATGTAAACTGTCTTCTACAAAACTTTGAATAGTTCTATTGAGATAAGCACAATCTATAGGAGTTTCTCAATGATATTTTTAATGTGAACTGTTTAGCACAAAACTTTGAGGAGCACCTGAATTTTCAGCGCAAGAACTTTGAATTTGTGAAAATGAGGATGGTTTAGCTGTTCTTTTGCCCAAGAAGAGTGAGGATGAAGCTTTGAGCCCATACATTTCTACTGAAGAAAAGAAATTGCTCCATTACAGATATACCACAAGCAAAATTTCTGTCAAGGTTCACTCATCTCTCTCAACACCTTCTCTAATTACTAATATCCGACCACGGAATTCCTGGAAAATAGAAATTCAAAGTGAGCAACATTCAAAAGAAAAGAGAAAACGATGGGAAGTGAGGTTAAAAGATGAGACGATTAATGGACTCAACCTTTCCATTCAAAGAAAGTGCAGCATCACGCTCTGCAGCAGATGAAAAGGACAGAAAAGCATAGGCACGATTCTTTCCAGCTTTACGATCATATAGCACTCTTGCGCTAACTACGGTCCCAAACTGGCTAAATTGATTCCTCAATTCCTCAGGTTTTACATTCCAGGCAAGATTGCCAATGTATAACTTATATGGACTTTCATAAATGAGATTTCTTATGGGTGCTGAATTCAAAGCGTCGGGGTTTCTCTTACCAGAACTCATATCAACTGAAAATTTAACCCGCATTTCCCGGCCACCAACATCCTACAAAGTACAAAACTTTAAAAGAATCAGGCAAAATGCTAAAACAAGAACACAAAGATGATAAAAAAAGATTGTTAATTTGACACTCAACAGATCCATCCAGTGCAGCGATTGCATTTTTTGCAGAATTTATGGAACCCATAGTGACGTAACCACATCCTCGACTAACACCAGTTTCAGGGTTTCGGGAGACCTGCATCAAAATCACCAAGCAATGGAGATTCAGTACAATCCCAGTAGTCCAACTGATGAAAGTTGTTGCAACCTATAGAATATTCAGCTAAAAGACAACTAAGTCCCCAAATTATTAGTGGCGATTGAGACATAAAAATCTAATTTTTTTTACATCTCATTCTCGTTTGAACTAAGATAGTAACAATAGCCACAATGCATATTGATAAACTCTTCCCAGATCAAATTTAATCTAAACGCCCAATTCTTTGGGTTAAAAAAAAAAAAAACAAAGGGCATGAGACTGTAACATACCTCAACCGAAATAACAGTTCCATAAGGCTTGAACATCTCTACAAGTTCTGAAATGTCACAGCTTCTTGGAAGATTACAAACATATAGTTCACATGGTCTTGGCTGCTTCTTCAATTCAGGTTCCAAATAGTCGCCGTCGCTTTCGTTCTCAATCTCTTCCTCTACCATTGACTCCTCATCTACAACAGCCAATATTTTGAAAACTCTCTTACCTTTGATTGGTGGCCACTGCAGAGGAGACGAAGAAGAAGAAACAAGAGTCTCGCGAGATTGGGGGTGGAGAAAGCAAGAAAATTTGGGACATTGAAATTGGACCGAAGGATGCAGAGGCAACGAAGCCAAGGGTGCCGTTCTGAGAGACAAAGGGAGGGACGGTGCTAAGCGAGTGGTGGCCATTGATGCGGATAATGTTTTTACTCTATACTCTATAGGGCGGCCACTTAGTTAGAGAGTCTTTTTTTTTTTTTTTTTGAACCGGGTTGAAAAGGGTAAACGGGTCGGATATTTATAAGGCAAGTCAGGGTCCATCGGATTAGAAGTGTCAAGTGGCAATAGTCTTCTTCTTCCTCCTCTTCTTCGTCTTCTTTACAGATCATATCAAATACAAAGCCTGACCATTAACTAGCAGAAAACTGAAAATGCCATCAACTACCAACGGATCAATTCCTAAGTCTCAAGAAGAAGATGAATCCACTGTATCCTCTCCCACTCTTTCCTCCTCTATAAAGTTTGGCACGCCGGAGGCCCTGGATCACGTGCGCAGCCTTACCGACGTAGGCGCTATGACACGCCTGCTCCACGAATGCATTGCTTACCAGCGGGCTCTCGACCTTGACCTAGACAATCTCCTTGCTCAACGCACAGATCTAGACAAGCACCTTGTCCACCTCCAGAAATCTGCGGAGGTTCTTGACATCGTCAAGGCCGATTCCGATCATATGCTTTCCAATGTCCGTTCTACCTGTGATCTCGCTGACCACGTCAGTGCCAAGGTTAGGGAGCTTGATCTCGCCCAGTCGCGGGTTAATGGCACGCTTTTACGCATCGATGCGATTGTGGAAAGAGGGAATTGCATCGAGGGAGTGAAAAACGCACTCGAATCGGAGGATTACGAGGCTGCTGCCAAGTATGTGCAGACATTTCTGCATATTGATGCGAAATATAAGGATTCTGGATCGGACCAGAGAGGTCAGTTGCTAGCGTCGAAGAAGCAACTGGAGGGAATAGTGCGGAAGCGGCTTTCAGCTGCCGTGGATCAGCGGGATCATCAAACGATTCTACGATTTATAAGGTTGTATTCGCCGTTAGGATTGGAGGAGGAAGGGTTGCAAGTGTATGTTGGGTACTTGAAAAAAGTGATCTCCATGAGATCTAGGCTTGAATTTGAGCATTTGGTGGAGTTGATGGAACAGACTCATAATCAGAATCAGGTTAATTTTGTTGGGTGTTTAACAAATTTGTTTAAAGACATTGTCTTGGCTATAGAGGAAAATGATGAAATCTTGAGGAGTCTTTGTGGGGAGGATGCTATTGTTTACGCCATATGCGAGTTGCAAGAGGAGTGTGATTCAAGGGGTTCTTTGATTTTGAAGAAATATATGGAGTACAGGAAATTGGCTCAATTATCGTCTGAGATTAATGCCCAAAACAAGAATTTACTTGCTGTTGGAGCGCCAGAAGGACCTGACCCGAGAGAGGTTGAATTGTATTTGGAAGAGTTACTGTCATTGATGCAATTAGGTGAAGATTACACAGAATTTATGGTTTCAAAGATCAAAGGGTTGAGTTCTGTTGATCCAGAATTAGTGCCACGAGCTACCAAGTCGTTTAGGAGTGGGAGTTTTAGCAAAGTAGTTCAAGATATTACTGGATTTTATGTGATTTTGGAGGGATTCTTTATGGTTGAAAATGTAAGGAAAGCTATTAGGATAGATGAGCATGTGCCTGATAGTCTTACCACATCTATGGTGGACGATGTGTTCTATGTTTTGCAGAGTTGCTTGAGAAGGGCAATATCCACTTCAAGTATTAGTTCTGTCATTGCAGTTTTGAGTGGTGCAAGTAGTTTGTTGAGTAATGAATACCATGAAGCTTTGCAACAGAAAATGAGGGAACCAAATCTTGGCGGGAAGCTGTTTTTGGGCGGTGTTGGTGTGCAAAAGACTGGGACAGAGATTGCAACTGCATTGAATAATATGGATGTGAGCAGTGAGTATGTACTGAAGCTAAAACATGAGATAGAAGAGCAATGCGCAGAGGTAAGTGATAGTTCTTAATTAACAGCATTAAGTACTAATCTGTTCAATGCCTTGTTAACTAGCTGCTGCTTGCAGTTCACTGTTTGTGACATGAGAAGGTAGATTAAGTTAGCAGTAATGTTCAAGAGCATGACTTTTTGCACATTCACATGCATTTCTGATTCTCTCAGGGAGTACTTAATGTAAATATCTTGATACTCTTTAAGAACAAGTGAATGGTAGAATATCTCACCTTTCTAGTTGCTTAATCTAGAATGAATTGTAGGATGGATACTTTGGCCCTAAGAGCAGTGCGCAGAGGTGAGTGATTATTCTTCAATGAATGGCAGCATTGACTAATGTCAGTTTCTTACTTGTAAATTGCTGATAGTTTACTGTTTGTCACATCAGAATGTATATTAAGTTTGATGCGATAATTTTTCATAATCACATGGGAGAACTGCATATTCTTTTGCATTTTTTTTTTTGGTTCTTATTTAATATTATATTTCCTTGAGAACTTCTACGTAGTACAATATTTCAATTCTCTAGTCGTTTCATTTGCAATGACTTGCAAAAGGAATGCTTGGGCCATAGGCTAAGGATGTTTTTTATAAGTTTGTAATGGGAAAATTTTGTCTTCAGTTTCCTGAAGAAACTTACCAGGTAGATTGATTGGTGATGTTGCAAGCTGGAATGAGTATCTGTTCTTGCCATGTCCTTATTAGTTTAGGTTGGGACTTGGGATTCAGGTAAACTTCAAGCCTAAAATTTAGGGTGCATGAGGATTCTGTTCTTGCCCTTCTCTTTTGCGCAAAAGGCATTGCCCTATTATGGGCCTCCTCTTGGAAGATTGAACTGGATATGTTATGGAAATAGGTTACTTCAGTGGATGTGGTTTATAATTGTGCAAGGCTTGAAATGCCGCCCTGTTTCTCCTAGTAGTTACTGCAAAGTATATTAGAACCCGCTAAACTGAGGGGGTGTTTGTTAGGATGTCTCAAAGGGAACAATATAAGGTGTGCTGGGAGTATGGTCCTTATCAGAAGTGACAGTGGTTATTCTCAGGGGTTCACCTTCTGTGCTTAATAAATGTCAGGGGTGGTAGGGGATAAGATTAAGTAAGCCAAGTGTGGGTAAGGTATTAGATTAAGTAAGCCAAGTGTCTTTACTCCCATTTTCTAATCCAAACAGAGACACAGGGAATTCTTAAGATAACTTGATAATTGGCCAGCTGCTCATTAGAAAATCTTCTTTCAGATGACCTAACCAGCAATGAAGAAACTCCATTGAAACTTGGTTCTTGGTCTGCAAATTATAATTAGGCTCTATTAGCCTCATGCCCTCATGTTTACTACACGAAGCTAGTTCCATGTTACATGCTTCATCAAAAAAAAGTGAGCTGTTTGACCCCCTTATTGTTATGGAAAGAAGAAGAAACTAGTGGTGAACAACTGTTTTAGGCAGGCATTCGACATTTGAGGCCTAGTCTATAAAAGAATGAACAACTAAGTGGCTGTTTTAGGTAAGTGTTGAAGCCTAGTATGTAATTCTAACTACAAGCCTGGGCTAAAATATGCTGCTATAAGTTATGTATGATATGACCTCTCCCCTTGATGTGAAAGATGGCTAGCAGTGAGTGATCTTATAAGTCATGTCATTATTGAAAAACCATTCTTTGCTCAAAATGTTTTCTGCTACAGGCTTTGTTTAAAACAAATCCAGTCAAATAGAATATTGGTTGGTGCTCATGTGTTCTATGTGCTATTTTTCTGTGGGAAAGAAGAGATATAATTTGTGAAGTGTCATTTTATTTGCTGTGCCTGTGACGGTATTGGAACATAATACACTATTTATCTGCAGGATTTTTTGTAAAGGTTATAATGTTATTTTGCTTTTATCTATTTATTCAATGGCTCAATTGCTGAAATAATATATCATGTCATGCAAATGACATCCTATAATTTAAGTGGACCAAGTGATACAGCTGCTTGAGTTTTCTTTTATGATATCTTGCATGCAAAATACACTAGGCTTTGAATGAAGGGAATTCAACAAATTGGATTGGCATCAGATCACTGGAATGTTCTTGGATATGTTTCCTGAGCTTATTTCCATATTTCATTTGCTGATTTTGATGCTTGTAATATGTTATACTCATTCAGTAATTTACTTGTCAGCTTGTTGCAGCGTCTGTCCAAATCATTTAAATCCTTAGGCATTTAACAGATCACAATAATTGTCTGCAGGTATTCCCTGCACCAGCAGATAGGGAGAAGGTGAAATCTTGTTTGTCAGAGTTGGGTGATATGAGCAATACGTTCAAACAAGCCCTAAATGCTGGCATGGAACAACTTGTGGTAACTGTGACACCCCGAATCCGTCCATTGTTGGATAGCGTGGCAACCATTAGCTATGAGTTATCTGAGGCAGAGTATGCAGATAATGAGGTGAATGACCCATGGGTCCAGAGACTTATCCATGCTGTGGAGACAAATATGTCATGGCTCCAGCCGCTAATGACTGCCAACAACTATGATTCATTTGTACATTTGGTCATTGACTTCATTGTGAAGAGGCTTGAAGTGATAATGATGCAGAAAAGGTTTAGTCAGCTTGGAGGCCTTCAGCTTGACAGAGATATAAGGGCTCTGGTCAGCCATTTCTCAAGCATGACTCAGAGGACTGTTAGAGACAAGTTTGCTCGTCTAACTCAAATGGCAACCATACTCAATTTAGAGAAGGTGTCAGAGATTCTAGATTTCTGGGGTGAAAACTCAGGACCTATGACCTGGAGGTTAACTCCTGCTGAGGTTAGACGAGTGTTGGGTCTCAGGGTTGATTTTAAACCTGAAGCAATTGCTGCTCTGAAGTTATAATTCCAAAATAATCTTCATTTTCTCAACCTACTGGACCAACAACAAAATCACATCCAAGGTGCCCTCCTTTCTTGGCGTGCTAGGACATTCCTATATTCTTTTATTGTTTTTTTGGTATTATTGAGAAAAATCTTCTGTTATTTCTCTGCTATGTTTTCTTGAGTATGTCTGATCTTTGAATCTTTTTGTGGTCGGGAAGTGTAAAAACATGCTTAGATTGGGAGACATAGGAAATTTTGCTTGCACAAATTTGGAAGAAAATTGCCGTATAATAACTTTTTCCTTTTAGAATTTGAAAGATCGAGCCTTTTTTTTTTTTTTAAATTTTGTTAAATCGAATATATACATGCAAAATCAGGATAATTAAATGTAACAGTTTATTTTTAAGAAAAATTAGCAAGTGCACTTTAAGACTTGCTCTTTTTTTAATCTTGTGTAGGGACTTTTTCTCAGCCAGCGAGCCTATTGGTAAACTTCAGCAAAAGTTAAAAGTTTTGAATAATTTAGAAAAAATATTGAAAGTCGAGAGAGATTTTTCGGTAGTTAGACCTAACAATAACGGTGCAATGATATTTTCCTGTGTGTTTAGGATTAAAAAAATATTTTTAAAATTTTTTTGATTTTATTAATTGATTTTTATTGTTTTTTTCAAACTATTTTTTTTAAATATATTTCTAAAAAAATTATTAATTTACCTATTTTTACTTAAAAGTAATTTTAAAAAATAACTTTTAAAAAATATAAAAATTTTTATTAAAAAATATTTTTTTTAAACGTAATGCCAATCGAAGACTTGCTCTACAAGGCTTCATTGCCTAAAGTAGCAAGTCTGTAAATTGAATGGCTGCGACATCAAATTTAAATGGACTGAGATATGCAGAAGCAGAACTTTCAAGCCAGTCATCTGATCATAGATATGATTAAAAACTTTCATTCATCATTCAATCACTGATACTTCCAGAACTAAGGACCGTGAGCCATTTAAGGGTTTTCATTCGAAACAATAGTCCAATGAACAAGGATAATTAGAGGAGAGCAAAACCAAAATTTAAATAGAAAAGCAACCTAATAACATATCCTGCTCGCATAACACAAGCGTTACATTTAAAGCCTATAAACAGTACGCAGTATAAACCCATGCAGACCAACTACAACAAATAGAGTTAATGAAAGTCTCAACTCTAACTCTTAGACATGAGCAGTGCCCTCAGTAAATTTGGGATCCTCGCATCTGTACCGCCCATCAGGTCCAATTCCAAAGCCTTTTGGATCTGCAAAGACATTCTCAAGTAGCTGGCTACGACGTGGATGAGGGCTCTCATCAGCAAACTCAACAGAATCCTCAACCACTTCATCTATCTTCTTCTCAATGGCTTTCAACTCTGCTTCACTGGCTAGTTTGTTTTCAATTATGTATTTCTTCAAGGAGGTAATGGGATCTCTAGCTGCATAGTGAGCCTTCTCAGCTGCCAAAAGGTTAAGGGAGAGAAACATATTAACTTGTAGATAATGACTTAATGGAAAATAAAAACACAGTTTCTAAGACATTAAATGCTAAATGTGCAAACTTTTGTCCATTCATAAGATATATCTGGCCACTACTGATTATACAATCTACACTAGGCTGCAAAAAAATTGGAGATTAATTGCTGGAGCTCATTCCAATGGTAACTTGATTTTGGTCACAGCATTATAATGTCCAGGCCAAAAATATCTTGAGGGTGTGCCACCATCATTGCAATGAAATTGCTAATATTTCAAGTATTCTGATGGAGTTGATCCTAAAGCGATGATATCTAAATATGGCAAGGGTTAAAGCAAGTACTAAGCACCTGTTAAAAGGATGAGAGGGAAGGAGGGGTAATGACAGAAAAAGGGGAAAAGGAGATTAGCATGACAAAAAGTTGATGCTTAAACTTGTATCTTGAAAAGTAAATGTGTATGCTAGCAAAGTCAAACTAATAATAATGTGCTGCAACTTGATTCAGAAAAGCCTTTGATAACCTTTAAGAACCTATCAATGGCTTGAAAAGCCAAAACAAATTCAACTTTTCAATTATAGAGGTAAATTTTAATCAAATTGATATCTAATACAAGCTGCAAATGAATGTGCAAAGAATTTCATAAGAAATAGCCAGATGTTTCAACAAGGAAAAGGAACTACAATCATGCAGAGGCTGGTGTCAAGCATAACGGACAAAGTTGCAAAGGCAAAAGCTAAATCACGTTACAGTTGGGGTAAATAACATTCTGATACGTAATTTAATCAGTAACTAAGAAATGAAGTAGATGCTGAATTTAAGAGAAGTAATTTCAACACTCACCAGGGTCACGAAGCTCATCAGGATCAGCTAATGAGTGTCCTCTAAACCTGTAAGTCTCACATTCCACCAATGTCGGTCCATCTCCCCTCCTAGCCCTTCCAATTGCCTCCTTGGCAACCTCTCTCACCTTCAAAACATCCATTCCATCAACATGAACACCAGGCATTCCAAATGCTGGACCCTTCTTCCAAATCTCTGGATCTGAAGTTGCCCTCAAGTGTGACATCCCGATTGCCCACAAGTTATTCTCCACAACAAACACAATAGGCAATTTCCACAATGCTGCCATGTTTAAACACTCAAAGAACTGCCCATTATTACAAGTTCCATCTCCAAAAAATGCCAATGTCACATCATCACAGTCTTTCTTCAAAACCTCCCTCCTATACTTTGAGGTAAAAGCTGCACCAGTTGCTACAGGAATTCCCTCACCAATAAACGCAAAACCACCAAGCACATTGTGCTCTTTTGAGAACATATGCATGGATCCACCTTGGCCCCGGCAACAACCAGTGGTCTTGCCAAAAAGCTCACTCATTACAGCACGAGCAGGGACACCCTTGCTCAATGCATGCACATGATCACGATATGTGCTGACAACAGAATCCTCCTTTTTCAAAAGCTGGATGAACCCAGTTGACACAGCCTCTTGGCCATTATAGAGATGAACAAAACCAAACATTTTTCCCCTATAATACATCTGGGCACACATGTCCTCAAAGGCTCTGCCCAACACCATATCCTCATATAGCTCCAAGCCTTCTTCTTTTGTGATCAACTGAATACAGAAACAAGTAAATAAGAATAAAATAGAGTGCTTAATCTCGGTTTGACTTTCATAAAAGAGTAATTTCAATGATTAGAGTTTCTTTAATTTAGATGTCAAGTGATACATGTCAAAGCATATGGCAACATGAATATGCGAAAGAAGACAAGTTAAATAGTCCGTCCTTTCAAGTACAAAAGAAGAGCAATTCAATTATAGAAGAGTGGTTTCAATGTTTCAACACAATTAAAATTTAAAAAGGTAATCTGCTTTTCCAACTGCCTAATGCTAATTACAGCCCAAGCTTTCAACTTCCAAACACAAACATTTTAAAAAAAAAAAATTAAGAAAGGAAATAGTTTTGGAAGCAAATTACAAATTTATTAAAACGGATTAGAGGAAATAGAGAGGTAAGAAATGGATTACCAGATTGGAGGTTGATTTGAGCTTCTTTTCCTTAACAGCTTCAGATACAGCAACAACAGCAGATCGACGGTGGGAATAAAGCTGATTCAATTTGGGAATAGAATTGAAGCGAAGTTTGCGAGTAGATCCGAGAAAAGAAGCATTATTAGTTTTGAGAGGATCAAAAAGAGGCTGCTTTTCAAGAGATCTGGAGGTGGTGGTATTGAGAGGCAAAGGTTGAGTGAACTTGGTAGCAGAGAAGGCTGAAGCCATTGGGGTCTCTCTTTCTCTCTCTCTTCCTCTTCCAATTAAAGCTGAGAAAATACAGAGAAAGAGATAGAAAAATTGAGGGAAAGAAAGAGGAGTATAAGAGGAGAAAGAGAGGCGGAGGAAACGAGGGAAGAGAGCGTGGAAGTAACCGCCTGATTGATTTTTTGGTTTAAAATGACCCAACTCTCAACTGCACAAATTGAGTAGAAACTTCAGAGATTTTGCTTTGTCAAATCAGTTAACATGTGTTAGTGTGAGTCTTGTTTGTAGTCTTCTTTGTACAGTTGGCCACTTCTTCTACTTTAGGGCTTAGCCTTTCTTATTTATTGCCTTTTTTTTTTGGTGGATTAAATCGTACTACTTTGTTATTACGTCGTTTTCCTAGTTTTGTGGGTGGAGATTTTGTGTCTCATTTGAGAAATTCCAATATGGATTTACTCCATCGCCGCACATATCAATTCATCACTAATAATTCGGTATACTATTATTGATTTCTTTTCTTTAATGAAGCATTGGATAGAACTGTAAAGATGCAACAGAAGCTGTTATCTTCCTAACACCAATCATAAGAAATCTCTAAAAATATTATTAAAGAAAAGAAAAAAGAAAAAATATCAATATAAACATAATGATCATCTGAACTTATAATTCTCATATAATTGAACATAATAATTAAGATAAGGTAAATAAAAAGCGAGTGGCATGAACCACCAATTAGTCTAACCACATGTAACTGTCTCGCGAATTAAGCGATTAACAGCTGTATTTCCTTCACAATAAATGTGAAAAACAACAAAATTAATCTTGAAAACATGGTTTAGACAACGAGACCAATATAACAAAATATATCATGGAACATATATAAACACTTTTATTTTGAAATAAATTCACCATGTAAATGAAGTCAATTTCTAATAAAAAATGATCCCAGCCATACCTCCAAACATTGCCAATAGCATGAATAGTTGTATGTAACTCAGCTTCAAATGCAAAACCTTCACCAAAGGAATAGCAAAACAACCTTTAACGAATCCTCGATTGTTTCTAAAGATCCCTCCTACTCCCATGCAACTTGGAGCACCCAAAGCCCACCCATCGATATAAACTTTCAACCAATTTGCAAGAGGAGGATGTCTTTTAACTGAGATAATAGTTGAAGCCTTATATATGAGGATTCAATTGTATGTTAAGATACACAAGATTAGGAATTCACTTTGAGAGTTATGAGCTATACCTATCTTGAAAGTGTCACACTCTTTAACAACCATGTAAATGAACCGAAGAGAGTGGAATAGAGAGATTTGGTTGCCTTCAAAAACAACTTGGTTTTGAGTTGTCCATATTACCCAAAGATGGATACTACAATTGTGATAAAGAGAGGTCAAACTTGAGAACTAAACTTAGATTGACTAATCTCATTGAATAGCTGAAAAGCTGAAGAGCAGGATCGAGGAATGGAGACGTCAAAACTCTCTCCATTGCAGCCTATAAACTAAAAACATAGGGGCAAGCTAAAAAAGGATGAGCAAAAATTTCATTAGCACTCCAACATAACCTGCAAACTAAAGTGATGCATGTACCTTTAAATCATAGAAAATCATATGTTGGAAGCTTGTTGAGGGACAACTTCCAACACAAAACTTAACGAGATGGCAGCAAGAAAGGCTTCCAAATGTCACGGCCTCAATCTTTGGAGGAGTAGCTAACATGTGGACGTTATATGTAGATTTGCAAGTGAACTTCCCATTATAGACCCATATTAAAGAAAAGTATCTTGAGGCAAAAATGATACCTTAACCTACTAAATCGATTTAACTAGTTGCGGATAAGAAATAAAGAGAAGAGAAAGAAGCCTTCATTTGCATTCAATAAAAAAAAAAAAAAATTCTAAAACCTAACCAGCAAGATACTTATGCTAGTGAAGAGGTAAATCAAGCTTAAAGGCAATGGAGCACCAACCCAACACGACTGAAAACACATGTTAGAATAGACAATTTTGAGTGAACATCGAATTGAAGAAATTACTGCACGGGCTGCTTACAGTAGTTAAGGAAAGGAGCTTGCAGAAAAGAAAAGTGCCTAATAGCTTTTTCCATTTCAAAATAATGTTTCAAGCAGAATAGGAGTTTAAAATTTTAGACATCTTTTTTTAAGTTTATTTTTTAAATAATTAAATAAATTTATTGATTAAATTAATAATTATACTTAAAAATATATATCATGTAATAAACATTGGAGTCATTGAGATTATTTTTTTTTTAAATATATACACACAGAGAGAGACATGAAAGAGACACACATATCAAAATGATGATAATTTTGAAGAGATATGCTAATTTTTATATTCATACATATTCTACATTACTGATGTGGGAAGTCGAAACCCCAACTATTAAGATGTGAAAAAAAAAATAGAAAAAACTTTATATAATTTGTGTGCTAAAGCAAAAAATAAAAGGGCAAACTACTATTTAGTTTTTAAGATTTGATCTAATTAACTATTTAGTCTCTATATTTTATAAAACTGATTATTTAATTTATAAGATTTTATTCCATCAATGAATTTAATCATTCCGTCCAAAGTTTGTAATAGTATAATACCGTTAGTCTATTTAATATCTAATACCGTCCTGGTACATATATAATAGTACAATTCGGTTTGGGGATTTTTTTTTTTTTTTTAATTCTAGGATTCGAGTTTGTTGGAGATCCCTGCTCTTAGTTAAAACATTGCTACAACAAGTCATTCCAATTATTTGGTTAAACCATATATTACTTTTATTTAAAAGTGTCGTGTTTTATAAGAATCCTGTCATATTTATGTTGAAGATCAAATTTTAGGATATTTTATTTATGAACTTGTAAAATATAAAGACAATATTATTAATTATAATTATGATAAGTAGGAATTTATTTTCAGTCAGCAAGTGTGATAAAGGTTTCTATAATGAAATTTGAAACTAAAATGTCCAAACTTCACATTTTAATTTAATAATCTAAAGATAACCATAAATTAAAATGGGTTTCTCTTTAAAATCAAATAAAGAATGGCTTACGAGAGCATAAAAAAAAAAAAAAAACAGAATCCGATTCATTATATCTTTAGAGAAAGAATTATTCGTAACCTAACTAATGATTTTTAAAATATCAATTAATCAAAGTTTGGTTTTTCTTCGAATTGCTTATGCAACAGACGGAATTCCAATTTCCAGTCTCCTAAACCCGAAAATTCAATGCAAAATCCAACAACCGTCTTCTTCCATTTTATTTGCCCGTGACTTTCGATTTTTGTGATGTTTACAATGATAGCCTTACTGGCATAATGTGGACTCCTTCCAACGTGGCATTAGATAAGATATGAAAATATACATTATTTTTTAACAAATTATAATTGGTCAAAAAATTTTATTTAAAACAAATTAACATTTCGGGTTTATATTCACCGGTTTTGGCCCTTTTAATTGAGTTTTTTTTTTTATTAACAAAAATATGACAACTATATTATACACACGAGGAAAAATTATCATTTTACACATAATAATGAATTACTAAATGTGTGTCGGATCAAAAAACTCAGCCAACTCGACAATGTAGCTGAGGTAAACAAGACCGTTAGCTGTTCAACAGCTGAGATGGAATCTCTACCATTGTTAGTCTGTACATAATACTCGTGTCACCGTTTATTTGCCTTCTCTTTGCCTGCGAAAACATTATCCAGTTGATAAAATTGGAGGCTATAGCTAAAAACTTAATATCAGGGGAATAATTATAAATCTCACCAAATATGCTTTGGAACCGAAGAGATGATCCTGTCACTTTTAGCTCCCTGAGTTGCCTCCTTTTGCTCGGTTTTTCAATTTTAGCAATACCACTGCTACTTTCTCCTGTCAAAACCTCTGGTTCTCTCTTTACCTTTTCATGATAAACAGCTGGAGGGGCAAGCCTTAACTGAGGTGTGTTTTCTAGGAATAATCTCTGATTTTTCTGAAGTTTAGTCAAGATCTCAAACTGCAGCATCCAAGTTCAGTTTTTGATTAATGATTCATGTCCAACCCTGCAAGTGTATGGTATACCAGCAATAATACATAAGGACTTACCCGCGATGTTTGCTGCAGCCCATATGAATTGTCTAATGAATCTTCATGTGGAAGTAAAATGCTAGTTCCCTGTGCTCGTTTGGGTCCTGATGAAACCTTATTCACTAAACCGTTTTCAGGAAGGACTGATTTGTTTCTAGGCCTTTGCGTATTCTTCTTAGGCATGCAAACAGGGCATCCAGACAAGGAATATTTACTTGATGAGTCACTTTCAAGATGTTCGCATTGAAGATGAGTCGCATGACCACAACTGAAAACTCGAATGCGAAAACTAGGGGAATCCTTGGTGAGAAGGCAGTTACATATACAGCATATGAGACTACGGGGGGCATAACCATGAGATGCACCTTTCTTGAGTAAACTCATGGTATAGAACATATCATCCTCTATCAAGGACTTGGCAGTTTCCTAAAGCATCAAAAAATTTGGATCAATAATTACTCATTTGCAACACAAAATGAAGCAAAAAAACAGAACTCACTCAACTGTTACAGTGAATAAAGGGTGAAAAAGAAGTATTCCTGCAACATGGATACATAAAGAAACCCAAATGACAAACACATGCAAGCAAGAAATACCAGAATTCTCCTCTCAAAGCCATATGTTCCAAGCATCCCCAATATGGTAATTTTAAAATCACCAAATTCCTGGCTACCATTTTCAGCAAGAAGTTTTGACATGATGGTAGGAAGGCGAACATATCCAATCATTCCTTCAACAATCTCTTTGATGAATTGAGAAAACAATTTTCTCAGGACATGGGCGCCTTTGTGGGACTTCGATATTTTCCACTTGATTATTGCCTCGTCATCTTCCTGTGCACCCAATGTTTCAGCTAGCATTCCAACATGACTTTCTTCCAATATCCTTTTATCACCGTATGAATCCATCAGGGGTTCACAAAACCTGTATACAGTGTCGAGAATTGTCAGTGCTGGAAAATACAACTATTTTGCTTGCATTAAATATCATTCCTGGCTATTGTTTGAAAATGAAAGAATGATTGTCAAAAGCTCAAGGTGCAGTTAAGCACCAAGGTCTTGTGATCCGCAGGGGCCAAACACAAAGTACATGCATGCACCTAACTAAGCAAGCACAGATTTTCTTAATGCGAGTGTAATTATTTCTAAAAGAAAATTTCATCAGATGCAATCAATAGACTTAAAAATTAATCAAATGCAAAAAAGACAATTCAGAAGAAATGCCATAATCATTGACTCGGAGTCTAGGACACAGGAATAAGGATTTGGGCAGTTGTGCATCATTCGTTTCTTATAACCATAGTGCAGTTGTGTGAAAAATAAAAGTGGTCAAGGTTGAATTTAGTAATGAGTCCAATTATCATGAGTAAATTAACTCCATCATGCAGCAAGCACTGCATGGTAATCCATATTTATCTTAAACAGGAAAACTCAAAGATAATATAAGAAAATATAGAAGCAATATGGAAATTTTTAAATATGAGTTGCACCCAACTAAACAAAAAGGCTGAACACATCCACTCAATCATCAATGTTACCCTTAGATCTTATGCAAGACAAGTAACTACTTTCAAATTTTGAAATAACAGTTATTTTCATAAATCAATGTATTATATTGAACTTACGAGTCAAGTAATCTAAACCAGAGTGTCTCAGACTCCTCAGGTTGCAAACGAGGGGTGTTCCGCTGACACAGTCCAATACAGGCATTCAATATATTGCGTATGCCATCAACCTGTGAAACAAAGATTGCAAATTGCACAGACATAATAAGGAATCAAGAAGAAGAAGAAAAAAGAGCAAGAAGAAGGGGGGAGGAGAGTGGGGGAGGGGTGTGGATAAGGAACAAAAAAGCTTAACCACAGATGGAATTCAGATCTGCAGACCTCTTTCATTTTTAAAATAGTGCTGTAATGATCAATGTCAGCAGAGCCATTTAAAGCTTTAGCTGAAATAACACTTTCCACAGCTGTATCAAGCTCAGCAAATTTATTATTGAGGTCAGCTAGTGTAAGTAAAAGAGCACTCCCAACATCACCAACCCTTTCCAATAAAAATGCAGCTGCATCAGTTATCCTATATGCCTGGCAAAGCCGTAAACAGTGTTCTACCCGATAGCTATCAAAAGTCTCTAGGAATTGGAGTACTGAATCACGTTCATACTGACATAATAGCTGAAAAGTAAAATACAAAATATTTAGAATCTTATTACACATAAAGTAGACAACGTTTCCAGTGCAGTGAAAATGTATAGATTCATGATAACAGCCACAAGTTACAGAAATTACAGAAAAGCATATACCACGAAAATGAAAATAGCTAAATTCAAGCACCATGCCCCACAAGGAGCAAATAGACCAGGCAAGAGCCAAATCATGAAACCAAACAAGTTCTTTTCCGCCACTTTACAGTTGAATTTATTTATAGGCAATTTTTTTTTTTCATGCTTTGGAAGCGCCTAAACAGCAACATGACACTCAAAAAAAATTGTCTTTTCATTACTTCGATGGGAAGCAGTTGTGGAATGTCACTTGATCAATTGCCAATAATAATATATGTGCTCACCTCCATATAAAGCTCTATCATATCATCAGTCACATGGATGGGATTATTCCGAATAAACTTTGGAAAATCAGAGATTCTTTCCAAATAAGCTTCAAGTCCCTTCAACTGATTTTTCATTCTTCTTCCACTAAAAGCAGCTATACTGTCATCCTTTTTCAAATAAGAAAAGTTGAGGGTTCCAGATAAGTGAACCTCAATAACTGTCTTTAAATACAGAAAAAGGCTTTTCGAATGAGAATTTAGTGCAGAGAGAATACGTAGAATGTCATTATTAAAATGGTCAATAACCAACAGGAATGTGCCCTCCCTGAAACAGATCATAAAATTGACTAGTGAAGATAGATTCCAAGGAAGAGAAAATCCAGCAGATACAGATCTCAATTTTTTTTTTTTTTGGTTGAAAAAAACTTTACCTGCTCAAGATAACCAACTCTGGAATCCGAGACATGACAGCTGATTGAAAAGCAGTGAGCTCACTGCCACTCAGCTGTATTAATGTATTGTTGATATAGGAGAAGGTATGAATTGGTTCATCCACATCTTTCATATAGCTATCCAATGCAGCAAGATACTGGTTTCTGATATCGTAAATAAAGCCACAAACCTGAAAACCACATTAGAACCAACAGTATGAAGGCAACAAAAAGGAAATCTTGAAGTAAGAAGCAATCTCTCTGAAACAATATCTCTTTTTTTGAAAGTGGCATAGAGACCTGATAAAAGCATGATTTCTCACATAGCTGCAAGACATAAGATGAGGTCCAGTCAGTCTCAGGCACCACTTCCAGAAGGGCAAGCACTTGTTTCTCTCTCTGTTTTGAAGTTCTGATAATATCCGGAGCAATACTTGCAGAAAAATTGGTCTCTGATGTCAGGTACTCCAAAATCTGACACAGCACACTGCTTGAAACAAAAGCTTTTCTACATGCAACATGGTATGCAATGAATTCAAACAGGTTCCCTCTGTCTCTCGCTGAAGGCCATGATTTGTTTAACCTCATACCATGAGCACTAGCAACAGGTTCAGCTGCTTGGGATACCTCTATTTCAATGAGTTGAACAAGAGCATCTACCGTATTTTGAACCAATAAATTCTGGCGTTCAATCATTGTAATATTGCCTTGCTCAGCCTCCATATTTACACTTGCATTATCATGAGAAGAAAAGTCAGATTTTGAATTTTCATCATCTTGAAAAGCCAACCTCAGAACATCTAAAGTAGCTTCAGTATCTAATTCTAAGAGATGATACAGGTTCAGATATATTCCTCTAGAAGACAAGTCAGAAGCTAATTCTGAATTCAGGGCACTGGACTTCTCTAATAAAAACTGAACAAGTTCTGTCCTAAGAGGCAGCAAACGTGGAGGAGGAAGAGTTCCATGTCCTGCAAAAATGATACATATCAAGTAAAAACTCAAATGTGCATTCTATGGAGAAAAATTCTTAATTTAACTCTTAAGAAGCCAATTTCTACACGAAATTGGAAAAGCTTGTATGACACTGGAATTTGATTGCCATGAAACTATTTGCCAATGAAGTTGCCTTTTCCAATGAATACAACATCAAAGTAAATTGGCCAATAAAGTAACGCCGTAGGCATCAAGCTTTCACCAAAGCCATCATAAAGACCCAAAAAAAAAAAAGTTCAAAAACATTTCTTTCAATATGATAGCAAAGTAAAAAATGGTTAGATAATGATTTAAATGGAATGTATTTGTATACAACAAAATATCATCAGAGCAAATGCCATGGCTGCTCAGGATTAGAATAAATTACATTTTTGTTTCTATTACAGGGCATGCTGCTGCAGCAGTATCATTTGCTTATTGTTTTGAATTTTTGATTAGTTATTTTGAGAAGTTAAGACTAGAATTTGTCTTACAAGCTAAGATCCTATTTTATTAGGATTCTAAAGGTATAAATAAGGCCATAATAAAATAACCAGATTAACAAAGCATGCTTTCATACATTTAATTAAGCATTTTTGCTTATCGTAATTTTCTGACTGAAAAAATCAAAGAACCCGTCTATCGGCGAAATTTTGATGTCTTAGTCCTCCCCTTATAATGTTATCTTATTCTCTTACTACCTAAGTAGGGTGAAGGTCTGTTAGCTACATTAGGAAGTCATAGTAATAATAGTACCAAAATTTCAATATCACCATTTTTTTCTTTTTAACAAGAAAAGTCCAAATACAATTCATACAAGGACCCACAACGTTTGAGCTATCGTTTTCAAATTAAAAGTTTAACCTATCTTTTAGATGCAAGCCTTAAAAGCAAGCATCCCTAATCCATTAGTTATGGGTGATGGGTTAATGCGGGATCCATAGAGTAGTAGTCGTTTAAATTCATAGACTTTCTAGTACCTGAGATCATTCAAGTGTGCAAAAACAACTTGACAGTTCAGACCATCCAGGGCTCCAATCTCACATAAATTACTCAACCACATAACATCTCTCAAAGAAAGACCAAAATGATGTGCAGAGTCATCAAAGATTTTAGTTCACTAAAAATTTAACAATCAACATTGCCAATTGAATTGTAAAGTGGTTTTCAAGTGACAGTTTAATTGGATCAAGGCCCATGATACCTGGAAGCCATACCTGGTGGGAAGGCAAGACCTGAAAAGCAATACTTCAGGTAAACAAGCATCCTGTACCTGTTATGAGAACAGTGGCAACAAGTGATGACTCTGAAGAAATAATAAATAATATGAAATCACATGCTAGCCAATAATTCTAGCAATACATTTATACTGCCAATATGTATAAACAAGTAGGAGATTAAACCAAGTCATTCCAAGACCTTTTCAGCTTTGCTTAGGCTTCTATAGGAAAAATTGGCCATGGCATTTCAGCGACATCTACTCAGCTAAACCAAGCAATATTTTTTGTAAATTATAAAAATTGACAACTAACAATTAAAAACTTTTGAAAAAGAAAAAGGCACCCAACAATAGATTGTTGTTTTTTCTTTTTCTTTTTTTCAGTTCCAATTTGTAAATTGATCAAGCAATCCTATAATTTTATTTCATTTTGTATATTCTCTTAACAAACAACAAATTTCCACAAAATAAATATCTGTGGTGCAAATCCTGACACATGAAAGTCCTCCGCTGCATTATTGTTTTTAATAAACAAACACAAGTGTCATTAAGAAAATATATCATCTTTGACATGATAAAATCTTTAGAAATGAACATATTACTAAGAAAAAAAAGTTCACATCTCAACACCATTACCCGAGGTTGGCAGCACTCTCTCTGTGACTATTTCTTGAAACTATTAACAACTCCTCTAAAGGTGCTCTGAAATCATCCAATCCTTTGTTGAAAAGATAAATCAAGGCACCATATAATCCATGCTCCCGGCATAGCCTGACAACCTAAAAGAAATTAGAATGAGTAGTCACAGTTATTGACAGCACATTTATTACAAACACATCAGTTGAAAAAGGAAACAAATATTAGAAACCTGGTTGAAATCCAAGGAAGAAATGTTCATGTGAAGGACACATTGTTCCACTCTCTGCAGCCACCCTTTGCTGCTGTAATGCTCTACCAGTGCTTGCATAATCTTTAAAAGGAGGGAAGAAGGAAGAGAAAAGAGAAGCAAACAATTAGTTAGCCATGGTATTTTTCACTTTCTTGTTTCAATCAATAAGGGCATAAGTCTAAACACTGAGCCTAAAGCAATACCTCAGGAGGTAGGGATCCAAGCATATCCCTCAATATATATGGCTCCAGAAGCTCCAAAAATGTATCTAAAACATAGGGGGGAAAGAGTGATTCAAAAAAGTAAAATGGTCACCAAAGAGTATACTTGTGCAGCATGAAATTATAGAATAGTACATCATACACTTGGTTAGATTAAATCTAAAACAATCAAAAAACGAAAACAGAGGGGCAGAGCAGTTCCAAAACCCTATAATATGTCTTCTCCTATTACATGTCAAAATGAATGGTATCAGTAAGGCTGTACAGCCTTTATGCCAATATGAATTTTATCACTGAAGGTGGAACAGAAAGCTGTAAGCCCCTCTGATAAATGTATGAATGCAAAATTTTTTATGATCCAAAATGTGAAATAAGAAATTCAGTATAAGCATTTAGTTAAACTTCAATCTCCAAATGTCAACTATTCAACTACTCATGGATTTCTGTAGGTGCTGATAGCGTACTTCTATGTTGAACAGCCACAAACTTTGAGAAAATTTCATCAAAAAGGATGTCAGTCCGCCGTATATGGACACAAAATTCTACTGCAACACCACCAACACGAGTGAATTGTTCTTTGATTTCTGAGTGCACAGAACTGCTTCCACTCTTCGAGTCATCTTGTTGTTCCACTTTTCCAATTTGATTGCAAAAGGCAACAGAAATATAAGAAAAGACTTCATCTACATAAGACAATAGTAACTCCACCAGATAGGGCATTATGGCTTCTTGTACAGCATCCACAGATCTGGGAAGGTCAATAACACCATGAGCTTGGCCATCATAAAGGGTCATTGCCATGTTCAAGGCACCCATCCAGTCACCTGCTCTTCGCAGAACCTGAATCCGTTCCTTCCATGGGAGAAGCCGGGAAACAATAAGCTGCATGGGTCCGATTATGTATATAGAAGCTCCTCTTACTGCTACACAATTGTGATAAGCTTTCTCAGGATTCCCAAATATATTTATAAGGTGTGTATGATATGCAACAAGATCGTCTCCTCCAGAACCATCAACAGCGAAGCTAGTCTGGTGAATCACAGTACCATCCTTTGCAAACAAATACAGCTGTCCAGTCAATGTAAGAACCACCAGCATCTGGTCAAGCACAAAACCCTTATTAACCTCAATTTGTAGAGAAAATGAGACCATGGAGAAGGATAACAAAGAATTTGGAAGTGTATGAACTAAACAAAATTACAAGTGAACAGTACAAATAAAAACCATACATGAGCATCCAACCAAGCCACACCTATGGCTGCACTGTCAAGAGACCATGTTCCATATACTTTCAGCTCTGATTTGACCAACTTTGCAACTTGGACTTTCCGATCCCATGCAACTGCAAGCAATGAAACTCGCTCTGCCGCATCTGCAGTAATATTTTCTGCAACAAATTCTTTTATTTAGGCAGTTTCTCACTTGAAATCTGAGAAATCCAGTCACAACACACCTGATGATGAACTATGTGATTGTGTAGTACATTTCCATGCAGTATAAGGCATGGAACCCTCCCGGACTCCATCTGGCTTAGAGAGTTGCGCATAGACTTCCAAAGTGGGAGTGAGCCTAACCTGTAACAAAGACATGGTTTGAACATATTCTGAAGAATAGATGTCCATACAGAAATAAGCATGCCTATACAGATGTCCACACCTATGAATCTGAAGGATAGATGTCTATACAGAAATAAGCATTGATAAATTCATAACACAAAAGGTACATGGAATTTGCGCAATCATCCGAGGACTTCATACCACCAGAGCAGTTTGATGAGTGACGAATATGACCACACCTTCTTCAACCATAGAAGAGCCCTCATTGAATATTTTCCATCCTGTATCTCCCCCAACTACACCTCCCATCATGTTGCCGATGCTGCTGGATGAAAGCGAAGCATTTCCCTGTGATGATGGCAAAGCACCTCCAAAGGATTCATCAAAAAGAAGGGGAGAAGCAGATAGCACAGTGCCCGTTCTTTGTCCATCAAGGAGGCACTATCACAATCATGAACAAAAGATCATTAATTTGGCAAATACACCACTGCCTACCATATACCAAATTAAGGAGACTATAGAAATCAACATGTCAGTACAGAATAAGGCATCACCTGTGTTTTGATGGTGAACCTATTAAGCAAAGGAACCACAGAGAAAGCATGTAAAAGAACTAGACCTTTACTATCACCAGTAACTGCTTTAAATTGACGAGTAACTTGAGAATCCTGGCCTAGGAACAATGCATGTACCACTGGTGCCATATGTTCCCCAGTTATAACTTTTGCTGCTGATGCCCTCTGGACATCCCAAACAGTAATGTGACCATCGCCATAACCAGCCAAAAGCAGGTCCCCTTGTTGATTGAAGCACATGGAAGTTACTGGAGCATGAGATCTATCCCCTTGTAGGCCAAGTAATAGCATCTGAATACACATAGCATGTTTCAGTAGGTGATATTGACTACCTTTTTTATGATAAAATATATTACATAATCTAAATGCAGAAGCTTGAGAGTATCTCATCATGGTTTTCATACTGAATTTTTGTCAAAATGAATTTCGGCTAACATCATTTTCTTTTTCTAAAGCAGAGAATTTTGATGGTGGGCAAGAGTTATGAAGCATTCACTGGCTCAGAAACACTGTTGGGGATATGCCTAAATCCATTATGATCCCGTACTATGTATTTTGTCAATATATATCAGATTAGTGCTATAATTGCCTTATTTAACATTGTTTAATTGGAAAAATAGGTCGCAAGAAAGCAATATAAGTGACCTGACCTTCGCGTCCATGTTGTCAGGATTATATGGGGAGTATTTACTTGAGACAACAACAATGACGCCTTTTGACATTCCCACTGCAATGTAGTTAAGATGAACCGCCAGGACTTGTGGGGAACCATGCTCTCGTCCAAATGCTTGAGATGCAATGGTCCGTGTAATGGCATTGTTAGCACCAATATCAAAGTATCCCAAAGTAGTAGACCCTCTTCGAACACCTTCAAGCTTCATTGGTTGAGCAGCTGCACCCTTCTCCCAATGCAAACCAGTAGAAGCCTGTTTCTTCTCAAGTTCTTCTGCCAATTCAAGAGGCTTCATGGTAGGCATAAGTTTCTTTTCTGCTCTTCTACTAATCCTCTCACTCTCCAGTTGCTCAATTCTCTCCTCTACAAGCTCCGAAATGTCACTTACTGAACTTTTATCATCACCAGCACCATTAGCAATACCTTCCACGTCATCTTCAGTGCTCAACATACCTTTCTCGAAATTATCTCCCTTTACCTTACCATTTCCATCGTCATCGTTCCCAGAGGAGGAGGAAGAAACATCCGTTTTGCAAGAATCATTCACGCCCAGAAACTTAGAATTATCTGCAGAAACAGAAGATACCATTTCATCTTTTCCCTCGCTCGAACCGTCATCCAAATCTAAGTTAACGGTCGAATTAGAGACTGAAGTAGCGGTATTTAACAGATCTTGCTCATGGCTATTGATCCTCAATTCCTCCATTTTATCTGCAGCTTCCACTTCACCTTCCAAATATTTACTAGCAAAAACCTCGCTTGCACTCTCCAAATTCCTCTCTCTTGTGGAAATTTCATCCTCAACAGCAGATTGAAAATCACCCATGTTATCATTATCCTCTGCCAATTTATCATCTGACCTGGTTCTCTCCGTAGCAACTCCAATTGACTCACCGGTGGATGAATTTGAAACAATCTCGTGAGCATCACCAACAATGGAACTCGATTCTCCAGTGTCCACAACTTTCTGGAGACTGACCGCTCTCCTCGACTTGATTGCGGCAGCGTGTGGAGTCGGCACCGACCGAGACGCCGCAGCAGCAGCCGCAAGAGCAGCCCCTGGTTTCGCGTTTGATCTCACCCCACCGAACAGAGAAGGCAAGGGTCTGGACGAAGAAGAAGGAACCCTCCATATCGGATCACCCGAAAACCCACCCGACTTAACACGTGAAAATGAATTGAGTCGTGTCTGGTCAGACTTATCAAGCTGAGAATGTGAGGGCTTTAGGGATTCCGTGGAGTCTTCTGAAACGGCATCGTTTTGAGAGAGGGTAAGATCAGAGTGACGATGTTGGTGTGATTTAACAGATAATGGAGAAGAAGGAGGGGACGGCGACGTGGAAGAATCGGAGTCATTGAGAATTTCGTCGAGGGAGCGGTGAGGGACAGCGGTGGAGTCGTCGTCGTCATCTGAGTGCAAATTGAGGAAAGAGTCGAGGTCCAGCTCGGTGGGAAGTTTGTTGGAGGTGAGTTTCTTAGTCATATTGAGATAAATAAAAAAGGAATTATCATTTCATCTTCTTCTCCGTGCGTCTGATGATGGAGAAGAAGAAACCTTTGACAAGAGGCTTTGCTTTTACTTCTGTACACTTCTAAAACCCATTGCATACTTGAACTAGAAAACAAGATGCAAATACGTATTTAAATCCCATCGAAATTCTAAGAAATTTTATTTCTTTTGAAAATTTGATTTTTTGGATTAACAATTTCGATTACGCATATGTCACGTCTAATAGGAATCACAATGGGCGGGCCGGAGCGGATTGGGGATCTATATTTCCGCAGTATGAACAATTCGGATCGGTGAAAAAAAAAAAAAAAACAGATTGGTATAAAGACAAGACGAACAGGAGAACTTATATTTTTATAATTTTATTAATGTTAAAATTTTATAATTTATATAATTTAACAATAATTATTTTGAAAAAATAAGATAATATATATATATATATATATATATATATATATTAATTTTATGTAATCAAAATGAAGATTTGGAAAGAGATAATAAATTACATCGTCTGAATTTTCTATTAAGATAATTCAAATTTTACTATTTCTAATATTTAAAGAATTTATGCTGAATTTCAACTTCTCACAAAATATTAAACTTCTCTATTTTAATATTTAAAATAAATTAGAATGATAAAAAAATTTTAAGAGATAATATATACTCTCTTCATTTTGAAAAAAGTGATCATTAAAAAAAATCATAATTTTTAAAGTAGTAATAATTTTATTATAAATTATCAAAAATATCCCTATTAATTGCAGTATAAATTAGAGAAATATCTCTCATACTTAGAAAATGAAAGGGCAAATTAATCATTTTACTATTTTTTTATTAGATTGCTAAATAACCACTTATTTATGAACAAAACTAATTTTTTTAATAGCCATTTTTTTTAATAGAAAAGTTATATCAATTATAAATATATAAATATTAAACTGATAAATATTAACTTAATATGAATAAAAAAATTATTTAAAATAAATTAAGCACATAAAAATAAAGTTCAAACATAAGACCTCCCAATCTAATTAAATCAATGCATTTAAGTCAAACTCAAAAAATAATAAATTCAATTTTGGTGGATTTTAAGATATTATTTATTTATTAAATTGAATTTGAACTGATAAATGATAAAATACCACTTTTGCATATCATCTACTTTTCTTATTGTTTATTTATAAATTTTGTTTTTTCTTTTTATAATTAAATATTTCAATTTTAATCTTACTGGTAAACTAAAGTCTCATTAACATTTATGCTCTTCTATCATGAACTTGATTTTTTTATCAATAAATTCTTCTAATTTTGTTTTCCCTTTTCCATTGTTCCATCAGTTTTTTTTTTTTTTATCATTTTTCTCTTTCTATAAATACTTAAGTCCAATAAATAAATACACAAAATTATAAGCAAAAATATTTTTTCTCATCTTCATTTATCATAAAATGGTCAATCCATCCAAACTATAAAAATAAAAAATAAAATTATTTTTTTCGGTGAAAAAACAAAATTAAAATTTGATATATCGAGTATTTACACACTTTGAGAAGTGATAATACATCTCTTTACTTGTAATAGTAAATAAAAATCAGAAGTACTTAAGCTAGATTAACTGAATAAGAATCTCATTAAATTTTTTTAAACTTATACACTTGAATGTATTGGAAATGCATTGAATCCAGAGTAAAAAAGGTCTGTATTCATAACCTTAGGCAAACAAATTAGAGATGAGTTCAAATATGGATTTCTGCAGGCAAAGATATACTTCCTTTAGTCAACTTGAAGCTATTATCGTCAGTAATCACATGGTTATGCATCAGAAATTTAGAATTCAAGAAATCATCAAATTGTTCATTGAAAAAAAAGTAGGGATTACTAGCTGTCAAGGTAAAAGAACATCATTTGTGAATGTCAATAAAACATATAAGCATGCAAAGAGATCAACTTCCCATTCAGGAAACTATACTCGGAATAATCAGTACAGCCTCTACTAATTACCATCAGCATTCTTTGTATCAGAAGTGCAAAACCATCTTTTCATAATCAAGCACAAGATAGCACATGTTTACTTGAAAATTGTGATATTGAATTGAAATAAAAATATCTCCCCATCAAACTTAATTGAAAGAGAGAATATACAAAGACATTGAAAATTTATATCAAAGGCTTTTATACTTCACTGTAAGTTAAAGATAGTCATTGGAGCTTTTATAGATTCAAGGCTATCAAAAATCAAATTTTAACTTTTTCCAACAAAATTTACAAGCTGTTCTCTCATCTCTGCAAGGAAATTGGACACGATTAAGAAGAATTTGTATGTATACAGTAAATTTCAACAGAACAAACTTCCTATAAAAACATCTGCTTATTCTGCTCCAACATAGACTACGAGCTACCAAGCTCCTTGACAGTCTCACAGTGAATATCAATGTTGGATAAGTTGCAACATACAGAAGTTACCAGGGAGTTCCAAACAGAGAGTTCTGGTGCCTTCCCCAGGTTAATAATCTCCTCTAACCACATGGTGGCTTCATATTGCCTTCCCATGGAGCAAAGACCTGGTATGAGCATATTATAAATTTCAACAGGAGGCTGATATGATTTAATTAACATCTCCTCCAAAAGCCTACTTGCTTCAACAAATTCACCATCTTGACAGAGACCATGCACTAAAATGCAATAGGTCTCCTCGTTGGCAACACAACCCACTTGCTTGGCCATCTTCTTCAGATAGCCAACAGCTGTGGTTGAATTCCCTGCTTCACAAAGGCCTTTCAATAATATATTATACAATCTTACATTTGGAACACAATTTCCATCCACCATCTCCACCTCAATTACATTAACTGCTTCATGAACTCTACCTTCCCTAAACAATGCCTTCACCTTTGCTTCATAAGTTAAAAGTGATGGCTTAAAGCCTCTATCCTGTGTTTCATCAAGCACTGTATCAGCTTGATAAATCTTACCTTCACTGTAAAGATCAACAGCCATAGCAGTATAACTACCCAAACTAGGAATTGCACCTCTGATTAGAGTTTCATTAATCAAGCGCTTAGTGGTTTCTATATCTTCACCATTATTACTTTGACTGAGATCCAGGTTGTGGTGACATCGTTTAGGAGCCTTCAGCCCCTTCCTTAAGATCTTGCTGAGAATTTCTAAAGCTTGGTCAACCTGTCCATTATCACATAAAGCATCCAAAAGGATTCTGTATATCACAATATCCTCACCACTTCCCTTTTGAGAAATCCTCCAAAACATTGAATATAATAAATGGGTAGCCTCATTCAGCCTTCTATCATTACACAAACCTCTCATAAGAATTCGATAGCTGTCCATATCAGGGTAGCAACCCTGATAACCCATCTCTTGGAAAACTTGCAATGCAAGGTCAGAGCGGTTATGTTGACAAAGAACATCCATAAGCAAGTTCAAGGAATGGACACGGGATTTTACTTCCCAGCCATATGAGTTTTCCAAGAAAAGACGGTGAGCTGCTTCAAGCTTAGATTCTTTCACCATTATTTGCAAAAGGGTATTAAAAGATTCAGTCCAATTCACACAATTGAAGTGTGGAATGTTCTTGAAGAGGAAGACAGCTTCATTTAAAAGGCCAGCTTTTGCATAGCTCTTGATTGCAGTTGCAAAGACAGAATCCTTGCATTCACAGGAATCCTCCCGCATCTGATCAATTACCTCCTTCATCTCAGTGATTTGGCCTGAGCTTCCAAGAATGCCAATGATTGTGGCATACACAGGACCATTGTGACGATAGTTAGGGTACTTGTCTTTCGCTTCCTGAAAAATCTGTAGAGCTGTTAATGGATTTTTCTGTTTCCTTATCATCTGAGAGAGATGTGTAGGTGTTAGAAGCCTTGGCCATCTTATACTCATTGCTGTGTAATCACTCAAATTGTACCTAGAGCAAACTGGACACAAGAAGAAGTATTATTGATTATCAATCACATAGGCTGGTTAAACTAATCTCCAGTTAAGGTACACCGGTGTACATAATTTAATAAAAAATGCTTCAGAAAATTTCATTAATTTAGCTAATTAAACATATACCGATGCATCGTAAATGCAAATTCCAAACTTAAAGAAAGCGGGTAGGGTTGCATCAAAGACTAATTATGACATGAACAAAATATATTTTCAGAATTTATTTGATTCTATCTCAGTCAGGTAAAACAACAAACATCTTGCAAGCGAAGCTAAAATATAATAATGAAAGCTAAAAACGAAAACGCCAAGGCAATTAATATTTCCAACAGCTAAAAAGAATTAGATTTTACCAGCCCAAGACCAATGCTCATAGTCACAACCCTCTACAATACTGAATTGTTAAAATCGCACCGTAAGACAGAGAGAAGAAAAGAGGCGATCGTGGCTTTCTTTCTCCTTCACGCTTGGCTTCTTTCTTACAAATTGACGACGTCGTTTAGACGATAAAAAGAGACCGTCAATCCGCAAGACAGAGACTCGGTTGTCAGGAAATTTTGACCATGATAAACGATGTCGTTTTCTTCTACAAAATAAAAAAATGAGTCAAAACGTACAAAAAGATCTGGCAGAGAGTAGTTTTGCTTCGTTTCTCAATTCTTTCACGGCCTAGGGATTTGCTTGGTCAAATTAGGTGCTCTCTCTCTCTCTCTCTCTCTCTCTCTCTATGCATATCTTATCATGTCTTACGCTTCTACTCTGGTTATCGTATTGATGTGTTTGTGTTGACGTTTTTCTTTGAATTCAGAATTGTACAACAGGGTATGGAATTGGTGATTAGTGTTCTATATATATATATATATATATATATATATATATATATATATATATATATATATATTGGCTTTTTGCTTGTTTTTCTGTGGAATTGGTTGATGAATCATTGGGTAGATGAATCCAACTTATATAGTGGGATTTTTTTTTTTTTGGTTATTTTAAAATTTGTGGGATAGATCCTTGTCTAGAGGTTTTGAGCAGGAGTAATCTGAATTCAGTAGCATAACTGTTTGTTAAGATTAGTAATAGTTGAAATCTAGCTAGAACCCATTTTTCAGCTACGGGCAAATTATGCATCACATATTAAGTGCAGAGGTCCAAATCATGATTGTGCATTCTACTTGATAGAGATTGAAGCCTCATTTTAGTTTCAAAATTATATGCTGTAGAATGCTTATGCCTGTAATAATTGTTCCAACATGGTACTTAACAACAAAGAAGTGCAACTGGCTTATTTAGTAAGTAATTACTGGCATGGAATCACTTTTGTGCTCTTGAAGAATATTTGATTCTCATGCTAGAAAAAACGAATGGAATTATAAAGTATTTAAAAATTATGTGAAGTAGGCTTTAGTTGAAAAACTACTGATGAGAAAAAGAAGTGTTTAATGTACTTTACCTCTGATTTTTTTTGTTATTGTCAAGTTTGCAATTCTTTCACTATGCTTGGACTACTGAATATCTATATAGGGACTTCAGAAATGAATATCCAGGTTTCTGAGCTTTACTGAATCTTTTACTTTCTGTACTGGAATTTTTTGAGTTTAATAGTCTGAATGAGATCCAGTGCCACAGATGTAAAAATTGTGGAATATCATGTAGAATTGTAGGTTGCCGAACCACTTTGGGACCATGTGTACTGGAGTCTCTAATTTACACATGATATCAAATAAAATGACTAAGGCATATATCAGAAGTCGAAAATTTATAGCAAGGAGTAAAATAGGGAGATGGGTAGGGAAGTCGAGTGAATAATGATCGAAAACAGAGCAAGTTTGCATTTCTGAGTCAATGGTGTTGAGTAATGTATCTGTATCAATGTCATTAAATAATGTATCTGCCTTTTTATAATTCATACATTTTGAGTCACCCCTTCCATCCTCATCATTATTATTCTCGCCATCAGAGTTCCCATTGGGAAGTTCAATGGTAAACAAATCATTTGAAAAAGACCAGAATTGTTAATGAGGAAGCAAATCTTAGGTAAGAAAAGGCTTAGGAAAGGAGATATGGTGACTGTTTTGAATGTGAAGGAGCATTGCATTTTGCTTGATACTTTCCCATTTTTTGAACTGATGAATGCTGCCAGGGAACAGCTGAACAAGCCAGCTGAAGCAGAAGAGTTGTGGAAACAAGAGCCTTGGACATGGATAGAATTCCTGTATATGGAGTCAAGAATGGTTTGTTAATGAAAATGCGTGGAATCTCTGTCTGCATTTGAGATTGCAAACTTAAAATTTTAACTTGAAACTGTTTCTGTGGGATGATCTTTGGATAAGATGACAATTATTATTTTTCACTTCTAGGACACACACACAGACAGAGGAGAGGGGGAAGGAAGGAACATTTTATCTAAAGTCTCAACCCTAGAATCAAAGTACATTGATAGAAATTCCTTTCAAGGTGGAACATAAATAAAATTTCTCTGTCCAATTTGAAAGATATAATTGCATCATTCGTAAGAAGATCATAATAAACAAGGTGCAGCAAAGCCTTCCTCAACATAAGCAGTGTGGCTACTCACTTCTCATGGAGAGAACTTGCACCAGATTCCGATAACATGAACCAATGTGTCTCCATTTGTCAGCCTCAAAATACAATAGTGTCATTATGTGAACATTTCAGATTGGGGGATTTGCAAATTGTTTAGCTTCTAAAGATTTTGACTCTAATATTTGATGCGTGACATGCATATTATGAGTTGTTTCTTTTTAGTACTCAGTAGAATATATTTTATATTGGATGATACAAACTGTATAAATAAAATTTAGTTGGTAGATTTCTTTGACATAAGAAGGTTTTGGATTTTTCTAAACAATTGTTTTAGGAGAAAAAACACACTTCATAGATAGGAATAAGAAATAATCATCTTCTCCTAAACTTCTGTTGCTTGTTTTTATCAGCTCTTTATCCCATCATTTGCATCAATTACATAACTGCAATATTTCAATAGATAAAAGCACAGCAATCAAGGAGTAAGATTCAGAGATGGGCAGGGACATTGGCAGGCAAGTTAGGGCAAGTGGAAGCAGAAAAAGGGATGAGTCAGTGTTGACTCGAATGGTTAATGCTGTCTTTTCCTTTGTGAAATTTGCAGAATTTGAAATACTCTTTCTTTTCTTCTTCCTTGTTGCTTTTCTCATCTTCAAAGATCTCACGTCAAGGCCCGAGTACAATCAAATTCTTGTGAAGAAGCCTGGTGGTTTAGATTTTTGGGCTTACTAGGAAGCATTGGAAGTGGTTTTCTGCCAGCTTTCTTTTACTTATAGAATTTTACTATGAAAATCATGTGTAGTTACATATGTAATCAATACAAAACATGGTATCCTCACATTCTGATGTTGTGAAATGAAGCATCTGTATGAAGAAGCTTGGTTGCTTCTTCCTAGTACATACCTGAATTCCAATTTATTATAGCATCTAGTGTCCACGGATTGTGTTGGAAACGTGGAATATATAGAGATGATGTGTATTTGAGACAGGAAATGGTTTGTAGAGTTTGATGACTTTCTGAGATTTTGAAAATGGTTCATTTTGCTGTGGCTGTTGAATTGAAAGTGGTAAAGCATTATGTTGAGTTTTTTTATGGTGGCTGACTCTTTTTTTTTTTTTTCTTCTTTTTTTCGGCTACAACTAGTGTTGAATGTTAAATATTTGGATGTGAGGTAATTGATCCTTGGCCTGGCTATTATTTATTGGTCAATAGAATGTGTTTTTGGTATCTTTTCCAAGTTTAATATATTAACTGCAATAAAAACCTACTCGTAGTGGAGAATGAGGCTATTGGTCACTGAAGGAGGTTGGATATATGTAAATTGCTGGTGAAATCCAGTATCACTGGAGGTGTGTGCCTAGCCTTTTATCCGTGCATTTCAGAAAAGGCTTATTTAAGGTTTTGCAGGGAGATCTTCTGCACATACATTTAGAAGAAAAAACAGTAGTTGTAGACATGCTAGCTGGCAAAGTAGAAAGTTGTGTGTTGTATATATATATATATATATATATATATATATATATATATATATATATATATATATATATATATATAATAGAGAAAAAATTAGGACTATATTTGGATCGTGAAATAGAATAGAATAACTATTCTTAAGGAATAGAATAGGGTAGGGATAGAATAATTATTCTAATTCATAATTTGATTCATAGTATATAATAATTATTCTATTCATATAAATGACCGTAATATTTTTATAAATTAATTTAATAATTAATATTAAAATTAAATATAATTTTATCAAATTTTATTCAATAAATAATTTAAATGTATAATAAATAAAATTTTTATTTGACTTAAAATTTAAAAAATAAAAATCTGAAAATAAAAAAAAAAAAAAAAGCAATAGTGATGAGTTTACACTTGCCAATATTTTTTTAAAAATAAAAATGAAAATGTTTTATCCTATGGTCTAAAAAATACTATTTTTTTATTTCTTTATGGAATATACATTTCATAAAAAATTGTGAAATTACTATTTCATATAATTAGTATTTTTTTATTTAAAATTTGAATTAAAATTTTTCATTTTTTAACTATTCTATTAACCAAACATAATTTAAGATCTAAAAAAGCAAACAAACAAAAAAAAAAAAGGGGCAACGATAGATTATGTATATCAAGTGCCTTATTTCATGATGTTGCATTGGTTTTTTTTTTTTTTTTAAGCAAGATGTTACATTGTTTGTCATTTGTATGACTCGAAACATCAAATGTTATTCAGGCTCATGATTTGAAAAAGAATTGTTGAAGCTATTATACATCCGCTTCATTGACAGACGAAAGTAATACGTGAAGCTATTCATTTCATTTTTTCTTTTTTTTAACAGCGGAAGAATTCACATGAAGTCATTTACGGCGTCAGAGTACAGAAGGGGGATTCGTTCAAGAGGGGGACTAGAAACCCAATCTACAATACTAGAATTACATAAAGCATTTTTTGCCATCCAGTCTGTCACTAAATTTACCTTTCTGCTAATTTTAGCAACCTGCCAAATTAACATCACTGAGAGTAGCTTGTATCTCCCATGGACTGCATAATAGCATGGGCAAGGATTTGAGAATCAGTAATGAATCTAGCTTTAGGAATATGCAGAGAAGCAGCCATATTGACAGTACTTTCACAAGCTAGAACTTCATCCTGGAGGGCAGAATAACATCTCCTTCTACCTTGAAAGCCTTTCACCACCTTGCCTGTAGAATCTCAACATACAATCCCAATTTCTGCACGACGCTTATCCTTGAGCAAAGAAGCATCAAAAAAGAAACAATAGACACCTTCTGTGGATAGCGACCAAACTGAAGGAGGTGGTACATTGGGAGGAGAGAGAGTATTCTTGTGAGGGTCTGGATATACTCTAAACTCCCTTGTAGCAGTATGTGCATTTCAATTATTTCTATTTTTTATGATAATTTCTTGTCGCATTATTTGAGAGACTTTTTAATCTGTTAGGACCTACGAGACAACAAGCAAAGCTACAATTCGTAGACGTTCATAATAAAGGAAAAGCTCTCGTTCTGTCTCTTGTCCCTCCGCTCCTTTCTAACATACTTGTATCTTTTATTATTCGATTTTTGTGTGTTTAACTCAGCTAAGAAAGATGCAGCTTCTCTAATGGCTGGCTGGCTATAAGCTGATATGTGTTAATGTTACTACTGATTTCAAACGGTTGCTTTTATTTTTGAAAACCAAGCTAGCCTCCTTAGGATTCCATTTTGGGTACTGCTGAAGCAAAGCAATTATCTTTTAGTACACTAGGACACCACTCATTGACCCAAGGAACCATATTGGTGAATTGAGCTATTTGGATTTATGGGATCTCAATGATGTTGTTGGATTCATATCATTATGATTTGTGTTTAGAAGAAACTTCTCTCTATACTTTGACATAGAATTCCACCTATCACAGCCATGTGATGCAGACCCGCATGCCCAACTTTTAAACAGAAAAAAGTTACCCAACATCCCAATTTGACTCCCCTTTCGTGACTTCCCCTTGGATTCCAAACAAATAAAAATATATATAAATATAACAAAAGATGTGATCATGCAAAAGAAGGATTTGAATAAGAAAGAAAAACCCAATTGAAAGCGAAAGATGAAAGGCGAAACAGATGATGATTATCTGTTAAAAGAAAAAGTAAAAAGAGAGACACCATTTTTCTTTTTTTCCCCAACTAATGTTCTAATCCTATCATTAAAAGTATCAATCATAAATAATGAACAAACCAAAAAATTACAAGTTAACGGCTGAGCCATCCTAGCTCACCTTTTGTTTTCCTCGTTGACCAAATTTGGGTTTTAAGATATAAAATCAATCTTCCAACCCAATTACTTGCAAATATAAACAAGAGTATGTCATCGGAAACTCTCTGCATCCGAGACATAAATCATATGGTAATTAGTATCTGAGGTAGAATCCAATGCCAATATTGGTCTCCACCTTATGCTAATACATGAAATGAATATGATTTTCTTCTCCTAAAGCTAACAACTACTTAGACTCCCTAATTTCCTAATTAACCAAAACATGTATAATGATGAAATTGATAATTTTGGGACTTGAACAGTTAGTTGATTGAGCTCTGCATCTAAAAAATGCCAGTTTCCACGAACAAACAATCTGACGCTGAATTCTTGAATTTCCTCTGTTGTTATACTGAATTCTTGAATTTCCTCTGTTTTGTTATGCTTATGCTAGCTGATCAGGCATCCTTTTTCTTGAATCAATGACTTCGATTTTTTTTTTCCCCTTATTCATTTCCTCCATTTTTCTCGACCCATTTCGCCATTTTGTTGATATTTGTTAGTCTTGTAAGAAAGACAACGAATATTCCATAATTAATTAGGTTGATGAATTCTGTTCTGAAGCCATTCCAGGGGCTTGCAAAGCAGCACCTGGTCCTGCTCCCACCGCCCCTGTTGTCATTGTCATCGTTGTTGCAGTCATAGGAGTTGTAGTCATTGTTGTTGCACCTGTTGCAAGTAAGATTTTATATTTGCATTCTGTTCCTAAAAGGAATTGCAATGTCATTAAGTTTTGGCTCTAAGGCACTGGAGCATCTCCAGAACTGCGAATTTACAAGTTCAAATTAACCAAAAAAAACAAGGGGACTGCAATACTCTGATGTGATTGAATTTGGAAAATTGATATCAATAATCACCTGTGGAAGTAGTAGTAGCCATTGTCATTGAGGAAGGAAGTGATAAAATTCCTGTAGAGCCATAGTGCTGAGGTAAATATGGGTACTGTACCATTTGAGGATAGTGAACACCAAAACCATGAGCTTGATTACTCTGTGCATATTGTGTATAGAAAGGATAGAAATTATGGAACATTCCTGGAGTTCCTGATGCCCCAGTAGAGTAATAAGGTGAAAATTGTTGACCTCCATAGACCCCATAATAATTCTGTAACAATATAGATATATGCCATAAAAGTTTGGTCAGACAATGCAGATAAAAATTGACAATGCAAAACATTATTATGTCAATACTGACCAAAGGGTAAACGGTGTCTTGTGAATATCCAGTGTACCTGTTAGTGGACACATAAGAAAAGGGAATCCAAAAAAAAAAAAAAGAATAGAAGAATCAGTAAAGAATTTAATGCACATTAGAAGGGCAGTGAGAGGGAAAAAGAAAGGAAAGGAAAGAGCAAGCATTTTATTCTCTATTATCTTCTTGGCTTACCCATAAGCTGAATAAGGAAATGTGTATTGACCAGTGGGCTGATGAATATATGAAGATGAAGACCCATGATAAGCAGGTGGAGCCACCAATCCAGGAGCTGGTCTAAACCGTCCTGAGCCTGCAAGTTTTTAACTTAAATATATTTGTCCCATTTTACATTGTTTAGATCCACATTTCAGATAAAAAGCAGATGAATCTAGAGTTTGATGGAGTTTTGGAAGTGGGTTAATTTTATTAATATGGAAATTAAAAAGTGTACGTGTTTTTTAAGATGTTGAGAAAATCCATCAACACAAATCATTCGGCCATTACCATTACCATTACCATTGCTTCAATATTGGCAAATGTTGAATTAATTGTTGCGAGAAAAATTAAAATAAAATAAAAATAGAGATTGAGAGATAGAGAGAGAAATGGACCATGTTGAGGAGTTGGTGGACGAGTCTTGTGTGCACCAAGTGATGCAAGATTGCAATTTGCCCTTCTTCCGTCAATAACTGGAGATGGGTTTTGACAAGCTCTCATGGCTGCATCTGGATCCTTAAATGTAACCTATATAATATATATATATATATATATAAAAAAAAAAAAAAAAAAAAAAAAAAAAAAAAAGACCCAGTTTTTAAAATCAAATAAACAAGAAAAAAAAATTAAAAAAAGGGATCATAAAAGGCAAATTTAAAACTTAAAAAAGAAGAAGAAGAAGCATGAGAATGGGCTTACAAAGCCATAACCCTTGGATCTCCCAGTATTCTTATCTGTAATAACAACAGCCTCAAGGATCTCCCCAAACTGCTCAAAATAACGCCTCATGGTATCTCTTTGTGTCTCCCAAGCCAACCCTCCAACAAAGATTTTGGTAAAAGTTGTGTCATTGTACTGGCCAAGATTGCTGCCACCCACCATCTGAAATTGCCTTTGTTGAGACATGATTTACAATATAAATCCAAAAGAAACGATACAAAAAATAAATAAATAAATAAATAAAAGGAAACCCAAATAAAACAAGGGAGATAGAAAAAAGAAAAAAGAAAAAGAAAAGAAAAGAAACCGCCCACGCCCCAGAACCAAAATCAATAACCCTCCACCCTCTCTTCCCTCTCAATAGACCAAATATAGGGAGAAAAAGATGCTAAACAAAGCCAGAAAAGAGGCTTAATTTGTTTTTTTGATGATCACATCAATCAACGTAAACACAGTACTCCTTTTTTTTTTTTTTTCCTCTCTCTCTCGCACACTCGTGTGCTGTGCTGTGCGTTTGTTTTTCTTGTTCTTCTTGTTGTTTTTCTAATGTTATAACTGCCACTTTTTCACACCCACAACTCCTCAGATTCCACAACAACGATTCCCGTAACGAGAAAATCATTACTGTGAGGGGTGTCCCGTGTGGATTCAATAATAACCAGAATATAGAATAAAAAAGAAAAGAAAAGAAAACCCACCACGAGAAATTATTTATATATACATAAATATATAGCACAACAATAGAAATAAAAGAAGAGGAAGAGGAGGAAGAAGAAGAAGAAGAAGAAGAAGATGGAAAAAGGAAAGGACAAAAAAGCTGCGAGTGGGCACCCACGACAATAGTAGGCAAGGTTGTCCAATGCAATTTCAAATAACCGAAGACCAACCTTTTTCGCTGTATCAGCACTTTTCTCTCTATCACTAAATATTATTATTAAATCTATTAGTATTATTATTATTATTATTATACGTAATACTAAATAATAATTATTATTGTTATTATATATATATAGAATTATATAAATTTATGTATTTGTGTTGGTGTTGTGTTGGGTGGGTCTGAAAAAACATCTGCTTCGCTGTACTCAACCTTCCATTTTCTTTTCTCTCTCTTAATATTGCATGTTCTGTTTATGGCATTTTGTGGGTCTTCGAGATATGATAGTCTTCACCATCTCTCTCTCTCTCTCTCTCTCTCTCTTTTAATTATACTATAAAAACGCCTCTTCTCTTGGTCTCTTCTCTTCTCTTCTGTTCCGTTCAACTCCTCCTCTCTGCAGCTGCAGCTATTCTCTTAACCGAAAAAGTACAGGTAATGGGGGTTCTGTTTAGTGGGCCAAAACTTTCTGGCACGACCTTCAAAATCTCTTACAATATTATAATTATATTTATAAACCACTATTAATCTAATATACTAATTAATTTATGGACTACTCTCAGCTCTCAAGCTTCAGCACCCAAAAACCATAACTACCCTTCTCTATATATATAAATTCTTGATATATTTTCAATTGTACCTTTCATTTGAATTTTTATCATATGTATTCAATTTAGTATTAGTTAAATTTTATATATATAAATATTTTTTAAATAAAGAATCTAATTTAAATTTTATGAATTGAAAATATTTATAATTAAAATAATAATAATAATAATAATCGCACGATGCGGATAATTCATAATTACATCTAACGCAATAAGAATAATTATATAATTTTTTAACACAACTTATAATTTGTTTAAGGATAATCATAGTTTATTTATTTCTTATTAAATGATGTGTTTAAATTTTTTTGACCTTATGATGTAAGATAAAAATGATTATTATTTATTTATTTTTTATTATTATATGATATATTCAAATTTTATTAATAAATGTCAATTTTTTAACCCAATTTGCCTCATCTAACATTTTCCTAATAATAAATATTGAAGATTAAACAACAAAATAAACAAACATGAGCTACTTGCATAGAGACAACAAAATAGGGTAAGTTAATAGTGTCCATTACCAGCCAATCAATACCCTAAATTTCTCATTTTGACAAAAAAGGTTTCCTTTTATTTATGGCTCTGGATTCCAAAATCCTTCTTATTTCACAATCATCATCATCATAATAGATCAATTAGCTAACCTAATCTATTTATTAAAATCTAAATCTAAACCAGCTGTAATTACTTTTACTAAGGCTAACATTGTCTTTCTGCTGAGGTTATGAGATGGACGGCGACAAAGAACAAAGGCAGGGCAAAGCAATCAACCATTAAGTATATTTAATTAATTAATTTTTTTAAAATTAAATAATGAAGGGCACAAAAATAGTAATAAAATGGGTGATTAAATTAGAGGAAAATTAAAACAGTAGGGAGCGTAGTCAGCGGCGTCTATGATGGTCAAAATGTCAAATTGGCAATTGCATTACATCTCCACGCGAAGCAGAATCATGACTGTCGAAGGGATCGGTCAAACCTCTTCTTTTTTATTTCTCCCTCCATCTCATTTTTTGTGATATTTTTTTTAATATTTTAAAAAATATATCTCATTTTTATTTTTAATATTTTTTTATTCTTTACATTTATTTTATTCCTAAATATTAATTCAACTTAAGAAAAAAAAAAAGAACATAATATATTCCTATTTGAACTAATAATCCCATGCAAAGGGATTAGTTCTTTTAGAACTCAAAAAACAAATAATTCATTTCTTAAAAGTTATAATTACAGAAAATTTATTTGCAAGTAAAATATTGTAATAGATAAATTCTCTCATAATAAAGATTTTCCTCATACTATATCACTATAAATAGTTTTTAAATTTTTGGAACTAAGATAACTCTTAACTGTAAATTGTATAATTAACAATACACATTAAAAAAATTACATCTTAATACATATATAATATTGAAAGAAAATAAGGCAAATATACCTAAAAATTTTTTTTCTTACAATTCTAAATCATGAAGCAAAGGAATTTATAGATAAGTTTTATTATAATTTCTAATCTTATTTATTTTAGAGAAATTATTAGGTAGATTGAGTATACCACGTCATTCATATACTAAAGCAATAGTAATATGATACGTCAATTAATAATGTCAAGTCACTTGTAAATTATAGCATCATTAATTGATATGATTTATTTCTATTAGATTAATTTATGAGTAATGTGGAATCATTAACTAACGTGTCATATTTCTATTAGTTTAATATATAAATGACATGATGTACTCGATCTACCTAAGAATTTCTTTTTATTTTATTATTATTATGTTGCCTAATTATTAACTTTAATGATGCTATTTTATTTTTTAATTATACAGATTTTTTAAATGTTGTAATTTATGTTAAACCAACTTTTTTGTTTCAAAGAAAAGAAAATAATGAAAAAAGAGATAACAATCGTGACAGAAAGGTAATAAAATAATTTTTTTTATTTATTTATGTTGTTCTTATTTCTTTAAAATATATATTAATTTTTATTTTATTTTCTAAATTGTATATTAGAAAATTATTAATTAACAAAATAAAAAGGAACTCATTCTATTAAATCTATTTAATATCACACTTTTTGCCATGAAATTAGTGATAATTTATTAATTAATAAATTACTAAAGCAATTCTAAAATATAATATATTAGTTATATATTTACTTTGATAATTGAATAATGATTATTTATCAAATTAATTTATTAATTATTCAATTAATAAACTAACATTTATTTATAAGAACAATTAATCAAAAATCAATAAAAGTATCTTAGTAAATATGTTTATCCCCAACCTTCGTGTGTGTGTGTATATATATATATATATATATATATATATATATATATATATATATATATATATATATATATATATATATATATTATTTTATGTTGTATCTTCCCATAGAATCAAAAATAAATTTTCTAATTTATAATTTAGAAAATAAAATAAAAACTAATATTTAGATTTTAAAAAGAAATAAGAAAAATATAAGTAAATAAAAAAATAAAATTTTTATTTTATTGCCCTCCTATCACGATTGTTATCTCTTTTTCATTATTTTCTTTTCATTGAAACAAAAAATTTGGTTTAACATAAAATACAACACCTAAAAAATCCGTATAATTAAAAAATAAAATAGCATTATTAAAGTTAATGATTAAGCAACATAATAATAATAAAATAAATAAGATTATAAAATTATAATAAAACTTACCTATAAATTAATTTGCTTCCTTTTGTTTAATATATTATTAAACTTCATAATATGATTTAAATTTGTAAGAAATAATTTCTTTATGTCTACTTGACTTATCTTCTTTATTTAGCATATCAAAATGAATGGACTATTATTTATTATTATTTCTTTAATTTATTTTTTTGAAATATATAAATACATACATATGACATAAAAAAAATATATACACTTTAGAACTATAATAATTTTAAAAATATACTTTAATCATTATATTACACACTATACATCATTAATTTAAGAGATCAAAACTTAAATCCACTGGTTTTTGAAACCTTTATTTATTTTTAATTAATTAATTTTCTTTTTAAGTATCTATCCTTTAGTTTTCAATTTTTTTTTTTTTTGTTTTTTTGATTCATAAAAGAATTCATTAGATCGTGAGCTACATAATAAAAAATAATCATCTCCTAATAGTCATCATAAATATGAAATATTATCTAGCGCGAAGAAAATTACTCGAATACAATACATTTTACTTTTAAAAGCAAATACTCTTATAATTTAAGCTATGTCTCAAGTGATTTTCGTTTTTTATTATTATTATTTTTACCATTCTTTTGTCGGCTCTATTGGCGGCTTCTTCCGCTGGGCTTTGAGTTAAAGAATTGGGTTTGTCATACGCAGATGTCCACTGCCACCTTAGCTAAACAAAAATTTATAAAATAATATAAAAGGACTTGACAATGACAGCAGATCCGGATCTTAATTTTTAAGGAAATCTAGATAAGCTTATATGTCAACTCGAACGGGTTTAATTCAACTAATCCTTTTTTTTTTTTTTTTTTTTAATAACGATCGTTTTTAATTTAAATATTATAATATAATTTTTTATAGCAATGAGAAATTAAAAGCTTGTTATTGTTATTTTCATTTTTAAATATAAAAAGGAAGATGTATTATGAAACTATATTTATTTTTATTGTTTATTATCTTAAAATAAAAAATGATAAAGATATTTTCAATAAAGAAAATTTATAATCTTATCAATTTAAAAAAAAAAAAAACTTTTAATATCAAATAATAAAAATCGGAAATTAAAATATAGCCTTTATTATTAAAGTCGCTTTAAAAACTTTGATAGTAAAAATATTTGAATGCATATTTTCAGCCTGCTAAATATATTTTTAGCTATTTTCATATCTTTATTTTTTAATAAAAGTTAATATACCCATTAGAAAAATGGGGATCAATTATTTTTAGTATAAGTAAATTTATCATAAGATTAGGATTTTAAAGTATGTGTTATAAGCATCAGCATCTCAATTAAACAAATATAATATACTACAAAGTGTTGTAGGTTTTATAAAAATATCTAGCTATATACAATAGAAATTATACAATCCAAGCGATTAAATTTCTTTCTATTCCTTATTTTATTTATTACTATTAACAAATAACATGTAACAAATAATAAAACCACTTTAATTAATTAATTTTTAATTAATTTTGTAGAGTAAAAGAATTAAAGTAAAGGGATAAATCTGTTATTGGGAATCATTAAATTTTACAAATGATTGTTTTATTGTATCATAAAAAATTTTTGAAATGCAATAATCAAATAACTCTTTGTGGACTTATTGATATAAGCATCAATATCTTGATTAAACAAATATAATATACTACAAAGTGTTGTGCATTTTACAATGGTCTCTAGCTATGTACAATAGAAATTATACAATCTAAGCGGTTAATTTCTTTCTATTCCTTATTTTCTTTATTACTGTTAGCAAATCACACATAACAAATAATATAACCATCTTAATTAATTAATTTTGTAAAATAAAAGAATTAAAGTAAAGGGATAAATCTGTTATTAGGAATCATGAAATACTATAAATGATTGTTTTACTATATCATAGAAATTTTTTGAAATGCAAGAATCAAATGACTCTCTTTGGACTTATTGGGTCTTTAGCAATTCATGCAAAGATTGGTCATTGAGGGCCTTTAGAATGCCAATTTTATGAAATCCATGAGGGATAAAAAAAAAAATGGGGATGTTTTATTTATCACCAAATAAAGAGGAATACTATATGTTAGTGATAGAAAATTCTTTGGCGCTAAATCGAGAGGTTCAAAAAGAACAGGTTGCTCTAGCTTGATATCACCAAAAATTCATAATTATTGTATGAGAATAGGTACATTTTTGAAGTATTTTTTCCTTTTAATATTTTTCTATTAGAGCTTTCCTTATTCTTTTTATCCAACATGATGATGCAAATCGGACTTTAATAAGTTCTAATATGCAATGTCAAATAGTAGCACGATCATAATCAATCAATTAAATATTTAACAATTCTAGCTATCAAAGTCACGTCAAAATGATCAATCTAATTATCAATTAGACATATTTTCATAATAACTACTCACATTTAGTTATTAATTGGCATAATGCTTTATTAATTAATTAGTTAGATATATGTACAAGGATTATTGTCAATTTTAAACCTAGTGGTTTTTGTTCTTCCATGCATAAGTCGAAACAAGAATTAATTAATCTTATATATAATTCAACCTCAACTTACTAACAAATCAATCAAATTTAATTTAGTTAATAACAAATTCATTTAATAATTAATATATGCTTAAACAAATTGACATTCATTTATTAAATTTTAATTAAAAAAAATCTCCATTTCAATTAACCAAAGCTTAAAGTTACCATTTACATTGTTTATTAATTGAGCTTTAAAAAAGTTAACATAAGTAAGAATTAACAAGTTCTGAAAATTATCCTTGAATATGAAATCAAACGGACAGTAGAATCTTCCAACTACAGTGGATTTTCTTTTTATTACTTTAGTGTTAAAGGTAAGTACCAAAGGGTTAATTGCTTTACAGTCATACTTGTTTTGTCATTATCGTCCTTAAGCATTTAGAAGAGAATAATAAAAGTATAGGAGAATATAAATATATATAGTATATAGCCAAAAAGAATTGCAAAGTCTATCATACCTGAAATAGTTATGACAGTTGTATCTTATCTTAAGATTTTAATTAGCTTATGTAAACCACAGATCACCTCTATACATTAGATAATCAACTATAATTAGTCATATAGGGGCATAATTAAAAGTTTAAAACTTAGGGCTCACATATAATTAAGCTAAACTAATATGAGTTTCATTAAATTAATTTTAAGTAGAAAGAATTCAATTGATCAATTCCATTCATAAGTTGAATAATTACACATAAATTTCATTAAATTAATTTTGAAATTTGAAAAAAGATACAAATATATATATATATATATATATATATATATATATATATATATATATATATATATATATATATATATATATATATATATATATATATAACAAAGAAAGTAACTATATTTATTTTTTGTTACTCCATGATTTTTTGGCTGTCTCTCACCATCGGTGTGTAAGTGACGTGGAGGCTATTTCAGAGACATTCATGACTCGTTAGGACAAGTAACAACTCCAATACAAGAAATATTAACTCGAGTTAGCTGTGATTTTGGACCTTATAAATATGCGATTCAAAAGAAAACGAGCCAACGATTCAAAGTTATTGCTGTTGGAATAATCGACGTCGTTTTTCGATCAAATTCCTTCATTTGAACCTCTAAAATGACAATTTTTTCATTTATGAAAATTTTTTATTTCTATCATAAATCTTATTATTTAGCCTAAATTTAAGCACCATCTGTGGCATTTATTTTATTTAATTGTCTATTTTTATTTATAGTAATATTATAATCTCGTCATTTTTTACAGTTTTATATTTAGAATTTTGGACCCTATTTAAATTTTTATTTTTGGTCTATTTTGAGATATCGAATAATATAAAAATATTTTGAAACTTTAATTTGGATTTATCTTTTTCCTTACCCTGCGTTAGTAAGGCTGTAGTTTATGAGCTTTGGCTTCATATGTATAGTTAAGTTAAGCTTAAATGATGAGTCGGGCACTTTCATTTTACATAGGTCATATCTTATAATGCTCATTACTTAATAGTTATTAATCAAATTATTGAATAAAAAAGAAGATGAGGTTAACTTCGTGGAAGAAGACGACTGGAGGGGGCGACTAAAAATTTGAGGAAGGGAAGCTACGATATGAGTTCTTAATAAATCACTACTAATATGTTCAAGCTTTACCCCTCTGCATTTATACATGACTCTATGCATGGTTTATGTCCAAATCATTTTTCCCATTAACTAGTATTAATTAATTTCCTTACTCCTATTTCAATTGCATCTCCTGTTTTCATGTACATAAATTGTAGTAACTTGATCCCAAGTTATTTTTGTTAAGCTATCTATATTTATTTTTTAATTATTATTTTTTTTTCAAAATGTAGTCCTGTTGGCATAATGCAAAATTGATTAATAGCTAGATAGGTTGTCATGTAAAAAAAAAAAAAAAAAAAAGGGCTTATGAAACAATTAATATATTCTGAAATTTATGTACAAGTCATGTGAAGAACGCATAGGCGCAGCATTTAATTAAAAATATAGCATATATAATTGCAACAGGCAAATCGATCCCACATATACATACCACCATTATTATATAAATAAAAGAAGAACCATCGCCTCTTCCACTTTAGAATGATTTATATATCTGATCTGTTTCCCACTTTACTCATTAAATTAGGTGGAGTCCATTTTGTTAATAATGTATAGGGAGAGCATTGGTGCATTATTCGGGCCTTTTACATAATTATGTAAAAAAATATATATATTTTTCAATATGAGTTAGGTGAAAAAATATTTTTCCACTTATACTCTTTTATGCTAAGTGGGATAAAAAATAACTAAAATCGCCAGTTATACTAGCGATTTTGTTAATATAAAGTTTATTTAGACATCGCCACTTACAGTGGCGATGTCCCTTTTCTTCTTTTTTTTTTTTTGCATGGTTGCCACTTGGCAACCATGTTTTTTTAATTTTTAATTTTATAATTTATATTTATTTTATAAAAATTTTAACTAAATAAAATTATAAATTTTTATATATTATATAAATTTAATATTTTTAATTATTAAAAATTAAAAAATATTTTTTAATTTTCACAATTATAAAAATAATTTTTGAATTTTATAGTAAAAATAAATTTGATATACTAAAAGAAATATAAATTAAATAAATTTTTTTATGAAATATTAAAAAGTGAATAATATTGAAAAATTAAATAAGAAATTGTTAAAAATAATTTTCATATATGATCAGCAAATGTTTTTCATGTATGAAAATTTTATATATAAATTTTTTTTTTAATTATTTTTATGTACAAAAATTAATAAAAAAATTTTAATAATAATATTTATGTAAAAATTTTTATAATTGTGAAAATTAAAAAATATTTTTTCTAATTTTTAATAATTAAAAATATTAAATTTATATAATATATAAAAATTTATAATTTTATTTAGTTAAAATTTTTATAAAATAAATATAAATTATAAAATTAAAAATTAAAAAAACATGGTTGCCAAGTGGCAACCATGCAAAAAAAAAAAAAAAAAGAGGGACATTGCCACTGTAAGCGGCGATATCCAAATAAACTTTATTTTACCAAAATTGCCAATTATACTGGCGATTTTGATTTTTTTTTATGCCACATAGCATAAAAGAACATAGGTGGGAAAATATTTTCTCACCTAACTCATATTGAAAAATATTTTTTTTTTTAGATAATTATGTAAAAGGCCCGCATTATTCACGAATACCATGTCGATTATTTTCTGTAAATACTACTACTACTTTTCTCCAAATTTCATATTTAAAAGCAGTATTTTTAAAACCATATCAAAGTGTATCATATCTCAAAAGCATCTTTAGATAGATTGAATTTATCACTTTATATACGTCAATTAATAATATCATATCAAATAAATATTTAGTAAATCATATCAAATAATTAATATATTTTTATTTTTATTAAATTGGTTTATTAGTAATTGGGTTGGTTTATTATTCATATGTCATCATCCTTTCCATTGCTAATATCAATCCAATAATTTTTATTTATAATTAATCCAGTTGGTCGGATAAAATGGTTTGGATTATCACAGTCCTACGTAAAATATATATATATATATATATGATCAAGAGAATCAATTCATCATCTGCCCAAAAACAAAAGAAAAACTTTTTATTAGTTAAAATTATCAAATTATTAGAGAGGGTCTCCTATGACCTTTTGGGAACAACTTCTTTGTATTAACAGTGTTGTCTGCCTTTCTTTTACATGACCATCATCACATGGTTGACCCAAAATAATTAAAATTAAGCAGTCAAACAAATATCTTTCATTTGGAACATTTTTGCCCATATGAAAAGCTAATTGAACTTACAATTAATATATATTAATTTCACCTTTATGGTTAGATTAAGAGACAAATAAATTTGAATCCATTAATTTCCTAATCTCATTCAAGATGGCTGGTGACGCCCACAGCGAATCATATTGATTGCTCCATGCTTTTAATTACATATATATCCCTTTAAAATCCAACCGCTAGCTAATTACTTCTCTGCTCCAAGAACAGTAATTAATTAATTAAAATACTTAAGACAAGAGGGAAAAAGCAAGCATGAAAATAAATAAATATTAATTTGGTTATAAGATATTGGATTTGTTTGAATTTGATTAAAGATTGGTGGGTAATGGCCACACCTATAGGATTCATTTCCCATATTGAAATCCAACAACTTCCTGCTTAAGTGCCAGAAAAGGGTGTAATTAAGCTGCTTTTATGGATGTTGACTCGCAAAAAAGCAAAATTAATCAACTAGATTTAAGAGGAAAAATGCCACCAGCTAGCACATTATTCATTAACAAGGTACATTGGTGCTAATTCTAGTATCACAATAATAGAAGCTTGTTGCATGTAAAAATAAAAAGAAATGGTTACCTACAAAAAAATTTATTTATTCTCTCTCAAATTTTCACTTGAAGATTATTTATTTTAATTATCTCTAAAAACTCTTCAACCTACTTACAAAGAATAGCCCAAGAAATATATTCCTATAAATCCAAGATTTAAAATTACAAGAGAGTAAAGTATCATAATTATTATTTTTTTAGTTGATATCGTAAATATTTTCAGTTTAATATATATATCAATTGATATTAAATCTCATTTTTGAATAAATTATTTTCCGAGTGCTGATTCTAAAAATGAATCTTTACTAATAAATAGAATTGAGAAATTTTTTTACAAATTAAAAGATAATTTAAATTTAAATATATAATTATATTGTACAGTAAAAAGATAATATTAGAGATTAAATTAAAATGAGTAAGAGAAGGTGGAAGAAAAGGGAAATTGAGGAGTGTGTCGTACTATCCTCATGAAGGCTGCAAATCCAGGCAGGCAGAGCCATTCCGTCAGAAGCCAGCACATGCCTTTGCCAGTGCTTTCCATTATTGTCTCCTATATTTTTCGTTTTACCATTCTTGCCATCTACTCTTTTCAATCGTTAGATCTCCTTTTTCCACTATCTTACGGCCTATAATTCATCATAACGTACTCTTCCTCGGACCAGCACGTGCTCAGTCAATGGACTGCCTTTTACCGTAACGTGGCCAGATGCGTTCCCTTTTACCTGCTCTATCCAATTCTATTATCCTTTGTTATTAAGTTGTTAGTAAAATGAAAAGTTAAACATTTAAAATTTATGGTGTCGACTGATATAAAGATTAAAAATAAAATTTTTATGAAACAAATTAATCCTTATACTCCGATTGATATACAGATTAATAATCTTTAAAATTAATTTGAATCCTAAATTTAATTAAATTATAAGATTATTTATTTTATACTTTATTTAATATAAAAAATTTAATTTATAATATTAAGTAATCATACTTTTGTAATATTATATTTGATAGAATAGATTAATAAATTGAATAAAAAGTGAAATTATTTTAAGAAATAAAATATTATAAATAATAAAATTAGTAATTCTATTAGATAGGAGTTACTAAAAATACGGGGTTAGATATTAAATAATATATATCCCATTGATTAACTAAGTCTTTGAAATTTTTATGTCCAACCTGAATCATATGTACCAAAATACTGTTATTTACTAATACTGTGGATTAGTTAAATAATCCTGTATACCAAACGAACTGTTATTGTTTTATAATATATTATGCAAATGTTATAATATAAGTTTTATTTTTAAATAAAAAATTAAAATAAATAATATCAAAATAAAAAATAATAATAAGAATAAATAATCTCAAGAATAATTCTTAACTTTCTCACTGCAGATGGTAGAACCCAATAAACTGCACTAATGAGCAGTCTGTTTGGCCAATTTGATAGGATCAATAATCTTCTCTCGTTATAGCTAATTTGGCCAAACAATGAACAATACCATTAATAGATATAAAGATACAGATGCCAAGCAATAAAACAATATTCATTCAAGGCCATCTATTATTTTTCTCTATTATTATTGATAATCAATAATAAATTATGAGTATCCTTGATTTCGTTTTGAAATTTTGCAGCTGAATTTTCTGACATTTTACAAATTGGCGCTTGCATGTGACATTATCGTAATTCCAATCGATATAAGTTAAGAGTGTGAAGTTTAAAAATTAATTATTAAGCGTGTTAAGTGGTAATTTTAAGTTAAGAATTTTCACTTACTTGAAACTTTTAAATAATAGATAGATAAATTTTATCAAACCACTTAACAATAAGCTGACTAGTAATAACATACAACTATACAACCCTTGTTTTTTATTATATAGTATTTTACTAATTTAGTTTTTTAATTAAATATTAACTATTCAATGATATTATTTTTCAATTTTTTTAGACATAATAAAAATTTAAATTTGAAATTTCCTTAATTTATAAATTTAAAATAAGTTTTTTTTAAATAATGATACATATATATTGTAATATCATGAATTTTTATAATTTATAATTTTGAAATATTGTGAAGTTGACAGAAAATATTTTTTATATTATAACAGATTTTCCAATTAATTATTATGGTATTGAATGTAAATTTAGTAAATTATTTTAGTGAAATTATTTTGGTAAATCATTTTATTATTATTATTATTAGTATATATATAAAGTGTGGGCAGACCGGATTTGCAGAAAGAGAGGAAGCCGAGAGAGAGAGAGAGAGAGAGAGAGAGAAGAAGAAGAAGCTGCTTAGCATCCGACCGCCGTCCGATCATCGGAAGCCGACACGCGCCGGCTAGGAAGACTCTTGAGGTGCTAACCAAGCTGTCCACCGAAGATCACCGCCATTCGCCATAGCCAGCCGCCCCATGCGCCGTCGCACCGTCCGCTGGCAGGAAGTTCCGAGCTAAATTTCGGCCAGTTCCGTTGTCCGTTCAAGGTGATTTTAGTACCATCAAACTCCTCTTCCTCTAAGCTTTATTTTGGTATATAAATTGCTAATTTTGGACGATATTGAATTTGACCGAACTCCGATAATCAACTGGACTGCCTACACAGATTCAGACGAACCAGAAGAAACGAATTATATTTTCGGATTCTACGCGTTGAGACGAGTCCATTGGTAGTGAGTTTGTGACGATTGGTTAACGTTCACGTTTTCCGACGATTTTTACGGTGAGCATTATTTATCATGATTTGTGGCGAGTTTGTGGTATATTATTATATTTTTGAGTAAGGTTAAAGGATTAGACGTTAGTGAGAGAAGTTTAGTTTGTATAGTTTATTTGATTAGTAATTAGTAAGTGTGAGGTTCATTAGGCGGTCCATATAGAAAATAAGTATTTACTTGTCATTATATTCATATTCTGATAATCTTGTTTTACTTCACTGTATAAATCGTTCTGGTGCGCCTTCGGCTAGCCCTAGCTATAGTATGTGAATTTTCAGTTCTGCTCTTTTGTATTGTAAGTGATACTTCTAATATACTTTCCTGTTAATCATGCATTGCATTGAGTATATTTATGAATATAATTAAATCATGATGCTTATGTCATTGAATGTATACATGTGCACGCTTGACTTGTCATCTAATTATGTTAGATACTTTGATTATGTGCTGCATATTTTCTGTGTATGTTGGATGGAGACATAATGATACAAAGGCCACCTATGACTTTGGATATAATATGATTATGATGAGATTGTGATGAATTTGAGAATATAAGTTATGACCGGTGGATGCTGACCGGGTCTGCTCATCGCCAAGGCTGCTATCAGTCGGGTCAGGAGTGCGTGGTACAGACCAGTGACGGCCGGGCCCCTTAGATATAAGAGACAGATTATTGGATTAAGAGAGCCATTATATGAGAATCGGCTCCCTCAGTTTGATTTTAGTGTGGTTTTTATGGACTGAACTTCATCCTTGTGTGTTTTTATGATAAATGGTTATTGGGTGACATAATTGCATAACATACATGTATATATCTATATTTTGTTCACCAGTTCGGTATATTAGTAGTGTCATTCATTGAGTTGAAACACGCACCCCTATCTCCTTATTATTTTTCAGATCACAGGTTGAGCTTACAATTGTAATTCTTATTAAGTCAGTCTCTGTCTTTTTTTTCGACAGAGCGCATGTGAGATACTGTTATTGTAATAATATGTTAGAACTCTGCAATTACAGTATTGGGGCTTGTATTATGGTATTATTAGTACTATTGACTTATACGATTGTAAAATTCTCTGTCAACAGTTTTTATAATTCTGTCACTATTATTGTAAATTATTATAGCACTGTTATGGTAAATTTCTATTGTGATTTGATGAGTATTGACCATACTGTTAGCAGATGGAGTGGCATGAAATATGATTTGAGATATTTTATAATTATGTTATTTGTATATTATTCTTATTGGTGGTTAAACTGTTTAGGCTGACTGTGGATACTGATAGCCTTAAGCTTTCCTGTGCCATAGTGCCGGTCACGTGTCTCAAAAATTGGATCGTGACATATATAAATGCCAGTGTTTGGATTGGAGGAAAATACGATAGGAAAGAAAATAATTGAGGAAAATAAGAGTGATTAGATATTTTCCTTTATTTGGGAATGAAAGGAAGGAAAAAAATAATTTTTTTTAAGGAAAAAATAACTTTTTTTTCTCCATTTATTTTCTCTCCAAAATGAGAGGAAAATGAAAGAAATGATAGGAAAATAATGCTATTTATGGTATATTGACCTAGTTGCCCTAAACATTATTGCTTTCTTATCCTTCCAAGTCACTGCTAACAAATATCCATGTATTAGCATTCTTTTACATATCAAACTACAAGTGAATGAGTATTATATTTTATCTTTTCATTAATAAGGGAAATGAAAATATTGAATCATGCCATATTATTTTCTTGTATGGTATCTCAAGATTTTGATTTTTAATTATTTTTTTAGTATATTATTGTCACCTTAATTGATTCATTATAATAAGTATTTAATTTATAAAATAAAGGGTATAATAGTAAATGTGTTATATTATTATTTTTTTTTCATTTTACTTTTTGTTTTTCAAATAAAGGAAAATAACTTTATTTTCCATATTATTTTCATCCTCTTTAAATTTGAGGGAGGAAATTAAAGAGAGAAAAATAAAACCCATTTTTTCTTTTTTTTTACTCCCTCTCTTTAGAAATTTCCCAAACATAAAGAAAAAAAAAAAAAAAAGAAAAGAAATCTGTCACGGAGCTAGCAAGTGCCAAGTGTGTAAGCCCTAGTGCTAGTACTATACCAATTACCACTAGATGGTTAGGGTAGGAAATTGAGACACTGGACCCCCAGATATGTTCATTTGTATGATAATTGTCAAAAACATTCTCTTGTGGGGCTTCATTACTTAGTAGACCTCTTGAGGCCATACGTTCTGGAACAGCTGCCGTGTTAAGCCTAACATTAGAGGCATTTCATAGATTTGGAACCTTTCAATTTCAAGACTCAAGCCCAATGTACCTTCATTACCACTCCTATCTTTATTTTTAGCTTTGGCTGGGCTTCCACCCGTGCTTGGAATAAAAGCATATTCTGTTGTAATAGAGCATATTCAAGTCAATATAGTTCTAAATTTCAACTCAACTTCATCAAAAAATTCGAAATTGGAAATTTGATTTGCAAGTTAAATTTTTATTTTTAGATTTGAGCTCAACTTAAATAAAAACTCAAGCTCAATTCAATTTGACTCAATTATTATTATTATTGCAAAAATTAAATTAAATTATTTATTAATATTAAAACAAAAATTAAATTAATTAATTTATCAATATTAAAATTAAATTAAAATAAATTTAAGTCAACTTAAACTCGAATTATACAATATAAAATAAAATTATAAAAAAAAAATACAAACTCGACTTGATTAAAATTTTTTGACAAGTTGAATTTCGGTAGTTCTCGAGTAACAAGACTTATGTGCACATTTTATATTAGATAAAATTGTTAATTATTATTTTTTAAATAAAAAGATATTATTAAATATATATTTATATTTTCATTTAATATTTAAAAAACATTTTCAGAGTTTTATTATTTTACCAATAAAAGAATGGTTTGCATCATTTATATTTTTGTATAATATATTTATTCATTTATTGAACTCATAAATTGGGTTACAGAGTAAGAGGTAATTATACTTAATCCATAAATCTTATTGTGTAATGAATCAAACATGACCTTTGAAGTGACACTATCAGCCACGATGTTCGTTTTCAAATTCGACGTACAAATGCAAAATCTGGCTGTCCTTTGATTCCATTTCGTGTTAGTGGATCCCAAGTCCATTGCTATCGGATAAGATGGATATCATTACTATTAGGGCCGATCCATTACAGAGGTCTCCCAACCCTAAGCAATGGACCAACAAGTTCATGACGAAGAACTACATGTGATGTGACTAGCAATACATCAACATATTTGACCTGATGATAAATTGATAATACATCTACTAATTTATAAGTAAATTTAAATGTAAGCCTCTCTTTTTTAAATACTCGTACATTGACGTGTTCGAAAATTCATAAAAAACTTAATGAACCAAATTAAGTTGATTGAATTCATCATTAATTAAATGTCAAACATAATGTTTTTATTAAGAAAATTTAAATTTACTTTATTTCTAGATAATTTAAAATTTAAAATTTACTTTATTTCTAGATAATTTTTTTTTTGCCAAATAAGTAGATCTCATTTGAAGGATTTAGCGCGCAAAACAATACAAATATGCATTATAATATTCAAGAAGGTCCAACTAAAGAATACTTGCATCAACTTAGACTATATAATAAACTTGCCCAACAATAAGATTTTGACAATGGGCTTCAAGCTCAAGGATAATATATACCATCCAATGACCTAAAAAAATGGTAAAATTTCCATATATTCTCTGCTCTTCTTTATTTCTTCCAGAACTCTTTTCTTTTCTTGACCATCATGGTCGATAATTGAGGGAAGAAGAGAAGCACACCAAAGCACATGGCTTCAGTTGAACCAAACTAAAATATTTTATATTGTTAGAGTTAAAACCAAGCACATCCCATATTTACAAATTTGTAAACTGGTCAAGATCTATAAGGAAATACCATCCATAACCATATCTGCAATAATAAAAAAAAACTGAGATCTCTGTCTATGGGAAAGAAACTCAAAAGAGAAAGAAGACCTTAAGTACAAAGAGCTCTAACTCCAATTTAAGGATTTCCAGTCACATAAGATGAAAACAAAGAGAGATCTAAACAACACTTAGTTCTCCTATGGCAAATCGGCACCCAAAATAGATTGGAGGCAAAAGCACAAAAGAAACAAGTCTCACGAATAGTGCAGACAAAAAGGATCCTAAGATCTTAGTCAGAATGTTAGAAAAATTAAACATAAAGAAAATAAAAACATAAATAAAAAATAGAAATCACTTTTGATGGCTGAAGCCACTGAAGATAACCTCAATAGATATCTTAAAAGAAGGGAGTAGATAATTCTAAAGAGAAGGGAGAGAGTAATAGAAGACTTAGAAGAAGGGATGATAAATATTGATTGGAGTTCGAGGTTTTAGAAGTTAGATAAATTTTATTAAAACAATTATTTTAGATAAATGAATTATTTTTAAGTTTATTACTTATATATTAAGTATAAAATTTAATCAAGTCAAATTTATAGTCCTACATATGTTCTTATAATTATTGAAATTCATATGTAATTAATTTGTATCCATTTAATTTAAGTATAATCAATTTCTTATAATTTGAATAAAAGAAGAAGTTGAGATCCAAGCTGAATATTTAGAGGAAAGCAACAATTAAAAAAAAAAGAAATTAAGACTGTTGAAAGATTGAGATAAAGTGAGACATTATTCTTTGCAAAGCAAAAGACATTCATTGATCATACATATATATATATATATATAACACAGAAGGTAAATAAATTACTCTTCCTTGATAGGACTCAAACAATTCGCATACTGAGATTCAAAACCCAAACCCTGGCCAACGACAACACGAGCACATAGCCTACCATCAAAGCATTCTTGTAGAATCCTACGACCGAGCTCTGAATCATCTTTGCTAGAATCCATCAACTCCTGTAGTTGGCTTCTACTCATACGTACCTTCATTCTTAAGTTGTTGTTTGAAGATTTCTTAATTTCATCCTCCTCCTCTCGACCACAACATTGGTTTTCCAATACTGGCTGCGCCACCCAATTCCTCCCTAAACAACACCCCATTAATTACTAATCAGATCTCTCCCAAGAAGTTTCTCTACCTTTTGACACTACGTTAATTTAATTTATACACGTATAATTTGAGCAAGAGAAGGGCTGAATGCCTAAAATGTGATTAATATTTACTTGTACGTCCATTCCAGTTTTTGAAAATTATAACATGTTAAAGTTTGTCAATTTTGTTATTGCGTTATTACCTAATATATATATATATATATATATATTGCTGCAAATCTTAGTCTTAGTCATGCAAATTCTTCCTTATAATAGTTTAATTAGTTTAACTGATGACCTTATTATAGTTATATTATAGCATGGTTCATGTGTTTTGGATGGTCCATGTTGGCAAGCTACATTTAGTAAATAACAATGATATATATATATATATATATATATATATATATATATATATATATATATATCTATTAATTCTAAATTGTAATTGACGTTAATGTTGCGATTTATATTTTATCTTACAAGTCATGACATATGCCATTGCCAACAGATCAAATTGCCTACAATACCATAAATCTGAAACCAAAGCTTGTCAATAGGTTAAATGGGGAATGTCTTGGTTTGGGACCATCTTTAGTCAAGAATCATGCAGTTGCATATTTACTTATTTTTTTAATTTCCAGGAGCTACGTAGGAGAGAGGGACTTCCTGTACATGTTTATATCATTTTGAAGATTAATTGAATTACTAAATTCATTGTCATTGTTTTTTTTTTTTTTTGGCTTTATCTTCATTTATTTTTGCTGTTTTTCCTTTGTTCTAAAACATACACAGTTATGATGGATTTTGTTTTTGTTTTTGGCTATTAATATGGCTCAAAAAATTGTAAAAGTTGGCTACAAATTAAAATGCAAGACACCATCCATTCCATTTAACGTAAAACTCCTTTTACCAAAAATCACATAAAAAATAATATACTTCAATTGAATTCTTATATAAAAAAAATTATTTATTTTATTTTCTTAAGTACGTTTATTTATTTAAAAATAACTAAAATATTAAAACTTTATTTATTTGCCATATAAATTATACTATTTTTTTTTTATTTGAACATTGAGAAAAGGGGTTCTGTTAAGTTATGCACTGTGCATGCGAGTGTAATTATAATGGTATTTATATAATTTGACAATATCCAATTAAAAATATCCAATTAAATTAATTTAGTTAAATTTCTGCAAAATGAATAAAAAATGGCATTATATATTTTTTATTTATTTCAAAATAATTTATTTTTTATTGAATTTCAAAATTTTGAATTTTCAAATTGCAGCAATAATAGGTTATGTTTGAATGATGTACAGTTGTTGGTTTGTTCTAATTACTTTGACAATGGAACTGCTGAGTTTGGCTCGAAGAAAATACCTGCAAACGTGTTTGAATATTTTGGCTCTGCACGCCCGAAAAATACATATGGAGGGCTGACCCTGGCAATTGTTTTTGTCAAGCATTAGCTGTTAATTTCCTATATATGTATTTTCTGATTCTTGCATTTAGGGTTAGACTTTTTTTTTTTTTTTTTGAGTATTTAGGTTTAGACTTTACTTAAGTTGCATATATATAGTTATTAGGAAATATTTGCCCTTACGCTAGTATACCTTTATTTTATGCATTCAAATCAACGAATAAAAAAATATTCAACTAATATAATTCATATGTTATTTTTCAATAAAAAAAATATTGATACATTTTTTATTTAATGTGTTATTATCAGATTAAATGGGTAAATATCTAATATACTAATATAGACAATACTCATCATTTTCATTATTATTATTATTTTGAGGAAAGATAATACTTTTTTGAGAGAAAAATATATTGATAAAAGTACATCTTAATTTTTAAACTTAAAAATACAAAATCATATATCAAGAAACACCAAAACTGAAAATTAACTTGAATTTTTTCTTATAATTTCTAATCGTGTTTGTAGAGCATATCATCTAATAACTTCTAATCGTATTGATAGAGTATTAGATCTAACATATTAGCAGGAAATACGCTCTGTTTGTCTACTATTTATAGCTGCAAATCGATTTTAATATCTTTCAATAAATCTAATTGCTTGAAAATCAATAAAAAATTTAAATTCAAAACTTTCACGAAGGAAGAAAACTTTCATGAAGGAAGACATAAAAAACTTATATGAAAGAAGACTCACAAAATCTCAAGAAAAAACAGAACGAAATGAAATTTATACTTATAAAGATACAAATTAAAAGACAATATAAATCTATAATCTAAAAAAGAAAATCAGCGGTGGTTCAAAAAATAAAAATTTAAGGAGGAACTAGAGAGAAAAAATTAAAAGAGACGGCTGGGGTTTATGATGGCTAAGACAATACTTCATTATTAATGAAATGAGAATTTTTGGATTGAGAATAAATAGGAAAATTTTGACTAAATGTATTCTGTCCATTTCAAAATATTTATCTTTTAAAAAAATATATTTCAATTTAATTGTCATTTTAAGATTTCAATAATATATTTATTATTTTTTAAATCTTATCCTCCATTTATTTTTCATTAAATATTAAATTAATTATTTTTATTTTTCTACATCAAAATAAAAAATGATATATTAATTTTTTTTAATTTAAAATTTTTACAATTTAATAACTTTTTAATATATATACCAAAATTTTAAATGATTAATATTTTAAAAATATAGTATCATAAAAATGTTACATTAAATATTTTATTACATTAATTAACAATTTAAAAACTTGAGCGTCTTGGTTTCAAACAAAAACTTGAGCGTCTATTTTTTCTTAGAAATTGCAATACTTTAAAAAAATTATCCAAATAAATAGTCATTTTCAGTTTCCCTGTTAAAACACCACCGTTCGATCCACTGTCCTAGCTAAAAATGATTATATATAATTCAAATTGTTAATAGAATGATGCAATTAAATTAAATTTTATCAAATTTAATATTTAATAGCTCACTCCCTCATAATGTAAGTAAAAAGGCTTACCGTTAATTTTTTTTCAAAATAAGTCTTTTTTAATAATAAGAAAATATCATAGTATATGTTAATTTTTACACAAGATATCAGATTTCATAAAAAATAAATAAATAAATAAATTTTAAAATAAACACTTTTAACGGTAAACTAATTCGTTTGAAACCGTTGCAAGTAATGATATCTATGAAATGGGGTAATTATGATGATTAAATCAAATCTTCTCGAGCAATCACCAACCACTAATTTCAAAATTTAAAAGTAATATTCTCACTCTCATCTTTAGGGTAGGCTTGAAATTATTGTTAAAATTAAAAAAAAAGCTTTTCAAATTTTCAATTTAATTAGTTAATTTTTATTATTTTTTATAAATTATTTTTATAAGTCTATCTCTAAAAAATTATCAATTTATCTTTTTATGAAAAACAATTTTAAAGATAATATAAAAAATTTTATTAAAAAATTTTTTTGTTCCTAAACGGGACTTAGAATCATTTTAAAGTACAGTAGAGTTAGGTGCCTAGGTAATAAAATCAGGCTGAGATTGGTAAATTAATTAACTTTAAATTATATGTTAAACAATATTGAATTGATGATAGCTTTGGTTTCTTTTTGTCGCATATAGGAATAGGGATTGAAATTCAAATATAATCAACTTGTTTAGTCATGAAAAATATTTTTTAATTTCTTAATTCTTTTATTTTTTAAATTAAAAATTAAAAAAAAAAAAGAAAATATGTTAAGATTCATTTCTATTTAAAACTTTATCTACTTCTTCACTTCCATTCTTATTTTTAAGATTTTTTTTTATTAAGGTATCGTTTAGTATACTTTCCCATAAAAAGACTTATTTTTCAGAAAATAATAATATATTTAGTTTGCATATAATTCATTAAGAAGTAAACTTTTTTTGTTTGATGTATTAATAAAAAAGAAAATAATATCTTACTTTATTTATTCAACCCCATTTACTTGATAATAAATATGTTAATTTATACGCATTTTAATTAAAAAAATCCAACTTCTTTAGCTCATCTAAAATAAGTATATTTCCTCCAAATTCATAAAGTCGACATCCTATTACTGGAAACTTTTTTTAATAATGGTTACCAATAAGTTCTACTTCCTTAACTTACTTCCTTAACTTACTTAATCCATACCAAATAATATATAACTATTATTTGCATAATTATTTATTTTAAAATAGAATAAAAAATATTATAAGTAAATTTTTTTATAATATACCGTAATTTAAAAAAATTATTTTTAAATTTCCATTTAAAAATTTTTTGATAATTAAATACTAAATTCTAATTTTTTTATTTTCTTAAAATAATTTTTTACTTCCTCTTACTAAAAAAAGATATGCATACTTTTATTTTCATAATGGTTAAGAAAAATAGTTAATTTGATTAAAATAATAATTTTTATTTAATATTTTTTCACAAATGCCATTTTACTTGTTTTACTACATATTCTCTCTGTTCGGAAAGGATATGCCTATTTCTATTTTCACAATGATTAAGAAAAATAATTAATTTAGTTAAAATAATAAATTTTTTTAATATTTTCCATAAATATCCATTCACTTATTTTACTACATATTTATCTTGAAAATAACTATTGTTTATTTTTTTTAATGCTCAGTATCAAAACCAATAAAATTTTATTACTCCCTTCATTCTTAAAAAAGTAGCCATTAAAAAAAAATCATTATTTTTAAGATAATAATAATTTTATCATTAATTGTCAAAAAAATTCTTATTAATTGCAGTATAAATTAGGTAATCATCTCTCATACTTGGGAAATAGAAAGGTAAATTAGTCATTTTATTTTTTTTTATTGGGTTGCTAAATAGCCACTTATTTATGAAAACAATTAACTTTTTTAATAGCAACTTTTTTCAAAATAGAAAGAGTAATTTATTAAAAAAAATTAAAATTTTATTATTGATTAACGTGCCATTAATTCAACGTTTTCATTTGATAAAATTTGTGAAAATATGCCTACATATTTTGGTTAATAGCCCAATAAAATTAATTAATGGTTTGTTGATAAAATTGTAGTGTATTAATAGTAAAATATAATCTATGTATTTCATAACAACAGTCGTTTAGAATATTGCACATATATTAAAAAAGCTATTAAATAGCTTTAATTTTTATTGACGTGGACAAATATATCTTTATTTTATCATTAAATATAATAAATACTCTATCTATTATGAAAAAAGTAGCCAATAAATAAAAATCACTATTTTTAAGGTAATACTCCATTCATCTTAAAAAGATTTTTCACTTTCTTTTCTTATATAGTTTAAAAAAATATCATTAATTACTTGTCAACTCATAAATTTTATCATATTTTTTCACTTATATCCATCATATACTCATTTATTACTATATTTATTATTAATTTTGATAATACATACTTTTTAATTAATAAGGATATAATGGACAGATCATACAACTATTTTTAAAGTGAACAAGTATTTTGGGACATCCAAAAATGATGGACAACCTTTTTAGGACGAAAGAGTAATAATTTTATCATAAGTTGCCAAAAGATCCCTATTAATTATAGAATAAATTTGAAAAATATCTCTCGTACTTAAAAAATAAAAAGATAAATTAACCATTTTACTATTTTTTTTATTGGATTGGTAAATGGTCACTTATTTATAAATAAAATTTATTTTTTTAATAGTAATTTTTTTCATAATGGAGAGAGTATTGTATAAAAAGTAAAAGAGAAAATAGAGTTGAAAATGAAGGTAAAATAAAAAAAAAATGTAGTTAGTGTTAACTATAACTCTTAAAACTGCAATTTGGAATAGATAAAAAAGGAAAGTGAGTTTACTCGGATAAAGGGAGTAGTTATATTGAAAACAACTATTGTTTTTTTTTTTTTTTTTTAATGTTAAATATCAAAACCAATAAAATTTCATTATTATAATAAAAATGAAATTTTATTATTGATTTACGTGCTTTAAAAATGTGGAAAGATATATCTATATTTTGGTCACCGACCCAATAAAATTAATTGTTTCCTCCGTTTGTAAAAAAATTATCTACTTTTTTTTCTCACATAATTTAAAAAAATATTATTAATTGTTTACTAACTCATAAATTTTATTATATTTTTCAACTTATATTATTGCTTACACTCATTTATTACTCATTTTATTATTAATTTTGATAATACATAGCATTTAATTAATAAAGATAAAATAAATAAACATGTATAACTATTTTTAGAGCGGATAAGTGTTTTGTAACATTTTTAAAATGAATAATAGACAATATTTTTAGGACGGAATGAATAAATTTTAAAGGCAATAGAAGTAATTATGTAATTTTTGACACAACTTATGATGTATTTAATAATAATTATGATTTATTTATTATTTATTGTATGGTGTATTTAAATTTTATTAGTTGGCATCAAATTATTTTTTACATAACAAACATCACTTAATATTATCTAATTAATTAATACATTGTTTAATGAAAATATAGTGCATTAATGATGAATATATTAAATAAAATTATATTAATAAATTAACAAATTCATTATTCTTAAAAAAAATGTGATTTATAATTTGAGACAAATAAAAAAAATGAATCTATCTTTTTTTCAAATAATTTGGCAAGAAAAAGATTTTTTTTTTTTTTTTCAAATTGAAAGATGTAAAGTATAGACGTTATTTTTCATAATTAAATAATGCCAAAATTTGTGAAGTTCTAGACGAATGTCTCCGGGCTTCACGAAATTTGTGAAGCCCAAGACATTCCTTTATGATTGCGGTGTCTATCTTTCTACTTTGCAACAAAACATAATCAAATTTCAACACATAATGAGTGCCACCGAAAGAGTAAAATTACCCATATATTTGCACCATATAGAATCCACAATAAATCCACCTACAATATACCTTTCTCTCTCCCAAACCCAAAATGGCCTATTTCTTAAGTCTGCAGTATATAGGTGGCCCATGTACGCATATATAAAGAGTGCAGAGGTAAGGCGATAAAACAATCATTTTAAGCCTCCCAATTATAGAGGCTTCTATATATATATATATATTCTTCAATATATATGTATAGTATAGAAAATAAAAATACTTTTATAAAAATTAATAAAAAAATTAAAATTTTAGCAATATAAATAAAAAGTCCGTAAAATTAGAATATTTTAAAATTAGTTTACAAAATTGAAATCTAAAATAAAAAACTGTAATAATCTAAAAATTAGCACTAATAATAATTAATTATATTTTAATTAACTTTATCGGTTTTTCTTAATACTCCATATGTTTTAAAATATTATCGTTTAAAATTTTGGCACATAGATTAAGAAAATTATTACATTATCATAATTTTAACATAAGAAATTAAAATATCTTTTATTGATTTTGATATAAAAAAATAAAAATAATTAATATAAACATTTAATGTAGGAATAAATAGAGGGTAAAATTTGAAAAAAAAATAATAAATACTTTCTTAAAATTTTAAAACAACAAATAAATTGGAATAAAGAAATTTCTTTAATACAATAAATATTTTAAAATGAATGGAGTCATTAACTATATTTTTGCTATTATATTTTTAGTTTTTGGTCATATTTGAAGTTGTTACTTAGTTTGTACTATGTTATTCTTTTTTTTTTTATTTTATGTTTTTTATGTCAAAGAAAATGATTTATTTAAACTTATTTATTTATATTTTATTTTTTTTTATCTTGGTCTTATTTTGTCCAAGTCCTGAAAATCTTGAGCGGCCTCTGCAAGGATGGGAAAGATTTCGCTATAACTGCTATATACGTACCCTTTCAAGTAGAGAATTATATATGAGTAAAAAGAATATACTAATATTTTTAGAATAGACAAAACAATATGTATATTTATAATAAAATTTTAATTTTTTTAAAAAATAATATATAAAAAATAATAATTACATCAAAGTGACTAAATATTTATATTGAAGTAGATAAATATTTCCTCCTAAACGTAATACGAGTTTGAACTCTCGCTCAAATATTAGTTTTGCCAGTTTATAATAATAGATGATATTTTGGATTAATAAGAGATTTAGCTCAATAATACAAGAATCATCACTATATTTTCATTGCATCAATATAATAAAATATCATTTGAAAACCCACATAAATAAATATATATATATTTTTTTATCGAGCAGATGTAGTTTGATTATTTTTTCACTTTTTTAAAATATATAAAAAAATAAGAGATTTCAAGATAGAATTCAAGTCTCTCTAACCACAAAAATTTTCACTAATTAGTGATAGATATAAAAAAGGAGAACTACTTTATAAAACTCATAATATTATTTCATCACATTAATTGTATCTCCAATAAAAAAAATCAATTTCTTTTCAAAAATAATAAAATAAAAGAGTAATACCTTTTTTTTAAACTCATAATATTATTTCGCGATATTAAATGTCAAATAAAAAAATTAAGTTTATATTATGTCGTTATAAATTAATTAGAGAGTTATTTGGTTAATTATTGTTCATTGTTATTCTTCTTGTTTACCTTGGCATATATATATATATATATATATTCTAAGTAAAGAAAACCAAATCTAAATCATTGGAAGCTTTAAAGTGGAAATTAAACAGCTAACCGCAATTGTTTTACAATTATCGCCAAACACTTTAGTTTAGGTATTAGAGAACACCTATCAATTACTCTTTAACAGTCGAACCATGCAAACTCATTTAGGCTAATCCCATTAATGATTGGCATAATGTACAGTTAATAACGATAGCAATCTTAAAATTCAGAAAGAGTAATTGGTTATAAGAGATGGGATTCATATGTTCATCCATTAGATAACATAATTTACCAGAAATTCATTCAAGTATAAACGATGACGATGTCGTTTCCTGGATAGTCTAGGACAAAACCGACACCGCCTTGGTTGGTAAGTGGCAACTGGTAAGCCGTCACCTTCTCTTCTTTTCATGGCCTAAATAAAGGGAGGGCTCCACTTGATATTGCATTTATAAATAAAAAGCATAAACACACTGATGTATCTATTGACCATAACACATTATTTCATCATGATCATAATCCGATAGTTAGTCAAAGAATTGAAACTTTTTTGACCTTTGGATTCTGTTCTTATAAAGTACTAATATATAGAGCTCTATATATGATGATCACCGCATATCAAAGGATTAATTAATCTCAAACCATATATACCTTCCCGTGACGATTAAATGTGGGTCCATTCTACTATTAAAACCAAAGAATTGGTCAGCCAAGCAAAGGATTTTTGTGTCGGCTGAACAAGGGATTGGCCCCTCTTCAAGAAATCCACAAGAAACTCCCCACAGACGCATCGCCTCAATATATATAATTTTTATAATTTCTATTGCCAGCAGTAGCAGCAAGATTGATCAATTGAAAATGGGGAATTGCGTGTTCAGAGGATTTGGAGTAATGGAAGTAGAAGAAATGATAAAAGTCGAAACAACAGACGGAGGCGTAATGGAGCTCTACGCGCCTATAACAGCTGAGTGCATAACAAACGAGTTTCCAGGCCACGCTATTTACCGTAGTCGTGATCTGATTTCCCCGCCTCTCCTCCATAATGAAGAGCTTCAGGCTGGAAATCTTTACTATCTTCTCCCTCTTAACACCAATAAAACAAATTCCATATTTAATAAAAATAACACCATAAATTCATCTTTTTCTTCTTCTTCTTTTAATTCGTCGTCAAAACTTGCACCTTATCGAATGTCTTTCGATAATCAAAGGGCAGTAAAACGATCAACAACGGAGGCTGAGGTGTTTCCGAGGTATAATAGCAGCGGAGTTTGGAAGGTGAAACTAGTAATATGCCCAGAACATTTGGCGGAGATACTGGCGCAGGAGACACGAACAGAGGAGTTGATAGAGAATGTGAGGACGGTGGCTAAGTGTGGAAATGGGGCATCTTCTTCCGTCGCTAATTCGGATCAATTCAGTGTGGCTAGTAGCTGCAAAGGATCCGCTGACAAATATGGGTCGGATTTTACTTAATTATTTTAGTATTTTCTATTTTTTATATCGTTGTATCTAATTTTCTCTCTCCCTTTTTTTTTTTAATTTTATTTCTACCTTAATTATTAGTTTTAATTATTTATGTGTTTAGGTACCGGACTTTATGTAATTCTTTATAGTATATAATAATATAATAATGTGCATTTCATGAATTTATTTTATTAATTTTTTTCTTAAAAACAGAATTTTTATTTCCATGTTGATAAATAATAATAATAATAATATGGATATTATTATATGGTGATGATTTGTGTCATTTGTTGAAAAGGAAAAAAAAAAAAAAAAAAAGAAAGTTCAAGCATTTTATGTGTGCTTTAATTTTTCTTTTTCCTCCCTATTATTTATTTCCTCTTTGAGTACCATTTTTTTTTTTTTTTGAAAAATACCAATTATTGTTAATTATCATATTCACAAAGGCCGACTTAGGGGTTGACATGGGCTGCGGCCCAGGTTAGCTCTTATATATATATATATATAGGGAAAATACTTCTTTGAATTTAAATCTTCCATATAAATATGGCAAGGAGCATGTTTTACTACACCTCCATAAAAATTAAATGATGAAGGGGAAAAAATAAAGTAAATTTAAATTTGTAAATTAAAATAGGTATACGCTAAAAGCCTGAGAACAATCCTTTGATTTATTATTTTTAATAAAACCAAAAAATAGAACAATTCTTTGGTAAAACCGAAAATACAAACTAGAGGAATAAAGCAGTCTATGGCCAATGAAGTTGAAACTGGATACAAGATTTTAAGTAAGTGGAAGCCAACGATAATAATAATAATAATAATTTATAATTGAAATATAAATTAAGATTAATAATCAACAAAAAAGTCACAAAATATTTTTTATTACAATAACATTTTTCTAAGTGTCATATTTTGAAATCTTTGAATAATGTTTTTAATTTTTATTATATATGAAGTTTTTCTTATTTTTAAGCCTATTTATTATTTTTAAATCTGTAAAATAGTATAATTTTTCAATGGACCTTTATATATATATATATATATATATATATATATATATATATATTGTAATCATTTTGAAAATTTGAGTGGAGGCTGAACCCTTACTGGGTACGCCCTTGGAAACAACCAAACATGATCATAATGAGAAAGATGATCAATATGATCATATACTCAAGCAAGCAATAATCAGGTACGTGAACAAAATTTACCATCAACAAGGGGCTATCCATATCTTGTGTTGTATGCTCGTGTGTTTATCCTATAATTAAAGCATGCATTTCATTTTTAATAATATTATATTCAGGGCTTCTAAAAAAAATTAGTAGAAAATATAGTCCTATTTGATTAAGCTGGTATCTATTACTAATAATTGGTAATTGATAACTAATAAAATTCTGCTTAGTTTATCTGTTATCTGTTAATGAAATCTTGGTTAATGGTATAAATGATTAAAATTATGATTTAAAACGGTCTTAAATTTTATTTGGTTGGCTAATTTTATTTATTTTATATATATATATATATGTATTAAGGTTATCAAATTTTTTTTGTAAGGTTATCTAATTATAATATATAATATTGGATTCAATTTCTTATGCTCTCCAGTAATAAACAATTCGTCTATTGTCCAACGGGCCTTAACTTCTAATTGTCTTGGGTTCATGAGGTAGGCTAAGTCATATGGCCATACAAAACTGTATAAATTTAGGTCCAATTTGCTTGTCTTCAAGTTAAAAACCTTTCATCATAGTGACATTTGTTAGGTTATTATTCACGAAGTAATAACAAATGATCAACTGCTATAGTCAGACCGCTGATTTTAAGATCAACGGTTGAGATTTTATTATCCAATAAATAATTTCTCATTTATAAAACTCAAAATTATTTTCTAATAAAATCCCGTTCATTATCAAACTAAACAGTGAGATTATGCAAATATAATAAGTTATGTTTACACAAATACGAGAAGATCCCAATTCTTAATGAATTAGTAATAATTAGATTAGAATCATCGGATATAAAAATAAATATGATATAGATCATGTTAGCCAATAATTTCTACCATTGAATGTAATTATATATATACTCTAAAGAAAATAAAAAAAGAAGAAACCTTTGGAAAGAAATTAAAAAAAAAAATCATAAATGCATTTAAAAAATGCCAAGTGATATAATAGGGATGACTCATCTTTCTAATAGTTTTTACTAAATAAATGAAAACTTTATATGGATTAGGCATTTATATTTACCAGTTATTTTTGCACATATATATATATTAGTATGTGATTATTGTAAATTTAAACAAGTGATTATATATTATTTAATATTAAATATTTTATGAAATAAAATAATTTTAGTTAAAAATAAAATAAATTTTTAATAAATTTTATGAAAAATAAAATGCTAATAAAAAAATTTTCAAGTTTCAGCTCAAGGAAAATTAGTATTTATATTCAATTAATAAAATAAACTACAAATAGTAAAATAATCAGAGTAATAATTTAATAATTCAATCTTATATAAAATCTATTTGAATGTGAAACACAAATCTAATATATACTGCTATAAAATGTAAATTATGAATATTCTAATTGCTCATGATATTGAATAATGATTAAATATGGTACTATATATTGGAATATAAAGCAATAAATTTGCTAGCTTATTAAAATTATTATTTTCTATTTCCCTTATAAAATTTTCTTTTTATACATGAGAAAAAACTATTAAAGTCACTATCAATATTAAATCCGAACACCAGAGTCCCTCAAAAAAAAAAAAAAAAAAATTTTTGCACTACAAACTATTATAAACTTAGACTAATTAAGATAATATCTTAAGCTAAATGAAGACATAACAATTAATTAAAACACAATTATATAATGTAAATTCTAATCCTAAATCTACTTGGATTGATTTATTATTTTTAACATAAATGAATAATGGGCCTATGAATACCTCTATATCTTATTTTTATCTTTGTCAATGTAGAGATACATTTTTTAATTTTTCTAATTTATGAAACTAGACATAAGATTTGAAGGGTTTTCTATCTTAATTAGTTTTCAATTAAAATTAATAAATTCAGAAATAAATATAATTTGTAATATAATTTTTTATTTTAAAAAAAAAGGTAAAGCTGGCAAAAAATTAGGACTTATGTTAAAATAAGAAAAATTTTAAATAGGATTATAAATTCATGTGCCTCTTTTCTTTAGTCTTATTCTTAACCTTTAACCTTAATTTCAACTTACGAAAGAGTGTTTTTTTTTTTTTATTTTAACCTATTAACAATTAATATGATATGTAAAAACAACGAAAAAATAAAATAAAATATGTAATTTTTGTCAAAATAAACGTGAAATATTAATATGTTTTAAAAAATTAGTACACACATAGTAATTTGGTGACACTTTCGAATTTTGACCAACAATTTGCAACCTTTTATTAAGAAATATTCTACAACAATCTTTGATCTTAAAACGTCAATTATACATATTTATATAACAAATTAAGTTGCATAGTAAATTATATTATTTAGGTAATACTAAATGTAAAGGAATAAACTTATCAATTAAAATAACATAATAATTGTTATTTAAAAAATTGAATAATTGAAAAATGATAATTGAATGAAAAATTAAAAAATAACATAATAATAAAGTCAATTGAAAATATAAAAATAAACTTATAATGAAAAGTAAAAAATGATAACCATGATTGAAGTTAAAAATTTAAAATACTCAATTATATATATATATATATATATTTATGATGACATCTGTAAGAGTAATTATAGAGTGGTGTTGATAGATTTACAAATCTCTTTAGGATTAAGATTATATATAATACAATTTAATTTACTTGTTAGATATACATCTAAATATGACATTTATACATCTAAATATGACATTTTTAAGTATATAATTAATAATTATCTTTTATTACATTAATTAATATAGATTCAATTTTTATTTATATCAATATACTTAAAATTTAAAGAAAGTAGAGAGTCTCTCTAAGCACAATATTACATTTATCTTATTTTATAAATTTTTCAAATTTTATATAATTTTAAGTATTTTAAATTATTAAAATGAAAAATAAAAATAAGTTAATCAACAAGATATTTAATATATAAGTTTAAGTTTTTTTAAAATTATTTTTTCATATAAGAATCTTGAGGAAATGAAATCATGAAAAGAAGTAGAAAATAATATTACAAAATATTACTTTTATCTTTTTTTTATAAATTAATTATTAAAAATAAATAGGTAATTGATAAGGTATTTAATATGTAATTTCAAGTTTTTTTTAAAATTATTTTTTTATATAATAACCTTGAGCATATTAAATGAGGAAAAAAATGATATTATAAACATAAATAAATAAATAAGATAAAATAATATTTTAAATGCATTTTAATTGTTTTCATTGTTATATATTTTCATAACTCTTTTTTTTCATTGAATATTGTCACTGATAAATTAAAGTTTTATATTAATATATATAGATAAATATTGATGGGAAAACCACCATATAAATCAATAATAATGATAATAATTATTATTTATATAAAATATATAATAATTTTATGTTTGAATCTATATACTTTTGTTTATAACAATATTTATATATTCTCATTTTTTATGTATAAAAATTAATTAAAAAATATTTTCAATAACAAACTCCTTGAAACACGGGTTTACGAACTAGTATACATTAAAGATGGAGCATGCAAAAAAAATGTGAAGCTCTTTATATGCTTACTATTTGATTTATCTTTTTTTACAATGTTCAAAATTTTTATATAATTTTAAGGATTTAAAAAATAATTAAAAATAAATACTTGGTAATTCATAAGGTATTTAATATGAGGGTTTAAGATTTTTTTTTTTAATTTTTTTATATAATAATCTTATTTGAACAAATTAAACAAAAAATATAAAAAGTAAAAATAAAAAAATAAAAAATAAGTAAGATATAATACTTTTAATATATTATAATATAATTGTTTTGATTATACTATCCTAGAATTCTTTTTTTTTTCATTAAATATATTATGATTGATAATTTGAATTTTTATTTTAATATATAAAGATAAAAATAAAAATAATAATTGAAAGACCGGCTTAATAATAATAATAATAACAATAATAATAATAATTTATATAAAATATACAATAATTTTACATTTATATATCTTTTTGTTTAGAATAATATTTATATATTCTTACTTTTTATAAACATGAAAATTAATCAAAAATATTTTTAATAATAAACTACACGAAGCATGTTTTTACAAATTAGTGTATATATATAGCTGGACCATATATATAGAAAGTTGAAAATTTCTCTATATTCACTATTTCTTTTTATATATATATATATATATATATATATATAAATTGTTAAATTTTAATCTAAATTTCAATATCTAAAATTATTTAAAATAAAAATTAATTAATTAATAAGATATTTAATATGAAAACTTAATTTTTTTAATTTTTTCCATATAATAACTTTATTTGAATAAATTAAATAAAAAAAGAATATTATAAGAGAAATAAATAATAAGTGCAATAGAATAATTATATTTTTTATACAGTTTAATTGCTTTCATTTTTATATTCTCTGGATGACTCTCTTTTTTTACTTAGCATTGTGATTGGCAATTTAAATTTTTATATGAATATAAAAAAAATTGATAAAGAGCCCAATTCAGAAATCTATTAAAATAATAATAAAAATTATTTACAAGAAATATATAATAATTATACGTTTTTATATTTATATTTCTTTACTTCTATACAACATTAAAATTAATTTTGTTTAATATCAAATTGTGCAAAGCATGAGATTACAACTGGTTATATATAATGACTAATGACTATGACATTCTGGAAATTTGGAACAAACAAGATCGCCACAGTAAACTCTGGGATCTTAAAAATCTCTAAAATTGAAAATTTAGGCCTCAAAACATTTTTGAATTTAATACTGATGAGGAATGAAAGTAACTCTTAAGAGAGACTTGGACCCTCCTGTAACTCAGGCCCATTGCAAAGCCTTCAAAGACTATGATAAATGGAAACAGGGCCCATTGGTCGGACCCTCGAACGATCCAAGTCCAAAAGCCTTCGGACTAGATGTTATTCCCCTCCTTCGCCAGCCGGATGACTTGCTGAGCAAGTAAGGGCCGAAACCCTCTGATAACATGTCCAGTCATCCAGCAGGAGGATCAGTCCTTAGACAATCTGCACCATGCCCTGACACCCCCATTACCAGACATCCCTAGGGATGGGATAGGGGACATGCGCCTGCTACCAACTTTCACCAACCAGCATGGTCGAATGACAGAGGATGTCCTTCCTCAAAAGAAAGGTGTCAGACGTGCCTAACCCAGAAATCATACAAAAGAGAAAGAAAAGCCTAAGCACAGGTAGTTGAAACTCTGCATTCTCTCATCCCTTTTCTTTCACTAAAATACTCTGAAGAAAGGACTAACTTGATCGTCGGAGGGTTAAAGCCAGGCAAAAGGCCCGGCTCCTCCCTGATCCTTTTTCTTCTCCTTCGCAGGCATCAGGCTCAGGCCTAAGAAGAGAAGATCTAGCCCATTTCTTTTTCATATTGATCAAGCCTGATCAAATTGGCGCCGTTTGTGGGAAACGCGAGCTGATCTTTCTCTCAACTTTGCATTCTACTTTCATTTGCCTGTGAAAGAAGATTACCATAATGACGAACCATGATGATCCCGAATCCTCAACTCCCTCAAATCCTAGACACTCCCTTCCAACACCTACTGATCCTCCTCTAGCAACTCCCGTTGACCTAAACACGTCCCTCCAGCTCCTTATCTCTCAACAAAATACAGTTGGGTCTAGCCAAACCCCTCTAAGCCTTCCAAATCCAGACTTAGCTCCTGCATTGCAGTTTATTAATACTATAGCTGCTTTTGTAAGGAGCTCCCAGCAACAGACTCCCCAGGCACAGACCCTCGTCGCTGTTCCAGAAGCCACCCCGAGAAGGAATGTTGCTCGAACCCTAGAGTATGAGAAGCAATCCCAGGGAGTCCCAGGGGTTAATGAAGAACAACTGGTCCACTTGGGTAGAAATGTGGAGGGAAGGACGGAAGAGCATCGTGGAGGAGAGGAAAGTTCGACCGAAGAAGAAAGGAGTACAAAAGCTTCGCTCCCAGACAGTGAACGTAAGTTTTTGCATGGAAAGAATTTCCATGCAAATAATACGGAACGGGGCGAAGGAAGGAATAAGGGGAAGTGTGAGCATAAAGAACCAAAGTACGGAAAAAGAGAAAGCCCGAGAGGAAGAGAACAGGATAGAGGGGAATATTCTGTTACTAGTCATCCCTCGAGGGTTCGAAGCAGAAGATCACCAGTTAGTAGCAACAGCCGCAGAAAGAAGGAAAAGGAGGTGAGAGATGCGGTGAATAATTTTTTAGAAGAGATGAATCAAGGTTATGACAGGAAAACCATGGATACCACCCTAAAGCTCACCCTGAAGTCTCCTTTTACTAGATCCATCAGGGAATACGTTATGCCCAGCAAGTTTAAACCGCCGGTGTTGAAAAAATACAATGGGGAAACCGATCCCAGGGTCTAAGTCATGGACTATAAGCATGCAGTAGAATTGCAGACGGCGAATGATGAGGCTCTATGTAGAGAGTTTAGGGGATCCTTGGAAGGAGCTGCAACGAGATGGTTTGATAGCTTAGAAGAGGGGAGCATCCATTCTTTCATGGAGCTGGCCAGATCCTTTATGCACCGATTCGCTTCTAGTATTCCGGTGGAGCGAAAGACTCAGTATTTGGAAACAGTGGTGCAAAGGGAGAATGAGTCCTTAAGGGATTACATGGCTCGATTCAATCGAGAAGCGTTGAAAGTCACGCACTTGGACCAAGCTCGAGCAGTGGAAGCGCTGCAGAATGGAACCTCTCACACATATTTTCTCAAAGCCCTTTGCCGTCATGCTCCTCGTACCCTGGAGGATGCAATGGCATTGGCCCAAAAGTATGTATGGCAAGATGACGCTCTAGCCTTTAACCAGATGGCAAAGCGGAGAGGAATGGAGATCATTCCTAGGGAAGAGCCGAAGGCAAAACGAGAGAAGAAGGCAGAAGAAAAGCAAGACGAGAGGCCGACTGGCGGACGAAGGAGGGGAAGAAATAACCAATCACGATCCAGTTTCGACCCCAGCAAATTCACCCCCCTCAATGCCAGTCCAGCCGAAGTCTTCGCAACTTTTAAAGAGCAAAATATATGGGCTCGCCCCAAACCAATGGTTGCTCCTCCAGAGAAAAGAGATCAGAACAAATACTGCCTCTTTCATGATACTTATGGTCATAATACCAATGACTGTAGGCAGTTGATGGAGGAGATCGAAAGGTTGATCAAACAGGGCTACTTGAGGAAATTCATAAGAAGAGAAGAATCAGGCAGAGCTGGCCCTAGCGAAGATAAAGAAAGACACTCAGGAAGAGTAAATGATGGTTCGGCAGGGACCATTCATTGTATTACAGGAGGGCTAGGTGAAGCTCGTGAAAGCAAAAATCGTACGAAGGCCTTAGGAAGGCGTAGCGAAAGGCCTGAATACATTTATTGTGAAAGAGGGGGAAATCGACTAGAGAGACCAGATGGAAGTACCCTTTGCACCCCTCACGCGAATCCATTGGTGATTCAAGCGATTATAGCCAATTATGTAGTTAAAAGGATCCTGGTTGACGAAGGAAGTTCGGTCAACCTGATGACGAGGGAAGCATATTCAAAGATGGGTCTCAAGGAGGAAGATCTGGAAGAAGTGGGAAATCCAGTTCGCACTTTAGATGGAACGGAGGTCCCATCGATTGGAGTGGCAAAACTACCCTTCACAGTTGGTACCCGCCCTTGAAAATGTTACTACCATGGCCACATTTGTTATCATCAGGACACATTTGGCATATAACGTCTTGATGGGCAGGCCATTGTTATATGACCTGGACGCTTCAACAAATATCAGACACTTGAGGATGACGATCCCAAAGCCCAATGGCGAAGTGTTTCATGTCTATGGCAGTTAGGACGAAGAAGCAGAAAGGAAGAGAAATAAAATGATAAGAAAGGGCGAAGTCGCTGCAGAGGAGGTAGCTGCAGTTGAAACTGTTACTGCTGAGAAAAGAACCGAGCCTGTGGATAAGCTGGAAAAGGTAACGGTTGGAAGAGAGCCCGAAGAGTTCTTGATGGTCAACTCTTCATTAGAAAGTGAGCAGAAGTCATTTGCTCACCAGTTCTTGAAGGAGCACGTCCACAGTTTTGCCTGGTCTTCGGCAGAAATGGGAGGGGTAAAACCCGAAGTGATAATGCACTAATTAAATGTAGATCCCACCTGCAGACCAGTCAAGCAGAAAAAGAGATGCTTCAGATCGGAGCGGCAAGCGGTCATTGATCGGGAAATAGACAAGCTCCTAGAGGTGAAATTTATCAGGGAAGTGCAATATCCAGAATGGCTAGCGAACGTGGTGCTAGTCAATAAGGCGAATGGGACTTTTTGGATGTGCATAGACTTCACGGATTTGAATAAAGCTTGCCCAAAAGACTCTTTTCCATTGCCCATGATTGATAAATTGGTAGATTCGACGGCTGGGTATGGATTTTTGTCGTCCTTAGACACTAAGCAAGGATATCATCAGATCAGAATGCAATCAGAGGATGAGGAAAAGACTTCATTCATAACAGAGAAGGGTACATATTGCTATGTGTCAATGCCCTTCGGCTTGAAAAATGCCAAAGCCACGTATCAACACCTGGTTAATAGAATGTTTAAAGATCAATTAGGTAGAAACTTGGAAGCATACGTGGTCGACATGATCGTGAAAAGCAGAAACTTTGAGGACCATGTCCGTGACTTGGCCGAAGTGTTGGCAGCAATGGAAGAGTATGGGATGAAGCTTAACCCGGAGAAGTGTGCATTCTTCATCCAAGGAGGCAAGTTCTTAGGCTGCATGGTGAACGAAAGGGGAATTGAGCCCAATCCTGACAAGGTGAAGGCCATCTTAGACATGAAACCTCCAAAGAGCGTGAAGGACGTTCAGAGGCTGACAGGGTGGAAGTGCCAAAGTTGGAGATGTTCATGTCTAAATCTGCTGAGAGGTATCTCCCTTTCTTTAAGAAGTTGAGAAAGTTGGAGATGTTCGAATGGACAGAGGAGTGCCAAAGGGCATTTGAAGAGCTCAAGGCCTTCCTAAGCTCGGAGCACATTCTGAGTAGGCCTTTGCTGGGTGAAGAAGTATTAATCTACTTATCCACTTCAGACCAAGCAATCAGTTCGGTGCTGATCAGGGTGGAAGGAAAGGTCCAGAAGCCCATTTATTACTTCAACAAAGTCCTACAAGGGGCAGAGTTGAATTACTCTCCGATAGAAAAGCTGGCCTATGCTTTAGTGCTCTCCTGCCGAAAGTATAAAATATACTTACAATCACACCAAGGAGTGGTTGTGACAGATCAACCCTTACAGAAGGTACTTCATAGACCGAAAACGTCGAGAAGAATGTTATATTGGTCTGTGGAGTTAGGTTAGCACGGTTTACAGTACAGGGTCAGGTCAGCAATTAAAGCTCAAGCAGTGGCCGACTTTATTTCTGAATGCTCCTTTGGCACCAAAGAGGAGGGAGAAGACCGAACCCCTGGGGAAAGACACTCATCAATAACGCTACCGGACCTTCAGTGGGAACTCTTTGTAAATGGTGCTAGCAGCAAAAAAGGAAATGGTGTGGGCAACATACTTAGAAGTGCTCAAGGATTTTCACTGGAGTATGCTTTGGGACTGAATTTTGAAGCCACCAATAACATGGCAGAATTGGAAGCAGTGATCCAGGGATTGCTCTTTGCTGATTACCTTCGCGTAGAACAACTCACGGTGTATAGTGATTCGCAATTGGTGATCGGGCAAATAGAAGGAGAATTTAAGGCAAAGGAGCCGGCCATGGCCAGGTATTTGCAAAAAATGAAAGAGATAGTTCAGAGAATGAGGGACAGAGGAGTCAGGCTGTTCTTTCAAAAGATCCCTAGAGAAAGGAATTGCAGAGTAGATAGTCTCAGCAAATTGGCCGCCTCTCGTCTAGTCGGGCTCCCTCAAAAAATCTATTTGGGCACCTTGGCCTCCTCCAGCATCGCCGAAGGAGATGAAGTTATGGAGATCGAAGAAGAAGAGCCGTGCTGGATAGACCCCATCAAGTCTTACTTAGAAAAGGGAGAACTGCCCGAAGATGCCCAAGAAGCCAAAAAGGTCAAGCGAAAAAGTGCTCATTTCTCCTTGGACAACGGAACCTTATACAAAAAAGCTTACTCATTGCCCTGGCTGAGATGCGTAAGGCCCAATGAAGCCGAGTACATCCTTCGGGAGATACACGAAGGATCCTGTGGAATGCACATAGGCGGAAAAGCCCTGGCAGCTAAGGCGATTAGGCAAGGGTACTACTGGCCGAGGATGAAAGACGAAACTGTGGCATTTGTTAAAAAGAGCCCCTCTTGCCAAAAATTTGACAGTGGAAAACATGTTCCAGCAGCAGAGCAGGTCCCTATTTCCAGTGCATGGCCCTTCGCTAAGTGGGGGGTAGACATAGTCGGACCCTTCTCCGCAGCATCAGGTCAGAAAAAGTTTCTCCTAGTAGCAGTGGAGTACTTCACCAAGTGGGTGGAAGCCGAACCTTTAGCACTATCACTGCAGAAAAGGTGATCAACTTCTTATGGCGGAACATAGTGTGCAGTTTCGGCATCCTCTATCAGCTCATCAGCGACAATGGCAAACAGTTCGATAATGCTAAGGTTAGGTCCTTTTGTTCAGGGCTTTAGATCAAACAACATTTCTCATCAGTAGCCCATCCTCAAACAAATGGCCAGACGGAGGTAACAAATCAAACTATTCTACAAGGCCTGAAGCGGAGATTGGAAGGATATGGTCGAAGTTGGGCAGACGAACTACACCATGTCTTATGGGCATACAGAACTACTCCTAGGCAACCCACCGGAGAGACTCCATTCAGCCTGACCTATGGCACAGAAGCAGTAATTCCAGTGGATATAGGCCTCCCTAGTGGAAGGATCAATTATTGCGAAGACAGACACAATGATCAAGCCAGAAGAATCGATTTGGATCTCCTAGAGGAACTCAGGGAATCGGCCAGCATTCGAATGGCTAATTACAAGCAAAGAGCTGCTAATCATTTCAACAAGAAAGTAAAGCACAGAGTGTTCGGCGAAGGGGATCTAGTAATGAGATTCTTAGAGGCTACAAGCAAATGTGAAGGCACAGGCAAGCTTGCACCCACGTGGGAAGGACATTTCCGAGTAAAAAGAGTCCTAAGTCCTAGCACTTACAAACTTGTAACCCTAGAGGGAGTGGAAATTCCTCATACATGGAACATCCAGCACCTCAAAATGTATTATTAATAACAATAACAGAAACGTCGTTTGCCTCAAATTGTCTCCATTCACACTAATGAAGCCTCGCCAAGAGCGGGAAGAACTTTCCTAAGGGAAAGCCTAAGACCTAGTAAATCTAGGCACGAAGCCTCGCCAAGAGCGGAAAGAACTTTCCTAAGGGGAAGCCTAAGCCCTGATAAAGCTAGGCACGAAGCCTCGAGCATAGAGAACTTTCCTAAGGGAGAACCTAAGTCCTAGTAAATCTAGGCACAAAGCTAAGAAGGTCTAATGGGTGGAGAAGGTGAAAGTGCTTGAACTCCTATTGGAATGACAACTTCACTAAGGCATTGCACAAATGCTTGTTAGATTACAAGTAAAGCAGAAGCAGAAGCATAATAACTGTATTATTCATGAAAGTAAATGTATTACATTTATTTACAAAAGAATGAAATACAAAAGAATGAAATACAAAAGAATGTAAAAAATGTCTAAGGCGGAGGATCGCCTGGAGGAACCACTGTTACAGAAGATGGTAGAGGTTGGTCATTTGAAGGATCTGGCTGAATGACAGATAGAGGTTCGGCTGAGGCAAGATCCATCCCAGAAGGAAGTCCTTCGTCTGCATCCCCTTCGCCCCCGCTAGAAACTTCGAGAATGGGAGACGAAGCGGGTCCATCCTTATCCCAAGCTGGGAAGTTTTCAGGCCGTAAGAGGCCTTCATCCCCCTCAGGGATGAGATCTTGGAACTCTCAAAGGTCTGGCGCCGGAGGTTCTTCAGCAGCATCCAATTCAGATACCACTTGCAGCACATCAGGAAAATGCTCCGTTGCGTCACGGAGAGCATTGTTATAATACTCGGCTGCTACCTTATAGGTGTGGTATGTGATGATGTCATCGAAGCTCTTAGACTGCATAAAGTCCCTCACAGCCCTTCGCTGACCTCCTTCGGCCTTGTTAGCCTTCTCAAGTGCAACTTGAGCCCGAGTAGTGGCTTGTGTGTATCCAAATTCTAAGACTCAAAGTTCCTGTTGAGTCTTCTTCAGGAGTTCTCGAAGACTAGGAACCTCTTCGGCCTCTCGGGCAAGCTCTTCATTAGCACTCTTCAACTTGTCCAGTTGCACGCTGAGATCGGCAATGGCTTTGTCCTTTGATGCCACTGCCTCAGTTAAGGCGCTAACCTCTCCTTCGGCCTTCGAACGAGCCTCTTTATGGGCCCTGGATTGTTCCATGGCCTCCTCAGCCTTCGCCTTCGCAGAAGCCAGTTCTTCCTCCAGGCGGGAACATAATCCCAACCTGTCCTCCGCCGCCTGCCGGGCGTCTTCATAATGATCCCTCAGAAGACTGAAATCAGTCTTCAAAATTTTAGAATCTAGAAGCGCCTGCAACAAACAACAATGATTATGCAATGTTCTAAACGGTCACAACTCAAGTGAGCAATGAATTTACCTTCTCTAGCAGAGTCTCTTGCCTGGCAAGAGTATCCTCCACAGACCCGAAAAGAGGCCGAGGGGCCGGACACAGGAAGGGCACAAGAGCCAAGACTGTGGCGGTGGGAGCAATGGAAGAAGGAGGATTAGCAGATGCCTCGACTTCCCCGAGCAGAGGTGAATCCACTACTACAATCTCCGCTGGCTCTTTGATTCGCGGCCTCTTACTTGGCGGAGAAGCCCTCTTTATTGTCCCCTGTGGAGGGGTTGACACTCCTACATCCGCCCCAGGTGAAGGAGTCTTTGAAGCAGAGCAGGCCTCCGGAATGGGGGTGATTGAAGTTACCGCCAGTGGCCTCTTGCGAACGAAGGAACTCCCCCACTGTTAATTTCCTCTTAGGGGGACGAAGAGAGGAGACACCTTCGACAGTAACAACAGCCCCTGGCATGACCCCAGATGAAATAGCAACTGAAGGAAATGCTTCGTCGGGTGCAGCAATGGCAGCCCCTTGATCAGCCGCCAGCGGAACAGCAGCTGAAGGAAATGGTTCGCTGGCTCCGGAGGGAACCATAACAGGTGCCAATGAAGCCTCCAGAAAAGGCTCCTGAGCAGGGGCGTCCGCTTCGCCCACAAAAACTGCAAGATACAAGAGCAAAAACATTCACACATTCAAATAAGCAAATAGAGATACAAGAAAAAACAAATGATAATGAGAAGGCAAGAAGTTGCCTCTGTTTCTTGAAACGAAGGCCTCCCTTCAGCCGCAGTATTAACTGGGGAAGGATAAAGCCTCCTGAGGGTCGCAAAGTCAGGATATGAAATCTATTGCTCCTCAATATACTTCTCCCAGGCTTCGACCTCCTCGGCACTAGGAGATCTCCCGTGTACGACCTCCTTCGACCATCTCAGATGTGTCCCTTGGATAACACGAGGGTCTTTATACGATGAAGGTGATGGGGGAGAAGAAAAGTTACCTGCCCCAGCTTCAGCCACAGGGGCACTCAAGTCATCCACCAGGTTTTTTAGACGGGCCTCAAATTCAGCATCAGGAACGTCTGTCAGAACATTCTCCAAGTCCGCCAGTTGCTCCGCCCACCGTGAAGAGTGAGCAATTAGGTCAAGAACATTGGGGACGGGGGGCCCTTTTACTTTCAGCTTGGGCGGACGAGGTACGGACGCTCCCTTCCCCTTATCACCCACTGGAGGAGGTGGAGGCGGAGGAATGGAAGCCTCGGAAAGCCCTGAGATTGAGATACCCCTCTGAGGAGCAGGCCTTGCAACAATGGGTGCAGCTCGAAGTGGAGGAGTACCTCTCTGCACAACAGGAACAGAGCGATCAGAAGCCTTAACAAGTCCCCTTCGAATTATTCGAATGGACTTCGCACTGGCCATACTCACCTGGGCCCCTTCTGATCCAACAGCTGAACCGAATCCAGTGGAGACAGGCTTCATCGACTTATCCTTGCGAAGCTTCACCGACGAAGACTGCAGGGCGGAGGAGGAGCGCAAACGAAACTTCCCCTTCTTGAGGTCAAGAATGGAAAGCTCAGCATCTTCACTGAAGGGTCTTGGAGAAACCCCTTCTATCTCCTTCATGATATCCTGATAATGTGCAGGATCCTTGGCCTCCACTGCAATCAAAACAACAGACATAGCAACAACAAGATCAATACTCCACAGTCAATTAAACCTATAACAAGCGAGGAGTGAGGAGCAGAGTTACCTCTTTTATCTTTCAGCAAAAGTCTAGGAGTTGGAAGGCCATGCTCGTCCTCTGCGTAGAAGGAGGCCATCATCTTTTCAGAGTTATAAGTATAACCCTGATGGACCAAGGTCCTGAGGTTCGATTTCTCCTTAGTGGATAGCCTCTCAGGCCACTCATTAAGGCCTTCAGTGGGATGCAGGAAATGGCCGAGGAAACCAAATCCAGGGGATTTATCGCCGAGGCCGTCAGTGACCTCTATCAACCCGAACTTGCCTCTCCAGTCCTTCACCTTGTTCTCTTTACCAAAGAAAAGGCTCCGGCGAGGCCTAGCAGAAGTCATGTAAACCCCCGGTGACCTCTGCGCGCTCTGGATCCTATAAAAGCATTGAAACAGGCGAGCGGAAGGACGAATGCCGTGAGCGAAGCACAGAACTTCAAAGACATGCATGTCCCTTATGGAGTTCGGGGTAAGCATCATTGGATTTACTCCGAAGTAGTTGAAGCATTCAACTTTGAACTTCGTAGGAGGAAAAAGAAGACTAGCTTCCAGCTGGTGGTAGAAAATAATGTAGTGCCGGTTGTCTTTAGGTAGAGCAGCTTTGGGGTCGCTGGAGTAAACCCTCTCGTGAGCCTCAGCTCGGCGGAATATGAACTGAGTGCTGCCTTCTAAGTTCTGGCCGAAGGCCAAAAATTCAGATGTTTTTACAATAGGGGCTATCTCCCCCCATTCCTCCTCCAGTATCTTTTGGTAGTGGGAGGAGCTCACTTAGTCCCTACGGGGAATGTTTTCTTTTCTGAGGGCCATTGGAACGAAAGAAGAAAGGGAAGCAAATGCCAAAGAACAGATATGGGAAAACTACGAAAAATAGGAGATTCAAGAGAATGAGCAAGAAGTTCTGGATATGGGAAGGCAAAGGAATATATATACTGAGAGCGTCCTCGGTAACCGCCACAGCAATAAGTGGGGGCATTAAATGGACGTTCAAAATTTAAAATCCATGGAAAACTTAACCGTCTGCTGTGACACGTGGAAGAATGGGGAGAACGAGGAGACGTGCATTCAATGCGCGTTTTGGCATTCAATGCTTATCCTTGTCAATTGTGCATGCATTCAATGGCTGTGTGACCTTCCATCTACCCTACTAAGGCTGTATAGAACGCTGACGGTTCCTAGCACTTCTGATCCCTTCGATCAGACGAAGGCTATCCTTCGAGAAGATGAAGTGAATGCCTAGATCGGACGAAACCCCCAGCAAAATGAAAGCCTCTCCTAAGATAAGGAAATGAAAGGACCTCTTCACCATTCAAAGCGGAAGCAGTTCTCTTCGATCGAAAGACCTCAGAAGATAAGGATACAAGGATACGAAACTGTTTTACTAAGGTTCAACCCTTCGCTCTCTCCTTAATAAAACAGGGGGGCCCCTGATGAGGGATGAAAGTGACTCTCAAGAGAGGCTTGGACCCTCCTATAGCCCAGGCCCATTGCAAAGCCTTCAGAGACTATGATAAATGGAAACAGGGCCTATTGGCCGGACCCTCGAACGATCCAAGTCCAAAGGCCTTCGGACTAGATGCTATTCCCCTCCTTCGCCAGCCGGATGACTTGCTGAGCAAGTAAGGGCCGAAGCCCTCTGATGACATGTCCAGTCATCCAGCAGGAGAATCAGTCCTTAGACAATCTGCACCATGCCCTGACACCCCAATTACCAGACATCCCTAGGGATGGGACAGGGGACATGCGCCTGCTACTAACTTTCACCAACCAGCATGGTCGAATGACAGAGAATGTCCTTCCTCAAAAGAAAGGTGTCAGACGTGCCTAACCCAGAAATCATACAAAAGGGAAAGAAAAGCTTAAGCACAGGTAGTTGAAACTCTGCATTCTGTCATCCCTTTTCTTTCACTAAAATACTCTGAAGAAAGGACTAACTTGATCGTTGGAGGGTTTAAGCCAGGCAAAAGGCCCGGCTCCTCCCTGATCCTTTTTCTTCTCCTTCGCAGGCATCAAGCTCAGGCTCAAGAAGAGAAGATCCAGCCCATTCCTTTTTCATATTGATCAAGCCTGATCAAATACATTGGAAACATTTAAAAATAGTAACTTGCAATGAACAACTTAATTATTTTGCTTCAGTATCCTTTGTTCCTCAATTCTAATGATGTTAAGGAAAGACTATAATTTTGCGGCCAAGGCCATATGCATACGTTCTAATGATGTTAAGGGAAGACTACAATTTTACGGCTAAGGCCATGCGTGTATATTAATTCTTCATCAATTTTTGTACATAAATTATTTCGCATCCAAAATAAATAACAATATAAAAGATTTTATAACATATTAAATTCTACAATCTCAACACCTAAATTTTAAAATTAGATTTGGATTCTTAGCAGTTTTCTTGTATCCGTTATATGGATCGCCCATTACCAAAATTATGTTTAGTCCATGGAATATAATACACAAAAATTAAAATAACTATTTTTTGTATAGAATAACTATTATTGAGAAATATAATAGGGTATGAATAGTTATTCTATACTATTCTTAAGGAATAAAATAGAATAGGAATAGAATAATTATTCAAATTTTATAATTTGATTCATAATATAAAATAACTATTATATTTAAATAAATAATCACAATATCTTTATAAATTAATTTCACCACTAATATTAAAGTTAAATATAACTTTACCAAATCTTATTCAAAAAATAATTTAAATACATAATAAATATAATTTTTATTTGACTTAAAATTTAAAAAATAAAAATAAAAATCTGAAAAAAAAAAGGCAATAGTTGTGAAGTTTGACTTACCAACATTTTTTAAGTGTAAAAATGGAAATGCTCTATTTTATAGTCTAAAAAATATCAATTAATTTTTTTTTTTGTGAAATATATATTTCATAAAAAATTATGGAATTGCTATTCTATACAATTAGTATTTTTTGTCTAAAATTTGATCCAAAAATTAAAATAATTATTTCACATAAAATAACTATTATATTTCTTAAATATTTCATGAACCAAATATAATCTAAATTCTAAATTTATTGACCTTCTATTAATACTCTATCTAAACTTTATGATACAAGTTCAATATTGAATTATTCTTAGTATTGAATTAATATTGCGATTATAATAACTTTTATAATTTTTGGCAAATTTTTTTAACTGAAAATTAATGTGAATTTTACACCGAATCATTTTAAAAAAAAAACTTTATATTAGATTAAAATTTTGATTTTTTTTTATAATTCATCAAGCTCTTTTTTTTCTCTCTCCCCTCAATATCACATGATTCCCATCGCACTCATTTTTTTCTCTCTAATCTTTCAATATATTACTTTCTTAAATTCTCCATTAAAAAAACACAAAAGATTATATAGTTCTAATTTTGTGCAGTTTATGTTAAAAAATAAATTTTTGTGCGTATTTTTATCCATTTAATCAATATTCACATATAGAAAACGTAATTTCTTAGCTAGATTAATAGAGAATTGAATTCAAATTAAATAAACAACAACATAAATCTATTTTGAAATTGAATAAGAGAGGAAATCACAATTGAATAAGAGAAAAAATTACATTATATTGACAGTAAAAGGAAAAAAAAAAAGAGTATAATTGATAAGTTATGTAAAAACTAAAATTATTAATATGATGTAGAGTGTACATCAGTTTTTTAAATGAAAAGTTTGCTAAAAATTTATAAAAATGACTATAATCATAATATTAATATAAACTTATTGATATTAGTGTTAGAAATTAAAAATAATGAATTTTTATAATTATTAAGCATAAAAGTTAATGATATTAATTAGTATACAAATTAAAGAAAATAAACTATATTTTTATTATATATAAAGGTGAAGGATGATGGGTAAAATTAGCTTCTAAATATAATCATAAATCATTTTCATAAGTCACCCTTAAAATAAAAAGAAAAAGAAAAACCAACTTTCTAAATAATATTTTGTGAAAATCTTTTTTTTTTTTTTCATGGAAGAGCTAGCTAGGCCGCCCTTAGGGAGAAAAGCCAAAAAAAACTTATTTTAATTGTGAGAAATCTCAAATCCAACAAAAAAACTTAAACTCTTAGGTAGTGAGATCCAAACATTATATTAAACCTTTATATCCTTTGTTATTTTTCAATGTGGAATCTTTTAACTCTAACACCCCCTCTTGACACGTGCTACAAACTGATGACCGAACAGAATCAGATTAACAAATGCACATATGTCAGATCCTACTGGCACATTGCTACAACTATGACAGAAGAGCACGGATTAGGTGTAGAGCTGGCTCTGATACCATGTGAGAAATTTCAAATCCAACCTAAAAACTTAAGATTTTAGATGGTGAGATCCAAAAATTATATTAAATCTTGATATCCTTTATTATTTTTCAATATGGGATCTTTTAACTCTAATATTAATTAATAAAAAAATTATAAAATATTTATGTCATGAAAACATCATTTGACTCTACAATAACAAATAAAGAAGATAATAAAAATTCATAAAAAGTTAATGACCAAAAAAAAAAATCTAAATTTTTTTTCCAAAAAATGCGATTGTAGCTGAACTTTTCAAATTTTACTTTAATTTAAAGATATTAGTCACAATTACATGATCAAAACTAAAATGATAATCATATATATATATATATATATAAGCTAATTATAATTATAATTTTGATAATGTAATTGTGACTAATATCTTTAAATTAAAGTAAATATATTTTCTTTTTTTTTTTTTAATTTTTTAAGCATGAGTAAATATATATTTTTTCTAATAATTAATTACTAAACTCAACTTTATCATAATATTTTATCAATCTCTTCTTAATTGTAAAATAAATTGATAAGGATGAGTAGTTTTATTTGCTTTTTTTTTTTTTTGCTTTTTCTCTTTAGATATTTTAGCTTTTTGGCTTGTATCATCTTTATATTGTTTTTCTTTAATTTTAGTAATATTTGATAAGATGGTTATGGCATGTTAGGCGTTATGAGGGTATCAATCTAGTTGAAATTTTCTAATATACATGAGATGTTATCTTTATAGTCTTTATTAAAAAAAAAAAAAAAAAAAAGATTGACGAGGCAATGTTAAGAATAAATTTTACATTGAAAAAATAAATAAAAAATAGATAGTATATAATGATTTGAACTTAACTATCTAATTTGTTAGATTTAATTTTTTAATAATAGTTGACTCAAACTCATTAAATTTAATTCATTTGTGATTTAATTTGCTCTAATTTAAATCATTTCTACTATTTTAATTTAATTTATATAAGGTAAAAATAATATATTTTAAAAGTATAGATGCACGGCAGTATTTGAAATATATTTAAATTTTTTAATCAATGATGAGATTTTGATTGATTATGTTGAGTTCAAAACAGGAAGAAGATAGGGATAAGATTTTTTTTTTTTTTTTTATTGAAAACTTTAGTGAACACAACAGTCATAAGATTCGATAAAATTGGTTGATGTGAACTCCTTTTGAGAAGGATCAGATTCTTGAAACTTGATTGAAAATCTGACGTCAATACAGTCGAAATTGAAAATATTTTTTTGCGATCCCAAATAAGAAATACGATTTATGCACTTGACATGAATCAATTTTCATGTTTGGTGCGTAATATCTAAATTATTTCATTTTTATGTATTTTTTAGAACATTAAGAAAAATTTAATAGTTAGTGGGGCTTTAAATTTTATTGCTCAATCATATTTTATTCATACCCATATATTCAAAAGTTGGAGATTATTTTATCTTTTTAGGAGATTATATTATATATGTAACATTCATTTACACTCATTAATTGTTTTTATATTGATAAGAACTATTACAAAAAATAAATATTAGATCTTTTTATCTTTTCATTATCAACCATAGATCAAGAGCTATATTAATTTTGTATAATTCATTTAATAAATAAGTAAAACGGGCCATATTTAATCATTATTGTGATACAAATAAGAAAGAAGATATTAAAATCAATGTAATATGGTGGCAAAACTTTCTTAATTGAATAGCTAATTCCAATCAATCAAGTTGGTTACGAGTTTCTATAATTTAATAAGGTGATGAAATTAAGTTTGAATTTAGTAATGAGATAATTAATGGGAAAAGTGAATTTTTTTAAGATATAATAGCAAGTTGATACTATTTTAAAATGAATGTGAAACTTCAAATCTCATTTATGTTGAATTTTTCTTTTTAATATTTAAAAAAAATTCCTTTTTTTTTTCTTTAAAACTTTTCACCAAAAAAAAGCTCAACTAATCCATCACTAAATTTAACTTATTATCATATACATTATTAATATATCTGGTTAGTCCTAGTTGCATTCCGCTAGAAGTTGGACCAACCATTCATCTTCGCAGCCCGCTATTCCTAAATGGAATAGAGTAAACAGCACTCCAACAAAGAGGAATGACAACAAAAAAGGACTATCATTTCTAACCTCTTGACTTGAGTCTTCATTTTTTGTAACTTCTTCTTTCTTTGATCACTAGGGGGGTACGGTACGACTTCTCTTTTGTCTCCGTATCTATCAGGCCCAACACAGTGATTCAAATTTTTTATTTTCCATAGCTCCCTTTCTTCCAACTAAAAACAAGTTTACAAATAGAAATTCAAAAAAAAAAAAAAAAAATGGATTTACAAGAAAAAAAAAGACATTTTCAAAAAGCCTTCGCCCTCCTATTCAACAGGGCTATTAAAGAAGCATTTTCGTTTTCCTTGACTTCTTTTTTAGCGAGATTCATACTATCTTCTTCAATAGCCGGAGTTACATCCTTCCTGTCTTCTATAATGGCAACTCATACTCAAGCAGTAGCACCGGTTGAAATAGCAAAGGTTACTACAACAGGAAGAAGGGAATGTATTTTGTAATATTAGAATATCTAATATTGATTAAATACAAAAATGTTATGTGATTAGTATAGAAATGAACTCTCCAACTTTAATAAACTAACTTTTAAGATTGATTTTCTTAAATTTATATTAAAAATTTAATATGGTATCAGAGCAAAATGGTATTGTTATTCTGGTTTATATAAAATACCTAATTATCTTATCGATTGTTCCGGTTTATTGCAAGAATCTAATTGTTTTGCAGGTTGTTTTAGTTTATTCAAATTACCTAATTATCTTACTGGTTAATCTAATTTATTTAAAGTACCTAATTATTTTACCGATTAGTCTGGTTGTAATTGTTTTAAGTGACAATTTAAAATATTTCATTGTCACTTGAAGAGGAAGTATTAGATATTGATTAAATATAAAAATATGAAGTACTTAATATAAAAATAGACTTCTCAACATTAACAAATTGGCTTTTAAAAATTTAACAGGGTGTAGCAAATAATTTTTCACATTTTAAAACATATGAAAATTTTTTAATTTCTTGTTTCACATTCTACAACTGCTATGAGCAACCAGATGGAGGTGGCCAATATATATATATATATATATATATATATATATATATATATATATATATATATATATATATATATATATATATATATATATATATATATATATATCCCAAAATTTTCAAAACTAAAATTTATTCTCATATATTTTAATATATTTTTAAAAAATATATTACATTGATCTCCTTAAACTTTTAAAATTTATATTTTGGTCTATATATTTTTTGAAATAGAAATATTTCGCTCCTTAAAATTTTTTTAAAATTTTATTTATTACATGTAATGTACATTTCATAATTTTTTTTCCTTAAATATATATATTTTTGTTTATATCTATTTTCTGCCGCCACAATACTAAGATTTTTGGAAAACTTCAATACGAATTGAAAATTGTTCAAAAAATAGCTTTCACTCTCAAATTTTTATTGTCGCCCTCTAAAGTTATGAGACTAAATCCATCACTGCTTGACTATAAAATATCAACTCCAGCAAAAACTAAACTAAGCATATCTTAACTTGAGAAAGAAGAGTTGTTAATGGTTTTTATTATTATTCCAATCTTTAGCATAGGGAAAAGGTTAATAATACTCTTTTCGTTTTATAATAATAGTTATTTTAGAAAAAAGAATTTTTATTTCAAATTAATTATTATTTTAAAAATTTTATGCAGCATTTATTATTTTTTTTTCAATTTTACCTTCATTTCCAACTCCATTTTCTCTTTCACTTTCTATACAATATTTATTATCTTTAATGATAAAATAAGAATATAATTGTCGATCTCAATAAAAATTGAAACTATTTAATAACTTTTTTAATATCTGTGCAACTTTCTAAAATGACTATTATTATGAAACAGAGGAAGTATTCAATAATCATATGCTTCGTAAAAATAATTGTCTGTTTTTTTTTTCAAACAAATTAGTAATACTCCATTCGTCTCATTTTGTTTGGAATATTTTATTTTTTGGATCTCACATTTCTATTTTTAATTTTTTAACTTTTTATACTTATTTTGTAATTGTATATTAATTTAACTTTTCCACATAAAGTTTATAGGAAAATATAAGAATTATATTTAATAAAATATATAAAAAAAAAAGCATTTTATTTATTGTATTTTTAAATTTTATAAAAAATATATTCTAAATAAAATGAAATGGAAAGAGTAACAAATAAAATTGCATATAATATAATAAAAAAGTTGTTTTATGTCAAAGCCAGCTGTTTAGACTTTAGATAATAAATTAGGATGCTAATCTAATTAACTCTCTTAAGAAAGGGAAAAGGAAAGCAAAATGTTGGCTGCCAAACTAACAATAAAGAAGGCATATTCCATATTTGATAACTGATTTAATTTTAATTAATGAAAAAAAATTTCCTGCAAGCCGGGCAAAACATGGCAGAAAATTATAGTAATAATTAATAAATGGCACAATATTTTTTTTTTTAGCAGAGACAAGCTATCGAGGGAAAATTCTTTGCTGCATCCAGGTTTGGAGCTATATTTTTATGCTCCATACCTAGTATTAACTTGTTTTTTTTTTCCTTTTATAAAAAATAAAATTACAAATTAAAAAAAAATCATTTATGACTATTTGAACAAATAATCATTTGAAATTATTATAAATTTAAATTTAAATTCCATGCGTAAAATTATAAAATACAAACATGAACATAAATTTTAAATATTCAATTATTTTGAATTCTTTATAATTATCAAAATGGACTCCAAGAATTGACTTCTCTCTCTCTATATATATATTTCTTTGAATTTTTTTTATCATGTTCCTATTGAATGTGTCTACTTTTCAGTTAAAAAAATATAAATAATATTCATAAAAACTAAGAAAATAATATAATATTAATTTTTTTTTTTGTAAGTTGAGGAAATGAAAAATCATTTTAAAAGAGTAAAATAAAACAAAACTTTTATGAGAAAACAGCACTAAGTTGCTTAGTGATAATCTTATGAAATTTTTTCATTTACATTTTTTTAATTTAAAACATGAAAAATGAATATAATATCATATGATATAGATAGATTACCTAACTATATATCAATTGAAATTCAAGTATAATTATTATCATTAACAAATATAAAAATATTTTTAGCCGATCTAAAAGTGTATCAATCTAATTGAGATGTCTGAACACATTTCTGAACTTTTCACCTCTAATCTTTTACTTAAAAAAAAAAAAACAGTTTTAAACCACATCACAATAATTTTAAGGACACCAATGATAAATTTCTAATTCTCAATAATTGTAAAAAAATTTAACTAAATCAATTTTTATTTTTTATTTTTTGCCAAATGAATAAAATAAAAAATTAGCAAGTGATATACAATTAATTTTAATTTTATGTAGTAAATTATTTTATTTTTGAAAACAAAAATATAAATTGCCCATGTAAAAAATAAAAATAAAAAATAAAAAAGCAAGAGAATCATAACCTTTTGAGGCATTGTTTCAACTTTCAGCAACAGGGGGTAATTATTTGACCAATAAAACCAAAAAAAAAAAAGCGTCTTTTGTTAACGTATGCTCCTTCTTTTAGGTCGCACGAAAATTTTAATCTCTGCAAATGATAGATTAAAGACGACAAACATCACTAACAATAAAAATATAATAAATTTTAGCACATGTTTCTAATAAAGTATTAAAAAATTACCAAAGGCAATAATATTCCTCCATCATTTATTGCGTGATAAAATAAATTATGTGGGTGTTTGATTCTGCTATTAAAAGATATCATATATATAGATTTTACTTTCAATAGTTACAATAATTCTTTTGATTAAAAAATATAAAATAATACCAAATAATTGTTATTTTATTAAAATATTATTATAAATGAAACAACATTTAAATTTTCAAGTTAATTTTTATATAATTATAATAATAAAAATAATTACTAAAATATTATTATATTCATGTTTAGTGAAAAAAATAAATATACAATAAAATAATTAATTAAAATAACTAAGAGATATAATAATAATATATTGTAAATAAATTATACAATAAAAACAAAAAATAACTAAGAAAATAATAATATATTATACTTTTGATCAAGAGTAATAATTAACATAAAATTTTTCCCCAGAACAATATTTTTTAGCCATTAACTATTACTTATTTGCAATAGTTATCAATCACCAGTTATTATCCACAATCAAGCCAAAAAAGCCTAAAATCATAAAAAAAAAAAGTCAATAGCCAAGTTTGACAATTTATAAGATGGTCGATATTTATATATATATTATGGTTTGTAGGCATAGCTCAATAATTTTAATAGGTGTCTGTGAATTTGTAGGCAAAACGTCCTGTAAGGCATCTTCTGGTTTCATTTCATCTCTTTTTTTTGGCCCCTTAAACCTAAATATTCTATCTTCTTTGTTTTTTATTTTCAATTGGATGAAAGAATCTAGATATATATTCTATTTATGCATGCATCACAATGGAAAGAATTATTCTTTTTTGATTTGACTAATTGATAAATAATCTGTAAATAATTTCATCGACTATACATGTGGGCTTTTCTTTTTTCCCATTATAATAATTGATTGTTTGATCGTGTTGCAATGGAGAGCTACGTGTGATTGTAGTCGCATGCGAAGTTTTTTTTAAAATAATGCTATTTGTAGAGTAAAAAGCTTTAAAAATCAAGAAATTTTTATGATTTTTTCGATGTGCTCATAAATTTTTTTTTTTTTGTCGAAAAATACCTAAAATTTCAAATAGAATAAAAACAAATATACTAAGTGATTAATATAAAAATAAACTCTTCAATTTTAAAAATTAATTTTTAAATTGATTATTCTTAATTTATGTTGTAGTTTAATAAATATTGAATGTTTGTCTTTAAAGTATTTTGAAAATTAAATTACTTTGAAGTGGCTGCGAATGTTAGATTTGATAATATTATGATAACAAAGTTCGCCATGATACATTTTCTAATCATAAGTGCCACGATATTATATTTGGATTGAGAATATAACATTGATCAAATTAGAAATTTGGGTTTTGTTATTGGGCTGGTAGATCAATACCTAAATGCCTTATCTTGCAGTTCAAAAGATCAGAAGTTCAAGTTTTAAAAAATTTCATTGCATCTAAAATGTTTTTGATATATATATATATATAAAATTAAAATTTTTACTCCATAAATTGGGATTATTAATCCCCTCTATTTTATTATCCATACTAAATCAAATATAAAATTATAGCACCCTGCATACTTTTTAAGCTAATTAATTTTATCTTTATTTATTTATTTCAATGAGAGGAGAGCTTCAAACTTTAAATATTGTACAGGTTCTATTGTCACGCTGAATTTGTGGATATCTAATCTCTTTTATTAATTTAATTAGAATGAACAATAATAAATTAATAAAGCATTCCTCAAACTAAGCACAACCAAGGGGGATTTTTGCGGAGTTTACCAAATTAATATAATGTTTTATCAACTCAATTATAAATTAAAAAAAAATTAAGTCAATTTCTTATTTTGATCTTTTTTAAACAATTCTTTTTTAATATAAATTGATGAAATATTTATACTATCCTCTTGAGAAAAAGGAAGGATTACCTATCCTATTATATTATTAATTAATAAGGAATATTATTGATGAGTGATAAAGATTAGTTAAATTCTAATTAGGACCGATGAGAAAAAAATTTATTTGAGAAATTGCTACTTATAGACTTGTGGTATGATCCTAGTGAGTGAATGACTCACTCGAAGCTTGAGACTTGTTTAATATGCTTACAGGGAAATAGATCATTATCGTTTTTGTCATTATCATAAAAGCTTAGGACTCATTTGATGAGGCACCGATCTCGCTCTAGAGAACTCGTTTTTGTCCTCGGAGTCATTCTTGTAAGGTGTGAGTAGTAATCATTTCGCTTACTTTTATATTTGATTAAAATTCTACTTATTTTTTTTTACTAAACTCATCGGCTCAACTTGTCTAAAGATTATTGAATAACACATTAGGATAAGGTATACTTAGAGTGGCACCTCTTACTTTGCAACAAGCGATACCACCGCATTGATGGTAGTCAAATATATGTATAATGCTAGAAATATTAAAATTATTATGAACACCTGTTTTATCAAGTCAAATTACTACATTATTGTCATTGGTATGCGACCATACACAAACTTGCTCTAATCTAATAATGAACTCAAGCAAATATAAAAAAATAGGCAGACAACCATTTTTAGGTAATTGATTCTACATTCTTTCATCTCATTTTTTCACTTAAATATTTTCTTAAAATCACAAGAAAATTAAATTTTCTTCCTTAAAGTTTTTAAATTCCAAAAGCTAACTTAAGTATCGGAAATCTTTTGCTAATCACAATATTTAGCCTTGTAATACTATTTGTTAATCTTGTAGACCTAGATTCAAATTAAAAAAAAAAAAGAAAAAAAAAGTACAATCCATTACCTTAATCGAATACCAATAAATTGAAATGTGAGAATCACCTATTTAGAATTGCATGGATGTTGTTGTTAATTGTGTATATATGCAGTAATCGAGTATAATAAAATGATTTATTGTAATTTATCAAATGTTTCATGTCTTTATGAAAATCTAAAATCTAAATATCCGAAACACAATAAGAAAAAAAAAAAAAAGAAATTACACCATATGTCCTCTTGTTTTATTTTTTAATATTTATGTCCTCTTAATTTTTTGTTTGCATATTAAAACTCTTATAATTACTTTTGTACCTTATACTTTTCAATTTTTGTCTTTTGAAAAGCAAAGACATCCACATTACTTTTTAAATTTTTTATATTTTTTTGGATACTAATTATCACTAAAAATATACATTTTTTATTTAATATATACTATTTGCTGTTATTTTTATTTTGTTCAAAATTTATAATTTTTTTAAATATACTGAATTTGTATTAGATACTATTTATTTACAAGAAGTATACTATTTTTAGTTAGTATATACTGTTTGTTATAACTTTACAGAATTAGATACTAATTATTTACTATAAATATATTGTATTTTATTTAATGTATACTGTTTGCTGTAAATTTTTATTTTCTTATTTTGAAATTTTTTTAAAATTTCAAGTAAAATATAATTTTAAAAGTATTTGATTTTATAAATATAAATTTAATTTTTATACAAAATAAATGATATTATACAAATTTATGAAAATCTAATACATAAATTTAGATAAATTATATGTCAGTAATTAATTCACTTTGAATTTTCATAACTAAAATTTAATATGATTAAATTTATTTTATAATTTAAAGTATAAATGAAATCAATACATTATAATAAAGAGAAAAAATCGGACTTAGATAGACAAAAAGAAAAAGATAAACTAATTTTATAAATAACGAGAGAAGTTTAAGATATTTTTGCAAAATAAAAAATCAGAAGATAAAAAAATTATTTCTTTTTAATTTTTGGCCTATTTATATAAAAATCCCAAAAAAAAAAAAATCTAAAAATATCCGAAAAGGTGGAAGGAAGGCAATCCAATATGTATACGCAAAACGTAGGTCCAGATATAAAAATATTAGTCCACCCGTAGGCCGTAATATTTCTATATGGCCCATCATTACCACAAGGGCCACAACGAACTCTCATTTCTTTTATTTTTATCATTAATTTTTCATTTATGTCTTATATTAATTAGCAGTAACGAAAAGCCAAAAATTAATTATGTATTCAAAATTCAATGGTTTAATAATTTTTATGGTATTTCAAAAAAAAATATATTTTTTATAGATAATTAGTTTGTTAGTCTAGTGGTAAGATTAGATTATTTTAAAAGTAAACCCCAAAGTTCAAATTTTACTATAAAATTAATATTAAAAAAAATCTTATGGATTTATAAAAATGCTTTATTTTTCTCCTAAAAATAATTTTAAAGTTAAATAGTTTATTTTGCATTTATTTAATTTTTTACAAAATTCTGCAGTCCTGAATTAATTTCTAAGGTGCATGTATGTAATGATTAATTGATTATTGCGAATAAATTGTTTTTGGTAGAAACGGATGTTTTTCTCCTAAAATCACTTAATTCAGGCAACTCTTGAATCATATACAATAATTTCCTCCAGCCTCATTGATAATATAGAGCGGATGTTTCATCTGTTACCCATTCCGTTTGGGGTCTTAACTTGTCCTATCATATAGTACTCTTTAAATTTATAGAAAAGAGCCAAAACTAAAAATTCACATCCAACATGCATAAACTTACAGTAAGCCTAAAATACTTATAATGATAATTTTGACATAGTAATATTAATTGAGTGTTTCCAAAATCACAAAATTACAAATTGAATCATATATTAGATTTAAAAAAAAAAAAATCTATTTAATTAACAAAAAGAAATAGATATTCAATGAATTGAAATTAATCTCGAGAAAAACCATTTTTCCTTTTCTTTTCTTAAACTGCTGGATGGTCCTGCTAGACATCATGTTCATTGCATAGATTTAAAAGGAGGTTCACGTGGGAAAATGTCTCTATATTATAACTATATAGACTGTTAATTAATTAATATTTTATAAGGATTGACTGGTGAAATGGTTTCTAGAAATTTATTAATTAGTCATAAGTTGCGGTTGTTAAGCCTAGAGAAGTAACAAGGCAATAACCTTCAATTTTCGTTTTGATTATTATTCTCTTCTACAACAACCGTGAGAGCAACTTATTAAATTAAATAATTGAATATTTAATGACCGCCAATAAAAAAGAAAATAATTATTCAATTAAAGGGGTCAAATTAAAATTGGAAAAAAAATAAAATAGGAAAAGATAAATAGAGATATGATATGTTGGTAACTAAAGTGTGCAGTAGTTGCTGCGTCATTAATCAGCCAAAAACAATGATTAGCATCTCGGAATTTTGAGGGGTAATAAAATGATAGGTATTGGGACCTCTAAAAGTTCCATAACTAATTGCACATTTTTAGTGTCTCCATAATTTGCTTATGACGTTTTAGAGAAAATGATATATACTTTATAATATAAATAATTAACTGGGATGGTTTTTTAATTAATTAATTAACTTGGGTCTTGATTCAAGTACGATTTTGTTAATTTTTTATTATTTTTTTTTAATCAGAAAATAATGGGTTAAAATTTACACGCCTATTAATTACGGACGACTGATTAATAGAATTCATTATTATTTTTATGTGTGTTTTCAATACTTTACTCTTAAAATATAAATGTATAGTCAATAATATAGTCACAGACATATTAAATTACTGTTAAGTATATAGTTCACGTTTTTGAATAAGTCATACTATTATCTAATTATTCATACAAATATTTTAAAAAAACAGTGGAAAATTAGTAATAGTATATTTATTTATTCCGTACACTTGTGCCTACAAGTATGAAATTGTGATGATATGATATTTTATAGATTTTTTTTTAATATTAATGAGATATTTGTACTTTTCCTACTGGACATAATTTAAATAATTAAAATTTTAATAGTTTTAATACTAAACTAATATAAATAATTAAAAATTTGATTAATTCAATTACTTCTCCCTCTTGTTCTATCCACATGATCTAGGACGAAAAAAAAGGGGGGGACCATAGCATAGCATATGCAAAACAATATTTAAGGAGGCACAATGTACGGTACATGCAAAGACTCCTTAGAAAAGATTGTGATTAATTAGGAGAAATGTCATGAAGTCTTTAATAAGGAAAATAATCAATAATGATGGGGGAGGCAATGTGATTAATATATTGTTTAGCTTACATCTAGTCCCTGCATCTCCCAAAAAGCATTTAAGTCAAGGAACAGGTTATTTCTAATACGTGTTTGACTTAAACTCAAAATTATCATTTACATTTTGCCTGGAGGTATTATACGCTCAGTGGCAGATTTTTTCTTTTTTTGTTTATAAAGAAGTGGTATTCTATGTTAGTTTTTTAAGTTTAAAAAACAATATGGAGCAAAAAGATTTTGCAAGAATGAAAAAAATATATATATAATATGATTTTAGAATTAATTTTGTACTTACTTTTGAACAAGATGGATAACAAATTAATTGTTATATTTGTATTTATGTGAGATTCATTTATTTAAAATTATGGAAAGATAAATTTTAGATATAAATATGTGAGAGATTATTATATACTTCCTCTATTTTTAATATGTGACGTTTTTAGTAGTTCCACCGGAATTAAGAAATTATTAATTCAGCTAAATTTTAAGAAAAAATTGACTAAATTATTATGCAAAACTATTAATATGTACAACAATTACAGAGTAATGGATAACAAAAAGAATAAATAAAATTGGAACGAAAAAAATTAAAGACTTATTGATTTTCTAAAATGACTAATAATTTGAGAAATAATTTTATTCTAAAAAAGTCACAACAATTGCATAATAAAAAATAAAAAGAAAAACGGAGGGAGTATATATCATGGCAGGGGCGAAATTACATGGCTCCTTGCAGGGGTCATAGCTCCCAAAAATTTAAAATCTTTTTTTTTTCCTCATAAATTTTATGAATTGTTTTAAAATATAATGCATTACTTACCACAAATATAATTTTTTTTCTTTTTAATTTTATTTTGGCCCTGTAATTATAGTTGCACGCCCCCTAATACTGAGTAGATACTGAATAATCTTGTTTTTTCCAAAAATTCTTTCGTATATATTTTTAGATTTTTCTAAAAGATCTTCTCTTAACAGGCCACGATAGCGCAATGCCTACCCGATAGATTCATTCTTGTTGCGGTGGTTGCACGAGTAAAACAAGAGAGAAGGGAGACCCACCTCCATTATCTTTATTTATTTTTTATTTGTTGTTGTGGTGGTTGCAGGAAATTGAAATTAGGGGAGAGACAGGGGGTCTGTGGTTGTTTAAGAGGTGATTTTCTACTGAGATTTTAAGATCAAAGGTCGTAATTACGATGGGGGCGTGCCTGCTGTTCTTTGGTTACTAACAAAGTCCATCTGCACATCTGATACCCTACATTTTGGGCCCATTTTATATTTCCAAAAACAATTCCCTTTCTCTATCTTTGTAGGTAGTGGCTCATCTCATTTGTATAGTAAAACTAACCCCACTTCTATCAACACTTTTCTATTCTCTCCAATCTCCATGAAAATAATACCTTTTTCATTTTTTTTTATTTTTTTCTTCTGATTTCTCTGGCATTGGCCCCTTTTACCCACTCATATATATATATTTCTCTATACATACTCATTTTTGTATATCCCATTTCTGAGTCAAATGTTTTCTTCTTTTTTCCCTCTTCTTCTCTGTGTCTGTTAATTAAATGCCAGAAAACAACATGAGTATATCTGTAAATGGGCAATCACAAGTGCCTCCTGGATTTCGATTTCATCCAACTGAAGAAGAACTCTTGCATTACTACTTGAAGAAAAAGGTCTCGTATGAGAAAATCGACTTAGATGTTATTCGTGATGTGGATCTTAACAAGCTCGAGCCATGGGATATACAAGGTTCAGGTTTTCTTTCATAATTATGTATGATCTAAATTAACTAATTATTCCTAAATAATTAATGTTTAGATGTTAATTTATACCCATTAATTTGTTTCTTTTTTACTGAGTAGAGAAGTGTAAAATAGGAACCACCCCTCAAAATGATTGGTACTTCTTTAGCCACAAGGACAAGAAATATCCGACGGGAACTCGCACAAACCGTGCAACTGCTGGTGGTTTTTGGAAAGCTACTGGGCGCGACAAGGTCATATACAGCAATGGTAGTCGAATTGGAATGAGGAAGACTCTTGTTTTCTACAAAGGTCGAGCTCCACATGGCCAAAAATCTGATTGGATTATGCATGAATATAGACTTGACAACAACATGAATATTTCCGATAACAATGTAAGCTGCCATTCTTTATTTATTTATTTATATCTTTTACTGACTAATTAATTAATTATACTTTTGAATTTAATTAAATTTGCATTTAATGAGCTAAGTAGTGTCACCAACAAGCAACAACCATATCCAGTTGGCAGCTTTTATTTGCTCGGGTTTGTTTTTATTTAATTAAGTTTGTTTTTATTTACTCAGGTTTCCAATGTTGTGGGAGATGCTGCACAAGAAGAGGGATGGGTAGTTTGCCGAATTTTCAAGAAGAAAAATCACCATAAAACCCTAGACAGTCCTTTAACTTCATGCTCGATCGCTCCAATAGAAACAAAAACAACCGTGGCTAACCAGATGCTCAATTCTTTCAATGAAGGAGCATTAGAACAATTGCTTCAATACATGGGAAGAACGGGCAAGGAAGAAAACGAAGCAAACAACATATGTGCAAGATTTCTCAAGCCAATCGATACTGCTATCAGCAACAGCTGCAATGACGACTGCAGCAGGTTCATGAAACTTCCAAGCTTAGAGAGCCCAAATTCTAGCAGTAGCCAAAATCGTTATCCATCTATAATTAATGAAGGTTCAATATCGATGGATCCAAATTCAGTTTACCCTTTGGAGTCTGGCCTCACCAACTGGGCAGTCCTTGATCGTCTTGTTGCTTCTCAATTGAATGAACCCACTGCCATGGGGTATTGCAACCCTACTGATGATCAACCCCACCATGATCTCCAGTTGCCAACTCTAAGATCATCATTCTCATTACCGTCCAATAAGGCATACCATGGAACTCATTATCATCATCATCACCATAATCATCAAGATTATAACAGTGGGATTGAGCTGTGGAATTTCACCACTACTAGAACATCACCATCTTCCTCTGACCCCATTTGCCACGTTTCAAGCTCTAGTGTATAACAGATGAATAATATATATATAAACCCTACATATATAATCATATCATAGTTGATAAAGTCAGAAGGAGTATTATGACATGGAGTTATATAATGTGTGATAATTAATTATTATTATTATTATTATATTTTTTGCAGAGAATAATTAATTAAGAGAATAAAGGGAAGAAAATTATGTTTATGGGAATTAAATAAAATCCTACTTAAAAAAAAAAAAAGGTTAAGAGATTTTTCTTAGATGGGGTGGCATTGTCAACCATTATCTTTGCTTAATCAAGATATCTAGCTGCCATTCATTTTTTTCAATTTGTCATCTAGAAGAAACATAGCTAGCTAGCAATATTAAACAATGTTGGTGGTTTATATATGATAACATCTATCTAACTGCAGTAATAATTCCAGCATTTTATTCTTTATAAGATGATGATGAGGAAGATATATAGTCATATATATGTGTAATTATTCTTTGACTTATCACATGGCTTGTCGGTTTGTTTTGAGGAGCTGAAAGTGAGCCAGTGGCTCAATTGGTCCATGCAAAATGAGATGAAAGGTTTATGGGACATGATTTTGGCTAAATATAAGACTACACAGTACCTAGAGAGAAAGTAGTGGGACATAAGAGATTATCAAATATCAATTGCTTCGTTTAAATTTATGAAAACATATCAAATCTATTAGAGATTTTATTTTATTTTTATGTTTTTAATTTTCACATAATTAAATGATCTATATATCTTCTATGTAGACTTGGAGTTAAACTTATTCATTAGTGCGCAAAATTCATAATACCACCTTACAGCCAATACAGAGTAAGGCAAGAATTTTCCCATACCTAATCAGTACAGAAATTTTGACTACAAGTAAAAAAATAGATAAGGTCAATAATTGGAAAACGCGTGGATCTGTGTCTGTAATTTTCATTAAGGAAAAAAAAGGGATTCGTTTGCCGATGTGGTGGCTAGGGCTTTCCAAAAAAGAAAAAAAATATACCCATTTAATATATCATGCTAAATTCAATATGTAACTAAAAGCTAGTCAAAGATCAATGCATCCGCTCAGAATCTTAATAATTTGTTACAATCATATCCTTGAAATAGAGACTTCCGTTTAAAACTATATATTTTTATGGAATTAAATTTTAAATGTATATTTTAGATTAAGGGTTAAAATTGCCCGAATATGATAATTTTTTGAAGAGTGGAGCAGACTTGTTTTCTAAGAGTAATTATCGTCTTTGTTGCTAAAAGGTTATACACTGATGACAATCCACACCACTCAAAGCTAGAGTTTGTAGTTAATAAAATATTGCCCCGCCTTCCCCCCCCCCCCCCCCCCCCCCCCACAAAAAAAAATAATAATAAATAAAAAAATAAAAATTGGAGAGGAAGTGGTTATTATATACGGATAAACAATTGTAGGAACTGTTAAAGATTAAATTTGAATTACTATAGTTAATTACTATTTGTTGAATACTTAATTGTACTTATATTTTATCAAGGAAAAAAGAAAAGGAAGAAGAAGAAGTCCATGAGTAGAGGGGGAATAGCAGAGAAATAGATAATAATGAGATGAGGATGGAGGAAAAGAAGAGAAAGGCAATAAGCAGCGCGATTATAGGGCATGTCAGCAATCACTGATATATGAAAAAGTTGAATAGCTTTTGTTTAGGCTTCAAAGTACGTACATGGATTGGAATCCGACAATGATACCAAACTTACGACGTACATTCTTTCTTTGTCTTTTATTTTTCTCTTCTCAACCACGCCACCACCAGGCTCCCACGTGCCCCTTTCCTTTTTCCTACCATCAGATATCTCGAGTTCAAATTCTAAAAAGAATGGACTTCGTTTGTGAGAAAAGAAAAATCACCCTTCTTTTAACTTGTCATTTAAAATTAAGTAAATACTTTTGACAACAGGTACTTGACGCTAAAAGACAAAATCTATATGTTAATAAGAGTACGGACACATATTGGTATTTGATGCATGCGTTTAAAATTAAAAATTACCCGTATTAAAAATTAACCATAACTGAAGAGAGAATTTATTTTATTAGATCCAAGATAGACTTAGCCCATTTAAGAGAACACTTAATTATGAATTTGAAACATACATTAAGTTAACCAACCGATTATTTCGGATTTAGCATTTACCTAATAAGGCATTAGCTTATCCTCAATACTCCTCATCATTCTCACCTTCAAAGATTGTCCTCATAAGACTTAAATGCCAACTAATTCATTTATTTTCATGTCAAATTAAGACTATCTTTCATTTAGGTTCATTAACTCGACTTCTCTAAAAGTCTTTGAGTAGACAATTATAATAATTATTGTTTATCGATACGTAAGATGAAATAAGTCAGGGATAAGCACATTTAAGGTAGTGTCTCCTTGTACAGTAGTCAAATACATGCATCATGCCAGGTTAACATTAGAAAAGTTGTTTATCCCATCAAGTTAGACTGTTTGATACTCGCCTTGAAATACTATCATTTGTGTATCTACTTTAATTTAAGAATGAAACCAAGTATAAATGATGAGGTTGGCATCTTTTTAAAGGTAATTTACTTTATAACTTCTCATCCATTTCTTTCACTAAAACCTCACTAGAACCAAGAAGAAATTCAATATTATTCTTTAAGATTTCAAATCCTAATTGCCAAGCCCAAAACTCAGCCCTCTAATATTATTTGTTCATTTTGCAGGCTCATATATATCCATTCCAGGAAGAGTCAAATATGATATTTTATTAAAGTTCCAATAAGAATATATATGTATACACACACATGCACACTTATGATAACAAGTTAATTGTGTTATTAAACATCAACAAATATTAACAGTATGTTAATTGATGTGAAGGCACTTTTAGAAATATTTTTGAATTGTTTGGATAGACAATAGTTTCAGCAAAAGAAAAACTAGCTTGAGATAGCTGAAATTTTTGGTTTTGCAAATACATGATCCAAAGGCCGATAAGTGATATCGTTTTTGGCAAAATTCCTTTATTTGGGTCTCTAAATTGACATTTTTTTGTTTATGAAAATTTTTTATTTTTACTGTAACTTTTGATAAGGAGTCTTGATTTATGCCATCTATGGCATCCTTCTAATTTTTTTTCCTATTTTCATGTGGTGTAATTTTATGATTTTGCCATTTTAGGCAAATTTCATGTCTAGAATTTTAGAACTTATATTGAATATTGAATAATATAAAGTAAATTGAAACCCTATTTTCTTTTGCTTGCGCTGTGTTATTAGTCATACTGCCAAATGTGTATGACGGCCTTACAAAAAATTTTGATTGCAAGAAGTTATACATCGAATGATAATGCTACTAATTTTTATTAATACTTAATTTTTTCACTTTTAACAACATGCATGATTTACATGTAGTTAGAAAGGTTATTTGTAATAGAGTTCCAATACCATTTTACGTCTAAAAACTCAAGCAACCAAAATTTTTAATAATACCAATTATCATAATTATTTATTGGCATTATTAACTACTAACATATTTTTTAACATATTGCAGTACCATCGACAATACTTACTATTAACTTTTGGAAAAAAGGTAAAAAAGTACTACTTTAAAGTCTATAATTTTCTTTTTTAGAAAATAAGATTTGAGATTCTTATAGTAAATATTTTAGGGATTTTAGCTGTAATATTATTAAAGGTTATTGACATGACATATTAAAAAATTGTTGATGCGGCATCTACGTAGTATAAAATTATTGACATGACGTCCATATGAATTATCATTTATGCCACATCAATAGTATTATACGACATAGGTAATATGTTAGTAGTATATGACGGTGTTAAGATTGTAAACTCCAAAAATCTAAAAATTTTAAAGTGAAAATGACTAGGTTTTTTTTTTTTTTTTTTTTATGTATTTTCCACTAATTTTTAATATGAAATACCAAATAATAGTAAATTGATATAATGAAATTTCATATTTATTGTAGTGATGACTTCAATCAATTCAACATTGAATTTAAAAGAAAATACTTAATTAGTTGGATTGTTTTGCCTATGAGCTGTAACATAGTAACATAAGAGGTCAAATTCAAATTTCCACTGTAAAAGTAAGCAATGACTTCTAATCAACTGTAACACTTTAGTCTGTTTAGCTTATAGTAATCAACAATATACCATATGCTAGCTAGAGTTTATGCTAATTATATGAATTAATCTAGAAATATTAATCAATAAATATAAACAAATTATAATAAAAGAATGAGTTATGATTAAATGTAATCAAAATAAATAGGTAAATAAATTGAAACATTGGAAAGTAAAGATATGAGTTGAGATGGTGCTAAAATAATTAAATTTCTCTATAATATAAATGAGTAATAATTAAATGATTAATTATATTAATCTAAAGTAAGTATATCTTGATATAGAAAATTCTGAATATAAAGAATTAATTAAAATAATATATAAACTAGGTATTTGGATATAATTAAATTTTCTAATGAGATATTTTAATAATAATATATGTATAGATTTTTCTAAGGAAGCTCATAATAATAATAATAAAAAAGAGCAGAAGAAAAGTCTGTAGACTTCTTTATCTCTTTTGTCGATGAGCCTTGAAAAAAAAATGGAGATAGACAGAGAGGAGAGAAGGGAGAAAGAGACAGACCGAGAATTATCGTCATCAGGTTTCTTTTGAATCTTTGTTAAATTTAATTATTATATCGTCACATTATAAGAAATCTTATGAGATATTAATATCTTAAATTTTTATGTTAGATTTGGATGCATAGATTTGAATTTGAAAGTTAGATTTTATATATCATATTTTAAATCTATGATCTTAAATTTATAAATTTATAAATCTATTATATGGGAAGTGTAAGGAATTTTAAATTTTAAATTTTTAAATTTGAAAAAATGGAGATTTAGGATAAAAATAAAAGAGTAGATTTAAAATAATTAGATAAAAAAAAGAATTTAAAATATTAAATATACAGATTTGATAGATTTCATTAAGTATTTAAATCAAATTCAAATCCACTTAAGTTTAATAATTCAAACAAAATATTTGACCAAACTTCAAATTCAGAATTTAAATTTTTATCATTCTAATAAACCAATAAAGAAAAATTTATCAGTTGAATAGGCAATGCATATTTGTAATGGTAAAGAGAAGGGTGTGACATCAACTAATTAAGAAGTATTACTTAATTCCTATAATAAGAAGAAGAGATATATCAAAGAATTGACAGTATGTTTCCCTGAAATTAAAAACACAATTGAACAAGATTGCTAATGGAAGACAATTGAGAATATCTTAAAACGTCATATACTACGAAAAGTTGTTGTAAATGTAATCAACAGACTAATTGACCTTTGCCTACCAAAAGTGGACAGAACGACGAGTTGGACCTTTTTTCATATCTTAAGTGAAATTTGCATTATTAGTACAAACATATATCAGTATATGATATTCTTTTTATTTTAAAATATATATTATTTCAGAATTTTAAAAAGTATTTAGTTATTTATTTATTCTAAAAAAAATTATTTATCAATTATTTTTTTTCACATAAAAAATTACTTAAAATGATTATAATTTAATAATTTTTTTTTAATTTGTGTGCTAAACTCTTAAACGATTGATATTTTAAAATTGGTAAAGTACTCTCTCTATTTTTTTTTAATTGTCATTTTTCTGAATTTTTTTTTTAAATTATTTGTCATTTTAGAAAGCCAATAAGATATCAAATTTTTTTTTCAGTTTTATCCTTACCATTGTTAGTATCATTTACTCTATAATTAATGTACATGTCATCTATTACTCTATAATTAACAAGGGTAATTTAGTCATTTTAAACTTAGTGTAATTAATTATTTTTTAATTTTTATGAAAAACAAAAAATGATAATTAAAAAGGAATGGAGGGAGTATATCATATTATTCCGTCTGTTCCAAAATAAATATTTATTGTTTAATATTTCAGTATATAAATAAAAAAATATTAAATTATCATAATTTTAAAATATTAAATTTCTTATCTGTAATTGTTGCGCAATTTCTGCAAGTGTACATATCGTTTACAAGTAATAAAGTGATGAGTGAGTATCATTCCCACAATGAAGGATTTGTCAAGTACTAATTTTAAAATTACTCTACTATTTAAAAAATCGATTATGAGATTTTATATTTTAAGTTAAAGTGAAATTCAAATAAATAAATGATGATAAATATGAAAATAAAATTAAAGATTTAGGATTTAAAATTTATCAATTGATCACATATGATTTTTTTATAATTTTTAGATAGATTATTTTTTTCTGGAATTAATGATTAGATTTCCCTAAATTATATGATGTTCTCTCTCAAGATAGAATATGTGTGTTCATATTAACTTTACGTCTACTCTCATGATTATAAGCAACTAACACAAACTCATTAAGTTTTATGGAAATCCTTTTAATAATCACAAAGAAATATTCTTATCTCTAAGCAATATATTTCCTGGGTCAATTATCTTAATGAACTAATATTGTGTTTCCACCCTTGCTACTTCACATAATATCTTAAATCATACAATTAATGGTCAGTTAATTATAAGCATTAAGTTCTAAGATAAAAGATTAATTCCAACAATCAAACCCAATTAATTAAATATAAATAATCATATGTAAATCAAAATATTATATCTAAATCCTAAAAAAATAAACTTACCGATTTATAATTAAAAAGGAAGAAATAATTAAATTAACAATAAACATAATAACAATTTAAAATTAAATTTAAGAGTAAAGTTTGGAAAGAACTTTTTTTATAATACAATTTTTGATGAATATGAGCTCCAAAATTTCTCTTGATAAAAATAACAAAAAAGAAAATTAATCTATTTTTTTCTCTCTAAATATTTTTTTGATGGATTTCTTGATACTATTTTCTTTTACTAAGCATGATATTTATAGGCATGTTTGGTGGAAGAATTCAAGTTCCATTAAAATTCTTACATCAAAAATTCAACATTGATTGTTAGGTTAGTCGCCAACCATTGAATTCTTTCGTCAATATTTAAAAATAGTTAGATTGGCCACCAACCATTGAATTTATTTCTCATGGATTAAAAACTTCAATAATTGCTTGTATCATTATTTTATGACATCATCGCCTGCATTATTTATTTTATTGTATTATTTTGACATCATTTTGATCTGCAAAAATATAATAAAAATATTTAAAATATGTTATAATTTATTTATAAATTATAAAATTATTTATTTTTCAAAATAAGTAATAATATTATTGCATTATTGAGAATTGAATTAAAATTTTAAGTTTAAACATATAAAATAACTCTAAGAATGTAGGGTTATCAGTAATATTAAAAAAAAATAAAATAAACAATCTCATTGGAATCCCATTTTTAACCCTACGGCAAAGCGGCACCGACTTTAACTCCAAATATTAATTTGCACTCCAGATAATTAGCAATTTTTTTTTTTTTAAAAGATTCTTCTTAATTTGCAGAAATTGAACAAAAGCTATAAAATTCAATTTAGAGTAAACTCCTATTGCTTTGAATATAAAATTTTTTTGTTAGATCAGAGACAACAAAAAAGATTCGATCAGAAATTGCATGCATGAAAAGAACAAAAATGCCAATGAAGATCAGACCCCAGTTAGAAAAATCAATGGGAATTTTTCATATGCTTATCTCCTTTCTATCAAAGCTTTAATATATTTACAAGAAAAAATGGTTTTCTTTCCACCAAAAGGCCTACATAGCTATTTATTATCGAAGCCCTTTTTTTAAATAAATAAATTTTTGATTATGGTGGTCAGTGCAATAATTCAACCTTTAAAAAAAAAAATTATAAATTATAAATTTTTTAAACATAAAAATGTTCCAAAATTTTCTATTCTTTTCATTTTTTTTTTCTTTAAATTTCCCTTCAAGAAAGTCAACCCCCTAATTATACAGTTAGAATTTAGAAAGCTTATTTCAAACATGGCTTCTACCTAGACTGGAGAATAGAAGGAACCAACCTTTTGGTTAAGAAAGGCAAATCATAAATCCAATTACATGCCATGATAAACTTGACCTGTTCTTTTAAATTGGGATATGCCGACAAAACTCTACCTTCACCTACCCGTTTCGGCTACTCACTAGTCAGTAGTCACTAACTCACGATGACTAATATGCTTCACGTACCATTCACTTTTTTCACCTAATGTGACATTATATGATACTCTTTTCTTTTTAATGTTGTGTAAAAAAAAATAAAAATTATATCATATATTTATATGTTTAGTCTGAAAATAAATATATAGTTGAGTATGAATAAAATTTTAAATTCAAGTTATTTTTTTCTTTAATTGTAAAATAAAAGAAAATTGAAAAAAAAATAAAATTGTACATTATTGATTGAGATTTTTTTTTACTTTTAACGTAAAAAGAGATTATCGAACATTAAGAAAAGTTTTTAATTTTAATTATATTTTTATAATTTATTTTCTTTAAATAAATTTTTGAACTCCTAATCATAAAATTTGAACTCCAATTTCAATGGTGTTGAGTTTTTATTAGTCTTAATTTAATTAATAAAATACAATAATTATTGTCCCAAGGAAATTTAAACTATCTAGCTGTTAGCTAGAGTTGAACAGTACATTCGTATGGATCAGTGATTGATTACTTTCCTAAAGCTACTGATGATAATTAGGTCAAGTAAATGCTTAATTAGAACTAAAAATTTAGCGAACTAATCAAGTTAGGTGAGGTGGGGTACGACCATATTGGCAAGGTGTTACATCAGATCAAAATGGGGCACGTACAATAATTTTAATTTGTAGATGAATTGAAAGCTAGGTTTTGCTTTGGAAACTCGTATCTTTTTGAAAAAACAAGGCCAAAGAATCAAATCTTAATGCATATTGATTTAATGCTATTAAAAGTTGGGGCACAGACCAATTCATTATTTTCTTACTTATTTATAATTTATTTTCATGGGTTTATAATTCTATTATAATAGTATTTTTTTTTTGGAAATTACAAAAAAAAAAAAAATTTACACTTGTGAAATTTTTTTAATAAAAAAGAATATGTGATTTATTCTGTTAATAACTCGTTATATTTATCACTGCACTATTAGTTAATACTAATATGGTTCTGATATAATATTTGAAAATTCACTTTTTTATCTACGTTGTTATCTAAAAAATAAAGAATTAGAATTCACAAATATTATATCAGCATTATATTTTTATAGATCATGCTACGTTAATATTAAATAAATGTATCAAGATTATAGATTTTAAAATGTTAATAAATTAAACCACGAATTTCTCTTTATAAAAAAATTTGAGAGAGGTACAAGCGTAAACAATTCAAACACAAGCTGCCTTTTGCTATTTTCTCCTTCTTTTTTTTTTTTCCATTTTTTTAAAAGCATTTATGCTCTCTTAGCTAGCCTCCACATGCAACGAGAGAACGACTCCATCTGAAAGCTGAGACAACCTTTACCCTACTATATATCACCATGTGGTTGCCAAGAAATACTTTTGAAATTTATTATCTGATTAATGATTTCCTCTTTTTCAATAACATAATGATTAAATTTACAGCATAGTTACATTTCAATCTCAAAATTTTGATGTATCATCACATCTTCTGAATCTTAGTGATTTATTTGATTGGAAAACTCTATAAAAATCTTCTTAACGTCCATTGGTACAATGACATGAAAGGAATATAAGAATTCTAAACCATTAAGTTGTTTCATGGAAAATATTTTAATAAAAAAATATTCCTATTTTCTACGATTAGGAATGCTTCAAAAAATTAATTAGCCAAAGATATTTTTTAATAAAATATTAAAATCAAAATCATAATTGACTTTTATGATTTTGAATTTTGATTTAGAACTGATTAGTTTTAGTTTCAGTTTGAAACTAATTTATTTATTATAGTTTAAAATTGATTTCAAACTTATTATTATTATACTAATATTACTAAAAAATAATATAACACGATGGAATAAATTAAAATAAAATTTTAATAAACAACAAAATTTATTAGAATATATATATATATATATATATACACTAAAAAAATGGCTTGCAATTAATTTTTACGATAATTAATTTAAAATATAATTATATAATCAATTTTAAAACTAGCAATTTTGATTTTTAGTTCTATTTTTAATAGATATCAAAATTAAAGTTAAACTTCTTATTATTTCGGTTACAAACTAAAATTATAACTGAAAAATGATTTCGGTTTTATTCAATTTGTTCGAAGGTTATGATTTAGATTTTGTGACCCCTTAACATGGATGCATAGTCACTAGCATTGATCACCGATGGCGACCATGCCATCGGTAGCCAATAGTTAATATAATTTATTATTTTTAAGCTTTTCATTCGATTTTTTTTTTATGTATTTTTACATTTAACTGTAAATTAAAAATATGAAATTTTGATAAGTTGAAATATTTTATGATCTTAAAAATTAAAATTTTATTATTTTTCAGGCCATTTTTTCAATGTTATAACTAAATAACAGAAAAATAAGATTTTTAAAAATTATTTTTCTTAGATACAAGTTAATTTCTATTAAACAAGTCCGAGTTAAAATCACGATTCTTGGTTTACCTTGCTAAATGCTAATATATATGGTCCGGTTTCAGGCCCTACTCCTAGTAATCGATTATGGCTCAGAGCCATGAGTTGGCGGTTCTAGTTCAAAAACGGCCCATTTCTGGGGCTAGCTATAGGGCCTAAGAACATTTTCTTTTCTTGTCCCTCCAAAAAAAAAAAAAAAGGTTCAAGTGAATGGTTACAAATTAAAATGGACAAGTAGGGCATGTGATTTCCAACAAGCATTGTCTCACTAGTGGAGAGGGATAAGGACATAACTACACCAGAAATGTGAAAAAGGAAAAAATTATCATATGATTAAAGTTTTAAATTGTTGTCTTACCAGCAAAGATGATGATCTTTTTTTTTTTTGGTGTTTGTGTGTGTGTGTGGTTAAGGTTAGTGTTTCTCAATGGGCATAGGAAAGGTGGACTATTATGGAGTTTTGGACACATATGTCCCTTTTGACTTTTCTTGATCTGCCTTCCATCCATCCTCATATCTCTTTCCCTTTGTTTTCATTCTTTCTAATTATTTTATTCTTAAGTTATTTGTTTTTATTATTATTATTTCCTTGTCTCACGAAAAAAAGAGTAGCAAAGATATTACACAAACAAAAATCAAAATTAAAATTTAATTTTAAAAACTAAGTTATTAAATTTTAATTTGAGCTTTAATGAACATAGCGACGGTATATTGAATTTGACTACATTTTACATCTTATGCGAGAAAACGTTTTAGAGTGTAGGCCCAGCTTTGGCAACTCAGGCCCAGTTATTCATCGTACGGGCAGACACTGCAAAATGGACTGTGTCTACAAATCAATCCATCAGACAATCCAATCAAGTTAAAAAACTTATGAGAACTACGTCCTTTATATATATATATATATATATATATATATAACATTTATAATATCTTAATTTTCTTTTTTCATATGTATATCTTTTTAATTACTTTTTTAATCTCTTAGGTTTATTTTGTAATGAATCATTAATTTAATTTTTCTAATGATTTCAAATTAATCCAATAAATATTTTATAATTTTTCTTTTGGAAAATTATCTCATTTCGACATTTAATTTTTTTAATTTTCTTAAAAAATAAATTTAAATGTTAAACACCATAAAAATTAAATATTAAACAATTTTAAATACTAATTATTTACTAAAAGTATATTATTTTTTATTTAATATATACTATTTGTTATGACTTTTTATCTGGTTCGAAATCCATGACTTATATAAATATTAGTAGATATTAATTTTATTGTAAAAGTATACTGAATTTTATTTAATGTATTTAATGAATTAAATGTTAAAGAATATTAGATACTAATTATTTGCTAGAAATATATTATTATTTGTTATAATTTTTTATTTTATTCAAAATTCATGATTTGTATAAATAGCAGTAAATGCTAATTACATTCTGAAAAATATACTAAATTTATTTTAAATGTGAATCATATACTAAAAGAATATTAAATCTTATAGTAATATATATTGTTTGTTGTTGATACTAAAAGAACATTAAATTTTATAATAATGTATATTGTTTGCAGTGATTTGTCCCTTTTATTTTAATAAGCGATTAGTGTTTTTAATTTTATATTGATTTTTAAATTCTAAAATTGATATTATATGCTTTTTGTTTAAAAAAAATGAAACTTAGCTAATTTGAAAAAAATCAAGAAAATTAAATATACAAATTTATAAAATGCGAAACAAAATCAATACAAATTTTGTGATAGATATACCATCACATATTTTTTGTACCAATCCAATTATTAAGTAAGAATTTTTTTTTTAGACTAGACTAATAAATTACTTAATGGAAGAGAAATATATAATTATGATTGAAACTATTAATTAAAAATAAAATAAATAAAAGAAATTAAAATAACAAATAATATATACTTATAAATATAAAAATACCACTTAAAATTTTGAGAACCAATTCTATATGAAATTAATTAATTCTATTAAAAATTACTTTTGTATTTTTATAACATAAATAATTATTCAATAAATAATGAATTTTCAACCAAATTTTGTAAAAGCATAAATAAACCATTTAAAAAAAAATCAGTAATTCTAATTTGTTAATCATTCAGATAAATATTTCATAAACAAATTTAAAAAAAGAAAATAATGGGGCGTGGAGCAAGTGCATTGAAGGGTATAAATACTATTTTTTTTTTTTTTAAGTTTTACAGGTTTTTTTGGAAAGAAAAAAATTAAGGTGGTCATAAAGTAATTTCCTTTACGTTTTTATGCATTTGTGTAAAAATCCCAAAACTTATTAGGGATCGGATTTCAGAAAAGCCCAATCAAAACGTTTATATCCAAAATCGAAAATTAATCTTCATGTCTAATTACCTCTCTAGCTTTCAATTTTGTGTTGTAAATTAGATTAGAAAACTAAACCATAAGATACTCTGTTAAATATATTATTATGGTGGATGAGGGTCTTAATTTGCTGTAATGGAGAAGTTACAGAGGACGAAGCCGAAGGAAATGAAACAAAATGAAATGAAAAGGAAATGTTATAGTGCAATGAAGAAAATCCCACTGCTTTTAAGAACATCGTAAAGTTAGGAATTTTATAATGTCAAGTTTATTAATTTGAGACCTGACTTCTGCAATTTTATGGACTTTATAGTCTCTGTTTTACATTATGATCAAAATCTCTGCTGTAGATTTTTTTTAGAAAAAGAACTTTTATGGTCACCCATGCCATGGATGCATAATAGAAGAGGGAGAACATGTAATTATTATAAAAATAAATGGTTGATTTGATAAATGTAATGACGTAAAGGAAGTGGAATCTATGAAGCAGAGTAGAGAGGGAAGGCCAGGCTTATTATGAAATGTGAAATAATTGAAGGAGGTTGGTCCCCCAACTGTCAATTTTTATAGTTTCTTGTTACAAAAGTTGGACTCAGTGAAACTCCTATCCCTTGTAAGGAAGGGTTTGAACTTTCAACGGGGCCTAACCTATTCAATTTTAAGAAGGGAGATGGGAGATGGTACAAATGTTTTGGCAGTTTCATCCCAGGATCGAAGGATGCGAAGTATTGAGTTATTTACATGAACCAAATTGGGCTCCTAATGCATATTCTAAATCCAAGTCCTTGCTTATTCAAATATACTTTTAAGGATATGTTTATTAGACCGTAATAGGATATAATTAATGTAAATTTATATTAGAAATTCATTTAATTACATTATATTATATCTCATTATGATCTGTTAAACGCATCTTAAAAGTGCATTTTGTAAGCCGTAATAAAATGTAATATAATGTAATCAAATAAATTTTTAATGTAAATTTATATCAGAAATTTTTAATGTAAATTTACATATATTACATTACATATCATTAAAACTTACTAAACACACTCTAAATATATATATATGTATGTATGTAAATCAAGTAGAAAACATGATATATGTGGTTGATTAGGACCAAATTTATTACAATATATTGCAGTAGTAGCATATCATAGCTCATAATTAGTTAATAATCAGTTTGTATTTAGTTGGTTGGTTGGTCAATTAATTAGTCAATTATAAGCTTATTTCTCTTATTTTTTAATTAGTTACAGAACTGTTAAGTTGTTACTCAACTCATCATATAGTCTTGTATATAAGAGTCTTAGCTTAATTGCATTTAGAAATGAGAGAAATAATATAGCCTTCAATTTTTTTTACAAATTTAAATTTTATTTAATTGTACTCAGTGTTCACTACCTAGAATAACTTTAATTTTTCTTCTCTTTTCCACTTTAATAAATAGCAGTGTTTAAGTGGATAATTTATTTTATTTTATTTTAATTTATTTATATAATTAAATTTTAAATGATGATTTTTTAAATCACATTCAACAATAAATATTATTTTTTACTTGAATTCAACTTGTTTAAATATAAAATTAATTGAAAAAATAATTTTGAAGTATTGAAGATTTTTTTTTTATATTTTACAAAATTATACTTTATTTTTAAAGCAAATCAAACTTGTTTTTCTTAAACTATTAATAGCGCCTAGTAAACATTCAAGTTCAATCTTTTTCATTTCGAATCTTTGATGCACAAGTGCATAGAAAGCAAACTTAATGCGGTTGCTTGTGGACCCCTAAACTTGAAGGAACGCGGGACCCAGTCTCCTGGAACTACAGTTGTTTTGCAAGGAGAGGAAAAAACAGTGCAGTGTTATCGAATTCTTTGAAAGTTTCTAATAGAAGAAGAATAAATTGAAACGAGTCCAAGTACAACTTCTTGTTGCTTGTTGGCTTTCAATTGTCCTTAGTTAGAGATCTTCAAATAAAGCACTCAGCTATTACTGTAACATGTGACATCAAATTTGATAGTATTATTATTATTAGTATAATATAAGTGAATGAAAACAGTTGCGTGATCAAGGAATCTAAACCAGCTTTGACCAGTCTTGCGATGATAATTATGGATTGAGTCTTCTTCTTTTTTTGAACAAAATGATAATCATGGATTGACTTGAGGCAAAACATTTACATGCTCTTCTAATTTTCTCACATGACAAGCCACGCGCTGGTGGAGTACAGGTAAGTGTACAGTGGTCCAAGGAGCACCTGATACTCTCTCTCTCTCTCTCCAGATTCCATATTCCATAATCCAAATGGGGGGTAGCACGTGAGTTCACGCGACTGGACCCGTTATTTTTAATAAAAAGTGAGAGAGACACACACATGAAATAAGAAAAAGAAGAAAGGCGAAATGAAAAAGAAAGAGGCTTTTTTTATTGTCTATCTTATTAAAAGCTGTTTTGGATGGCTGTGCAGTTGCAGCCTCAGCTTCAAGGCCTTAACCTCGCCTAACTTGCTCAGCGTTTTCAACTTTCCAAGTTTCAACGTTCTTCTCGATGCCACTCTGTTTCTTGCGTTCACGTTCTCTCTAATACTATACTACTGTTTTTCTTTCCTTCTAAAATTTATAAATCCAAACAAAAAAATATTGAACGTACCCTCTCTGACAGTAGCCACCACCACCGTCACTCTCCTCACTCTCCTCCAGGCCACACAACAAATAAATAAATAAATAAACAAAACATTTAACTTAGTAATTTTTTACGCATTTGGAGTAACATTAATTTTTAGCTGTGCGCTTCCACGTTACATTCTAGTATTATATTAATTAATCTCGTCTTACACCTTGCCAAGTGGGGTGGGTCTTCTATGTTCTATCCAAAGCAAATAATACAAACCCATATGTCCATTTTCTTTCTGGGTTCTTGTGATTATTTTTCTTGTAGCGTCGCTGTAAATGCAGCTTCGTTTAACCTAATCTTTTGATGGGGAAGAAAGGAGGTAGCTCATGGTTGACTGCTGTCAAAAGGGCTTTTAGATCTCCTACTAAAGATACTACTGATAAGAGGACTAGCAGAAGAAGAGACGACCATGACCAAGAAGAAGATGAAGAAAAGGTTCCCCTCATTTTTTTTTCTTTTCTTGGTTTCTTGATTTGTTGTGAGTATTCTGTTTGTTTTAATACCTTGCTTTTAATTTATGCAGAAGAGAGAGAAGAGAAGATGGATATTTAGGAAACCCACGAATCAAGAACCGGTGACACAATCCAAGGCAGCAACTGATCATAAGGTGGCTTATAGTGGTGGTGGTAGTGCGGTGCCGACAGACCATTTGTCAGCTGCGGCAGCTGAGCACAAACATGCCATTGCAGTGGCGGTAGCCACCGCAGCTGCAGCTGAGGCTGCGGTAACTACTGCCCAGGCGGCGGCTGAAGTAGCTCGGCTCACTAGGCCTACTTATAATGCTAGAGAACACTATGCTGCTATTGTTCTTCAAACCGCTTTTAGAGGTTACCTGGTAAGAAAAGCAACAGCTCATTTGGATATTAACTAACAATTCCTGAGAGATTTCGATTAAAAGCTTTTTAACTTTTTCAGGCAGAAAGCTGTGATTTAGGATTATAGTTAAATGCCTTAGATTTCAATTCCCTGAATAATTGAAAATGTTAAAAATTAAGAAATGGGGCTGTGTTTATGGTTGAAGGCAAGGAGGGCGCTTCGGGCGCTTAAAGGATTAGTGAAGCTGCAAGCTCTAGTAAGAGGACACAATGTGAGAAAGCAAGCCAAGATGACCCTGCGATGCATGCAAGCTCTAGTTAGAGTACAGGCGCGAGTGTTGGATCAACGCATAAGGCTTTCACATGAAGGCAGCAGGAAGTCCACATTTAGTGATACCAATAGCGCAATTGAATCTCGATATCTTCAGGACATTTCGGATAGAAAATCAATGGTAACTAATTGCTCTTTTGGGTATTACCTTATTTTTCTTGATCTCGAAAGCAGTTCCTTGGCGCTTTTTGGGTTTTGTACTTTTGAAAAAGCTTAATTAAAGATGGTTATGTATAGTTCAATTTTCAATGTGACAGTCAAGAGAGGGAAGTAGCATTGCAGATGATTGGGATGATCGGCCACACACTGTTGAGGAAGTAAAGGCCATGTTGCAACACAGGAAGGAGGCTGCACTGAAGCGTGAAAAGACCTTGTCTCACGCTTTCTCTCAACAGGTACAGGGTTCATTTCTTGCAAAATTGTAAATCCTCTGTTTCTATTCATTTTATATAACATCTTTCTGAAGCTAATTGATTCGATTTTTGCTAACCCATTTCAAAGATATGGAGGACTCGTCGGAGCCCATCAATAGGGAATGAAGATGAGCTCCAAGAAAGACCGCAATGGCTTGACCGCTGGGTAGCTACAAAGCCATGGGATAGTAGTAGCAGAGCAAGAGCTTCAACTGATCAAAGAGACCACATCAAAACTGTAGAAATTGATACCTCTCAGCCTTACTCATACTTAGCCACAAATTTTAGAAGAAGCAATCAAAGCCAATATAACCAACACCAGCACCAACACCCAAGACCCAATTCTCCACTTCATAGAGCCCATCAAACTGCACCTCTCCACCACTCTCCCATTACACCCTCTCCATCAAAAACAAGGCCTGTTCAGGTCCGGTCAGCTAGCCCACGTTGTGGAAGAGAAGATAGAAGCTATAATCCATCTCAAACACCAAGCCTGAGGTCCAATTACTATTACACTGGAGATCTGCATCAACAAGGAAGGGTTGGTGCTAGTGGTAGTAATGCTAACTTGCCTAATTACATGGCAACAACCGAATCTGCTAAGGCTAGAGTGAGATCCCAAAGTGCACCAAGGCAAAGGCCATCAACCCCAGAGAGAGACAGAGCTGGGTCTGCAAAGAAACGGCTTTCTTTTCCTGCCCCAGATCCTTATAATGCAGGGATGGGTTTTGGACATGGGTTAAGGAGTCCAAGTTTCAAGAGTGTTAGTGGTGTCCAATTTGCTGGTTTAGAGCAGAAATCTAATTATTCATCTTGCTGTACGGACAGCCTTGGAGGTGAGATTTCACCGTCTTCAACTAGCGACCTTAGGAGGTGGTTGAGGTGATTTTAATGTCTGCTGCCATAATGTGAATCATAAAGTCTTGGTTTTTTCAATTTAATAGAAGACTGTGACCCTACAGATGGTGGTTGGACTGTAATGTCGAAACAGAGACAGGTGTGTTGATTTTCTGCTGAATAGGTTGTTGGAAAATGGTATTCAACAAGTAATGGCTTTCCCCATTTTTTTTTTCTTTTTTCCCACATATTTGTTTGAAGTTGTTAAGTTTGTAGCCATAGGTCAGGTAAGACCTTTCTTATGCCCAAGCCTAACTTGGATATATTCTTTAACAGTTTTTCTTAATTGGAGCTTAAATTCGAGATCTTGTAAACTCTAATCATTTTTTTTTTACTGCACTTAACTAGTAGATTTCTAATGTTTGTGTATATATTATTATCCATTTTCAGGGTTTATGTAGTCAACTATATATAAGCTGCAATAAGAGGATGTTAACTAGTAAGATATCACTGTATCATCTTAGGCAGTGTGCTTGGTTGGCAAGTAACAAAAGTATAATAAGTGGACCCCAAGAGTCCATTATATATATGATCAGTAGCTGTATCTTTGCTTATCTTTAGCTTTAAAAATGGTGCTGTGTACAGCTGCTTTTGCGGGTTCCTTTTCCCAATCCCATTTTCTGACTTCATCCATATGTGAGAATCTTTATATATAGCCTTTTCACATGTTCGAAAAAAAGCTACAACTTCATGTGCTTATCCTCACTGAAATTCATAATGATCATTGACATTTATTATTATATGGTTCTTCTTCTTAGAACATATTGGTATGGGTAGTAAAAGTAACCCTTGGCTGTTGCTGTCATGAATATCTCCTTTTTCGCCAAGATGATGATACACAAACTACAAAAGATTTGGGGAAGTTGAGAATCTAATAATGCTCTTGAAGTCCTGCAACTGAGACAGAGATACCACCAGATATTTTGATCAGTCTGGGGAGGGATTAATATTGTAGCTCTTTATACAAAAGTTCTGCCTTTTTTTTATTTATTACTAGTTGGATCTCGCAGGCTCTATAGGCCAGTCAAACTTTAAATTCTATTATATTTTTAATAATTAGAATATTATCAATGGTTGAACTTGTAAATTTATTAAAATTAAAATATTATTCTAACATGTATCTATAAATAAAAAACATTTATTTATATTATATTTATTGAATTAGTAGTTTATTATATTTATTTATATAGTGATTTATTGACAGATGACAAAAATTTATTCTTTTATTTATGAAAAATAAAGTTCATGGGAAATAACGAAGTTATAATTAGTAAAATATTATAGTATGGTAGAACTAATTGAATGTTCATCCTTTCTTTTCATCTTTATTTGTGATGTGAAATTTTGTAAGAAATATTATTACAAATTGTATAATGATCTTCATTATTTACATTCAAGCAAGAAAAGATTAAGTATAAGAAATTTTTAGTAATAGACATCATTATAAATTATAACATACTTTTCATTATTTACATTTAAATAAGAAAAGATTAAGTGCGTGAGATTCTTGTATCATTTTTTACTAAATAAATTTTCATAAATTATAAATTATGATGAATTATAAGACAGGATTAATCAAGAAAAAAATCTTGTTTTTCTTAAACAAATATTCATATATTTTGATTAATTTATCGTAGGTAATTTTATTATTAATATAATATTAATATATGCATAAAAAATTAGAATGAGTAATTTTAAAATACAAATGCACACTAAATATATAGATATGGTCTTATTACTAAATGATATACAACATATGTTTTCTATATAATAACATCTTTTATTATGTACTTCTAATATTAATTAAAAAATTTTAAATAGTGTATTTAATTATTTATGATATTCTTAAAATAATATTTTTGAACTTCTTTAAAAGATTTTATTAGAAAACTATAATTATAAGATTATGTATCATAATAATAGTTAGCAGAGTATATGATTGTATATTCCTCATAAAATATTCTTTCTTTTATTATTTGATATTTTTAGTATTAGAAAGATAATACATATGCATAAGAATTTATGAAAAAAAAATACAATAAAATAATATATTTAATAAAAATGTTGTCTTAAGTAGAGAAAATTAAGTAAAAACAGAATGTGAATATTATTGTTAATCGTTAAAGTCGTAATTAAAAAATAAGTAGAAAAATATATATAAATGAATATATAATGGTAAAGTTATAATTAATTAGTAAGGATTATTTTTGTCATACCAAGTATGATAAAATTATAATTAAATAAACTTAATGAGGATATTTTTGTCACAACAAGTGTTACACATGGTGTTTTTTTTTATATAGGTAATGGATAATAAATTAAAATATAACCTAATGCCAAAATACAGTTCACCCATGTGGCCATGTCTGCTAAGGAAAGTAAAAAACCAACTCGTTGTTGGGCTTAATTTGATGCTGATATCATTGAAGAAATTACACTATCTATCAATATTTATGTTTTATTTATATTTTTAGACTCCTTCTTGAATCTTTACTTTTCTATAACTTCTGATTTTATTTTCAACGCTTTTTATATTCTTACGTTTATTTTTTACATTTTTGTCAGAGATTTAAAACAAAGTTCACTTTCTATCAAAACTCAAGTCTCTAAAATCAAAGGCCAATTCCTATCAAAACTCAAATATCTGAATTTACCTATGATACTTTTAAATAAACAAATAAATAAAAAAATTTTAGAAGCTAAAGTAAAAATAGCAACGGCATTCACAAGTCAAATCGCACCTTAAAAATTTTTATTATTACTTTTTACTCTCATCATTTACTAATCATTAATCAACTCACTAGAAATTATAGAGAGAACATTTATTAATCATTAACCAATTCACTAGAAATTTGAGAGAGAATTGTTTTTCACCAGATTTTTTTATTTTTGATTTTCCATTCATCAAATGAAAATATTCAAATGTTAAATGGTGATCTTAACACTTTGATTACTGCTTAGATCCACCACTTTCTTGTTTGAATGTGGTAAGTCCTTCAACTTCATTTTCAATTTGATATTTGAAAACTTGAGTTTTTGCTTTTTGGAAATTTGAATTTTTCATGGATTTTAACTAATTAATTAATTAATTTAATTATTATTATTATTATTATCATCATCAATTTTTTAATGTGAAGTAATGTTTAATGTACTAATATATTAAATAATTATAAATTTTGTATAGAAAATCTATGTTCCAAACTGGAGTTTCTTATATTAAATAAAGCAAAAGGTAGAGGGTATTACGTCTCCAAATAATATGAAAAAATTTATTTTTAATATATACTTTTGATATATCTAAAATATACTTAACATATTCTCGTTATATATTTAAAATATACTATTTATTGTGAGTATTCTATTAATTTTTTTTAGTCACTTACGCATGTCACATTTTCATATTTTTTTTTCTTTCACTTACACATGTCAAACTTTCTTTTTCTTTCACTTATACATATCACATTTTCTTTTTTTTTTTTTATTTTACTTACACATGTCACTTTTTTTTCTCTTACATGTCACTTTTTTTTTCTTTTACCTATACATGTCACATTTTTTTTTTACTTACACGTCACTTTTTTTTTTTTTTACCTACACATGTCACATTTTCTTTTTTATTTTTATAAAAATAGAAAATAAACAATAGGATAAACATTTAATTTAACTCTTAAATTCTTTAAAAATATTCATATATTCAAATTAATATTGTCGTCTATGCTTGATAATGATTCACATTTAAAAAAAAAAGAGCGTTGATGATACTTTTTCTTAGAAAAAAGGTTGAGGGTGTTAAGTAAGCATCTATTTTTGATATATATTTAAGATATATCTAAAATATACTAGTTATGTACTTAAGATATACCTAAAATATACTTGTTATATACTTGAGATATATTATTTATTGCAAAAATAATTTGTTATTTTTTTAGAATATAATTTTTTTCATCTAATATATAGTTTATGTATTCTTGTTATATACTTATATTTTTGTAATACTCAATATCCAAAAATATTTGAAGATATATATAAAATAAACACAAGTTAATCACATTACACAAGTTAATCAAATTTAGAAAAATATATACCTATGATATACTCTGGATATACTGTTTCCTAGGTTTGCTGAAAAAATCTCAATTTTATTGTTTTCTTATAAGTTTCATATATGAAACTTAATTTTTATTTTTTAAAGTTTTCAAGTTCGTAAAAAAAAAAAGCTATATAATCTATTTGTTTTCAAGATTTTCGATGCATTGATACTTAAAACAATATAAAATTTACTAAATTATATGTATGTAATTCAAATTATCTCTTAAATAATTGTAAATTTAAATTTTTTGACAATTGATCTAACTAGATTTTCAAAAACTTGTTGATCTTTTGATTTTCGTTAGCTTCTTTGGTTTCAATTTAATGTCGAGGGCTTTGCCCAAACTTTTTTTGATTTAAATCTTCAAAAACTTGTGATTTTTTTATGAGATTTATTATTGTTTTTCGCTTGTATACAAAGAAAGATATAAAAGTAATAAAATTAGCGGGCAGCATATAAATGTTAGATTTTATAATTGAAGGTATAAAAATAATCAATTTCACTTTTGAGGTATGTTTGTAGAAATGTCGATATCTAAACCTAAAAAGTCCAATAAGTTAAGCCCAAGAATGTCTCTGACCAATATGGAAGTAATAGTTTCCTAATCTTTTTTTTTTTTTTTTTGGGGAAAATTTCAAAAATAACCAAACAAGGTAAAAAATATCATTTAAAAATACCATCTAAAGTTCAAAAAATAACATTTTTATTAGGATATATATTTGGCATATTTTTTGAATATGTTCACCAAAAAAACAAGCCCAAAAAATGATAAAACATAAAAAGATATTAATTTATATTACATTACCGTATACCAATTACTTTATATACAAATTGCAAATTTGTAAAAGATAAAAGATATAATAATAATACATGGTATACATATACCAAAATTTGGTATACATTAAATATATGTTTGGTTGGTATCCACAACTACTTTATATATATATATATATATGCTAAAATAATTTATATATGTATATATATATATATATATATATATATATATATATATATATATATATATATATATATATTTAGAGATAAGTAGATATATAATTTATATATGTATATATATATAAATTTATATATATATAATTTATATATGTATATATATATAATTTATATATGTATATATTATATAATTTATATATGTATATATATATATATAATTTATATAATTTATATAATTTATATATGTATATATATATATATATGCTAAAATAATTTATCGTTAAAATTCATGTTAATATGCAACATAATTGCTCTCTACTTTATTAATTAATGTTTAAATGTTTTAGTCATATGTATCAGAATAGTGGAGGCTTTTTTTAATAAAATTACTTATTATTGATAATAAATGATATACATATACCAAAATGAAGTTTAAAATCAACTCGCAATAACAAATGACATCTAATTTTAAATCTCATAAGTTAGATTACAATCATCATAAGTTGATTGAAAAATATATTTTTAAATTAATAGATTTTTATAAAATAATAATAATAATAATAATAATAATAGAGATGGCCCAAGTGAAAATACCCATTGTTAGTTCACGGGAATAGTGCCAATTTGAATGATAAAAGTGCACAAAAAGAAAGTTGAAGAATGCCTCGTAAATCACTTTTCATTGAGTTGGAGTTTTAACTTTTGAAAAGGTTAATGATTTGGATCTGACATTGTTTATTTAGTAAGAGAAAAAGGAGGAAACAAGAATTAAAATGTGTAAAAGAAAGAAAGGAAGAAAGAAGCCATATGAAAGAAATAGCAAGACGATTAAAATGTACAAAACAAAAAAGTACTGTATAAATGATATTTTAACAAAAAATACGGTGTATGTTATAATTTTCTCCCTTTTTTTTTTTCGGTCAAATAGTTTCCTAATCCATGAGCCATTTTCAGAGGAGATGGACCAGATTGATATTGACGCCCTAATTTCAGCTCATTTACCAAATGAAGAAGGATGTAAAAACAAAATTTTTTTTATTCCATTAAATTTACCAATTCATTCAAATCAAATCGAAAATCAAAATTTATAAAATGTATAGAGTTTGTCATAGTTTAAAAACTAATCAAACTAAATTTTTGATTTGATTTGTAGTTTAATGAAATTTCAAACTATTATAACCCAAATCAACTTGATGTATTAAATATATATATATAAAATATATTATTAATTATTAATTTATAGAAGTATAAAAAGGATTCATTAATTGAATAATTATCAACATATTTAATAATATTTTAGAGGATAATTTCATAGTAATTTTATTTAATAATATCTTATATTTATTAAAACATTTTATTATTTTTTATGTTCATTTTAATGATTATAACTTTAATTTAAATAGGATTAATGTTAATCTCTTTTTATTTCTTAATATATATTTATTTCTTAATTAATATAAATATTTAAAAATTAAAATGAGTGTTTAATGAAAATCAATTTAAATTTAAAATTAATATAAAATTCAATTTAGTCCAAACCGGTGTGATATAATTTTTAAAAATCAAATCAATCCAAAATTATTGCTTTCATATCATTTTAATTTGATTTCAATTTGAAAATTTATCAAAAAAAAATATGGATTTAATTTAACAAATTACTCACGAACCATCCAAACAAACGGTATACACACCTGTAAATAAAGAGCCTTGAGAGTAATTCAGAACAGATTTTTCCACTGCTAATTAATTGGCCTTTGTATAAATGACAAGTAACTTTAATATCAGTCGTTCACGAGAAGAGATATTTTGTCAACAGACTGTCGTTTATCAACAAAGTGAATTAAAACTCTGCGTATTTGTAAAGAGTTGTCCTTTCAAAACGCGACTGATCGTATTTATTTCAGTCGTTTGCGCAAATACACAAATTATGAATGGTGTCGTCGATCAACTACGACCAACAGGTGATTCAAATCAAGATACCCTGTGTTTCTCTCAACGGCCACACAAAATAATGAAGAAAAAACTAATCTTTTTCTCAAATCGCCAGTAAATTGAAACCTCTAGAACTGGAAAATATCAAATGGTCGCAAAAATACTGTTAACGGAGTTTCCTTGAGACCGTCGCCATTGAAACCGGTCAATGGAGTTTCCACAGTAAGTTTTCCAACAAGTCTTCAGTTATATATGAAATCTCTGTTTGGTTACCGAGAAAGTGAAGATAGAAGAAATGAATTTATGTTGTTTTCGTTATAATTTACTAAATTGATAATTATTAGTATCCTTTGCTTGGAGTTATTGATTGCTTAATATTTGCAAAGGGGCAGGAAATGTAGAGAAAAATGAACAGTTGATGCTTGTGATGGTACCATGATCACCTCGATCAAAATAGGTCTGAAGGTCGTTAGTGAGCATCAGCTAGAAGATGAAGCAGCTTTAAAAATATAATAATTATAATAATATGAAAATAATTTTGAAGATTTCAAAAACAATGCTGTAAGCACTTTATGTTTGACATGAAATATAAAATGAAAACTTTGACTTGACAATGTCTGACATAGCGTAAGTCTTACAAAAATATGTCTGACCTTATTCATTCACAAGCTGCGTCAAATCTTAAAACTTACGTAAGTTATATAGAAAAAACCTACAAAAACTCTATATAAGTTAAAATATTGATTTTCCCCCAAAACTAAAGAAATAAAACAAATTATATAATCATGAAGATTTAATAAGAACTAGAATTACGTCCCAAACAGCGTCTTAAACAGAAATTTAAACAGAGATTTATATAAAAAAAAAATAGCGTCTTAAACAGCGTATATGTACATCATTGACAAGAGGCGGTGAGTATGAATTGTAATCCGTTTTCTATAGGATTAGGTTCAAATTAAGCCCAGATTTTAACAGTTCATTTCTTTTGATTTTGACCTCTTTGCATGGTGAAATCGATCCAGAGACTTCATGCTTGCAATTCCACATTAATGTCACAAGAAGCTGTTTGAATTAATTAAAATAACCAACATGGTTACAGCAATAGATATAGGCTCTCTTTGGTAGATTGTAATTTTCGTGCAATTTTCAACGATGAAAATGGAAATTGACTTTTCCACGGGGATAAAGATAAAGAGATTTTTCTAAAATAATATAAGTAATTGAAATAGTTGACTTCAGACATAATTAATTTTTATAAAACTTCATCAAGTAGGATTACTTAATGCAAACAGAAATTATTCCTTCTTTATTACAATAAGTTAATTGTCATCTGCAATTGAGCCACAGGACCATTTCAAAGATTGGGAGTTTAACTTATATAGTATGTGGCATCATAATCTATAACTAAGTCTCAATTTGATTTTTTTTTTTAATCCAGAAAATAAAAAAATCAAATGCTATATATATATATATATATTTGAAATGCTAGATCCATGAGCAATAGATACACTTATTCACTATTATGCAGCCATTATCATATTCCAAAATGGGTGCAATATTCTGCTTAGTTAATATTCAATCAACTTATCTATTGTTAGTTCTCTTTTTGTGTGTTCTGGTGAATTGTAGTCCTCCAGATGATCCTATTAAATGTTTATCGACAAACACAAATTGCACCATTACTAACTCTTATGGGGCATTCCCTGATAGAAGTATATGCCAAGCAGCAAACGTAGCGTACCCTACCACAGAAAAAGAGCTAATCGCAGTAGTTGCTGATGCAACAAAGGCCAAAAGGATGATGAATGTGGCAACTCGATACTCTCACAGCATACCTAAGTTAGTTTGCCCAGATGGTAAAAACGGTCTAATCATAAGTACTAAGTACCTTAACCGTACATTGGAAATTGATGTTCAATCCATGACAATGACAGTAGAGAGTGGTGTGACACTAAGGCAGCTTATTAATGAAGCTGCAAAGGCTGGGCTTGCGTTGCCTCATTCTCCATATTGGTGGGGTTTAACCATTGGCGGGATATTGAGCACAGCTGCGCACGGAAGCTCCTTGTGGGGTAAAGGGGGTGCGGTTCATGAATATGTTGTGGCCCTGACAATTGTTAGCCCTGGAGGACCTGAACATGGCTATGTTGATGTCCGGACACTCAATGAGAGAGATAGTGAACTTAATGCTGCCGCTGTCTCATTGGGAGTTCTTGGAGTTATTTCCAAGGTATGGCTTCTTCCCCTACTAATCTCTTACATAATTACAAAATAATCTTTCTTTTTTTTTTTTTTTATTAACTAGATTCCAACTCGAGTTTTAACTCGTAGCATCTTGAAAAGCAACAGAACAAGAAAATTTTATTTGAGAGGTCAAAATTACTAAATAAAAATGTAAAATGTTAATTTTTTAAAATTTTCTAATAACAATTAATTATATTTTTTCATAAAAATATTTTTTTAATTAATTGATCTTCCATATTTATAGGATGAGCATTAATTAAATAATTTTAACATTTGAAATTGTTTATAAATATTTAATTTGGAGGAACCAAGTAGAAATTTAAAAGGACCAATTAAAAAATTATAATAATTATATGGGGGTAATATAAATAATTCCAAGTGATTTGGTGCTAAGATTTATGCCTGTCTTCCGAATCACACCCCTAGTTTTGACTATGAAAATACTTAAAGTATTATTTCTTTTATTAGATATCACATAGTTAGATTCTTTCTACAGGAGAGTAGCCAAAAATGCTCCTTTGAGTAGATTGCAAATACAGGTAAAGATAAATGATAAAATAAATAATTGTAAAAATACACTAATGTATTAATAGCCATATATACAAATGAAAAATTCTTATTTAAAGTGTGAATGATTTAAAAAAAAAACTAATTTGATATAAAAAGTCAAAGATACTCACAAAAAAGCAAATGAATAAATGGGTTTTAGCTATTTTATAAGTATAAATAAATAAGCTCTAAACTTAAATGAATAAATAAGCTTCATATTTAAATGAGTTTCAGATTTAAAATGAATATGGGGCTATAAACACATGAGCTTTACATTTAAATTCACTAGGCTAATAAAAATTAAATTAATGAAATGTTAAAAGTAATAATATGAATTTTCTGAAAATGAGTTAGTTTCAGTTTATTTTAGTTCAGTCTTGCATCCGCTTATGGGAGACTATGATTATTAGTGATTAGTATTGGACGCAACAGAAATTCTTTTAAGACACTACACTTATTTTGGTGAATTTAAGTATTGTTGAAGTAAGTTGATTGGTTAGCTTTACTGAATTAGTTAACTATTATTTTAATTATGCTTTAAATCGTACTTATTATGCGCTGTTATATGTACTATATTGGAGTCATAACACAAACTCAGTGTTAAGTTCAACTATTAATTTGTTTATACATGAAAAAAAATTCCATAGGTTTTTGGGTTTAAGTGACGGAATATTCACCTCTTTAATGAATTACACTTTGCCTAAATTTTGATCATATTTATTATTTAATATATGCTTTTTTCAAATTTAATATACATGAATTATAAATACTATTTTTTGATGATTTTAAATATTAATATAAAAAAATTATATCATGAGCAAAGTTTATATATATAAGAGTCAATGCAAGAAGAAGACTTAAAAACAACGAACTGATATACGCAGGTGTTATCTTGTTAAAACAATAAAAAGACAATATATATATTAATCTATATAAATTTTTCATTGAATCCTGCAAAAAATATAATAACTTAAAAAAAATTGATGAGGTGACTATATATGTTAATCTATATAATACTTGTAAATTGGTTTCATATAAATTTAATTTTTAAAAGAATTACATGAGATAGGATTTTTTTTTTTTTATATAACTTTTGAGCTCAGTTTTTATTTCATATATATATATATATATATAAGCACAAAAAAAAATTAATAACTTAATAATTTTTGTATTTGGATGATATTATAGGTTACTTTGAAATTGCAACCCCTCTTCAAGCGTTCTATATCCTACGTGGAGAAGAATGACGCAGATTTGGGAGATCAAGTAGGTAGCTTTGGATATCAACATGAATTTGCAGACATATCATGGTACCCCAGTCAACGCAAGGCAATCTATAGAATTGATGATCGCATTTCTTCTAACATACCTGGCAACGGCCTCTATAACTCTCTCATCAGTACACCTTCAATCCAATTGGTCCGCTCAAGAAGTTCAGGTTAATTAATTAGCTACACATTTTATTAATTACCCTTTTTATTTCAAAATATATATCATTTAAGATTTTAACGCATGAATTAATAAACTTATTAAATTATTATAATTTTAAAATAAAAAAATTAAATATCCTTATATTAATTTTGATATAAAGAAATAAAAAAATTAATGCAAATGGTTAGTAGAGGAATATATAAATGAAAGGTAAAGTTAAAAAAAATAATAAATATATTATTAAAATTCTAAAATAATAAATAAATTAAAATAAAAAATTTCTTTAAATCGATATATATTTTGGAACAGAATGAGTATAATCAATCAATTGATTAATTAAAACAATTATACAAGCTTTGATCACTTATTGGTACTGTCTTCATTTTAAAAATCATGAATTTATGAGATTAAATTTCAAATATGAATCTAATTTAAAAAAAAATTATAATCAATTAATCTCTAGAATTCTTTTTTTTTTTTTTTTTTTTAATATTTCCTTATTGGTTTACTTATGTTGCTTGTAATTTAATAAACAGAGGAACTTCAGGAATCCTTTCTTGATGCTGATGGAAAGTGCTCCTCTGCAAAAGTAGCTACATCCACAGCCCTTAACTTGTCTTTCGGCTTCACTAACGATGGTCTGCCAGCTGCTTGTTTTTTCTTTTTTCTTGTTTTGCTGCCACTGAAACTCGAACTCGAGTGACTACTACCCTACTAATCCTCAATTTCGATGTTATTTTTTGTTAGGTGTTTCCTTTACAGGTTACCCTGTAATAGGATACCAAAACCACCTGCAAGCATCTGGGAGCTGCATTGACAGTCCAGAAGATTCACTACAGACAGTATGCCCGTGGGATCCAAGAGTTAAAGGTGTCTTCACTTTCCAAACAGGAATCTGCATCAGCTTATTGGTTGTTAAAAACTTCATTCAAGACGTACAAAAGCTTGTAGATCTAAATCCCAAAGCGTTATGCGGAATAGAGGTATACCTTGGTATTCTGATTCGTTATGTTAAAGCATCAAATGCCTACTTGGGCAAACAAGAAGATTGTTTAGACTTCGATATCACATATTATAGAAGCAGTGATCCAATGATTCCTAGACTTTATGAAGACATTCTTGAAGAAATTGAGCAAATTGCAGTGTTCAAATATGGAGGGTTACCACACTGGGGAAAAAATAGGAATGTAGCTTTTGAGGGAGTGATCAGTAAATACAAGAATGCTTCGAAATTTTTGATAGTTAAAGAAAAGTATGATCCATTGGGACTCTTTTCTAACAAATGGACTGACCAACTTCTTGGAATCAAAGGCGGAGTAACCATAGCTAAAGAGGGTTGTGCATTAGAAGGACTCTGTATTTGCTCTGAGGATTTTCATTGTGCCCCATCCAAGGGCTATTTCTGCAAACCGGGTAAAATTTACAAGTATGCAAGCGTTTGTACCTTCGTCAGTTCTTAGAAGTTCTTGTGATAATTGGGTTTATATATATGTATGGGACCTAAAATAAATTAGCCATTACTGTTGTTACTCAATTCCAATCATATGTAAAAATTAATTAATAATGAGAAAATTAAAATAAAATCTTTTATTCAATAAACTCAATAGTCCATATTCCATATATACATCTAAATTTTTTTTTTAAAAAAAGAAAACATAAATGGAGAATTACCATTATAGTTTTATAATGATTTTTTTTTTTTTTTTTAATCTATGGGAGGGTCATTTTGAGCAGTCGGATATATAACAGGGGGATACCATCCCCTTACACTTTACCTAGTACGAAGAAAATAATTTGAACTCAATATTTCTCACTCTAAGAACAAATGCTCTCGATAATTTTATAATGAAATTTGAAATTGGATTTCATTTCAATGAATGTTAAGTCTAATAGTAAAATAAAAACTAAACTTCCTAAAAAAAAAAAATGAAGACAAACAAAATGTTAAAATTTAAATATCATTAGCAGTACATAACCATTTTTCGTAGCCTCTTAATATATGCTCCCTCTTTTTAAAAATATTTAAGATTTTAAAGAAATTTTTTAATTTCAATTTTTCTATCATTTTAAGATTTTAAAAAGGTATTTATTTTTTTTTCAACTTTACCCTTTATTTATTCATCTGCTAAATATTTGCATTAATTTTTTTATTTTTTTACATTAAAATAAGAAAAATAATAATTTATTCTTTTTATTTTAAAATTATAATAATTTAATAATTTTTTTAATTTATATACTGTAATTGATTAATATTTTAAAACGGATGAAATATATTTTTTCAAATTCATAGTTGACTTGGTCTTTTGGCCGGATAAGTATAAGGGTATTAAAATGTTAGTTTTCAAGATGAGAAAAAGCAATGAGAATGAAAATTGTTTACATTTTTTATTTTTTTTTTAATTCAACGAAACGAACGATATGAGAATAGATCCCTACCTTCTTGCACAAGAAAACAATTTTTGTTTTTTGGTACAGACAGGAAAACAATTTTAATCATTAAATTTTCAGCCCCACATTTTTTTTAAAAGCCAACCTCATTCATATAACTTGTTGTGCACTTGTACTTATTAATTTGTATTTTCACGGATAATTGTTTTTTTAATAATGGTAAATAGTTGGCTTAATAGTCATCCTGCTCACCATTTTTAAATCCATATTTGTGGAAGACTTTTCTCTCAGTTATATACTTCGAAAAAAATAAAAAAAAAAGGAAAGAAAGAAAATTTCTTATCTATAAAAAAGTCTATAAAGTGAATCACGCAATTGGATTTCTTCATTCATTAAATTATTACAAAAATAAATTAGAAATTCAGATTAAAAAATTAAAAATATAATTAATTCATACGTATAAGTGTAGTAAATAAAAAATAATTAGCGTAAATCATATTCATACCAAGTAAAGGACGACACCTGTAAATATCAGATTTTCCCCCTATTTTATCATGGTATATGAATATCACGAAATGAAGGTTTTGTCAAATTTAGGGTATGTATGACTTTTTTAAAATTTCAAGGTAGAACCAACAGGAAGGAAATAACAAGGAAGGAAAAATTGGAAGCTGGTAAAGGCTAAAACGTAAAAATTTGCCCTATGAGATTTGGGCCCATATTACTGTATAAGCCTATATCTCCTAGAACGTTAATTAAGTCTTTTACATATTTTTTGAGCCTTAAACGTATATCTTATGAAAAAATAAGTATCTCACTTAAAATAAACAGTTGTACCATTTTCAGTGGAAGACTTGACAGAAAATTTTTTGGCCAAACATTTTTTTGCTTGTTCCTTTTGGTCCTTTCAAATAGTTCAAGCTTTTGAACAAACTCTTTAATTGTTATTTCTCGTTTTCTTCTTTTAATGAAGAAACAATTGACTCTAAAAAAATTTATTGTCTCATATGATATTTGATCACCTGCCACCTTATGTCAGTTCAAATGTAGCTTCTATCTATCCATGTGTAAGATATTTTGTAATGATGACCTACAAATGTCAATTTATCATGACACAAACATGTCTTATTGATACGTCATTTTTACCTATCCCAAAGAGAAAAAGATCATTGGGTATAAAAGAAAAAATATCAACACCACACTTAAGTTGGCTCACTATATAAATTCTCACCTCCTTCTTGCATTCAAAATTTTCTAGTCTTCAATGAATCATATTTTTCCTTTAAACCACTGATTTCATAAGTTTGAATATGACTTAAGCATCTAAGTGGCATTGCCAAGCGAAAACCTGACTCCTCTTACGTGGATCTTCTTTTTAGCAGATTTATCATTATCCTCATTTCAGTCTAAAACTACACCTAAGCTTAGATTATCTAGTCTAAGTCCATATTTGAAAATCAAGCACTAACAAGAAGTAAACAACCATTACGGAGATAATTAATTAATATATGTCATAATGTTGTAAAATTAATTAATTAATTAGCAATAATTAACAAGAAAAAAATTTCCTAACTTATCGCAATAGTTTCTCTGTTATCTTTCATCTTTCTTTTTCTTGAATAATAACATGGCTCATTTGCTGATACAGATAACTTTAAATGGAGATAGATTCTTGTAGGACAAGATTTCTTGGCATTTTTGTCACATAACTGCATATTTGATTGGAAAAAAAAAAAAAAAAAAAAAGGTAAACTAGACTTTTCGGCAGAACCTGTATCTACCCGTTTGAAGTTATCTTTTGTGAAATATTTGGATAATATAATACACATCAGCTTATTTGGTACAACTTCAAATCAAAATTCTAGTGAATAAGATTTCAAAATCTTAAGCGTTTATTTTTTAAATAATTAAACAAAGTTTTATTAATTAGATTAATAATTATATTTAAAAATAACCGTCAAAAAAATAATTATATTTAAAAGTGTATATCACAAAAATAGAAATAGAAATTATTCAAATGAAAAAATAAAAAAACTTTAGATAGCTTATATACCCTTTGGCACAAAAAAAAAAAAAAAAGAAGAAGAAGAAAGAAAGAAAGATAGCTTATATACAAAAACATTTATTCTTTAAGTAGTTGCAGTCAGTAGCTACGACTGCTAGTAGCACTCCCTAGTTTTTCGTTTTTTTTTTTTATATATGTGAACATTTTGTGTCTTTTATGATGTTTAGGTGTGCCATCATCCCTGGGTGGTTATGCTCTATTTTGTTTTGTGGCATGACTAGTTCGTGCGGATTTTTTTGGGTGGCACAAATCTGTAGCTTTGGGCATGACCAATGGTGTTTGGTACCTTTATGTGCTATAAATCATGGCGCTTGTTGCAGTTTGGGAGACTGATTCTTGCCTCTGTTTTGTACATGTTTGTTGTGCTGATGTCCACATTTCGCCTTTTAAGTTGTTGGTGGTGATTGTTTTGGCCAGAGGTGATCATTGCCAGTGGTGTTCGGTTGGCAGTGTGGTTCTCTGTCATTTGTTCACTATTGGTGGCTCTGATGGTGGGATATTGGGCTTTAGATGTGGGCTACTTAGACTTTTAGTTTCGAGTGTTGTGCTTTGCGGAACGCAATTAGATAATAAATATTTATTTGTCAATCTGACTCTTTAGTGATCATCTACAATAATTATGATTATATGATAAAAGATCTCGTAAGAGTATTAAACACTAGTCTTTATTATGTGGTTAATTGCATATGTTGCTTTGTATTATTTTTCACAGCAAAGATAATTTTTTTATCATTTGTGTTGACAAAAAACAAAGGTAATTAGAGACGTACGAAATTCTACTTACACGATATTACATGTTGAAAATGATGTTGGCGTAATAGTGTTCCCAACTAGCTTTCACACGAGCGAGAGTTTTACGTGCAAAGGTACGGCATTTGCTAGTAACAAATAATTAGTGGTTATAGAGAGCCTGATGATGGTTTGAATTCCCAGTAATATATTAGTATATATTAATTGCTATGAAAATATGCTAATTCAGACGTTAGGATTGTATTAAGACACGAAATCATGTATCACCTTTAGCTGCAATTAGTATATTAGCATTTACTTATTCAAAGGTTAGAATTATAGTATAGAATATCTAATTATAAAGTTACATAATCAAATAGTAGTACAGTAGTCCAGTCATGTTTTATTATAAAATATTAAAAGTAATTGCCAGTTGTAGTCATTACTTTCATTAATTATTTGATACGCCCAACCAAATAGGAATTATTATATCTTAAGAGTTGTTCAGTTTCGGTTGAGTTTAACTTTTAGAAGCTATCCAATTTAGCAAGAAAAAAAAAAAAAAAAAAAAGAAGTCACAGGTTATATTTTGGACAGGAATTAATAGATAAATTTACCCTAAATTTTTTATATTTTTTAATTATACAATTCTTTTGTCAATTCTGTCATAATTCGAAAATTTAGTTGTAATTTTACCCTAGATCATAATTATAAAAAAATTATTAATTGTTAAAAGATCGGAAGGCCAAATTGATATTTAAAATTATTATATTATCAATTTAATTTTTAAATTTCAAGTCATATTAATTAAATCCTTTAATATTGTAAATTTGATTAATTGAGTCATTAATTTAATTATTATTACTTTATCAAATTCACAAAATTGAATAATCTATTCATTTCAGTTGAAGTTTAAAATTTAAATTGATAATATGGTATAATAAGTTTTAAAGTGAATTTCACTTTTTTATTTTCAAATTACTATGAAATTGGTAATATTATTATTTTCAATGATGATTTAATTTAAGGCAGAATTGCAACTATATCAAATTATGGGAGAATTGACAAAAAAAAAAAAAAAAAGACTATAATTACAAAAATATATAAAGTTATAAGGGTAAATTTATCTATTAAACCTTTTAAGCAGTTAGTTTTAGAACTATACAATTAAAGTTAATTTTAGATAAAAAAAATAAAATTTATAACTTTTGAATTTAAAACTAATTTATATAAAAAAATGCAATTAAAATTCTTAATAATTCAAAAATAATTATCTATTAAATTTAATGTATACATTTTTATTTAATTTTTAAATATTTTAATATTTATATATATTTACATTATTATATATAAATTAAATTAAAATATATAGTTATCCTTACTAATAATGTGAACAGGTCTTGAACTAAATCCTATTTTTTCACTAAAATATTAATAACCAGATATAGATTATTTATATTTTAGGTTATGCTCTTTGAATATCTTTTTATAAATAAATTAGAATTTTGAACGATTATATTACTTTTTAGTAATTAAATTAATCTTATTATTAATTTAATAATAAAATTAAGCGAGAAAACCATATAAAGATAATATTGCAACATTAATAAGTTGGGATAATATTGATACTTAAATATTGGACAATATAATATCGTGATTGACAATGTAATGTAGATATATCGGATTTGGTTTTCATTTTTATTTCTATTTTTATTTTTATTTTTTTTCAAATTCAATTTCAGTTTTGTGTATATATAAACCGATAGTTACAGTTAACCGATCGGTAATTATAAATGTATGAATAAATATACTAATTCTGTATTGATAATTAAGTATTAATTTTTTAAAAAATTTAAATGAAATAATTTATTTTTATATATTTTTTAATTAGTTACTATGTTATTTATTGAAGTATTAACTATTGTTGTTTGCACTTTAATATTATTTATTTATAGTACTGCTTTAATATAATACTTAATTTATTAATGTAAATTTATTTGACTATTATTTTATAAGTATAATTTTATTTTAAAATGATTAATAATTAAATTTAAATTTTTTTAGTTAAAAAATCAAAAAATTGGTTGACCAGTCCAAAAACACTGGTTAACTGATTAGCAAATATCCAATAAAAATAATTCAATTTTAGTTTAGAAAATATAAAATTTGATTTGATCGATTTGATTTTAAATGTATGCCAATATTTCGGTTAAACAATTATAAACACTCTATTTATTTTTTTCATAAATCACCTTGAGCCATCATTCGATAAGAGATTTGATCTATATCTTTTTATTGATAGGCAAATTATTGTTTATTCCATCAAATCTAGCGTAAAATTTTGGCAGCAAAAAAAAAAAAAAAATCAAATCAAATCTAGCGTAAAACATTAAAAGGTTAAATAATAATTTATCAATAATTTAGGTGATGTTTGATTTATTTAGCATATAAAATTAAAATTTTCAATATTTAATTGTGTAGATTATTTGGTAACATTTTTTTTTTTAATAAGAGAGGGTGAATCAAATCTAGGTTTATTGCGCAGGTCATATATATATTTATCATTAGATTATACCTTGGGTGTTAATAATATATATTTTAAAAGTTTCGATTAAGTAAAAAATTACTTAAAATCGTAAGTTAAAATTTTTAATTTAAAATTTTTACTGATACAACAAATGATTAAATTTTTAAATAATTTTACATTTTAAAAATTATATCACTTATATTATTTATTCAGTGCTTAAATTTTCAATTCTACCAAAATAATACCATAATAAGAAAGAGAAAATAAATTATAATTAATGAGAAATGGAGATGTATAATAAAAATATATTTATCCAGTTCAGACTTGGCCACATATAAAAATCTATCACAGTGATAGCTATGACTGTCATCCCACAAGCAGATATACCTGGACTAATTCAAATTCTTTTGGCATTGCAATTTAAGTATTCTATTGAAACTTCAAACATTGATATATTGCGTGTGATGGCTTCCTCGCAACAACATCACTATATATATGGGGTGCATCCATCCATCGTCTCTCTCTCTCTCTATACATATATCCATATATCTACCAAACTACATGTACAACAATACAAAGAGATCATATTGTAATATGGGTACATTTGGGCGAGTTTTCCGATCAATTTATTTTCTGTTCCTATTATTTTCTATGGTAAATTGTAATCCTCCAGAAGATCCTATAAAATGCGTTTCAAAAGACACAAATTGCACTATCACTAATTCTTATGGGACATTCCCTGATCGAAGCATATGCCAAGCAGCAAACGTGGCATATCCCACCACCGAAGACGAGCTAATTGCAATAGTAGCCAATGCAACAAAGGCAAAAAGGAAAATGAAAGTAGCAACTCGGTATTCTCATAGCATACCAAAGCTAGTTTGCCCAGATGGCAAAGATGGACTTCTAATAAGCACCAAAAAACTTAACAAAATATTGGAGATTGATGTTCAGTCGATGACAATGAGCGTAGAAAGCGGTGTGACATTAAGACAAATAATTAATGAGGCTTCCAAGGCTGGGCTTGCATTACCTTATACTCCATACTGGTGGGGCTTGACCATCGGCGGTCTATTGAGCACGGGTGCTCATGGAAGCACGTTGTGGGGTAATGGGAGTTCGGTTCATGATTATGTGGTTGGATTAACAATAGTTAGCCCTGGACTACCTGAACATGGCCATGTTGAAGTCCGGACACTTGATGAAAAGAACAGTGAACTTAATGCTGCTAAAGTCTCACTCGGAGTTCTTGGAGTCATTTCAAAGGTACAGTTTCTTTGTCATTATTGTGTCTTCATTATTTTGTTTTGTATTTTGTGTTTGGTAAATTTCTTTATGCTGGTATTTCATTTCTTGTCCTTAACAAAGGACTCAGTAAAAATTCATAATTATAATTAATTGCAAATCGAAATTAATTAGCTTGATTTTTTATTGATTAAGGCAAACGATCTCCTATAATTATTAGTAAATTTAGTTCATATTGTTTAACTTGTTATAGGAAATTTTGGTTCAATAAAACCCTGAGGAGGGTAAGGGAAAAAGTATAGGTTGCTGAAATGCATAAATTGCCATCCAATCTTGAATCCACACAGTAGTTGACCTCTGTCAATTAATCACGATTCACCCTAGCTGACGTCCCAGTTCAGAGCAAGCATGTGTTTCTGCTCTTATCTTACTGTTCTATGCTGTTTCTTATTTTTAATTTAAATTGCCTAAAAGATTTCGCCTTGAAAATGTTGATTATGATCAAAAAAATTAAATTAGATTGAGTACAATATTAAGTTTTATATTTAAAATTCAAATTTAATTATACAAAATTTCAACTGATCATTAATTCAAAATGAAAAAAAAAAAAACCACTTTAAATATAATTTAACTTTTGTACAGGTTACTTTGAAACTCGAATCCATGTTCAAGCGGTCCCTCTCTTTTGTGGAGAAGAATGATTCGGACCTTGGAGATCAAGCGGCTAGCTTCGGCCTTGAACACGAGTTTGCAGACATAACTTGGTATCCTAGTCAACACAAGGCAGTCTATCGATTGGACGATCGGATTTCCTCCAACACGTTTGGGAATGGTCTATATCACTTTATCCCATTCCGCTCAACTCCTTCGCTTGGTTTGGCTGTCATTAGAGCAGCAGGTTAGCTGCTATTAAACTAAACATCTTATTATTAAGGCCTAATTACCTAAAAAATCCTAAACTATATTATGTTTAACAATTTTTTCCTACTCTTTCAGATTTTTTACACAAATACCTATATTTCAAATGTTTTAATAATTTATCCTTATTTTTCATATTTTCACATAAATACCTATACTTCAAATTTTTTTGTAAAATATAATTCAGAAATGAAAAATGAAAAAACATAGTGGCTATTGCTCATGTTTAATTTTTTTTGTGTAAAATGAGAAAAATGAGCCAGCAAAATAATGTTGACTAATAAATAGTGTGTTTAAGTAAGTTTCAAATATTTGTTATAATATTTTGAGGATTTAACGAACGCGGAGTTTTGATTAATTTCATTATTTCGATGCCCAATGTTGTGTATATATATGGCAATACTAAATTGTTAACTTTTTAGAGTTAGAAAACTTAGATAGAATATTTTTTTTTTGGTGTCGATTGAGGCAACAGGTGATAGTATTCATGTGAAGTTACTATTTTTTGTCATTCGATTATATTTTAGAAAAATTAAATGTAGGTACTTGTGTGAAAATATGGAAAAATAAGATAAAATTATTAAAAATTTTGAAATATTGGCATTTGTGTGAAAAGTCTGGAAAAATATAATAAAATTGTTATTTTATTTGAAGTATTGGTATTTATGTGAAAAATTTAAAAGAATGAAATAAAATTGTTAAATATTATATAATTTGGGATTTTTTTTAGGTAATTAGGCCTATTATTAATTATTCTTTTTACATTAAAAAATTAATTAGAGTTAATTATACCTAGAAATTTAAAATTTTAATTTTTTCAACATGAGATAAATAATTAACTATTAATTTAGCATGATCATCACATAAATATAATTCATTAATTTTTATTATCTGATTTTTATTTTATAATTAGTCATTTAATTTGTTATTGTGCTTTTTTAAATTGTTTGATTCTTTTTAATTAGAGGAAAGTCAAGAATCTCTAGGTGATGCCGAGGGTAAGTGCATTAGCGGAACACTAACTACTGCTGCGCTTTTCTCCACAGCGTATGGACTTACGAACGATGGTATCAAACTACATATCTGTTATTCAGTTATTCATCTTTTTAATTTCATATCTTTCTGATTTATTATTCATGGAAATAGCTTTGTGTTGAATCACGTAAATTTATATTTTCTCTATTTTCTTTTATCATATCATTGGATCTAAATCACTCCAAATAAATTTCATATTGATCTTAATAAACTGACATAAATTTTAGATTGATTTTAACAAATTGATATAAATTTTTAGAAAAGAATAATTATTCAATTATATGTATTATAATTGTGCTAATATTTTATAGAATATGATGTATTTTTTGTCATAAGCAGTGATGTACAGAGGAGGGCTTGGTGGAGCCACAGTCGACCCTCTTAAAACTTTTAAGTTTTCTTTATTAGCCCCCTTAAATTTTTATATTTTTTCATATTTGTCACCTAAATTATTTTTTTTTTTCATATTTGCTCTTTTAATTTTAATTTTTACATTTCTAATTCTTGTTTTACGGGTAACCCCCTAACTCCATAATTTTTTTAAGTTTATACCTATTATTTTTAGTTCTTTTATTTTATACACTAAAATTCTTTTTTTTTTTTTTCATATTTCCCACTAAAAATTTTGTAGCTATCTCTCTAAGAATTTTTACAGTTAGATTTTTATATTGATATACAACCCTATAAAAAATTGGTATTATGAATTTTTGCCCTCCTGAATTAAAATCTTGTGTCCATCACTAGTTAGGCATTCTAAGTTTAAATTTAATAGATCATATGCATAAATGACCATAATTTATTTTATTATTAATTCTAAATGAAAATATACGGAAAAATTTAAATTATTTTGATAAGTAAAACTATTTATATATTTTTAATATATGAATGATATTTTATTAGATATCTAAATGATAATATTTTGATTGGATTTTTTATTAATTATTATATAGGAATATATTTTCGCTTCCATAATATTAATTTAGAGTTGTGATTCACCACTGAAAATGACTATAAATAATCATAGGATCTATTAGATATTATTGTTATGAATAATAATTAAAAGTTAATCTTAAAGAAGTTTTAGTTACAAAAGCTTAAAAATAGCTAAATAATACTCAAAACTCTTTTTTTAAGGAAGGAATTATTTTTTCTAATTGCAGTTAATATTTTAATTAATTTTTCAAAAAATGTAGTAGTTTTGATCTTAATATCCAACAAATTAAAATTATTTATCTAAAATTGTTATTTGCATTAAAAGAAGCATACATATTACTGAAATTTTGGGAGAATTGCACGCAGGTATTATATTTACAGGATATCCTGTAATTGGATATCAAAACCGTATCCAATCATCAGGGACATGTCTTGATAGTATTGAAGATGCATTCATCACAGCTTGTCCATGGGATCCAAGAGTGAAAGGTGAGTTTTTTCACCAAACAACATTTAGCATAAGCATGTCAAATGTTAAGAGCTTCATTGAAGACGTGCAAAAGCTAGTCAAGTTGGAGCCTAAGGGGTTATGCGTCTTAGAACAGTATAATGGTATCATAATGCGCTATGTTAAAGCATCAAGTGCCTACTTGGGCAAGCAAGAAGATGCAGTAGACTTTGATATCACATATTATCGAAGCAAAAACCCCATGACTCCTAGGCTTTTTGAAGATATACTTGAAGAAATAGAGCAAATCGCGGTGTTCAAATATGGAGGGTTGCCGCATTGGGGAAAGAATAGAAACCTGGCATTTATTGGAGTTGTCAAGAAATACAAAAATGCTGAGGATTTTTTAAAGGTTAAACAAATGTATGATCCAATTGGGTTGTTTTCCAATGAGTGGACGGACCAAGTTCTTGGACTAAAAGGGAATGTAACTATAGTAAAGGAAGGTTGTGCATTGGAAGGATTGTGTATATGCTCGGAGGACATTCATTGCGCACCAAGCAAGGGTTATTTTTGTAGACCTGGCAAGGTTTATGAGAATGCAAGGGTATGTACCCTTACCAATGATTAAAAGGATTAACTGCGATAATGGAAATTAGACCAATAAAATTGGGGGATCGATCACAAATTCACAAGGAAGATAGATGATTATTGTATATGTACCATATGTATACTTGTGTATGGAGTAATTATATTTGTCCGACTCTAAAGATAAATATTATTATTATTATTATTATTATTATTATTGCGTTCTCTTTTTGTGCAAGATTGTGTAATTCAATTGGATTGATTAATCTCCAAATTTGACTACCGAAGTATGACACGAAATCTTGGAAATAATTATGCTCGCACGGAATATTGAAAATGATGTTGACGTACTTATTTTCCGCAACTAGCTTTCACAAGTGATCAGCAAGAGTTCCTCTACGGCATTTGCAAATTTGCCATTAACAATTACTTTAGGAAATATTTTTCAGAGTATTTTGGTAGACAAATATGTGCTCTTGTAAAGCTGTACGCACTTGGTATGTATTTGTTCATACATCACATTAGTTTTGTATAATGTGTTGGAAATTTTTTATCTAAACTAAATATACGATTTTATTTTATATATACAAACTAATAAGTGATAAAATATTTTAATTAATTTGATTTTTTTATTCATTTTTTACAAATAGGAAAAAATTTTCCTTTCTTTACAACACTGATTTTTTTTTTTATTTTATATATTCTTATCTTATTATATTAATACCAAAAATTCGCCATACTTATCTATCTATGTAGTTATCTTGCGCTAAGAAAAAGATATTAAATAAACAACTCAACTCTCTTTATCAAGGAGAAAGTTTGAAAAAAAAACTAGCATGTGGTTTATTAGATAAAATTTAATGAATATTACTTTATCCGTCCCAAAAAAGTTGCCTATTATTCATTTTTATAATGTCCCAAAATACTTATCCACTCTAAAAATAATTATAAATATTTATCTATTTTATTCTTATTAATTAAAAAGTGTATATCTCAAAATTAATAATAAATATAATAATAAATGAATATATGTAATGATATAATAAGTGAAAAAATATAATAAAATTTATGAATTGGTAAGTAATTAATGATATTTTATTAAATTGTATGAAAAAAAAAAATGAATAACCTTTTTAGAACGAAAAGAGTAATATTTTTATATAATATTTACGAATTACGTAATAGTTTTAATGCCATAACCTACCTAATTTGGAGCCATAAAGACGAATTTATTGCATTATTGCTTAGATTCTGGAATTATGGATTTTCAACTATGTGCTGGGATCGTCAACTGAAAATTTTTGGCACAGCAAACGTGTAGGTTAGGAAATCCTAGGTACTAGAATGTAACGAAGATGAAGGGCACTAGCTTAAAAAGTAATTAATACAAATAAAATTAAATAAATTTTATCTAAAAAATTTTCGGAAAGAGAAAAATAGAAATGCTACAATATTAATATTTCATCATGATCACCAATCGTGCAAAATGACTTGTTAAAATTTCTAATATTTTTTTCCTTATCTGCTTATTGTTAAGTAAATTTATATAATTTTATGTGTTAGTTATTCATTAGCGAGGTTTCTCCTTGGCTAATCTCTTAAATTGTGGCCTTAATTTAAGGCCTATTTGGTTTGGCGATGAAAGTTAGCTGCCAACAGTTAGAGATGTAGGAGTTAAATGCTAACTGTTAGAAATTCTAACTTTCAGCTAATAATTAGAAATTCTAATTTTCAGTAGCTCGGTTATAATTTTGAACAATGGATCGTTAATTTTTAAAAAAATATTACTTTAAAACTTTATTTGGTAAACTGTAATACAATCAAATATATTTTTAGTGTAAATATTATATTAAAAATATATTTATGTTATGATATATTATAAGATTTGATTGATGTCTTTCCATATACATTAATATTCTAGTTTCCATATTAGTATTGATTGTATTTTCCTTATTGGAAAAACTTCCTATTTCTTGTATTTTTCTGATTGGAAAAGCTTCCTATTTCTTTCTCTTCTGAACTCTATATAAAGGGCTTAATACTATTGAATGGAACAACTAGAAAAACTATTTTCTTCTCTATATTCTTTGTTCATATTCTTCTCCATTTTATTTATAACACGTTATCAGCAAGAATCGTTATACAATATTGTTCATAATTTTGGATAGCTTGTGGTTTGCTATAATCCAGCTAAGACGAAAAATTTGAAAAAATAAAATTCAAGATTTATGGCAAACAATTTTTGTCTAATTAATTACTATTATTAGTAATATTTATGTATCAAATACTTTTTTTTAAGAAAAAAAAACTAAATCGTTTTTTTTTTAAGAAATCGTTTGAACATATTGGGCTGATTAATTTGAAAAAATTATTTTTTCTTCTCTCTTACAATCATTTATCTCAAATCCTTTTTTTTAAATTTATAAAGATTTGATATACTATTTAATGATTAATCAATTAAATTCTAGTTCCTGAAGAGCTAGCATTATATTTTAAATACCAGTTCTTAAAGAACTAGTATTATTTATAGTTCCTAAAGAACTAATTAAATAAATAACTAAGCTATGAGTTTCTAAAGAATTAGTATTATATTTTAAATTCTAGTTCCTGACGAACTAGTATTATTTATAATTTCTGAAGAACTAATTAAATAAATAACTAAGCTATGAGTTCCTGAAAAACTAATAATAATTACAGTTCTTAAAAAACTAGTATTCCCTATAGTTCTTGAAGAATTGGTATTCTCTACAGTTTTTGAAAAACTGATATTCTCTACAGTTTCTGAAAAACTGATATTCTATATAATTCCTGAAAAACTAATTAAAGTAAACAAATTCATTAAAGAATCATTAAATGTTCCTGAAGAACTAAATGCATTGTCTACAAGTCTTTAAAAGACTGATTTTATTATGATTTTATATTAGACAATGTTAATTGATAGGCCTCGACATCATGAGTAAGAATTATTTATATCAGTGTCACTCCTTCGAGTAATCAAATAGATAAAATAGACATCCTTGAAAAATTGATATTTTATATTCTTGAATAACTAATAAATTTGATTTAAATTACACGCATTGAATAAATTGGATATCAATAAAATACCTGCGTATGGCTATAATATTAAGGTAAACCCTTTTGCTTTGATTTTTCTATTTTGGGTGTTTCATTATTGTTTATATGTATTAGAATGATGGGTATGACATATTTGATTTACCAACCAAATTGCAACTTTTAATTGGTTATCAATTATAACAACACATTTTATACATAGTTTTAAAGTCATGACTTATAATTTTTTTTTTGCATAAAATTTGACCCTAAATTATTTATTTATTTATTTATTGACTTGCTTTGTGGGAAAAGAATAATTTTGCGTTCATATTAATAGGTTTACTTGATTCATTAAATTGAGATTAATTCTAAAAAAAAAAAAAAAAAAAAAGGAAGATAGTTCGGTAAGTGGTAAAAATTGAATGAAACTATTAGAGTGTCAAATCAAACATTGCTTGTATAGGATATAGGCAAGTGGGAGAAATGATCAGATCTTAGTTTCGATTCTTTTTGAGAAAATCTACTATTTATAATTCTAAATTTGTAATAATAGCTGATTATTGTTAGCAGCTTGAAATAACACGGCTAATTGGTCAGACATACTAAATAAATAAACACACATCAAAGTATGCATAAGCACTTAGCCTTTTAATTAAATTAATAATTACAAGGCTCAAATAATGGTTTGAACTTGTACTGTGAAGTGCATTGGAGTCTTGAAATCACAGTTTGTAGCGACCATGTAATTAATACTCTGTGCTCTAAAATTAATTCCTTTGCCTCCACTTCTATATATATTTGTTAGTTGAATAGCCTATAAGAAAATTGTGTGTGTTATATGTTTTGAATTTACTTATGTCAATATGTATTAGATGTGAAAGCAATTAAAGATTTAAATATGAGATGAAATTAATATAAATTATATAAGTAACATAGTTTTGTTAATTTGTGAATTGATAAATTTATTTCCGGATTGCATACATTGTTGGATTTATGTTGGTATAGAGAAGCATAATTAGTGTTTACCTTTTTTTGGTATGATAAATTATAATGTTTGTTAAAATTAATATTAATTTATTTTCTGATTGGTCTATTTAGATATATTTTAAATATATGCAAATTAAGTTATTTAAATAAAGTGAAGTATAGTGAATTAAAGTTTGGTTGATAATTTTTATGTGCTCTTGAATTAAATGGAAATAATTTTTGACATGAGTTGTTGATAATGAAATGTATTTAGATGCTAGCAAAAGTAAAAGCTATTATTTACTTAAACCTCATTTAAGTGAGGATTTAAAGGTTAAATATCTTACTATTAATAATTTTTATATTTTCTAGAAGAGTTTTAAAGATAGATATAATCACTTGAAATATGTGGTACTACCATAAACTCAATATGATTGGTTAAACCTACACCTACAAGACTTGAAGTCTATTTGAGAATATAATTTAACCATGTTTAAAATTACTTCACAGCTGAAATTGTACTGTAATAAAATTACATGCTCCTGTAGTAGCAATATAAAAAGTGAAAATTTACAAATATTATTTTTCTAGTGGTTGCAAAAAATAATTGTTAATAAGCAATCATCAAACAATGCCCACTAGTACAACTGTATTCCCTGAAGTGAATACTATAAATCATTTAGTATATAATGAGAATTCTAAAAGAATAATTGCTAATGAGAAATCTTCAAATAATGCCTATTAGTACAACTATATTCTCTGAAATGAATACTATAAATCATTTGGTAAATCATGAGATTTTGAAAGAGGAACCGCCCATATAGAAGACATAACTCAATTCAATATTGATGATTTTATGTAAACTCCTTGAAGGAGTAATTTGCAAGGATTTTATAAGTTGTGTATTATAATGAGTTATTTAATTACTGTTTTATCACTAGTATACATGCACAATATATTGCGTTGAACCTGCAGTTCAAGCATTGAACTTATAGTTCAATAATTAAACCTTGAAAGTTTAGCATGAATGCCATTATGTACATCATATATACTCTTCCTTGAAACTTGTATAAGGACACGAGTTATAAATTTTTTCTGTGCCATAAATATATTAAATCTATCTCAATATGTGATAATGGGTCCACAAAAGAGACTATGAATTTATTTTGATGAGGCATATTTTTCAACATTAGGGGTAGGAAAAGCACCTGCAATGCTAAAGAATGTCGAGAAATTTATTAGAAGAAAAACTCTTTAAATAATTTTAGTCCATGTACAAGTTAGAGTGAACCAGAAGTTCACAAAATAATGCAGTTGCGACAAATTGCAACTTAACTGCCAAATGCATTTATAGATGCTAAAAGAGTGACAAAGTCTTATATTACAGCTGCTAATACCCCTAGCAAGGGTTGTGATTCCAATTGCAAATAGAAAATCAATCAATCTCACTACACGCCAGAAGCGTGGATAGTAAATTGGAACTAAAGACAAAAATCCGCGGAAAAGAAAAGCAGCGCTACTCATAAAATCTCCTGAAGAGAAACCTCTTGAAGAGGAAGATCTCAGTCAAAAAGCTATAGCTAATTATGAGACACAGACTGAGACAACGGAACAATTATATCCTCCAGATGTGGCTTCTGGAGTTGATGATCATATAAATGAAAACTATGAGATCTCAATTATTTTGTGATATAAGAAAGAGTTGATAGAAATTTAATTATCGTCGACGATGAATTTGCCTCAACAGTAGTTTTTGCTGTGACAAGAGAAAATATGGATCCATAATCTATAAGTATAACTGAATATTAGCATAAACATGATTGATCATCAAGGAATGAGGCAATTAAAGTAGAGCTAGACCCGTTCTATCATTGATTATGAGAAAAATAATTCTCTTATTATGGAAATTATCATGTTCCGATACTTAATTAATATGGCAGTTAATGAAAGGCTTATTGTACGCCTTATGAAAGTAATAAGAGTCCTAGAAGGACTAAGTATATTATAAATGAATACACATTAAACATATGACATATATTTCATCAAATTGCAAAAATCTATGTATGGATTAAAGCAATATGGACATGTGGTATGATTATTTTGAGTAAATTCTTATTGAAAGAAAGATATGTGAATAATGCACTATGTCAATTTGTATTCATAAAAGACCATAGAATGGTATATGTTATTATTGTAGTATAAGTTGATTTAAATATCAATGTGACTCCTAATGAACTCAAATAAATATGTACCTGTTTGAAAAATGAGTTTGAAATGAAAAATTTAAAGGAAATGAAATTTTGTATCGGCCTGCAGACCGATTATTAAGGAGTCCTAATATACCAGTATGCTTATGTGGAAAAAATATTTAAATACACCAGTATGCTTATGTGGAAAAGATATTTAAGCAATTTTTGCATGGATAAATCTTCTCTCTCAACCACACTAATAGGTGGTCCACTCACTAGAAGTGAAGAGAGACCCTTTTAGACCTAAAAAAGATAATAAAGAGCTGTTTGGTCTTGAAGTACCATATATAAGTGTTATATGGCACTCTTGTGTCTTGCAAATTGCATCAAGCCTGATATTGCATTTGCAAGAAAAAAAATTCCTAGCTAGGTATAGTTTTGTACCTACAAAGAGATATTAGAGTGATGTAAAAAGTTATCTTCAATATACTATTAATATTATAATTCATATTTGAAATTGGTCTATATGCAAATATTGGTTATTTGCTTAGTTTCTATGATGGTAGATTTTAGACTGGCTATGTATTCACTTATAGTGGTACTACAATTTTATAAAGATTTTTATGGTCCTGAAGTATCTCACTAAAAGATACTCCCATTGTATTTTGAGAATAATGCAATTTGAATTGCACAAATTAAAGGTGGTTATATTAAGGGTAACGAAGTAGACATAAACTTCACCCAAATTCTTGTATATATATAAGCGCCAGAAGAGATATCCATCAAATTCGCTTGAGTGACAATTTAACAGACTTATGTATTAAGTTTTTACCTAATGTGATATTTAAACGACATCGTTTTATCAATTAGTATACGTCGTATTAAAATCTGTCATCATCAGGGGGAGCGAATTAATATATGATTGTAGTCTTTTTTCTTAGTCAAGTTTTTATCCCACAGGGTTTTCTTGGACAAAGGTTTTAACGAGGCAATCTGTGCAATGAAAAAATAGCGCATGAAATATACTCTTTTCCTTAGATATGTTTTTTCCCACTGGGTTTTCTAATAAGGTTTTTAACGAGTTATATTCATAGCGCAAGTAATATCCTAAGGGAGTACTGCAAATAAATTATTATATGTGGATATTACTTAAACATCATTAAGTATACGATTTGACAACTTGGCAAATTTGTTTACAAAGGCACTCCTTACAATTACATTTGAAAAGTTAGTCAACAAAATTAGCATGCGTCAGCTAAGAGATATTTGATAGAAATCATATTTTCATGAGGGGGAGATTTTAATGCACTGTACTCTTTTTTCCTTAGCCTAAGTTTTGTCCCATTGGGTTTTCCTAGTAAGGTTTTTAACGATGCAGTGTTATGGCGCAAATGCTTGCAAGAATAATGTACTCTTTTTCCTTTACTAAGATTTTTTCCCACAGAGTTTTTCCTTAGTAAGGTTTTAACGAGGCATATTATTTGTAAAAGACATCAAGGGAGAGTGTTATGATATATTATAAGATTTGATTGATGTCTTTCCATATACATGAATATTCTAGTTTTCATATTAGTATTGATTGTATTTTCCTTATTGAAAAAACTTCTTATTTCTTGTATTTTTCTTATTGGAAAAGTTTCCTATTTCTTTCTCTTCTGTACTCTATATAAAGAGCTTAATACTATTAAATGGAACAACTAGAAAAACTATTTTTTTCTCTATATTCTTTATTCATGTTCTTCTCCATTTTATTTATAACAATTTAATTATATTATATTACATTGTATTATGGCCTAATTAACATATATTAAAAATTAATTTTACTAATTAGCTCAAATTGATAATTAAAAACTCAAATACTAAACAGTAGTTTTCATTGCCTAATCTAGGGTTGCAATTCGCGTTAGTAGGTCATGTTGACTTACATATCTATGACATGATAAGAGTCAATATGAATACAATACGATTAGTTTATTATGTCAAAAAATCTAAGTACAAATATAATTTACTTAATTAATTGATAATATGATACAACATAAATAATACGTTTAAAATTTAAAATTAATTAATTTTTTGTTTTAATATTTAAAAAATATTAATTCTATTAAATTGACCTTTATTAATTTATATTATTACATAAAATATAATTATATATAAATTTATAAAAAAGATTAAAAATAATATTTATATACACATATTTAAAAGTCATAAAATATATTGGCTGAATATGTTAATTAATGGGTTAAACTTATTATTTTTAAGTCAACGGATTAATTTATGACATGACACGATTATATTTACGTTATAATCAAATTGACACAAAATTAACACGAACACGATATAACTTCAAACTCCAATCTATTAATTTCGTGTTGAATTCGTGTCTTGTTATCCTTTCGTGTCTTGCCCATGTGCTTATGTATGCATCGGTGTAATTGTAAGCGGCTAGCACGGGAGAAGGAGGGTGGGGGGTTTATGGATATCATATTCAATGGGTCATGATGTTACTAAAACTTTTAAAATTTTTATTAATTTATATGTGTTTTTAGTAATAATTTTATTGAAATTATTAAAGTGTCACATGACTCTTTTCAAATATTTTTAAGTTCTTTAAGTTTTTATATATTTTAGGTTTACGTTTTTATATATTTTAGGTTTTACTTCCATTAAAATATATACATGGTATGATCCACTCAAATTATTAATATATCATTTATTTATTTTTTTTAATTTTTGAGACTGAGATAATTTCAAATATTTAAAAATCATATGTATTTTAAATTGTTATTATTTGAATTTATATTATCACCTCATTCAAATTGTTAATATATCTATTTTACTCGATATTGAACTTTCAAATTGGAATATATTTATTTTAAATGACATAATAAATTTATAAAAATTATTTAAAAATAAAAATTTGTATATTCTCATAATTTTTATCTTTTACTTTTTTATTCATGATTATTTTGAATCAAAAGAGAAAAATAGTAAATTTATTTTAAATAAAAAAATTATACAGTTTCTAAAAGAAATCAATAAAAAAATTAATTTATAAATAAATCTCTTTAGAAAATTATTTATAAATGAATTCTCATATTCAACTTTAATATATTGAATTGTTAATTTACAATTCATTTACAAATTTTATTATTTTTAGTAAAATTTAATTCAAATATAACTAGATTTATAAAATTAATGAAATTTTAAATAAATTTTTTTTCCTACCAAAATAAATGTCAATTTTAATCTGCAAAAATTAATTTATATCAAAAAAAAAATTAATGTTATGATGTTTTCACTGAAAAAAAATTATGGCTCCACTACTGTTGCTAGGGTTTTTTTTTAGTAAATTGATTTAATTTTATTGAGCAAAATAACATTAACTTGTTGCTACATATATAGATCTATTTTATTGATTTATTAACTTGTTGCTATATATATATATATATATATATATATATATATATATATATATATATATATATATATATATAGGGTTTAATAATAATATAATTGAGCAAGAAAACCATATACTATATGACATCAGTAATAAATTGTCAATGAAACACTTGTAATCAATTTGTTTAATATGTAACTTCTAATCAATTTGTTTAATACTACATATAGCAACAAACTCATTAATTTCTGCACCAAATTTTTGCAACTTCAATTTAAAATTTTGCTTCACAATAAAGCAATTCCCACAATTCATAAAAGTTAATTATATCAAGGTGTTTTTAAATAAAGTAATTTATTTTATTTACAAAAAAGAAATAATTTTTTACGAAAAATAATAATTTTATTCATATTTTTTCGCAAACTAAACTATTTTTTGGTAATTTTTTTAGATACGAAAAAACTTTTACTTTTACAAAAATATGATTTATTTTTTTACAAAACAATAATTTTATAAAAAAGAAAAATGATTTTGCAATTACAAAAAAAAAAACTCTCTTATAAAAAATCATAATCTTCTTATTTTTTTTATAAATTAGATTTTTTTTTACAAAGTTTATAGATATATAAATTTAAAATTCTACCTTAATTATTCTAATATTTCTAATTTTTAATTAGTGAAATGTAATAACAGATTAATTTAATTATAATATTTTAAATATTTTAATAATATTTATTATTTTTAACTATCCTATTGGATGTAAAAATAAAATTTTATACTTTATTTTAAAATATAGTAATATAAAAATTTATCTGTATGATATATTTTATAAGAAATTTGTGATTTTTTAAAAAAGAGTAATATTTTTTCACAATTATAAAATTATTTTTCTAATAAAATTATTGTTTTGTATAAAATTAAACATATTACAAAACAAATTATATTTTCCTAAAATTAGAACTTTTTTTGCAATTAAGTAAAATTGAGAAAAAATTATTTAATTTACAAAAAAAATAAATAAAATTATAATTTTTCATAAAAATTTATTTCTTTTCCCAAACAAATTAGATTATTTGATTTAAAAACGAAATAACCATAAAAAAACACATTATATCAATTAATTAAACTGCTTCTTCTTAATTAGGGATTACATAAACTTCCACATTTTCCCCCTTTCTCTCACTTGTGAGAGGTTTTCGTTTGAAACTAAAAAAATAAAAAATAAATAAAAAAAGATCTAGACTTGAACCACTCAATTTAGCTTACTACCCGATTAAATTGTTCATTCATCAACAACAGTCGTGGGACCATTTTATTCTTGTTATTAAAAAAAAAATAAAAAATAAAAAAGGATTCCAAAATGTCAAAATCAAAATTCTCAATGTAAAATTACCTTTAGAATTATCGACACCAATGAGCAAACATTTGATATGTCATATGAGTTATAAGAATAAGGAAATGTTAAGAGCATCACGGGTGTCTTTAATATTGAACTAAAATTAGATATATTTAGTATATAAACTCTTTAAATGTCTTAATAATACTTGAAATTTAAAAAAAAAAAAAGTGATTTTCTATCTGAGAAAAAAATAAACATAAAATTACATTGATTAAATATCTCTTCCTCTATTTATTTAAATGTACAATATAAAAACTTCTTATAATGCAAGCAAAAATTTTGCATAATAATATATAAATATTGAGTACAGAGACTTAGCCACAAAGAAAAATCCATTAGAGAAATAGCTATAGCGATCATCCCCGTGTTTGGTGAGTAAATATAATGCCTCCACTGACAAATTCTTTTGACATGGCAATTTTAATTAATGTCTGGTGAAACAGGAATGAAATATTGCGTGTGAAGATGCGTTGGCTTCCACACAATAATGGTAATAATGATAATGTTAAGCACTATCAAATAGTGCTCTACCCATACAAACACAAAACACCAATTCTGCTATATATATATATATCCTTTGATATTATTACATATAGAATTCATCATCTAGAAAAAGAAAATTCTACATGAATGCTATTTAATTCATTTGCAAATATTGCAAAGGGTAAATTTTTAAATAAATTGAATCTATTATGTCACTTATAAATTAAATTAATAAAATATAATACATCAATTAATAATATAAATTCACCAATAAATTATAGTATGATTAATTCATATGATTTATTTATATTGAATTAATTTATAAATGATTTCATATTATTAATTAATATATCATATTTCTATTAATTTAATTTATAAATAACATGATATACTCGATTTACCTAAAAAATTTTTATTACAAAAATATTAAAAAATGACTACCTTCTCTTTGAAGGTGTGACATGTATAAGAATTTAAAGTAGTTGAAAAGCCACATGCCTCCTATTCATTTCACATTAAAAATAAAAACAAACAAAAGCTTATGATATTCTTAAAAAGAAAAGAAAACAAATGTAATAATGCTTCGTGGATTTAGCTTTCTGGAAAATTCTTTGGATGAATAATTTTTCAAATAAAATAATACAATATATAGTCCCATTGCCACTTGCAGCCACATACAGACTGCACACACGCAGAGAGCTTCCCAAGGAATTATCGGTCTGTATCGGATGTCTTGAACGCACAGTTTTATTTAAGTTTATATATAAAAAGTGAACGTCACTTTTATGTGAGCAAATTCTATATTTATTTTAATTACTTGGGTAATTTCACTGTTTGACAGTAACCATACAAGAAGCGGGAAGAAGATATTACTTGGGTAATTCAAGTCCTTGACTTCTAAGCTTCCCTAAAATCAGATCCTTAATTCTCTGGTTTAACTCTTTCACGCTAGCTCCATTCCATTGTCCATCGTAATACTAATATTAGTATATATATATATATATATATCCACCTACCAAACTAGATTCACAATCCACACACACTCATCAATACAAACCCATATATTCCAATATATATGGGTACATTCCGGCGAGTTTTCCGATCAAGTTATTTTCTCTTTCCATTATTTCTATTACTTTTTATAGTGAGTTGTACTCCTCCGGATGATCCAATAAAATGCGTTTTAAAAGATACAAATTGCACCATCACTAACTCTTATGGGACATTTCCTGATCGAAGTATATGCAAAGCAGCAAACGTGGCGTATCCCACCTCTGAGGAAGAGCTAATTTCAATAGTAGCCAATGCAACAAAGGCAAAAAGGAAAATGAAAGTCGCAACTCGCTATTCTCATAGCATACCTAAACTAGTTTGTCCAGATGGTAAAGATGGTCTTCTAATAAGCACCAAAAAACTCAATAAAGTATTGCAGATTGATGTTCAGTCGATGAAAATGAGCGTAGAAAGCGGTGTGACGTTACGACAGATAATTAATGAAGCTTCCAAGGCTGGGCTCGCATTACCTTATACTCCATATTGGTGGGGCTTGACCATCGGTGGTCTACTGGGCACGGGTGCGCACGGAAGCACATTGTGGGGTAAAGGGAGTTCGATTCATGATTATGTCCTGGAACTAACAATAGTAAGCCCTGGACAACCTGAACATGGCCACGTTAACGTCCGGAGACTTGATGAAAAGAACAGCGAACTTGATGCTGCCAAAGTCTCGCTCGGAGTTCTTGGAATCATTTCAAAGGTAAGTTTTCTTTATCATTGTTGGGTCTTCATTATTTTATTTTGGATTTTATGTTTGGCTTCTTCACGGTGGAATATCATTTCTTGTCCTTAACAAAGTACTGGTAAAACTTCACAATTATAAGGTATGTATATATTATTATTTTAATTCATGTTAAATTTGTATTGAAACAATCTTTTATAGAATTATCCTACCAGAAGGTCGTAATACTCTACCCAAGCCCGACTTGCTTAATTCTGAAATTCATGTCTTTCGGCTCTTTATCTTGCCATTTTATGCTCCTTTTTTTTTTTTTTACGTAAATTGCCTGAAAGATTTGATCTTGAAAAATGTTGAGTACAGTATTAGTTCAAAAAAGGTTATTTAGTGAATCTACGTAATTAATTATCTTAAAAGTCAATTAAAAGTGGGTGAATGAATAATTTAATAAATTTAAATTTGAAATTTTAAAGATGAAAAATTAGATTCTAAATAATTAGAATGAAAGCTTGATTATTTAAAAAGCAAAATTTAAATGATCTTTGTAGTACGCTGATCTGCAAGGAAAATAAATTCCATTTGCACGGTAAGTTATTTGCCGCTCGTCTCCACTCTTTGTTTTTTTTTTTTTAATAAAAATTAGTTGCAATCAAAATTTTAACTCGTAATAATACCATAGTTTTTAAAATCATTTTAATACAATCTAACTAAAATTTAGGGTAAAACAATGGATATATTTATAACAAATTTATGAAATACCAATATATAATTATAATTAATTTAGTGTATAAAGAGATAACGGCAGGAAAAAACAGTTTATATAATAATATAATTTGAATTTAAATACCTAATTACTTGGCAAAAAAAAAAGAACTTGAATACCTAATTAAAAGATCATCTCAATAATAATAAAACCTAACAGAAAGATATATTATTATCATTACTAAAGAAAACCAATTCTATCACATTATCTGGCATTTTTTTTTTCCATAATTATTGAGGCGGTGATAATAGTTATAAGAACCGACAAATAAATGAACCTCAAAGTCAAAGAATCAAAGCTGACAATTTCCAAATAATTTAACTCTATGAATGGAATTAGTAATCACTCTTTCTTTTTTTTCTTTTTTTATATATATTTCCCTCCCATCTCTTTCTTCCCTTTTCAGTATTTTTCTGGCAGCAGCAATGTACCTCTTCCTTTCTTTTGTACACTTAACAAATATTCCTTTTTCTTCATGACCATGTCATAGCCTCCTGCATCCTATTTTGTGACTCTGGATAATGGTCAATAAAACCCGAACCCTTTACATATATATATTTTGACTTGTGTACAGATTACATTGAAACTCGAACCCTTGTTCAAGCGGTCCATCTCCTATGTGGTGAAGAATGACTCGGACCTTGGAGATCGAGCGGCTAGCTTTGGCCTTCAACATGAGTTTGCAGACATAACCTGGTATCCTAGTCAACACAAGGCAGTCTACCGAATGGACGATAGGATTTCCTCTAACACAGCTGGGAATGGTCTGTATGACTTTATCCCATTCCGCTCTACTGCTTCACTTGGTTTGGCTGTCGTTAGAACAGCAGGTTAGCTGCCATTGAACTACACAGTTTTTTTTTTTTTTTTTTATTTGTTACGTCCAAAATTCTTCAAAGAAAAATTATCCGTTGAAATTTAAAATTTTTAACTTTCTGCATTAATTATGAGATAGATACTTAATTCATTAATTTCTATATTCTGATTTTTCTTTTCTAGTTAGTTGTTTTATGGGTTATTTTTTTTTTAATTTCTAAAATATATTGTTTCTTTTTAATCAGAGGAAAGTCAAGAATCTCTAGGTGATGCGGAGGGCAAGTGTATTAGTGCAAGGATAGCTACAACTACGCTTCTCACCGCTGCTTATGGATTAACAAACAATGGTATCAAACTATTAATATCAAGTGATATGTTTGACATTACTGTTAAGAATAGGATCATATAAAAATTATTAATTAAAAATGATTAAAAGTTATTTTTTAAAAAATGTTTTAGAATTAGTCACAAAAAAAAAATTAAAAATAGCTAAATTGTATGTACTCAAAATTGTTTTTTGAAGTTGCAACTAAATAAAACTCAATCTTAATGAAAAATAAGTAAAAAGTATTTTGGTATGATTGTTTTTTGCAATAAAGAAGCCTATATATCACTAAAAGTTTTGGAGAATTGCATGCAGGTATTATATTTACAGGGTATCCTGTAATTGGATATCAAAACCATCTACAATCATCAGGGACATGTCTTGATAGTGTGGAAGATGCATTAATCACAGCTTGTCCATGGGATCCAAGAGTAAAGGGTGAATATTTTCTCCAAACTACGTTTAGTATAAGGTTGTCAGATGTTAAGAACTTCATCGAAGACGTGCAAAAGCTAGTCAAGTTGGAGCCTAAAGGGTTATGCGTCTTAGAACAGTATAATGGTATCCTAATGCGCTATGTTAAAGCATCAAGTGCCTACTTGGGCAAGCAGGAAGATGCAATAGACTTTGATATCACATATTATCGAAGCAAAAACCCCATGACTCCTAGGCTTTTTGAAGATATACTTGAAGAAATAGAGCAAATTGCGGTTTTCAAATATGGAGGGTTGCCACACTGGGGAAAGAATCGGAACTTGGCATTTGTTGGAGCGATCAAGAAATACAAAAATGCTAATGAATTTTTGAAGGTTAAACAAATGTATGATCCAATTGGGTTATTTTCCAATGAGTGGACGGACCAAGTTCTTGGTATAAAAGGAGAGGTGACTATAGTAAAGGAAGGTTGTGCATTGGAAGGATTGTGTATATGCTCGGAGGACATTCATTGTGCCCCATATAAGGGCTATTTTTGTAGACCTGGCAAAATTTATGAGAATGCAAGAGTTTGTACCCTTATCAATCATAAAAAGAAGGAATTGTGATCATGGGAATTCTACCAATACAATTGGGAGATTGATCACAACTTCACGAGGAAGATAGATAATTATATATGTACCATATGTGCTAGTGTATTAATTATATATGTACCATGTGTACTAGTGTTTTAATTATTTGGAGTTTTGAATATTTGGCCTTTGAAATATGTAGGGAGCTATATATATATATATATATATATATATATATATATATATATATAATAACCTATTTTATTTGGAAAAAAATAATTTTTTATGAAAAATTATAATTTTATTTATATTTTTCATAAATTAAATTTTTTTTCACAATTCTACTTAATTGCAAAAAAAAATTTAATTTTACAAAAATGTAATTTATTTTATATAAAACAACAATTTTATGAGAAAAATAACTTTGCAATTACAAAAAATACTTTTTTAAAAAAAATTACAATCTTCTTATGAAAGGCATTATATAAGTAAATTTTTAGGTTATTTTATTTTAAACTAAGTATAAAATTTTATTTTTTTATGACCAATATGATAATGACAAATAATTAATATAATTAAAATATTATAATTAAGTTAAACTGCTATTATATTTTATAAATTAAAAATGAGAAATATTAAAATAATTAAGATAGTATTTTACATTTATATACTTATAAAAATTTTATAAAAAATAGTCTAATTTCAAAAAAAAAAAGAAAATTATGATCTTCGTAAGAGAGTTATTTTTTACAATTACGAAATTATTTTTCTTTTTCATAAAACTGTTAGTTTTCTAAAAAATAAATCATATTTTCATAAAATTAAAGATTTTTCACAACTAAGAAAAATTATAAAAAAATTATTCAATTTATGAAAAAGTATAAATAAAATTATGATTTTTTGTTAAATTTTTTTTTTGCAAATAAAGTAGATTATTTTATTTAAAAACAAAGTAATTATAGGAAATACCTATATATAAATATAAAAAGAATATTAATATTTTTACACTAGATAAAATAACTGATATATCTATAAGAAAATTTAAAAATACTTATTTAGAATTTTGTTTTAATATGTAAAAAAAAAAAAAGAAATAGTTACATCAAAAATAAGAATTTTTCCTGTATGTACAAATTAAGCTAATAGTAAAAACTAGAAGGAATGGAAATCTTGTATTTATGGATGAGTTTGAAAGGAAAAAGCATTATTTTAATTTTTCCTATATGTACTTATTAATTATTTGGAGTTTAGAATATTTGGCCTTTGAAATATATAGGGAGCTAAGTATAGTGTATAAGAAAATCATGTCACGTCTAATGTGAAAAATATATGTAAATATGAAAAAAATATATATAAGTATTTTACATTAGGTAAAATAACTAAGCTATCTATCATAAAATTTCAAAATACTCATCTATAATTTTGATTTGATGTGTAAAAAATTTTTTGTAATATGTACAAAGCTAATAGTAAAAACTAGAAGGATTGGAAATCTTGTATATATTGGCGATGGCAGAACCAAGACATTAACTCAAGAGGCAGAAATTTATATATTAAATTTTATTTTATGATATAATAAAATAATAATAGCGATTCAATTAAATAATTGATATATAGATAAATTTTAAAAAATAACAAATATTATCCATAAAAAATGTAATACTAAGTTCAATAATTGTGTCCCTTTTTTTATAGCATTACCTAATTGCGTCATATCTTTTTTTTTTTAAGGGGCAAATGTTGAAAATTTTATAATTTAGTATATTATTATTGACATTTTAAAAAGTTGAGGAGGATAATTAGGTATAAGCAAAGGATCGGTTCAAACCGTGAACGTGACTGAAATTAGCTTGAGTCAAACGTTTAATCAAATTGTTTAACCATTTTGATTTACGAATCGAACTATCCAAAAAATGGACATGTATGTATACATATATATATATATATATATATATATATATATATATATATATATATATGTGTATACATATATATATATATACATATATATATATGTGTATACATATATATATATATAGATGTATACATATATATATATATATATATACATACATACATACATACATACATACATACATACATATATATATATATATATATATATATATATATATATATATATATATATATATACATATATATATATACATACATATATATATATATATATATATATATATATATATATAATCCTTTTGACCCTCAATTTTTTAATATGAACCAAATTCGCACATATATATATATATATACATATATATATATATATATATAATCCTTTTGACCCTCAATTTTTTAATATGAACCAAATTCGCCCATGCAATCTTTTTTTACTAATTTAGATGTCTTAACTTTTTTATAAATACAATTTAAGCTCTTTTTTCCTAAAAGTAACACTTGTAGCACACCCATGTTTTTATGAATTAAATAATAATGAATTTCTCTCTCTCTCTCTCTTTATCGTAACAAGAAAAAATCCCTTTATTTTCTATTTTTTCTCTTATATACCTTCTAAATTGGTTCAGGTTACAATCTTTTTATTGTTTTTTACATTCTTTGAGAAAAATAGAACAACTATTCATAAATAAATAAATAAATAAATAAAACTCAATTTGCTTAGTGAAAAATGTTGTTATAATGATGATGAAGAAGAAGAAAGAAAAAGCTATTTCTCCAAATGTTTCTTAGTAGAATTTAAAAACAAAATGTGGATTATAATTTTTAGACAAATTGAGTATTATTTTATATATATTAAAATAATTATTATCAAATTAGCTCAAATCTCAAAAGAATTTAAAATTTTAATAACACATTAATATTTTAATTTTTTAAATAAAAAATAATTTGAACTCCAAAATTTTTTTATATTTATTTTTGTAATTTTTTTAATTATTCGAATTGAAATCAAAATCGTACGAAATTATAATTATATTCAAACTGAATCTAAAATCGTATAAACTATTAATCAAGATCAGATTATTAGATTTAAAAGTCGGTTAATGATTAATATTTAGGAAGGTTGGAAACATGCCAATACCGGCTATAATGAATTATTTTTCATGTCTAAAGGCTATTGTATACTCCCAATTATACGTGATTCCGCCGTACCAGTTGGAAAGGAAAAGCATTATTTTAATTTATTGAAAAAGATAATGTTTCGCTTTTCGCATCAGTGTGTGGCCGATTAAGCGTTGTTTTCTTGCGATGGTTGTGTAAATGCCCCATTTTCATTTTTTCATATTTCAGCGGCAGGCACAAGCTACAAAGTAAAACACTTCGTTCATTGCGCACTTAACGACCTGTCGCTGACAAACCCAACTCTCTACTACCATACAGGACGTTGCAAGTTTCATTCATCTTTGTCAGATTGGCTGGGCTGGTCCAGTGCCCATCTTCTTTCGTCTCTTTGGCCCATTAAAGACTCAAAATACAGGCATAGGATAAATTTGACCCATCGTCCGGTAAGCCATTTTATGCATTTACTTATTTTTTATAGGCTTCTATACTCTATTTAAGTTTGAATTTTTTTTGCCAGATTATTTAATTTTGATATTTGACTTAGGAGTAGAGGTATGCAAAACCAAATCAAAATTAAAAAATTAAACTAAACTAACTGATTCAATTTTGTTCGATTTTTATCAACTTCGATTCGATTCGATTCGATTTAACAATTTTAAAATCGAATTAAATTTTAGTTCAATTTAATTTTTGCTTAAAACATTTCAATTAAATCGAACCGACTGAACTTTTATATATATATTAAAATATATTTATATTATATATATTTATTAAAATATATTTATATGTTAAAATTTACTTGAATTTTATCTCAAATTTATGAAAAAATAGAGAAATAACCAAAAAAAAATCAGCCCAAACTAGTTCAAATTCACCATGCAAACTGAGTCTAATTCAGTTCAATTTTTACACTAAATTTGATTTAGTTCAATTTAATAAAAAATCAATTTTAATTTTTTAATTTTTTGATTCATATCAATTTTGAATCGAACTAAATATTTGCACACCCTTACTTAAGATTAAAAAACACATAACAAGAAAAAAAATAACTATGGTTAGCAACAAGCAGATACATTAATATAAAACTGATTTGTACACAGTTCAAATCAAAGGGTGAAAATAAGAAAGCTTAAGTGAATATATGTAAAATTTAAGCTTTAAAAAAAAAGAAAAACAAAAATAAAACCAAAACATGTATACAAAGTAGAGAAGTTAATTAAAAAAAAAAAGGAAAAATGGGCATTAGTACACCTTTTTTTTTTTTTTTTTAATCTCCCAAGAGAAATTTGAAAGCCAACAGTGGTAGCAAATTACTATTACTACGATATAACATATCATATTTAGCAATATTTTCAAATCTAGCCATATCATAAAATTGGTGACGGTAGAGTCACCGATTAGAAATTTAATTAAGTTTAAATTAAGATCGAATCAAAATTTTAAATAATATCATATGTTTATTATTTATACGTTAAAAATAAATATAAATTTTTTATTTATATCGTAAAAATAAATATAATTAAAATTAACGAACAATACTATAAAAATTAATAAACATTACTTAAAAGAAATATAAATTTGAGACTATTTTAGAAATTACTGCTTAGAATAAATTATATAAATCAACTCATTAAATAGTGATTTTAATATCCAAATTGGGTGAATTTCACTATTTAATAATGCAATGAATATCTACTCAGATTTATATTATCTTACATAAAAAATATAAATTTAAATATTCATATACTTAAAATAGTGAATAGTAAAATAATAATTTAAAACTCAAAGTAAACTTTATATTAATGAAATTGAAATAGGAAAATGAATTATCTCATATTAAAAAAATATAAAATCACATAGATGCCTATTGAAAATGCTCTCTCTTGTGCATATAGAAAATGAAGACCCGAGATGTCTACATGAATGTTAGACCAAAATAAACTAGCCTATTTTAACTTAAGTTTTGCAATTTTTCCGACTAACTTTTTTTTTTTTTTAATTTGGCAAAACCAAATTCACTCACCTCACTTGGAAAACTCTGTTCAGACCAGTTGGGTCGCCAATTACCCGACCAGTTTCCCAGATTTTTCTCTAGTTCTTCATTGTTTGGGTTTTTAGCCTTACCCAAACTGGTTTGGCTGCTGATTTTTTTATGTTTGTAATTGAATCGGTTGGGCCAAATCGGTTCTTACAATCAAGATACATACAGAAAAAATTTCAAAGAAATTTTAATCCAATTGTCACTTCAAAATCATCTATTCATCGTTTAACTCTTGTCATATTAGTTACATGAGAGTTTTTTTTTTTTTTTTTTTTAAATAAAAAAAAAAAAAGAGAAAAGTTTATATTGTGTTTGAAGTAATACAATATGCATGAATTTCCTCCCAAACAGATTTTGATTTTGAAATTTAATATCATCAATAAAATAAAATAATTATATAAAATTGAATTTCATTTGACATTTTATAGTCTAATATTGCTATCGTGGTGTTTTAAAAAATAAAATCAGTAATCGAATAAGTCAAGCGGCTGATTCTTAGTATGAATTATTTAACCACAGTTCAATTGTTTTATTGTAGAATGTCCATATTATTTTTTTAATATTTTTATATGATTAATACAATATATTAAATTATAACTATAAAAAAAAACATGTTTAAGAAAAAAAGCTAACCAAATATCAAATTTAAACAAATCTATGAAAAAATAAATATAATAAAATTTTAATTTTTTAATAATTTTAAAAATTGATCCGGTTCAACGGATTCATCGATTTTTTGTTTCTCCGGTTCGATCAAATTTTACACGACTTAACCAAAAATTCAATTGTTTATTGGCAATTGATCGAACTCGTCTCTAATTTTTGGTTGAAAACACTAGTTTAACATTTATTTTAAATATAGTTGGAATTTTTCATGATACTTTGTGCTGTGAATAAATCACATCATAATTTTTTGTATTTTTTTTAAAAAATTTTTTATTATAAAAAACTATACTGAAGTATCACGAAAACAGGATACTTCACTATATTTTTCCTTAGAATTAACATTAGAAGAGGAAGGATTTGAAACAAGTATAGTGTAAAAAAGGATAGATCTGGAGGGCGATACAGACAATTCGTAGAAATAATAATGTAATGAGGCAGTCATGCTGGAAAGTGGGTGTTATCTGATTGGTCAAAATGAAATAAGCATAGACCGTTTCGCGTAGGATTGAGGCTCTTTCCTAATTAGGGTGTTCTGGAAAGCAAAGAAAGCCATCTTTGGTTCGTCGGATAACAAATACACAAACCCGCAGGAGGGGAGAAAAAACAGAAACAGAGGAAACAGAACACAAAGAAAACAAAAACACAAAGACACCCTCAAAGCAAATCTCAGTCCACAAATCCAAAAATTACATTCACTGGTACGCCAAATTTCAGTTTTGATTCCTTTATTTTGTTTTTTGCCTTTTTTGTGCCCAAAAAAGTTTGTGCCTTTATGCCCTATTCGATGATGCGCTTGATTGAGCTCATTGTATTCGAATCTACTCAATTTAAATTTTTGTATTTTGGGGTTTTTCGCTTCCATAGCATCATATAGATTTATGGAATTATCTCTCCTATTTGGGGTTCAGGATTCATTACCCTTCACACTCCTGTTTTGTTTTTGGCTTTGCATTTATCGGAGATGAGATGGGTTTCTCTTTATGGGATATTTTCTTATGTTTTCTCCGAAAATTTTAGAAATTTAGAGATTGGGTGTGTTTAGATTTTTTTTTTTTTTATTAATTAGGATTTCAACGTCGAATTTTAGCTTTTATTTAAAGTACTATCTATCTTCCTTGTCTAGAATCTAGAAACGGAAATGCAGTAGCAATTTTGAAAAAATTCATCTCAATTCAGCCAAGTATGCATTGGTGAAAATTCAATCTCAGTCGAGTTTCTTTGATTTTCCTTGTTTCTTTTCCTTTTTTCTCAGGACAAATGGAATGTCTAGGTTTTCTGTTTCATTTTCCTTGTTTCTTCTCTGGGTCCTCAACAACCAATTCAAGCGACAGAAAAATAAGTTGGTCTGTCCTCAAAGTATGTGTCCTATTTGATCTACAAAGTATTCTTTCAAGTTCTCGTTAATGCTCCTCCTTTTAGCAGGCAGCTTAATTTGTAGCTTTCCGATTCCTACCTCACACATTGAAAATTTGAAAAATGAAAAAAAAAAAAAAAAAAGTTACCCAGTTCTAGCATCCTTATGTTCCTTTTTGCTACCCACCCACGTCAATTCTCGTGCATAGTGCACATCCTTGCAGGTTCCATGCATTTTCCATAATGGTTAATCAAGCTTGCAGTTAATTAGAGGGCCATTTAACTGCAGTTATTGGATGATAAGACCTGGGGCGTGAAACAATCATGGCAGAGGGCCCAGAAGTTGAGGAACGGGTGGATCTTGATGAAGACAACTACATGGAAGAAATGGACGATGATGTTGAAGATCAACTGGATGATGATGGAGAAGATGATAATGGAGATGCACATGTTGAAGAAAATGCTGATGAGGACTATGAGGAGGACTCAAAAACTGGGGGTAGTCAGAAAGATCAATCACCAGAAACAGATAGAAGCCATGTAGATACAGAGCCTCTGGAAGATGAAGAAAAGCCCACTGCCTCTGTCAATGAAGAGGAAAAAGAGAAACATGCTGAACTTCTCGCCCTTCCTCCCCATGGTTCAGAAGTTTTCATTGGTGGGCTTCCTAAGGATGTGTTAGAAGATGATTTGAGAGATCTTTGTGAACCAATAGGCGAAATTTTTGAGGTCTTAACTCTCTGGATACTTGTGATAATTAGGAACTTCTTTTCTTGTTGTCCATTGCTAATGTAGATTTTGTTTTAAATTTTTCACAGGTAAGGTTAATGAAAGATAAGGACACCGGTGAAAGCAAGGGCTTTGCTTTTTTGGCCTTTAAATCAAAGGAAGTTGCTCAAAAGGCCATTGAAGAGCTTCATAGTAAGGAGTTCAAGGTAATCATTACTCAGTACAGCAACTCCATCACTTGTTCAGTTACATATACTTCTGTACTAAAAGAATTTGCATCATTGCTGCAGGGGAAAACCTTGAGATGTTCACTTTCTGAAACCAAGAACAGATTGTTTATTGGTAATGTTCCAAAGAGCTGGACGGAGGATGAATTTAGAAAAGTCATTGAGGAAGTTGGTCCTGGAGTGGAAATCATTGAGCTAATAAAGGTAAAATTTTGCATTGAAATACAATTTTATGTTGCATTGAGAGATGGCGTGGCAACCACTTATCTTGTTAATGCTATTCTATTTGTTAACTATAGGATCCTCAAAATCCAGCCCGTAATCGTGGTTTTGCTTTTATATTGTATTACAACAATGCATGTGCTGATTATTCGAGGCAGAAAATGTTAAATGCAAATTTTAAGCTGGATGGAAATACACCAACTATCAGCTGGGCAGATCCAAAGGGCACTCCTGATCATTCTGCTGCAGCTGCCCAGGTGAATTATTTGAGCAATTTGACGAAGTCTAGTCTTTTTAGTTGAAATTTTCATTTCAAAATTTGCAGGGATTCCTCATATCTCTAAGCAAATTATAGAGTTTTCTCTTCTATCTTGCAAATTTTTATATTTTTTACAAAAGAAGAAACTGAGAAAAATAATGATATCAGTATGGTAAAAATCCATGAAACATGTCAATAATATTCACCATTCACCATTCACAATTATTTGTGTGCCTGAAAATAAGGAATCTTTGTTCTCCGACAAATAAAATGACAAAGGGGCTAGGGTAATTAATCTTAAATTATGATCTTTTATTTTTTTTTCACCTTTTTTTTTAAAAAAAAAAATATAGCACAAATCCTTTCATGTAGGAATGACTGTGGGGCAGGGTGGGTTTTGGCATTGTCAGTATTAGGAAATTTGAGCAAGAGTAGGTAGGTGTCCCCATTTAAAAGTATTTTATTTTTATATTTAGTAAATCATTAAAAAATTTAACTCTTGTATAATATCATTAGCTATTGGGTGATATTTGAGAAGTAAATAGTACTCAGTAAGAATGGTATATTTCCCAAAATAAAGAAGTTTCCACTTATTCATACAGTCAAAATTACAATATAAAAAAAATATTTTTTAAAAAAATATGGCTGTACAACTCCACAAGTTCATCCCTGCCTGATGATGGGGTGAAACTGCCATATGCATACTTGTGATATACTATTATGATGATTGACATGAGTCCATGAACTCTATCTAAATACCAAGCAATAACCTAAGAGAAGAATAGGAAAGGGAGGAAGAGAAAGAGTGAAGAGAGGGAGGGAGAGGAAAGAGAGGGGAGGAGTAGGCTGGGTGGGAAGGGGCTGGGGCTTGAGGATTCTTTGTTAATGTTATTTGTGAGATATGGATCCTCTTAGCACTCAATTGGAGTTTATTGAGGCAGTTACCTTGGAGGCTGAGACTCTAGTAGCTAATTTGGTCAGCTTCTATTTTGGCTTGGTAGAGAGAAATTCGTAGATTTTAATGGATTTGTGCAACTTACTGGATGTTAATTTATCTAATCTCTGTTTTATTGATCTCTTTGATATGGCTTTGTGGCTACAATAGTCACAGTGCGTGCGCAGAAAGGAAAGGGGGGATTTTTAATGAAAACACTGAAATTGCTTGTTTGAGTTATTATACCACAAGTTAGTGTTCATATGATCACTGAACATTTTTTAGGTTTCTTATGGCGCCCAATCAATTGTCTCTGATTTCTTCCTTAAGCCCTCCCAATCTATTATACCTTGTCAGACATTCTTTGAACAACTCAGAATTATAAAAATATTGATGGAGAATTTTAAAGTTAGTATTTTCTTTTTAACGAGAGTAAATTGATTTTCCAGAAAAATCTTGGGCCATATATTTGTTTGGCTGCTTGCCTTGTTTATTGAAAATGTTTAGCTTTTTGTGTTTACACACATTTGTCTTGGATGCGTAGGTGAAGGCTCTATATGTGAAGAATATACCTGAGAACACCAGTACTGAGCAACTGAAGGAACTATTTCAGCGCCATGGGGAAGTGACAAAAGTTGTTATGCCACCTGGCAAAGCTGGAAAACGAGATTTTGGATTCATTCATTACTCTGAAAGGTCAAGTGCATTGAAGGCTGTCAAAGATAACGAGAAATATGAAATTGATGGTAATTTCCAAAGTATCTATGTGAACAAATGGATCTTATTGAGTTAATTTTGAAACTGCCGAGGGTGGAAAAAAACTGTTGTGAGATTTGAGATATCAGGAATATATTTTGACTAGGAAATTATAGGACTTAAAAAATTATTGACTAAAAAAATTATTGACTAAACTTCTGCTGAAATGTTATTTCTGTCAGGCCTAACAAATATTTTGTTGTCATAATTTCACTTTAAAAGTGAGTTAAAATTTTTTATAATTCATAGTTGAGCAGTGGTAATTTTTGTTTATTCCTTTTAAGATAAATAATAACTTACCTCTTCCAGATAGGCCTGTTTCATTATACTTGACTCTCGTGAGGTTAGCCCAGTTATCCTGTTTATACGAGTAGATTTTCTTTAGGAAAAATAGGAGATGTGCTATAGAAAATTGTAAAATCGAGTGAAGTTGTTATGGCTGTTTAACTTCTACCTTTATTGTTTTTCTTTGTAAATCATGCAAAAAATGGTGATTTTTTTTTTCTCAATTATTTACTTCCTATCAATGAGATAACTCAATTCCTAGAAAAGGGAGAAGAGGAGGTGTGATTGGCAGGCATAGGGTGGTGTTGGGAGATCAAAACCTACTTGCTGGAGATAATGCAGCTTATGATGTGTTATCATTCTTCCTTTGTATGATTGAATTTTTTTTTTTTTTTTTAAATAAAAGAATCAGATGGAGAAATTTGATAACAATGAGCCTTAATGACAGGTCAAGTGCTGGAAGTTGTCCTTGCCAAGCCACAGACTGATAAGAAACCTGATGGAATTTACCCTTTCACCGCCGGGCTTCATGCAAACCATGTTCCACATGCTGCATATGGTGGGTTTGCTGGAAATCCATATGGCTCTGTGGGTACTGGATTTGGTGTTGCTACTAGTTTTCAGCAGGTATTTTATGGTCTTGTATTAATTATTCTGACCTTGGCATATACATTATAACAAAAATTCATCTCTTGAGCTGAAATGCATGAACAGCCCGTCATATATGGAAGGGGTCCAATGCCAGCAGGGATGCACATGGTACCAATGGTTCTACCTGATGGCCGAATTGGCTATGTTCTGTAAGTTTCTATTTCTTTCTCGTGTTTCTGCCTTTTAAGTGAGAGAGATCTTCAACCATTGGCTTGCTGTTTGTGATCATGCAGTCAGCAGCCTGGAGTGCAGATGCAACAACCTCGACCTAGGAGAGCTGATCGGAGTAATATTCCAAATGGGCCTGGGCGAGCTGGAAGTAGTGGGGATGATGGGAATCGTAGCAGAAGGTACCGTCCTTACTAGTGGTAGAGCTGTAGAGATGTGTCATAGTTTTGTTCAGGGAATCAAGAGACAATGTAGCTGGATGACTTGTTGCGGTGAACAAAATAACAGATCATCGCCCTTCCCCTCTCTCTTCCCCCACCCCAAAACTCTAGAATTTTAAAGAGGAAAAAAGAACGAAAAGAGGAAGAACGAGGATGCTAGAATTAGGTCTGTGAAGTGTTTTATGACTTTATATGGTAGGAGAATATTGAAAGTTAGTATTTATCTCATATTGATGGTTTATTTATTGGCATTATCTTCAACTCTCCCAGCAGAAATCAGGAAGTAGCTTTTGTTTTATAGCTGTGCAAAGCCATGATTCCATATCCAAATCGCCAGTTACTTGTATTATTTTTATCAATAATAACATGTTAATGTGACTGGTTCCCTTATTCGTAATGAATGGTATTTCATCAGAAATACTATTGGGTGATCATCTCAAATTACTTGTAAATTTCGAAGTCCAGAAAATTACTTGAAAGGAAGCCAAGATTTACTTGTCAATCAAATTTTATTATGCTACATGGAAGTTTCCCGCAGAGAATTTATTCCAATAGCAATAAGGGTGTAAATGAGTTAGGCTGTTTGCGAGTAATTTGTTGTTAGGCTAAATAAAAATTCGTTTATGTTCAGATGGCTTTATAAATGTGTCAAGTTTGAATCTTATTTTAAAATTCGGTGAATAAATAAGTTTAATTTGAGCAAAATGAAATTCGGTTCGAATAAAATAATAAACAGTTTGATTATAAATTTGTGAGTAGCTCAATTAACAATCTCATAAATAACTTTATTATTATTACTATTATTAACTTAATAATTTTGGCACTCTAAAAATATATTTTAACATTTATATAAATTTTTTACTAATTCAAATTGATTAAAATATATATATATATTCTTAATTAACATAATCTAATATTTCCATATTATATAAAATATATATTTTTTATTAATTAATATTTTTGTTATATATGTAATGCTTGATTTTATAATTGCATTTTTTCACAATTCGAATGTTTTTATTTTTATATTAGTTTTGCGTATTTTCATTATAGTTATTTTATTATAAATAAATATTTAAAAAATTAAGTATTTTAATAATTTATAAACAAGTTTCATAATGAGGCGATCTCGAGTTTAGCTTAATTATAATTTATTAACGAGCTGAACTCGAGTTGAACTTGAGCTCGACTTGAGTTTTAAACGAATCAAATTTGAATATGATTTTCAAATTCGATTCAAAATTTTGCTTGATTATGCTCGTTTATACTCCTAAGTAGCAACTGTGGAAGTAACAATATGCGAAACAAATTCAGTCTTGAGTACCGAGCACAATCACACAATGGAGGGAGGATTGCACTAGAACAAAACTTGGTAGCCCATCTAACTTTGGCAAGTCGCACGAGAAATAAATTGGGACTTCCTTGAATGCAACCCCAAAAACTTGGGTTGTTTACCCAAACATTCAAGAGATGAAAAATGACTGTTATTACAACGCTATAGCAGGTATAGAACAGGAAAAGACTAGTGGATTCAACAAGCGTTATTCTACTTCCCCCTCATCCAGGATTTTTACAAGTCTATGCTTCACCTACCCAGGTCTGTGGATAATGCAAACAATTTAAAGCCGTATCTGGAAGGGCAAACAATCCGAACCCATTTTCTTATTGCATTGGTGAAAATAAACCGTAAGTAAGGCTATTGTTGAGGAATTATCAAAGAATTAGGTAGAAATTTGTTATAGAGGCAAATGGGATTATATTAAAACATTGCAATGGACTACAAATCATAGCTAAAATCCATGCAACAAAACAAGGCAAACTAAGCCCCACTTACTGTGACTCTGAACAACAGGAACAGCATTAAATCTGTAATTGGGATTATATTAAAACATTGCAATGGACTACAAATCATAGCTAAAATCCATGCAACAAAACAAGAGAAACTAAGCCCCACTTACTGTGACTCTAAACAACAGGAACACCATTAAATCTGTAATAACAATTGATACAATCTACTAGAACAATATTTGGCCAAAAAAAAAATCTACTAGAACAATTACAATTTTGCAATTTGCCGACATAATTGGAAAACAAGCACTGTAACCAATGTTATAATTCTTGACAAAAGAAAAAAACGTAGCAATGCTTTATTTTTACTAATCCATGCTCAAGTTCAGAATTTTGTAGACAAGAAGCGGATAAAAGGATTTGAAAATGGAAAATAGTGGATGTTTCCTTTTCTCCTGAGACATTAACTCTTCTTTTCCTCTTTGAAGTTTGATTCTCAGATTTTATCCATAAACCAATTTTGGACTATCAACAAAGATTGAAACTTCCCCAATTAAAGCTTTATTTGACAAAAAAAAAACAGTTAAAAAGCTGTTAATTAGACAATATTGAAAAACAAGCCAAAAAAAAAAAGATCTTTCATTTGGTTTCAGAGAGCCCCTGAAGACGCTTCTCCAATTCATCTAATCTAGCACCCCACTCGCTCTTTATACACAAAGGCCTGATATTGCTACAGTCCACGGCGTACTCCTCCCTCTGGCTGCCGGCAGACACCAATCCCTTTCCTTTTCCCTTCCTATTTTTTTTATTAGTACCACCGTTGGCTCTGTTTTTCTCTGCAGCCGCTCTCTGCATAGCCCAAAGCACATCTAACCCACTCAGCTGATTCGCAACTGCTCCTCTCTGGGTTTGGTTTTGGGGTTCTTGGTTTTGTATTTGTTGGTGGTGTTTTCGGCCAGGGGAAGAGCGGTGGCAAGAGGGCTGAGAGCTGGCTGAGACCGCTCGGTAAACGGGTGGTCTGCTGGGTTTGGGAAAGAGAGGAAAGAATGGTGTGGGTTGAACCCGTGACACAGCCCACATGGTTCTTGGGCACTCACAATTTTCTGTTGGGGCCCTGTTTTGTGGGGAGAAATTCTGAACCTCTTAAAAAATATTTTTCTAATGAATTCAAGACGGCATGTTACGTTAATTGATGTCTGGCATTAATGTAAAATCCGAATTTTAAGTATAAAATCATAAAAAATAAATTGTGTGAATTTTTAAATATTTAATTAAATTATCTTAAATAAAATTTTATAATATTTCATTTTTTTTGTTTAATTTATTTATAGTTTAAATAGAGATTAAATCACTCACATATTTTGAAGTAATAATTTTTCATTTTATTAAAGCATGTGTAGCATTATTATAATCAATAATAATTTTTGAATATAAAAAATGTTAAAGAATCATCTAGGATTACAAATTTAGAATTCCAATTTATTATTTTTTTTCCCCTAAAAAAAATTAGGACTCGATTCTTATGTATGTAAAACAGATTTTTCAATATATAATAAAATTTTTAAATCAGTTTTTATAAATGTTTGCTAAAATTTTTTGAACCAACTATTAATTTTTTAGTTTTTAACAACTGCATCAAACTTATTTGATTATTTTTTCTAATAATAAGTGTTAGTCGTTAATTAATCAAATAATTGCTACTTACAAAATTTCAATTTTGAAATTTTTTAAACGGCTCCCATATATTTAAATAAAAAACTAAATTGTCCTATTAAAAAATATTTAAATAAAAAATAAATATTCATATTTATTCTTAATAATTATTAAATAGATTAACAACAATAACTAATAATAATTTTATTAAATATTTAACAATAATTAATTATCAACTAACAGCTATCAACTATCGGTTACCAATTAACACCTAGTACGAACAATTAAACTAAAACGAACTTTAAACTCATAAATTTAAATTGCAAAATATTATGAGCTATTCATCTTAGAAATTCCTCCCATTTCTTTTGACAAAAAGCTACAATTTGGAATAACAATATAAAACTAACTGCTAATCATTCTTTTGACGTGATAATTTTCGTCTTTGTTTGCGGTTTCATAGCACAATAAAGACAGTATGAGTGAAAAAAAAATGGAAGGAAATTACACGTTTCCTTACTCTAAGGAAAAATTATTAGATTTTCCAGAATAATGACAATGGGAATCGTTACATATTAAGATGCATTTTGTTACAATTCCCAAATAATGGGGGTGTCTATTTGCAAATTATTATAAATTTAAGATATATTTAATAGATTGTGATGTAAATTATTTTTAAATATATTTTAGAGTATATTTAGTAAGAAATAATATAATAATATGTAATATAATTAAATTTATTTTTATTATAAATATTATATAAAAAATACATTTGATTACATTATATTATATTAGAATATGATAAGCTAAATATATTTTTAATATAAATATTATATTAAAATATATTTAATTATATTATATTAATTTATATTATATTTTACAGCACATAATTTTAATTATATTATATTACTTTGCATTATATATTATGAGACGAGCAAAAATCAACTTAGAGACGTCGCGACAGGAAGAATTTGTCCAGGGATTGGGCTTGCATTATTCTGAGCCACTTGCTCATCACAAAGTCATGAGGTATCAAACATCATCCTCAGAAGTTTTGCCGCTTCTGCGGTACCGCCACACCTCGCAAACTCCATTCTCTCAATAATTTTTGAACACATTTCACATTAATTAAATTAAATTATTAAAAAATCCAAAATATGTGAAATCTATTCAACCTATTAGAATTCACATTATTAAAATTTCTAATTTTTAATTTTATAAATTTATTCGATCTCTGTTTTTGATATGAAAATTGAATTCATAATCTTTAGAAATATGTTTAAAATTAAAAATGATTTTTAAAGCATTGCTATATACATCTCACATAAAAAAAAAAATGTATGCATATATTATATCGAAGATACTATTAGTGGATATATTCTGAATTACTTTCAAATTAATGCCATAATCTTAAAGATAATTTCACAAATTTTCTCATGCGACTACACGGTGGAGTACTGGGTATCAAGCTACTAATACAAGAGTAACAAAAAGCCGTATGATTTTAAAAAAAAAAAAGCCTAAGACCCATATCCACGTCACCATTAAAGTCCTGTAATACAAATTAAGGCAGTTAATTGAAATAAACAAGTTAACCCACAGGAACCTTCACCGGATACGTATGAATGGAGTCAACCCATGGATTACCCATTAATTCATCCAATGGAATGCCCCTGAGTGCTTTCCACACCGCACTGTTACACTTGAAACCCGACCCGAAAGCAATCTGCCAGACTCTGTCCCCAGTGGAGACTCGACCCTTGGCTTCTGTATAAGCCAGTTCATACCAAAGTGAACTACTAGAAGTGTTACCAAATCTATGAAGAGTCATTCTTGATGGTTCCATATGCCAATCACTGAGTTGTAAATTCTTCTGAACTTCATCAAGAACAGCTCTACCACCAGCATGAATACAGAAATGCTCGAAGGCAAGTTTAAAATCAGGTATGTACGGCTTCACTTTGGCTTTCAAAATCTTCCTTCTAACAAGAGTAACAAAAAATATAAATTGCTCGCTTAAAGGCAGTACTAAAGGACCTAAAGTAGTGATATTTGTTTTCAATGCATCTCCAGCTACCGCCATTAATTCACGAGCTAATGACACCCCAACTCTCCCTTTATCATCTTCTTTTTGGTAAACGCATTGATAATGTTTATCATCAGCTCCTTTGTGGGTTCGAACTGTGTGGACCAGCTGGTATTTTGACCGCCCTCTGTCTTTTCGTTTGTTCGACAGAAGAACTGCAGCCCCACCCATTCGAAATATGCAGTTAGGAAGTAACATTGATCTATCCTCTCCAAAATACCAATTTAATGTAATGTTTTCTGTGCTAACCACAACTGCATAGCTATTTGGATTTGCTTTTAAAAGGTCTTTAGCAAGGTCAATTGAAATAAGCCCTGCACTGCAACCCATTCCACCAAGATTGTAACTCTTTATATCTGTTCTAAGCTTGTAGTGATTTACTATCATTGACGAAAGAGATGGAGTTGGATTAAACAAACTGCAATTCACAATCAGAATGTCAATATCTCTCGGTTTTACTCCGGTTTTACCGAAAAGTGAGTCCAGTGCGCCGAACATCACTGACTCAGCCTCGTCTCGAGCTTCTTGCATACACAAATTCGGCGGTCTAGATGTTATTCCTTTTGACAAATAAGTTTCATCACCTAGACCTGACCGCAACGAAATCTTTCTCTGGAATTGAACTGTTTCTTCTCCAAACGAACCGCTATCTTCTGTCATTTTAATAAATGACTCCACCGACATCTTCCTTTCATCTACAGGTTTGTAACATGCAAAATCGACCAGATAAACAGGTCTGGATCGCTTGCCCCAGTAGACTCCCAGAAAGACAAGTAACAGAGCAAAACCGGCAAGTCTAGTAGCCGCGTCGATTTCATGGAGTTGAAGTGACCGGTTCATCCATAACTCGTAAATCAGGTCGAGTTCTAGACCAGTAATTTGAAGCAGTGTCGCTATGGACAAAGGGAGAATTACAAGGAACATGAGAACTGTAGCAGGATTACATGAGTAGCCATAGCCTAATTTCACGTATTTGAGCTTAACAGATTGTAGAAAGTCAGGCAAACGTTGACGGATTTTGATGACGGCAGAAGAGGAATCTTTAAAAGCCATCTCCGCAGTCAAGCGCTCCTTATCCATGTCTATACTATCCATATTGTTGTGTTTGTTTGGAATTTTTTTTTTTTAAAAAGAGAACGGTGATGTTAATTTATAAAGAAAGATCCAGTCTTAAAGGAGGCTGAACGACATCACCATCCAAAGAATTACAAATGCCGAATTGAGAGCAAAGCCCTACACGCCTAAAAACAGTTCAGAGTTGGTTGGTAAGATGGACACGGAGAGACATTTAAACCTCAAGACTCAAGAGTGGGAAAGCTATATAAACAATAAAGGTTGTACCTATAGTATATTAACTACAAGAAAGCTGGAATGACAGTCTTCAATTTATGGAGAGTAGTTTCAAGAAAAGGTAGATAGCTCAACCACCATGGGAATACAGTAGACAATTTTTTTTTTTAAAAGAAAATAATAAGAAAAAACGTAAAAAGCCAAAATTGTATCTGGGTCAAAAAATTCTGATCTCTGGTTTTGGTAACCTGTAAATGAAAAAAAAAATTGTGGTTTACTGTTGTGTTTGATGGAGGTAGGGACAACAGAGCAATTGGGGCATGTGAGAATGTGAGGTTTCTTTCAAGTTTCAAGCAAGATTACAGAGCCATTGTGAGGTTTCTTCAAAATCTATTTTTTCCAATTTGATAATTCATTTCTTTTTGGCTTATGCTCAAATAGAGACTAATGGGGCCTACGTGTCATTTATATGGACTGCCTTTTTCCAAAGTCCAAACATGTAGGAGAGAGAGAGAGAGGATGAGAGGAGGGCAAATGGGAAATTTGAAGAGAAGAGAAGGGGAGAATTGTGAATTAAAGAAAGTCATAGAAGGCCGGTGGATTTTAGGTGACTAGCCATCGCGGAACAATGAATGAAAAAGGTAGAGAATGGTCAAACAAAATTACTAAAACAACAAGAGGAGCAGCTGCCACTTCACGTAAGGTCCACTATTCTTGCTCTTTCTCTTTTTGCCACGTTTGAATTTATTTACTCGAAATGTTTATAGAATTAATTAATTACTCAAAATACTAGAAATTGGTTTAATATTTTTCTGATATTTGATATGATATTATAGGCATGTTTATTTTTTTCGATTTTGAAAATTGATCTGTGAAACCAATATATATATATATATATATATAGTAAACTTCAAAAAAAGATAATTCCATTAAAAAAGAAAATGCACAAACTGAACAATTATAATTACAATGCCTCGAGAACTTCTTTCATGTATAATTTGTTTTATTATTTGAATAGTGCTCCGAAGGGGTACTTTTATAGTTGATAATAAGATTTAAATTTAAATTCTCTTCCTCGACAATTCAAATTGTTCTTAAACTATAATTTGTATCTATTATATATAGAGAAGTAGATCACTTAAAGAGTATCAAAAATCAAAATATTTAAATAATTATTTAATATTATTATTTTAATTTATTTACTGCTCATCCCACATAAGTATGCCCATTTTTATTTTTATTTTTATTTATTTTTAAATAATTATTTAATATTAAATTTTCATATATATAACATTTTAAAAATTAATATGGATAATTGGATCAGATTATATTATTGCTTGTTTGGCTTAAACTTAAAATTTAACATTTATTTTGGGGCGAATATCTAAGGAAACAAATTAAATTATCATCTCAAATTTTGAATTTTGATGAAGACAAAATTTACTTGTTTCGGCAAATTTTGTTATTATTTAAAAATATAACAAGATAATGTTTTATCATTTATGTTCAGTGAGGGAAAAAAGGCTTAACGTATATTTTTCTCTCTGAACTTGATATTATTGATCATTTTACTTTCTGACCTTTTAAATTAAATAATTTAACACTTAAACTTATCAATTTAGAAGTATTTACTCTCTAATTATCTCAACTGGGAGTGCGTGTAATAAATCTGCGCTGACGGGAAAAAAATAAGAATTATTTAATTTTTTTTTTATCTAATGTGGAGGTCTTTCTTTGACCATCTGTGGGATGACTTGCACATTTAGTATCATGAAAGTAAAACCACCTAGATATTATAACAATTCTCCTCCAGTTCCACCGGTTGGCTCTACTCCTCCGGTACCTCCTTTTTATGGTAGGGAGTTTTTTCGATTTCAAAGAAAATCAACATCAAATTCATATAAGAAGGCAAGAAAGAGCCTTGTACAAAAGCACCAATAGATCAATTGCAATCAACACATAATCCTATCCATCAGCAAATCTGAAAAGCTCTCCAAACCCAACAGTGCCAACATCCCCTAGCTTTTGTCCATTACCACTAGTACTAATACCAGTACCATTTTCTTATGCTCCATTTCTCTTCTATCTATTAGAGTTTCTTGATGGTTTTAGTGTTGCTAGTTTTCTTTAGAGTAGTGTGAGTTGTTTATCATTAATGTTTGTATTAAAAGAGTAGAAGATGGATTAGTTTTAAAAGGGTCACAAGAAGGAGCAGAAGACACGAGTTCAAGGCCTTGCATTTCAAATCACTTCCGCAATCTTCTTTATCTCCTAAGACTCTTCTGACATTTGCACTAAAAAAAAAATTATCTTTCTTTATCATAGTTGAATTTAGCTTTGTTAAAACAACAAACCCCCCACCACTACCAATACCGTTCACCCCCCCATTCCCTCTTTTCTTCATTATCTATCTTTCTCTCTCTTCTCTCCATCTATCTGGCTTGTTCTTTTCTTCACCACCATTGTTGCCATTTTCATATAGGTAAGCCCACAACCAAACTTCACTAGGTTGAAGCCCATGAACAACTCTATGTTGACATCGACACCAAGAAAACGTGTGAGGTAAGGCTAGGGATGTCATATGTGAACATCGTAAGTGAGCGCATAGAAGTGGTAGGTCTGATGCTGTGGACAATGGGAGGGACAGCGATTAAAGAATGGTAGCTAGGAGAAGAAGCCCACTGGAACCTTTGTCAGGAATCCCAAGCTTCTGATGTTCTCCATTTCCATTATAGATAGTTTCAACTTTTGAATATCAAAATTAAACAAGAAAATATTATAAATAGCAAATGGGTAATTAATTTAGTCAAGGAATCGAGTGATACAAAAAGGGATTTGGGTCAGGGAGAAGCAATCAAAATTAGGGATAGAGAGAGAGAAAAAGAGAATGTGAGAACTTGGGTAAGGCAAGAAATTAAGCATTTTATGAAATTAGGGATTTGTAACAAAAAAAAAAATTAATCTAAATCCATGAAAGCATAATTTATAGACATAACTCGCTATCTGTGCGCGTGCGTTTATATGCATTGCCGACTGGACAATTGAGGAATAAATGTGTGTAATTTGTCAAATTGGATATTTAAATTGATTATTTTAAAAAATTAGGAGGCAAAATGATTAATAGTGTCAAATATAGAGAGAAAATATGCATTTGGCAGAGAGAAAAAAAGTTCATTTAACACGTGGAAGTCAAAATCAAATATAACCAAATTCTCCATATAAAATCCGTTGTTATCCAAAAAATCTTTCACCATATAGAATTTTCCTTCTATATAACTTTAGTTTCTAAGCACTGTTAATTAGGGGAATTATGACGGATACGAACAGGGGAAGTACCATGCACCCCCAAGCTTCTTAAAAATAATTTTTTACTTATATTTTTTAAAAATATATTACATTAGTCTCCTAAAATTTTAAAATATATCCAAAATTAATATTAGTTTCCAAACTTTGAAACTTAGTTCTGCTCCTGAACACGAAGCATGGAGTTGGGAGATGATTAGCCTGATTTAGTTAAAAATGATCTTAATTAATGCAGCTTGGACTTACAGCGGTAAGACACTCATTTAAAAAAAAAAAAAAAAAAAATTACTATCGCACATTAACTTTTCCATTATCAAACATAAATTACTTTTTACTTTTTGAGTTGATTTAAACAGTGTATAATATAAGAATATATTTAGCATGCAGTAATGGATTCAGTGATGATGGTACAATATTATTTTAAGGAAGGCTAGATTTTTTTACTATAATTTATAATAATATATTATATAAATTAATTTGAGTATATCTAATCAATTTTTATATATTTAATTTTATATGCTAAAAAGTGAAATAAAATGTCAAATATAACTTTATTTAAATATAAATATTTATTTGTATATGTTAATAAATTGGCTTACAAATTTATCATTTATTTTAAATTTTTGTTTTGGACAAAAATCATATTATTTGATATACAAATTAAATTATATTTTAATATTCATTTAGTTAAATCTACTCATCACTAATTATGTTTTTGTTAATCTATTTATATTTTAAAAATAATACCTTTTGATCTGAGACTAAAAATATTAAAGAATACATCAAGAAGTGCTGAAATAAAATTTATAAATTTATAATCAAAAATTTTATTTTTAAAAAAGTATAAGTGTAATAGCTATGTGAAAGTGATAAAATCATGATTTAAAAGAAAATATTAAGTATAATTATTTTCTTTATTTCAAAAACAAAAAGTATAGTTATTTTCTAATGAATTCTTAGTTTAAAACTTTATATTCATATTATGTATAATTAAAACTTTATATTTATATTATATATAAATTATTTTAAATTATAGACCATCTATTTGGATCATTTAAATTTAATACAATAAATTATTGAACAAAATATTTTCATTTTACCTTTTAAAGAAAAAATTGTGTTAAAATTATTAAAAAGCTCACTTAACATATTTATGAAAAATTTTTACCTAAGAACTAAAATGAAAATTTTTTGAGGTCCCCTCACTTTATCAATATATGAAATTAATGTAATATAATATATTAAATATATTTTTAGTATAAATTAATATATTATATTACATTTCATTATTATGTGTAATCATAAGATTTTTTATAAAATTGAAGAGTTTTATTTTTTTAAGCAATAAAATCTGCCCAAAAAATTTGTCGACCATAAGAATGTGTTTTATTAGTGATCTAATGGGTACTGATCAACGAACAGTTGTGCACTTTGTATACAACTAATTATCGGTCACTCACTCTCAATAATTAATAAGGTGCGTATATATATATGTATTGGCCTTTTCACCAATATAATAAACTTGATCCATGTGTTTATTTTAATATCAATGTTCAAAATTATCAAAATTTAAGTATTTAAATTTAATAATTGATGTATATCAGTTTCAACGTATACCTCAAAGCGAGTTATGAGCTTACGCAAATATCAAATTGCCCAAATATAAATTATCAGTCTAGATACATATTATCTAAATACAAATCATTAATGATAACTCGCTTAGATATAGACCACTTAAATGCAGATCATTTAGATAGATTGTTAAATTAAACTAAAAGATGATCAATAACTTTAATTATGATTTTCTACTACGTTTTTCACCTTTTAAAAAATAGGAAATCATTAATCTCATTACTTGGAGCAGTAGTAATGTTATCTTGCAGAGACTTAAGCTTTAAAAAAGTCATCATAAATATCCAAAGGCACTCTAAAAATGAGGAGAAAAACATATTTTAAACACTAAAAACTCTCAATTTCCAAGCAGAAAATATTATTTAACTTAAACATTGAAATAGTTTCCTATACACATCATGTGGATCCTTTAATTTATTGTTTTACAAGTTCAACCAGTTCAGTTATTTACTAATGTGAGATATTGAAATTTATCTCGCTCACATCAATCTTATATGCATAAATTCATATAATATTTTTCAAAAATTATAATCTCAATTTTTAAAAAAAAAAAATACTATCTCTCCATTTTCATTTTATTGACATATATTATTCCAATTAAAGTATTATATTCCCTACTTTGGGATGTATAAAAAAAAAAAAAAAAAGGTATTACATTCCCTTTGATACCAAAATATAATGATATCAAGTAAATAATAATATTGATTGAACATCAATAAAAACACATTGCTATAAATTAGAGCTTGAGTTGAGACGGACCACAAAAATTGATCCAATAATTTGTTTTAATATTTGAAATTTGTTACATGCATGTCAATTAATTATTATAATAATTATGTAAATGTTTATTGTGAGTTGTAATTTTATAATATTGCTCAGTACTATAATTACGAGCAAACCTGTAGGATATATATAAATGTAATATACTTTTATTATTATATTGATTATGCACTTACATTAACTTTTTTTTTTTTTTTTTGCATAAAAATGTTCAATTGAATTGATGAATATCCAATCCAGCGTAGCCTTCTTTTCATATCCCTGACCAATTATAAGTAAACCGATTACATTTTGTTGATGATTAAATAGTTTGCACATTAATAATGTCAGAGTTAGTTTAAACAGTAGTCTTTTAATTTTAGGAAGGAGGTACAAAAAAAAAATCTTGATATTTTGCAATTTGGTCTATTAGGTCATTTTAAATATTTTTTTATTCAATTATCTCCTTCTTCTTTCAATTTTAGCTTTAAAAATCTCTTAACCTTAATGGTGTTAATTTCACCGTTAGAGCCTTGTTGAGCTGCCTACGTCATGTAGGCAACTCATTTTTTTATTTTTATTTAATAGTCATTTTTAAAATTAAATAGATTATAATTTGAAACTAATTATGATATAGATGGCCCAATTTTTTTATTTTTTATTTTCTTATTTAATACTTATTTTCAAAATAATAGCTAAAATTATAATTTTCAAAATATAAAAAATTATTTTAATTAATTATCTTTAACTAAATTATAATTCTAGCTACATATTGTTTGCAAAATAAAATAAAAATTCAATTAAATTATTATTATTCAATAATTAATAACTAGATATTAATTATTTTAGCTGAAAAATAAAAAAAAAGTTATAATTTTTCAAAAAAAAAAGCTAATATTATAATTTTGAAAGTAAAAAAATTATTTTCAGCTAAATTATAATTTTAGCTACATATTATTGAAAAATAAATTAAAATTCAACTAAATTATTATTATTATTATTCAATAATTAATAGCTACATATTAATTTTTAGTTAAAAATAAAAAAATTAAAAAAAGAAAAGCAATTGTTGAATTTTTAATTTAATTTAATTTTTTAATACTTTAAGCAATTATTGAATTTTATTAATAATTTTATTAATGAATTTAATATATAAGCATCAACAATTTTATTAATAAATTTAATATATGAATTTAATGAATTAATTTTATTAATGAAAATTATGATTTTTTTATTTTAAAAATAATTATTAAATAAGAATAAAAATGATTTAAATAAAAATAAAAAAAGAGTTGCCTATGTGGCAACACCAAATGCTGCCATGTAGGTAACTTAATAGGGTTCTAACGGTAAAATTAATATTATTAGGATTAAAAAAATTTTAAAACTAAAATTAAAAAATAATAATAATAATTAAACAAAAAATATTTAAAAATATCTAACAAATCAAATTACAAAATATCAATGGCTTTTTTATACATTTCCTTTTAATTTGGATGGATAAGAATTCCTCGATTGTCTAGAAAAATCGACCCACTACAATTCGGTGGACCGTTCAAAACAGAAGTTCAAGGCGGTGGGATGACAAAATAACTGACGCCAACACCGATACGGAAGCTCTTCATAATAACCAACCCGCCAACAAGAAACTAACCCAATAATGACCATTGGTCATACCTTAGATATTAAACCACGTGTTTGTGCTGAATGAATGAAGTTGGTAATAAATAAATTTTATAAAATAATGAAATGTTAATAAATTAAATACTAAAAAATTATTGCACAATTAATATTTATATCAAATGACACAAAAAAAAAATATTTTATAATATAATATGTGTAATTAATATAAGATAATTATTTTATATATATTTTTAAATAAATTTTATCAACATATTATTTAATATTAAAAATAATAAAAAATAACTGGTTGATATTAATTTAATTAATATGTCATAATGTAATTCAATTAATATATTTTAATATAATAAAATTATAGTTATAATTGATTGGAATCATAAAATTTTTAGACTTTTTGTTTTCTTCAATCATACTATTATACGTGCATGCATTTAAGTGATTAACTATAGGATCATTATTTAACTTATTTTGTTAGTTTAGTAAAAATTCATTAATTATTATCATCATTTGTTTGCAACTAAAATGCATTTTGTAATAATTAAAATTCATATGCTATTAAGATCTAGAAAATTATAAATATGTAACTGAAATTTATTAATTCTTACTAGCTTTTGAATATGTATTTTTCCCTTTCTTCTTTTGTATATGGATGTTGATTCGCTATTGTAAATATTATTACTAAGTGCTGCTACGTTAACTATTTATAAATTATAATATTTATGAGTGACCATAAATAGTTAATTATTATAAAATAATAAATAATTTATGAATTATTTTAGCAAAACAAAAAGTTAATTCTCATAATTAATTCAATAATTATTTATGAGTTACATTTTGATTATGAATAATTATAATTTAATACATAATTGTTATATAAACATAAATTGTTACATATTATCACTGTTTTCTTATTTATTTCTTAGTAGTATATTTTATGTCTTTAATTGCCATTTTTTATTCTTCAACGTCTTATTCCAATTTATTTATAGAGTATATAATTGGGATTATATAATTTGACTCTGTCTTTCTCTTTTTTATTTTTTTACTTTTATTTGGTGAGTTCTCATTTTTCTATTATCATTTTTTTTTAATAATTTTTATGATCCCAACTTAAGCTAAAGAGTTAATTTAATAATTTTGATAAAATAATAAGATAATAATTTTTTTTGAAAATTTTACATAATCCCTTCATTCCATTTATAGCATAAATTAATAATTTATTGAAATTATATATCATATTTTTTAAAAATGAGTCTATCGTTATTTTTTCTAAATATCAATTACACTGAAAACATTAAAAAAAATAAATTTTACTTGCAAAATAAGTGGATATAAATTGATTTATATTTCTTAAACTTTTAGCCTCATTTATTTATAGAATAATTTATATTTTTATAAAATGAAATAAATTTAGTTGATTAAATGAGTATTAATTTAAATTGTAAGTATATTATTGATAAATTAATAAATTATTAATTTATCAATTAATTAATATATTTTAAATTAATAAAATTTGTATAGTCCCGATATTATTAATTTAGAGATGTCATATATATAAATAAATATATATATATATATATATATGAATGAATTCAACCATCCATCTTCTTTGGAGGCAACTGAATTCTGCACAGTATGTTAGTGGGAGCAGCAATGTCCAATTCGTAAATATGTCAATCATGTCTAACTGAAATGATTAGGTCTGAAACTCTGAAACCAGAAAATTTCAGGTTTGAATCCAACTTTTATTTTGTTTTTTATTTTTTTTTTGTGAAATAAAGATGAAAAACAAAAACTGACTACGCAGCACAAATGAGAGTGATACCCACACTAGGAAATTTAACCAACTTACCTGAAGGACCGCCTAAGGATGAAATTCCCAAAGGCATCTTAATGAGCTCGCTTTGCCAACAAGTCTACACAATTATTTACATTTTCTCGAAATATGCTGCCAACCCTACCTTCAAAGCTGTCTGGTATTAGAAATTATTTACTGAACACTCAGTTATTTAAATTTATTTTATTCTCAATATGAATTGTAAATTAAAAAATTATATTTGCAATTGCTCAATATGCATTATATTTGTAATTGATATATTATTTGTATATAATATATATTGGCTAAATTAAAAAATCTGCAAATATATCTTATTTTACCGTGTACTTATTATATAAATATGTCTATAATATGCCCAAATCATCTAAATATATATAAAAAAAAAATTTATTAACACAGTTTATTGTATAAATCCATTTATTTTACATATATATAAGAATGAATTGTACAGAAGAAAATTTTTAATGTATAATAAAAACAATAAATATAATGCATACAACCTTTGATTAGCATTTTTGCAAGTTTATTTAGATGAAGATTCAAATATAATATTAATTTTTGTTGTTATATGTTAGTATATTATTAGGATAGGATAGGTGGGAAAACATTACGATAAGAAAAAAAAAATTACATCATTTGAATTAGACATATTAATACATTTTTAACTACTAATTAATATAATCCTAATCCTACTAGCCTTTTTTTTTTTTTTTTTTCAAACGTAAGTCTACCTAATAAAATCCTATTTATATTAAGCTGTTGAAGTATATCAAACTTACATTCTTTTAATTAATCAATTTTGATTTAAAAATATTAAATTAATCTCTAAACCTTTAATTAAGTTTGTAAACCCATACTAGAAAGTCTAAAATAATAAAAATGGATGCACATTTACAGAAATAAGAGAATGCAAATGGTATTATCCTATCAAGAGGCTATCATATTATATATGGTATATGGATATCGAAGTAACATACCAACAAAGTAAGCAGAGGACAAAAAGAAAATTTTCTTAGTTGTGGACCTCTTTACAATAAGCAATGAAACTTGGAGAAAAGTAATTTCACACATACTTCACACAGAAAAAGTAATTTCTCTATAAAATCACTACAAAAATGACGTAATATATAACTTTTATTAAAAAAAAAAAAACCATCAAAAAACTGGTTTTTTTTTTTAATCACTTATACTATTATATGTTTATTCGACAATATAAATGAGAACGAACTGTTTTTTCCAATAATAAAATATACCTTTAAAAATTCAAATTAAAATAAATAATTATTTATCATATTATTCATTAATGAAATAAATTATTTTTTTATAAAAATAAATATTTAAAAAATTCTGAGTCAAAAATATATGTGAAACATTAAAATAGACAACATTTGCAAAGCGTATATTATTTTTAAACCTGTACTTGTTCCCAAATCCTAAATAATCGAATCAGATTTCAAAATTCACTTTTTGAAAATAATTTCAATTGCTACCAATCTATCCCAAGCATACCCAAATTAATTAAAAAAAAATCAAAGTTCAATTTTTTAATATATATATTTATATATATTGGTTGGAAATTGGGATGGGACATAGGTGATTGGTAAGTTGGATAACGATAGTACCAAATTATAGTTGTACTCTGTATTTTCTCTTTTCTTCTTCCTCTTCTTTTTCTAACCAAATAATTATGAGGCCTTCTATAACGCCTTTGTTATATAGACATCTCTAAAATTTATAATCATCATACTATCAATTTTGAATTAACTTTAAATCTTAATCATTAATTAATAACCTATAACTAAATTTTAATTTTTTTATTACTAATAAATTTTCAAGTCAATAAAAAAATAAGTAAATAATATATCAAATGAAAATTTGGAAGATAAAGAGTCTAATTGTACCACAATCTTTGCAAAAAGAGGCTAAAAAGTCTCCGGAATGAAGCTCGAAAAATCTCACTAGTGAATTAATCAGACGGCGTGTGCGACAGAATTTTACGTTCATTAGCAGCGAGTCTTATATCATTGGAAAGATTGACTATTTCTCTTTCTAATGATCCAACACATGTTTGATTCCAATGATCTATGGCGGCATTTGGACTGCTTAAATTTTCTGTCCTGCTTTCCTCTCTCTCCTCTCTTTTTGTCCCCATCAAATTCAACACTAATAACAACCGATTGATTAGCGAAAAGAAAATATGAAAATATTGCTAGAAAATATTTTGATTACTTGAAATTTATATATCATTTATAAATTTAATTATAAAACTGCAATTGAATAAGCAATATTTTTAAAATTATAATAATTCAATATTATAATAAAATGAAAACTTTAAATAAAAAATATAGCAGGAGAAATTAAATAATCTAAAATTCTATAAATATGAAAATTTGAAATATAATATAACAAATGTAATTAAACAAATATTTTTTCTTATTAAAACATAATTTTAAAAATAAAGGGTGAAGGAGGTGGTGGCTAAGTCAAAAGAGAAACAAATACGAAAATGTTGACTCTCATCTATGATTGCATGCACTAATTCACCCAAAAAATTTTAAAAACATAAAAATAAATTACAATAACATCTTTAACTTTTTTATAATTAATATTTTAGAAACTATTTTTTTTAATTTAAATTTTTAGTTTATGAGATTTTAATAATAATAATACTATTCTCAACTTATTTGTTATTAAGTAATGATCATTTAAAATGTACTCATCGACATTAATTAATGATAATTTATTTTTAGATAATAGCTCCAAGTTATAATCATTTATATTTTAAAATTTTAGAGATGAAATTGTTGTATAAATTAAAAGTCAATATTAAAAAAATATATTAAGATATAGTAAAAAAATACTTTATTAACAATAATTAAAAATTGTCATTAATCAATTTCAAAAATTAAAATATTAATTTTAAGATAATAAAAATTAATGTTAATTATTTCAAATTTTAAGAATGTTGAAGTAACTTTAGAAAAAAAGAAAGAGAAAGAAATTTTTTTTTCATAGTAACCATGATTTTTATAAATTTAATTAATATCAAATTTGCATATATACTCATTGTTGGTTTTCGATTAATAGTTTGAAACACAGTTATTCGCCTGAATTAGGATTTGATTATAAACAAATTGACCGTAAAAATTTTGGCATTAATAGTTATCTAATGAATGCTCATTGAGCCATTATATGAGCCGTGTTTTAAATTTTAACAAATATGCTTGTCTTTATTTAGAAAGAAAATCTAAAAACGTTGATTGTAAATTTATATATACTAGATATATACTAAATGTATACAAAATTTTGGTTTATATATACTATTTATTGTTAGTTTATCATTTTAATCTTTTGAAATTTGCAATAAATATATATTAAATTCATTACAAATACTAAACATATACTTAATAAATATCAAAATAAGATTTTGTTTGGTATATGTATCCTAAAAGTTGGTATATGTTAAGTATATGATTATTATCTGTAACTACTTTAATATATATGTGTAACTACTTTAATATATATGTTGAGTATCTGCAACTATTTTCTTATACTTTTAATATTTAGTTCTTTATACACAATTATTAAAAAAAGATGATTTTTTCCATAAATATTGAAAAAAGGCATTTTTTTTGGTAAAAAAGATGACTTTCTTTTATATATACTAAAAAGTCATTATTTTTATTAAAAATAATTTTTTTTTAGTATGTATGAAAGACAATCGTCTGACTTTAATAAAAAAAACTTTTTTTTTGGCAAAGTCATTTTTTTATTATTAAAACATATGACTATTATATGTTATTTTGTAGATTATATAGGCTCTTATTATACTTTGATATATAAATGAATTTTGTTCAAATTTTTAATTTTAAATTGACCTTTTTATAATTATATAATTTTAGTAATTTATACTTAAAATTGATTAATTTGAATAATATATGCTTTTATTAAATTTAAAATTCATATTTCATTAATATAATTTTAAAAATGAATTGTTAAAATTCTATAAAAAATTAATGATTTAGAAAAAATATATTACAACAATATTAAAATTTCATGAATTAGCTAAATTTCAGTTAAATAATTAAATATTCATTATCAATTATAAATTATTTCGTTGATTGGCATGCAACCCGTTATTGAAAAATGTATTTTTAAATTAATAGATTTTTCTAAAACAATAATTAATTAACAAAAATAAATAATAACATATTTAATAAACTTTTTAAATAATTAATAAAATAATAATTATATAAATAAATTAATAAGATATATTAACTAAAATAATTATTAAAAATTAATTAAAAAATATAGTGCAATGAGTATTAATAAATATATAGTTAATAAATATAATTATAAAATAATAAAAAAAATTAAACCAAGACCTTGGTGCATTGCATATAGAGGCTCACAAGCCTCTCACGCCATCCTCACCCTTACAATTTTTTTAATTTTTTTTAAATTTAAATAAATTGTTTGTAATAATTAATAAAATAATAAATTAATTAATAAATATAGTATTAATTAAAAATAATTAATTAAGCCTAAACCATTTAAGCCACTATACTTAATTAATTAGTAATATATATGTTATAAAAATAAATGAGATATACTATAATTTAGGAAACTATACAACAAGTAAATTTTAACTTTGTTAACATAAGATAATAGGTAATTTAAGAGGTGTATTTAGATATCAGATGTGATATATAATTCTCCAATAATTATTCGATCATATTGATGGATTCCATAATTTTTCAGTGATGATAGAAACAAAATATAATATAGATAAATTAATAAGTATTTGTCTTTGCCCTTCATTTTTTAAGTTATTGCTTATAATCAAGTAAATGGACGTTAATCAATCTAATCTCAATTTATTGCTTTATAATTATTCTCAGGTTTAATAATTTTAATATCATTTCCTATAATATAACTATAAAATATATATATACAAATTTGAATGAATAAAAACAGTTAGAATTCAATATATAGAAAAAAAGAATTAATTGTAGAAGGATCCTGTCCTTAAATCTCAAGTCTTCTCTTACTATAAATGCATATTTAAATTCTTACCGAATTTGGTTAGGTCCGATGATACCAAATTTTTGTTTGGTATCATTTCTATTTTTTATTTTTAAATTTGAAATTTATATCTTGAAAATGAGTTTAAAAAAAAGCAAAAATTCACTTTTTACGGTTTTCATATGTTGTGGTATCATGTTTTTTCTATTTTAGGATTATTATTATTATTTTGAAATATAAGGAGTTTTATTCAATCAAAAATACCACTATACAGGAGAGTTCTAACAAACTCGGAAGCCTCTTGTCAATACATGAAGCGAGTGCTATAATGGACTACTCTTGTAAAGACATTAGCAACACCATTTACTTGTAATCTAAAAGTCATAAATTCAACTCGCATAACCTATGTAAAAATAATTTTTTTTTAACTTTTATAAAGGACTGTTCATATCATCAAATTGGACTGGTTTTTAATTTGATTTTCAGTTCAATCGACCGGATCAATCCACATATAATAACTAAGCTCAACATTGAATCTCCCCAGGCAATAAAATGAAAAAACTCACAAAGATCTATAACATTGTGCAATTATCTCTATTATATATTGAAGAGATTACCAGAAAACTATTTGTTTATAATGTTAAAATTAAATACCATCTAACGATCACTTGAGTAATAAATTTTATTATAAAATTAAAATTGATTAAAGCATTATTATTTCACATGGAATACATACTAAGAACCAGAAATTATAAAATGCTGTCAGGAATAGTTGTATATACGAATTCAACATGACATTTCCTTAAAAAGGCAGAAGAAATTATACAGGGTTCCCTTTTTTTCGGAACTATACATATAGTCAAATGGAGAGCTTCTCCAATTACATGAAACTGTCGCCTACAGCCAAAACCTGGTGGATTCAGTTGAATGAATTAAAGAGAGGAAGAACAAAGTGTGTTGAGGACCAAATATTTTGGGCCCTCATACTCTTCAATTCTTACTTGTCACACCAGCCCAGGTCACATAAAACCACCACACCAGCCAATTGCTTCCGTTGCACTCAATTCTCAAATTTATATATCTAATAAGCTAAAATAAATTAAGAATCAGTTATGGAATGGACCGAGTATGATAGTTTCTGTTATAACCTGCACAACAAAATTGAAGAATTAATTGTTTTCCCCAACCATACAAGTGTATGCACGAGAGAGAGAGAGTACCTCAATCCTTCGATGGTTCCTTCAGATTTCCAGACTACATCTGTTAAACCAGATGAGAAAGTTTTATAGAACTGCCACATTATCAGAGAAGAGATTCAAAATTAGTCAACCGAGTGTTAAGCCATTGAAAAATTAATATTTCCTGTGTATTCCATGTATGATGACTGAGAAAATGCAGGGACAAAAAGTTAAAAAGGAAAGGTATTGATGATTCTGGGAAAATGATCTTCCTTCTCTCATTCATAGCATCCCAAGAAATTAAATCAATATGATTTCAGAGTATAATTATTTCCTTCTAAATTTGCTCAACAGCCAAATGAATCCAAAATGAGAACATTGACATACCTTGTGAAACTCTAGTGTATCACCACCAATTTTCCGGAGCTCCACCATGTGCAATGAAGGTGCCACCTCAAACACCTAAGTCCACAATTAATCAATTTATTAAGTACTATATTATGGTATTAAAAACTTAAATGCATGAGCAACAGCCTGCACTGCTCTGATTGCCAGCCATAGCATTACTCAATAGAGGAAACAACATACAGCGAAGATAAAAAAGATTATCACGCCAATTGCAAAATTATCAGGATTGAAGACTTCAATCAGTCAAGCTGATCTAAACCACTGGATAGAAGATAATCTATTGGAGCAATTTTCAAAATGAATAAGCTCTTCTTAGATCTACTTAAAACAACAGTGCAGAATCGAGTTATCAACGCCAGCATATGGCTTCAAGTTATCCAATTTCATAATTGCAACGTTCAGAGGGATAAACACAACTGTATAATTACATAAAATTCCTAATGAATTATTGAACAGTGAAAAACACAGTTTGCATGATTTCACAGTAAGGACAACTTTGGACACCACGTAGAAAATGCACCAACATTGACGAGAATTAGAAATTCAAATTTTGTCCATAGGTTTAGAACAATAAAATTTAAGCAATTAAATGCTTACTCCATAATAAAACAAACAGATTCATCCCAATCTTGATTCAAGAAAAGGAAGAGTAACATGTTTCAAAACTGGAAAAAACTCCAATTGTTAGTTTCTTCTACTCTGCATAACCATAGATATAAATTGTCCGAACACACCTCAGCACCACACCACAATGCAATGTTCTACAATGTAAAACCTTTTTTTCGGAGAATGAAAATTATCAAGTTTGAAAAAGTTATCCTTCATTCCTCAAAAATTATTTTTACACTTCATTTTGAAGAAAATCAAAAGGACCCTGCATCTGTCAAGGGTTAACTCATTACCTCAGTGGCAACGGAGAGTTGACCCTTCCTTCCATTTTTGTCACCTTTCAACTTCATCTGTCACGATTTGAAATAAACAAAGCCAAACAAATTGAAATGAATTTCTTAATTATAAAAGTGATCAGTCTGGATACAACATAGAAACTCAAAATTCATTACCTTGTAGTTCCGCTTGTCAACATTAAACCCCAGAGGCTTCGCAGCTTCCTCAATTTTAGACATAATTTCATTTGCAGGGCTATGGGAAGCAAAACGGGTTTCTCTCTTCACAATACCCTAAAAGTATAGAGATCCAACAAACATTGAGAGAGAGAGAGAGAAGGATAAAAGAAATATTAGCTACCGACAATATAGTTTACTTGAGTAAAAAAGGAAACATCCTATCCAAGCTGATAAAAATAAGGTTGATAACCAATAATTTATACAATCATTATGAATCAATCCATAGACACCTCCACATGACACACCTTTGGCCTAGAGAATTACCAAACCAATAACAGTGACACCTTTGGCCTAGAGAATAACTAAACCAATAACAATGACAATGGAGAAAATATAGATATACATACCGCTTGCTTCTCAAACAAATTTTCGAGGCTGAAGCCTTGGGTTTTAGTAATAAGCTCAAAAGCATTCATCGACACGGGTTTCTCTTTCCTCTCTGTAACTAGAGGTTCCTGCAAAATTAAAAAATTCAGCTGGAGCTGATTCTCAATTGTCAATTCTGTCTAGGCTACAAAATCACCGGCCCGGGCACAGACCAAACCATTAAATTCAAGCAAAATAATTTTTATCAGAATTTTTGTATGTCTCGTTACTGAATGTCCTTTATATAATTTTTATTAGATCTAGGCTTATAATTATAATACCTTTAAGCTATTAAAAGCAGCATCAACATCATCAAGATTTACACCCTCTTCCTGCTCAAACTGTGGATGCTTGTACCCTTTCTTAAACCATTCATCTTCTAGGATTTCAGAAATTGTTATCCGCTGCAGCAAAAGCAATCATCATTTTTAAAACACGCATGTATATAATGCACCATATTGTGTTTCATATGCCCCTAATCTAAGTGCACTCTCAATAATAAGAAAAAACTTAATATGATATTAGAGCAAATTTGGCATGGTTTCTTGATTTCCTAGATGTTCAGTCCCAGCGGTTTGGTCCGGTGTTGCCACTATATTTCAATCTAATTTCAAGTTTCAGCAATTTCAAGTGACAATTAGATGTCAAAATTAAATTCCAATTGCACTTAAAAGAAAGTGTTGGAGATCTCATATTGCTAAAATACAGAATATAACTTATAAATGTTAAGATCCAACTAATTAAGTGGCTAGTGTTAATTATTTTAGTATTGGTTGGATCCAAACTCAATTCTATTAGTGAGCTCTACATTTTACTCATTCACTTCACTCTCATCTTCATCAATTCAATTTTTAATATGGTATCGGAATTTAATTGATCCTTACATCATCTCCTATTCTATCATAATTCATACTGAAATTTTAATTTTTGATTTTCTGAATTTAGTTGGATTTCAATTCTTGCCCAGTGGTGGATTTCTTTCATCCGGTGATGAGCTTTTAAATTTTTTCTTTTGCCCGTGTTAGGCTTTCAATCGTATCAATCCAATTCATATCATAAATTTGCAACTATCAACTAACTTAATCAAAAATTATCTTTACCCAGTTGCCACTTGAGCAGCTGTTAAAAAGATAATATGAGAAAATATCCTACATTAACTAAATACAAACATATAGAAATAAACTCTTCCAAGCAGTATATCAGGAAAGGGCTCTAGAACTCACTGTAGCAGGGTTTGGATCAAGAATGCGCTTTATCAGTTTCTTTGCACCAGAGGAGAACCACGATGGACATGTGAAATCAGCACAGCAAATCTGAAATTATTTTCTGAAAAGTATTATTATGTGCATTAAAACCGAAAAAACGACAAGCTGAAGTCCTAACAATACTTACTTTTTTATACAAGCCCATAAGACTTGGCTCATCAAAAGGTAAGTATCCAGCCATAAGTACATACAATATGACCCCACAAGACCAAACATCAGATGTTGCACCATCATAGCCTTTGTCTTTAAGAACCTGGAAAGTAAAATATCAGATGCCACAAATGATACTTATGTTGCAGCATTTATCAAATCTTGTCTATCAGGTCATAGCAAGATACCTCAGGGGCAACATAATTCGGGGTTCCACAGGCAGTGTGAAGCAGTCCATCCCCCTATAATTGGAACAAACTTAGTATAGTCTGCTCTATTGTGAATAATGCAACTGTGACTTATCCTATAACCATTGAATTGATAATGTAATTTTTTTTTTTCCAATCCTTAAGATATTATTCTGTACACATAAGGTGCAAATTTACATGTTCCCTAAATCTAGCAATATGCTACTCTTGACTTTCTTTACATAAATCTTGATGAGGTAAGAAATTAAACAAACAACTAATTTATTAAATTAACCACTTAGCAGAAGGCTACTCATTTGTTGCATATATTAACAACATACGTGCAATAATCAAATAATGCTTACCCTGACTTGTTGCGACAATATTGCGCTCAATCCAAAATCTGAAACTTTAAGAACACCGTAAGAATCAAGAAGAAGGTTCTCAGGCTGCAAAAAAAAAAAAAATGCAGAGTAGCAATAATGATAACTAGTACCAGTAGTCAAAATAAGAGACAGATGTCCCCCCAAAAAAAATATATATATTATTATTATGTTGAGACTTAGAGACATAGTCATCAGCCGGTGAATCCAGTAAAGAAAATTTACTAAACCTTCAAATCTCTATGATACACTCCTCTACTATGACAGTAATCCACAGCGTTGATGAGCTGTTGAAAATATCTCCTGGCTTCATCTTCTTTGAGTCTCCCATGCTTTGCCTAACATCAAAGAGTCAAATATTTCTTATGGTAACCAAAAAAAACTTCGATCTTTTAACTAATTAAGCAGCAACACATGGTTCAAACAACAAACTTTCTTACAATTTTGTCAAAGAGCTCGCCTCCTTCAACAAACTCAAGAACAATATAAATCTTTGTTTTGCTTGCCATCACCTAGGACATACAGATTGAAATTTGATTAATTTAATTAATTACATGAAAATAGCATTAAAAGAATCTGTACCTCGTAGATTTGGACGACATTAGGATGTTTGATCAGCTTCATTGTTGATATTTCTCTTTTTAACTGCCAACAAAAAATAAAATATTAAGCATGGATAATTCCCAATTTTTTAAATGCCACTTGATTAAAAACTAATAATATCAATATTTAATTCGAAACAAAAATATCATGATTTCTAGTAGCCTTAGGCGAACCTGTTCAACCATCTTGTGTCGGAGAACTTGCTCACGATCGAGGATTTTAATGGCGACGTTACCGCCGGTTTCAACATTCTTGGCGAACTTGACCTTGGCAAAGGTGCCCTCGCCTAAGGTCCTTCCCAACTCGTACTTGCCTACTCGCGTACGCGTTGCAGGTACCTTTACGCTCATTCTATCCGATGTCCGTGCCGTCAGATCAATGCAATACAGTAATTAAAGAGTATGATACAAATATTTTAATATAGCTGTAGGCCCGCCCCTAGCCGGCACCAATGCTGGTACAACCGTTAAATGCGTGCTTGTATCGCCTGTGTGCGATTAAATTTGGATTTGTATGCGCAGCGTGAAGCTTTTGTTTTGGGTTGCAGAGAGGAGAAGGAGCTACAAAGGAGGGAGGAATTGTGAGGACGCAGGCGAAAGGAGAGGGAAATGAGAAGCGGTGTGGAGTCCACAGGATGACGTGGCCCCCACATACCCAGCTGATTATGTACGTGTACCCAACCAATACTCCTCGTGTTTCCGTGTCTGCTCTTTTCTGCTTTTTTTTGTTTTTTGGCATTATCTATTTTTAAAATCCAATAATTCCGTACATGAACTTATATTTAGTTATTTACATAATTAGCCTTCCACTTTTTCAATAAATTGCCAACATCTACTTCTTTATATATATATATATATATATATATATATATATATATATATATATATATATTTTTTTTTTTTTTGAAATTGCATCTTATGTAGTTTTTAAAATATTTTCGAGTTCTCTAGACTATTTTTTAAAGTTCAATTACTTAAAAAATAATAATTTTATTTTAATATTTTTACGTTGTCTTATCACCGAAAAGCTGTAAAAGCAAAAATACACTCCATTTTTACCGAGTTGATTTTCACATAAGTGTTATGATAAATTATTAAAAGTAAAATGATCTAATTATACTTCAATCTATCACCTCTCTCTCCCTCTCCCCTCTGTCTTTCTTAAAACCCCACCTCTAGTTTGATTTTTTTTTTTTAAGTAAAATACAGGAGATAAAAAATCAGTAGATGCGTTGAAATATTTCAACTAGGTAGCATCTTCATCATCTAATTGGCAGCATAAAAATATTATAAATAAAAAAAATGATTACAGATAATCATAATGAACTAAACAAAATAAAATCAATCTTCTAAATGAATTAAGAAGGCAATTGAAAATGGAAACTCTCTCTACCACTAATCATACAACAAAGCATTACAAAAAATTGGAGAAGTATCCCGCCATTAGAGGTCCGAAGTGTAAATTGCAAACTGAGCAAGCTTATTTGCCATTTGATTACCTTCACGAAATATGTGAGAGACTACGCGATTCATCTTATTCACATATGGTTCAAACATTGAGACTATTATTATCTTAACTCCGATGGTACCTTTAAAGACCGCACTTGAACAAGTGCATCATATAGAGCGAGTCACTTTCCAACCAAATATTTTGCCACCTTTTGCTCCAGGCCTTATTAATTGCAAAAATAGCTGCTTGAAGCTCAACAATAAAAGAAAAAGTCGTGCCAATATTAAATGCACCATGAGCATAATCCCATGGATTATGGAAGACCCCCACTAGCTCTTGAGGAACCCGGAGCAATAAAAGCAGATCCATATGTGTTAACTTTCATCTAATTAGAAGGAGGTGGTTAACAAGTAACACTGATGATTTACGGAACTTTGCCAAGCCTACCAACAATGTTAAGATTTCGAAGAGTCATTAGTTCATTAGCATAGACCAAAGCAGTCTTAAATCGTGAAAAAGATTAACAACTTAGTTTTCAAAAATTGCCATGCTTCGAGTCCTCCATATAAGCCAAACTAAATTGAAAATAGCTGAGCAACAAAGTGCTGTCACTTAAGTGCTAAAAGAGTGCTCTATGGCTCAAGTGACCAAATCAGAGAAAGACCCATCTTGGTATGATTTCTTACTTTTACTAATCTTTTGGAATCAAATATTGCTGAAACTGGAGGTTTCTCTTTTTATACTTTGATACCAAGAACTCAATAGAATCACTCCTCTGAAGCAGCTCCACTGTTTTGGACAAACCCGCTCATCACCATCATCGACCATCATCACCTCTCCATCAACAACCATGGTTGCCGCATTCAAATCTTGGCACCTAGATTAAGCACCCTTAAGAACAAAACTAGAGGCATTGGTTGGCAACACCACCGGTACTAGTGGATAGATGGGTTATTAGAAATGTGAAACTAATGACGACCCATTTTCTATTTTTGTATTTAATCCAATCCATTTTAATTTTTTGAAGCAAAATAGAGAGCCATTTGCAGACCCATGGCTGCTACTTCTATAAGCACTTCGATTCTATTACAAATCACCAACACTAACTTTCTTCTTCTTTTTCTTTTAGGAGAGGGAGATTGAGACTTGATGCTTCAGAATAGGCATCTATAGAATAGACTTTTGTACAACATAAACCAATAAATAAGTGTTAGTGTACGACTTAGGACACGAGAAGTTTCAGTAGTCATTTGTTTCACTGCTATTGATGATATTAGCGAGAAGCAGTAGGACTCACCTACCATTGGCTCAGTTCTTGAGGATACGCATGGTAATAACATGAAGCCACAATCAAAGCTTTAAGTTTAGTCTCTCTCTCTCTCTCTCTCTCTTTTTTTTTTTTTTTGGTGGATATTAAATGCGGATAATATCCATAATGGCTAACTTTTGTTCCTCTGCTAGGGTTTTATCCCTCTTGTTTATTTGAATCCGTCGTCAAGCTTTCATTGGGAATTAGAAATACCCTATTTCCTTTTACTTTCCTATGTTTTATCATATTAGTATGCTTAAATAAAGTTGTTTTTGGTCTTTTTGTGCTATTTTGATCTCCTGTCTACATCAGGTTCTACGATGTGGTTTTGAAGCTATTCACTAATGGTGTTGCTGTCACTCAAAGCTATGGCCTTCTCCGACCCTTTTATCCATGTTGATGTTGGTTGCAGTTTGGTGGGAGGGAGAATGAAATGCTACCAAAGGCTATGAAGTCTCAAATCTGGTTTTTTTGGATTTTATTTTTCATCTCAAGCTAGACTCCATAGCAAGTGACAGGAGATCCATTCACTCTAGGCATAAGCCGCTTCGTGGGAGAAGTGGTAGCTCCTGTCATCGGCTCATTGCTTGTGATTTTGGTTTGCAGTGGGGGCTTACATATTAGGCTCTTCAGTACAAAATCTTTTGGGGTGGTTGAAACACAGATCCTTTGCAATATGATCATCCTCAGTCATCGACGAGCTTTGGAGCTATCTGGAGAGGAGCGGCCATGTCAGGGGCATTTATATAATTGTGTATTGTTTGTAGGCCTTTGGGCTAGTTCTGATGTATTAGCGTCAAACCCATGTCAAAAAACGTTTTGATGGGATGTTATGTGTACATTAAGTCCATTTATGTTTTTATCTTTTGAGCTAACTCTTTTGTATTAATCCTCTTTGTATTGTTTTTTAGTTTATAGGCTCTTTAATACTAGTTTTTTTTTTTTGGGTAAAAAAAAATTTATTTTTTTGCCAAATGGTAAAAAAAAAAAAAAAAAAAAAAGAATATATTTAATTGCTAGTCATAAGAACAACGGGTGTATTTTGGCTACGATTAACATACTGGGCAATGAAATTAAAGGATTATGATTGGTTGTCATTAGATGAATGATGATGTAAAACTCAGCTTAATAAAAGGGGCTCTATTTTTACTGCACTCCAGAGTCCGGTGACAAAATAAATAAATAAATAAAGATATCGAAATAAAATAATTTTTTAAGTTCGTACTGATTGAATTAAAAAAAAGAATAATTCACTTTCCTAAACATCAACAGTGTTTTTTTTTTTTTTTCATCGTGACAAAATGAGAAATCACACCTGCTCATAAATTTAGAAATGATGTAGTTCATATTTAATAAATATAGCACTATTATATATTTGAAAGATAACATTATTAGACAGCCTTTCCTTATTATTTTATGAAAAATGCAATCCTTTCCTCTTTTTTTTTTTTTTTATTATTTTGTATTATAATAGAAAATTGCAAATTATTTGAGTTATTTTATCTTTTTATTATTTTATAAACTCTTCTTCAGTGTTTGATTTTGCGAAATAAATTTGATAAAAATAGCTTTTCTTTTATAAATGAAATGCACTGAAATTTATAATTTTGAGTTATTTACTTGACTATCCTATAAACTCTTAAAATCAATTTCAATAATTTAAATAGAAAAAAAAAAAGAGTAAAAGAAAAATGAAGAAAAATAACTTAAAAATTTGAGGAATGTCCAGTTTGGTCACACTACATGAAGAAAATGGGATAAGTACTGGACCTGAACGGATATTTCATTATACAAATGACGTTATATGCTAATCAATAATTGTGAACATCCAAAAGGTGTGATAAAATGGAGAATGGAAAACAATTTGGTTTGGTTGACTGGGAGTCCGAGACTTATCCTTAGGCCTCAACCCTATTTTTGTTTTGCAATTATTAATATACCTCCAATTTCCGTGACGTATCCACACCTTACATGTCATGTTTGAGCTTTGTCCACACATTCGACTCCACTTGGGCAGATTTTTCTCGAGATAATGGTGTGTCACCTACACTACACCATGTATTCAGGATATAAAATAACAGTATTTGTTCTTTCGTGTTAATATTTAATTTAAAAAAAAAATTAATTATTTATTTTATTTTTGATATTGAAAATTGTACTAATATAATCTATATTTATTCTAAAATGAGAGAGTTAGATTATACATATGAGAAAGATGGAGTTGATCTCAATTAAGAAATGCGGTTGAAAAAAATCTGAAGTAAATCTTTCAACCATTCAAAACTTCAAATAGATCATATGCAATGTTCTAGAAAGGAGAAAGGGCACAAAGAACTACAACCGTCAGCTGCTACGGAACAAGAAGCCAAAGAAAGGGACGCTTACGTCTCAGCCACCGAAAGAATGAATTAATCGACGAATAATAAAAGAGAACCAAGTGACATTGCATTATTATTGCTCAGCGTTCATGTGATCCTGATTCATTGACAATGATGTAACAGACCGCAAACTCATTAGAGTGATTGGCTCTCTTATTTCTCAATTAATTAATTAGCTAATTTTTTTAGGATTTTATACTCCAATGTTTCTTCTTTTATTATATCCATATTAATAGGAACAGACTGTAAGAATTCGAAATTTTTAGTCCTTTTATACTGTTATATAGTGTGTTTAAAAAAGTCAAAGATAAGAAATAAACCAATAAGACTTACTATGTTTGGGAATTAAGGCTATACTTCTTTTTTTTATACACAAACAACCAAAAGAAAAAAAATTTTATTGTCCCGTAACTCACACTTGCCTAGACCAATCAATTTCCATAAAATTATTATTCGAAAGCACTCTTACATCAGCAGAGAGAGAATGAACCTCACGAAACCCAAACAAGCAGCAAATGTATCAACAACGTGGTTAACTTCTCAGTATACCTAATGTACTGAAATTCTCCAATTTTTTTTTTTTTTTTAAATCCAAACAAGCAGCAAATAAATTTCTAAATCAAAAATTAAAAATGAAATAATTTTTTATGATTTAAATAATCTAATCTTCCCAGTATCATAAACATCCTCTCATTTCCATTCTTGAGTATTTTATGAGAGTAATTGACCGTATTGTGCATATTTTAAAAAATATATACTAAAATATGTTATTTTAAAAATATTTACCAAAATATATATTGTTTGGCATTTTAAATGCCGAATTAGTTGAAGCAAAAATTAGTTCGGTATTTTAAATACCGAATTAGTATTTATTACACATTTTTTCTTTGGTTTTGTGCGGGTGTGGGGCCCATGTACCCTAATTCAATATTTAAAATACCGAACTAGTTCTAGTTCAGCATTATAAATGTCGAACTTATGACCTGCTGCGACTTGTTATGTCACAGCAGGCCTGCACTATAAATTCAGCATTTATAATGCCAAACTAAAGCACGACCCCCAACTCCTCACCCATTCTACTGCCATTCACTTATGCTACCCACCCCACTGCACTGTGCCATTCAAACTTTACTTCTTTTTTTTTATTTTTTTTGAAATCTCATTTTAATTTGAAGAAGAAGAATAGGAAAAAAATAAAAATAAATTTTATTTTTAATATTATAAATAATTTATATATTTTTCATTTAATATTTAAAGTATTTTTTGTTACAAATAATTTTAAATATAAATGAATAATAATTTAGAAATGATATATATTTTTAAAACAATTAAAAAAATTTAATTGAAAGAGATAAATTTTATTTTCTTATTTATTTGAAAATAACATAAGGTAATAATATATATTTTTTTATTAATTGTTAATTGTGTGATAATATTTGTTATTATTTTGTTAAAATGTTTTTTGTTATTTTATATAATTGATTGTTTGTAATTTTTTAGTATTGTGTTAAAATATTTAAAGTAAAAATATCTAAAATAATAAAAATTATGAATATAATTGGGCATGAAAATAATAATAATATGAATAAAATAACAATACTTATTATTATTATTATTAGATAATAAGTTAGTTATAGCATATTTTGTTAATAATTGATTTCTTATAACTTTTTTAATTATAGTTATAGCATATTTTATTAGTTTATTTTGTATAATGAATTGTTATTTTTCAATGAGTATAAAAATATTTAAGTAATTTAATAAGATAATGTGTAAAGTATAATAATAATAATAATTATTATAATAATAATATAAAATATTAATATTAATTAATGGGCAGAAATTTGAGAATTTTATTTTTATAAATAATTATAAATATGACCGAAAAATATTAATATTTTTTTGTAGGTCATATTAAAAAATATTTGAATTTTTAAAGAAATTTTGCATGAAAAGAGGTAAATAACATATAAATGCATGACTATGTTAATAATATTTTGTTTGCTTAATATTAGAATTTATTTGTGTCTTTAATTGTTCTAATGTACAAATAATAATGGAAAAAATTAGGTTTGCTTATTAATTTTCTTGTTATTACATAATTAAAATTGAAAATTTGAAAAAAAACTAAACTGTGTATTAATTTACATTTTATTAATTTTTTATGTTAGTTTATATGAAATTTTTGTAAATTATATGCTATTTTTCAATATTTAAATAATTTCACTTTAAAAATATTTAAATAAGTCAACAGAGAATGCAATGAGAATTTATAAATATAATATAAAATATGCATATATAATTATACAAATAAATATTATACCAAACTAGGGTGCACGGGCTCCACACCCGCACAAAATGAAGCATAATAAACACTAATTCGGTATTTAAAATACCGAACTAATTTTTTGCTTCAACTAATTTGGCATTTAAAATGACAAACAATGTATATTTGGGTAAATATTTTTTAAAATTTATACAGTACGGTCAATTACTCATTTTAGAATATGTGTTCATAAAAAAAAAACTCTGTTCCAAAAAAAAGAAAAAAAAGAGTAGCTAGGGAAAGAACTTGCAATTATTTTCTCTTCATGCTCTTAAAGACTTTTTTTATTTTTCCAATTATCAAGAATACCTACATTAAACAATTTAGTAAACAAATTCAACTTGAAAATATTTTATAACAACATTTGACTTTATTTTGACCTAGTATTTCTTTTCTTTTTTTTTTTTTTTTTTTAATGAAGGAATTTTAACGTTCCAAAAGTCAGGTATATGAGCACTATAAGCCCAGTTCAGAAGTGTTCCATAAGCCCAATGATCATGTTAGAATGGCAGGGTCTCGGGAGTCTTTTTTAAGGTTCGCTAGATACCAAATAGGCCTACCAACCATTACCAAGCAGGGCCCAATGAGCCATTGTTCTTCATTTTTTTTATTTAATATTTATATGTAATTGAATTTATTCAGGAGTTTGGATTTTTTTTTTTTTCTCTTTTTGGAAATGCTTGAGGTTTTCTCTATGCAAAAACAATATTTTATTTAAATTTTTCATTAAAGAATGCTAAAAGAGTTTATGCATAGGGAATATTCTAGTAAACTGGCATTTTATTTTACTAATATTGGTGAAACTAAACCATCTGAAAGTGAGTTTAATAATTTAAAGTTATACTCATATCCAATTATTTTTTCTAGTACTCAAATAAATTGATATGTTATTATATTGTAATAAAAATTTCTTTAAATATATTTGGGATTTATGATGGCGCAATATTTTTAATTGAACTTAATTTAATCAGTACTACTCTAATTTAATATTAAGGTCAAAGCATCCTGTTTGTTTTTCTCTCCCAATAATAATAATAATAAAGTTACATATGATTAAGATTAGGCAAGCTTCAAAACTAGATAATTTTATAGTCCATGTGAAAGAAGCAAGTTAATTATCAGGCAACAACATCAATTATCTTCAAAAAGACTGGAAAATTGTGTCGGATTGGAAAAAAAAAAAAAAAAAGAATGTCCAGGCCAGGCCCATAATTTTTTTTTCAAATGACACCTTCCATTTTCAATTTTTCTATATTTGTCCCCAATAAATTTTTATATTTTTTTTTTGTATTTGTCCTCTTAACTTTTATTTTTATTTTTATAACTCTACGGTAAATCCTCTAACTCTATAATTTTTTAATTTTATACGTAAAATTTTTTATTTTTTATTCATACCTGAATTTTTTTTTATTCTATTAATTTTTTTTATGCATGTAAAATAAAGAAAAATATAGGAGAATATTAAAAACACACCCTCTCTTCAAACGTAGCAGCAATACTAAACCGCTAGGACTAGATATTAGACGAGAAATTGAATGAATGTACGTTAAGTCCATGAATAAATTGGGTTTAATAAATTTGGATTAATCATTATTAAAAGGTTAGATCTAATCAATTAAATAATTAAAGTCAAATCATTTTATACTCATGTGTTTCTAATATATTTTTTCAATATGAGATTGATTCTTAACACGACATCTCAAGTGACAATTGAGATTTCATTTTGACGTAACGTTCAGTTGACCATTTAAAATCGAATTCCTCTCCTAAAATTAAAATTTGAATACACCAACAATACTAAGCTCCGAGTTAGTGAGACTAAACATCCAAACGAATTCCGGATAAATAAAATTAAACTAGACCAAATCTGTTATAATACCATATTATTTATTTTATGAATGAAAAAGGAAAACAAATATAGAAAAGCGTTAAGAATATAAACACACACAATATATATTGGTATACCTTTCTAAACTTTTGTTTTTGCCTCTCTAGCTCTAAAAATTTTTATAGTTAAATTTTCATATTTATATATAATCCTATAAAAAATTATTATTGTAAAATTTTGCCTCAATTAAAATTTTGGGTCCACCACTGATTTGAGCTATTTTTTTTTTTTTAAACAATTTGAGTTTTTTAGATATCGTATACAAATTGAGATACTTGACAAAGTTACTTTTTATTAGTTTATATTTCTCATGTTTGCTTACATAATGCAAAGGCACCATTATGCATATGTAACTGGCTGAGATGCTACCTGTTCCAGAATTATAAGTAAAATGTATGTTTCAATTAGATAGAGATTATTATAAAAGTGTTTTAAGATGCCCATAAAAAGGTACTATTTTCACTTAGATAGGAGTGAATGTTAGAATTCAAATTCCGTTAACATTAAATTTTTCTATTATTTGAAAAAAAAATCCTCAGAAAGGAACAGTGATCAAATTCAAGAAAAATTCATGAAATTGATGTTAATCTACTTCTAATAAAGGAAGGAAGAAATCAAAAAAATGGCTATTTTTTTTTCCACAAAAGCAAATTAGGACCATCAGTTAGGCTATGACTAGTAAACACAGAGACGCTAAGTTCAGCTACTTTTTTAACAATTTTCCAATGAACAACTTCCTCTTCCTTTTAGCGTTTGAAACTTTTTTTAAGCATAAATCCAACTATTTATTAGAAAAAAAAAAAAACCAATCCACCTGTCAAAAAACAACGAGTAGATACCTGAATGGAAAAATAAATAAAATCTAACCCTACCCTGGATATCTACGTCAGTCACTGGTTTTTATAACCTTAGACGTAATTATCTTCTTCTTTATATATATACTTCATTTAACTATTAACAACTTTGATAAAAAGGCACGTCTGATTGTTAGCTCAATCAGTCTTCAATTTCTTTTAAGCACCCACATAGCAATTACCATTCTTTATATCTCCTTCAAACTCAGGTACAATTCTTGCTCTTCTTCATCTATACTAGTTAATAAATTTGGGTTCAGATATATAAATGGACCGTTCAATTTTTTTTTTCCTTAATGTTCTTGTATCAGGGGAATCAGATCAAAGAATTTGGTTTTGGTTGATGGGAACTTATAAGGAAGATGAGTATGTGAATGGTGAAGAAGAAGCCAAGAATAAGATTTTGAAGGCTTGCGTAGCTTGTTTATGGTCATTTTTAGTGAGCTTGACAGGAGGGCTAATTCTGGGTTATTGGGAATATAAATATCATCTTACGAGTAGTCAGCTATGGATGGTACCCTTGGGGCTAATTCTGCTTGTTACTCCGGTGATGGTTTGGACTGCTCTCGTTGTTTCAGAAATCCTTAACTGTAATTCTAAACAAGCTGATGATGAAGACTCCATCAATCAAACGAGTCAACCCATTAAAACAATAAATGACTCAGTTGATGACGTAGAGAGATACTTGAAAGAAACTACAGTGTAATTAATGTTGTGTTCCTGATCGTTTCTCATAGTTTTAATGTAGCTGTTACAAAATGCCAGCATGGGAAATTTTTGAATGGACAAATGGTCAATGCTGAACCATATATTTATATATATAGTCCATTCAATAATTTTCTCTTATTCCGGTTTTGTTGTGATGAAACTGCGTCACTCATCTTATTCCCAAAAAGAAAAAAAAAAATAAAAAAAAAAGCTCCAAAATAATTTAGCAAACGAATTTCTTAATCCCTAAATATCTTTGTGTGAGATAGAAGAGTGTTTTTTTTTTTAATATTATAATGATTTTGGAGCGTGTACATATTTTTTTATATTTCTATGTGTACTTATACGTTTTAAAAAAATTTATAGATGTTAGTCTTCTTTATCAGTAGTGTAATATATATATATATATATATATATATATATATATATATATATATATATATATATATATTAAAGTGTTTTTTTTAAATTGCCATTATTTTAAACTGTGGACTTATTTCTTTACTATCCCGTATGGTTATACATTTCCAAAAATATCTTGCCTTTTTATATTTTAGGTGTTGATCAGTTGGTAGAGAGTATGTAGTGAAATCTAGCAATTCTCTTTCTTTTCTTCACAAAGCATGAATGGAGTAAACAAAAATAGGTACAAATAAATAAACAAATAAAAGACAGTGAAATGTTTAATTATAAAATTAAAATGCGTGTAGCACGATGATAGGTCCCTACTAGTGTAATTTTAAATGGTGAAATACAGCAAGAATGCTGCCTTCCTCAGTTAGTGTTTTTGTTATATATCTTTATAAAAGGCCTGTCCTAATCAATGGTCTATAAAACGTTTAGCTACCGCTTTGCTGGGCTATCATTTTCAATAAGCTACCATAGGCGGATAGAGAATCTAGATGGCGAATCCATTAGAATTGCAAAATAAAGATTGAAGAATCTGCAAAGCCATTTTTTTTTTTTTTTTTTATCTTTTCCACTACCTTGCCTATTGTCTCTCTCTCTCTTTTTTTTTTTTTTTTTGCTCTTTTATATTATAAAATAAAATTTTTATTAAATTTTGGTTGAATTAAATGCTTTAAAAAAGAGATTCGCGCTCATGCGATGGTTTCACTGAAATTCACTACATGTTCGAGGGAAAAAATTCACTATATTTTTAGTACAGAAAGGTGCACTGAATAATTCTTGCTCTAGGGAAACAAGATAAGTTTTTTACTGTCTTCAATCATCAAGGAACTCTTTGGTAACATCTAACTTATTCCACCCCAACAGCCAGAATCACGCATTTCCTTAGAACAGCCCGACCAATACCCAGCATAGCATCGCGGCAAATCCATTTCATTTGAAGCCGCCTTAGTGTTGAGAACATTAATGATCACTACTGGATCCCATCCTTGCCCTTTCTCGTCTTCCCACAACAGGGATGGCCCTATTCCCATAATCACACCTAGGCTTTTTGCACGACGCCATCAACCATTCACCTAGGCCAGAAACAACCAAACAAAGTTGCGTATACTCCTACCTTGTTGAGCATGAAAATAGCCATAATCTTATCCAATGGCAAAATAGATGGATAAAGGCATCCATTATCGGGACAGCTATTCAACAAAGAGGTTCAAATTTTGACTTCAAAAGGCATGTCAGTTACATACAAGAGAAAGTATAATAGTATCAAAACTGGCAATATCTCTCACTGTACAAGAAATGATGGAACATGCCTGTTGGAAAGGACCTATCGAGCAAAATGAAAATTACCAAATAAATTTGACTTTAACCATAATAAGGAAAATGAATGGATATCCTTGATCATACTTGGGATATTTAGATAACTGTCGGCATTGCCTGTTGGAGACAGAAAGAGGCCAAACAATTTGATGATGGCACAAAAATAGCCATCAAGTCTTAAAATACAAGTGTCCAAGAGGAAAACTGCGTACATGTAAATTTTGCAATGTCGTGTCAATGAAATAATTAATCAATCAATTACTCTCATCTGATAAGGCAAGCTTTCTTTTTATAATTGTAACTCGCTGTGAAGTCATATCCACTCTACAAAGCCTTTTATATCCAAAATTTCAAACATATTCTTTGACAATCAATACTTAGGAAATAAATAAATCTAATACCATCTGAGACCAAATGGTTAGCATGTTATGAGTACATATCTAGAAATTGCAACAACTGAAATGAGGAAGGTTTGCATGCTCACCAAGCCTCAAGCCTCAACATCTGAGCGTGTTGGGAAATCTAGGCCAAGAAGTGCAGGTATGTTATCTAAATCATCCTTAGAGAACAACGGAAGGAACCATAATGCCTTCTTTGTGCCAAATACCTACAAGAAAAATAAAAATTATAACATATAAACACAAGACTATCACAGTCCCTCTGGAAGGAAAAGTGGCCTCCATGAGCCACACTATTTTTTAAAAAAATAAAATAAAATAACCGCTTTATTGCATATGATATTTTTCAATATAAAATTTATAGTCATGAGTAGCAAAAGATTAGTTAAGAAGCCAAAAACAACGGGGATATCAGCATCTTAAGTGCCTCAACTTTTTAGGATTCTCAATTTGAATGCCCTTCTCAAGGAATGAAGTGCCTAAACAGTGGGGGGAATTTTATGTACTTTTCCGTTAATAGAAATTGCCTTAAAAAAAACTAAAACTTGGCTTTACCTGCCACATCAGCAAATATGAGGACTATTTTAATTTAAAAAAAAAAAAGTACCTCTCACACTGATTAAAATATTTGTTATTTTTCATTGTGGATTTCCAAGAACTTTCCGAAGTTATCTTCTTGCAACCCAATGCTTATGCTTTCAGAATTCTTTGTTACTTAAAATAGCTCACATGTCGGTTGATGTGGCAAGTAAAGTTTTTTCTTTTTTATATCACTAATCTATTCTGGCATATCTAGCTAAAGTACAAAGGCATACACTTCAAATTAATTTTCCATTCATTCAACTGCACAGAAAACTTAAGAAAAAAGAGTTCAATCAAATAGAAAAATTCCATAGAGTTTTAGGCTCCTAAAATGGCATTATCCAAATAAAGGGAGAAGAAGGCCAAGTATCAATTTATACCAACTCCAAACGTTACAAATTCCCTGAAACTTAAGTTCTTGCTCCATGGGAGCAGGATTATCCTACTTCTGTGTCTTTTATTGCAATTCTAACAATCACACAGATCCATAACTCACCAGCTACAACCAACCAGTAGAAGGCCACAGGCCTACCAATTATAAATAAATTAGTTGCATCCATTTATTATTTGCAAAATAGAAGAGAAATTTATATTAGATAATATTTATAGAAAATGACAAAGAATATAGATAAAATGTTCAGGATGTGTCACCTGCTCAAAATTCTTCTTCCTACCTAAGTCATACTTCCACCTGACTGCTCGTTTCTTCTCATAAACCTGATAGGATGCATTTGGAACGTTATACACAGCAATAATTTAACTATTTACTTATTACTGAACCTTTTTTTTTTTTTTGCTCTTACATCTCAGATAATGAACTAACACTCAAATTAAGGACAGTGACATCTATAGAGCAACTAATGTCACATTAAACACTCAATAGAATCTACAATCAACTATCCCACAAAGATCAATGCCAGGCTCCAACATGATTTAGCTGTCTTTTCCCAGGAAACAGCAAGTTTCATGTGCCCTCCAGACAAGACAAGGGATAAATCAAGCCAACTTCCACATGTTAATGTATTAGCTCTCAGAAAGCACAACATACACAAGTTCATAAGCCACAAAAATTAACAAGTCATTTTTACCTCTACAGATGTGGTGTTGCTTGATAGAAGAGATGCATGCATAACTATGAAACAGAGAAGGCTGAGGGCAAAAGCCAAATTAAGAACTGCATTAGGGTACACAATCTGTAAGAAACAAGATAACAATGAGAAAACAAAACCAATATGTGCAAATGAAAATTATTAACCTGGGCAGATACTTTACCAAAAGCCAAAAATATTATTGCTAGATTGCCAGGGGAGCTGGAATGGTTCTTGGCTTCATCAAAGAACTTGATAAAACTAGGCAATAATACTAGAGTATCCATTGTTGTCTCCAAAAATGTATACAGCTTCAAGCAGAGCAGAGGAAAAAATAAAAACCAAGGACTAAAAATGGTTAGGGAGGAACAAAAAGAAGAAACAGCCAAGTGCAAACTCCACTCCACCCCACCCCAAAGAAGGGAAAAAATCCTCTAAATTTAAGGAAGGGAGATGGGAACAGAAGAATGCTTCCTATGCATACTTTAAAAATGCACATGAAATATTTTATTGACATTCAGCATAGTCAAAGTTTGGTCAATTTGGCTTGTATTATGTTCATTTACATTGCACATTATTTTCTTCCTTTATCAAATTGTTAAATGTCAAAGGGCTTTCAAAACTTTATCCCCGAGTGCAATTTCTTATGTAAACTTGCAATATAGTTTATAAGGAATTCACTAATAGTGCCTTGGTTTAATAACATCAAAACTTTCAGTGTACAAATGGATTGAAGTTTATAAGATCCAGGTATAGATTCATTTTCTGGAGCCTTCAGATAAATCACACTAGATTATTATGCACATACTTCAATAAACATCACAACTCATTATTCCTAGGGCTAATTAGAATTCACACCTTGACAATGGAGTATCATATCCAATTAAGATCCTAATTTCATATATAGTCTTCACTAAACTATCAGACATGGCAAAGGCCTTGTGCCACTACAAGCCACTCCTTAGGAATGGAATAAAGATGCTATAAAACTTCCAATCATGACTGAAATTCCATGTTTATCAGCTCAAATGATGAAATGGGTCGCACCTCCCCAGTTTTGCATGCATATATTCTATTGAGCTTCTCCAGCCTTTGATTGGAAATTTTTTTCCTAAAAATAAAAAGGAAGATCAAACCCAGAGCTATTTCTTGCATTGTAGCCGTGAGTAATTCATTTTTAAGTAGTTAAAATGAAAAAACAAGGTACCATGAAATTACCAAGAAAAGAAGAAAAAATTTGTAGTTTCGAGCTCCAACACAATTCACCACCCAAACACAATGATGATCCATCTTAAGAACACATCTTTGGCCTACAAAAACATTAAAAAAAAAAAAAATCAAAGAACCTCAACACTTATGATATCATCTTATGGGCAAACAATCAACTTTAGCAAATCTTAGAGATGTCAAAAAGGCTTATGATTTCGATAAAACCGGAACCTTTCTGTCCATCTCTATTTCCCTAGTTCAAATATCCATGAAATGTCCACAGCAGTTTTCAAAGGGGGTAAGAAAATAGAAAGAGATTCGTGACTCTATAAAAGATCTAAAGGCTAAACACAAACAAATATACAGATTATGCTATAAAGACAAGACAACTCAAATGTTCAATATTCAATCAACTACAGAAAATCTCTGCAACCTGGAAGCTATTCTTCCTATAGCCATTTTCCTTGAGATAAGACACAGGATATATGGCAATTATAATGATTAACTGGAACTTGGTAGAGCATGCAAAAATAGAAAGGGCAGCATAAATAGCAAAATCAAGATGAACATTCTAAAAATTAATGAACAAAATACAGTAAGCAGTAAAGACAAGATTACAAGTTTGCTTACAAACAGAGCAATGATGGCAACGCGGTGGTTTGCTGTTGTGGCAGTGATTGCAAAAGCCCACAGCTGGTCTCCCATCCAACGCATCAGATGCGGACCATGTGGACCTCAAAGCCTCAGGCTCTACATAATCCGACTCATTGACGCAACTACCTCTCTCCAAATTCTCTTCCAACGCCGCTGGCCTCCAGTTCTCAGGAACTGAACCTGGGTCCTTAAACACTACCCTAAAATAGCTCCACAGTAACAGTAGGAGCTGCAATTTGATTTCTATCTTATTTTTGCAAAAAGCAACAAATTGAAAGAACAGAGATTCGATTGTTATTGCAATTAGTTAAAAGAATTAGATAGTTAAAATTACCAGGATATGAAACAGTATAACCATGGAGAAGGCCAAAAAAGACTGGGCACCGCCGCGAAGTAACTGCGGGCCCCAGGTTATAACCACCACAGCATAATAAGATACGGCGATTATTCCGGCCACAAGAAGAATCATCAAGTAACCGAGAACTCTGAGGCCAGAACACAATTTGAATACATTTACATCCATTGCCGAATCAAAGCGGCGAACTATCCTGATATCGGCGACGATGGGTAATGATCTTTTGTTTTGGGGCGGGAATAGACGTTTCCAGATAACCGGAGCCAGGTTTGAAGGGAATTGATCGCTTAAATTTGAGAAGAAAATTTACGAGTTTGCTTTGGTGAGGGAAACTTTTTTATTGACTATTCACTCGAGCTAATTAATTAAGCGCCACGCCGAACACTTTACTCACTTCACAGTTCACCAGTCTATGTTTGGGCGAAAAAAAAAAAAAAAAAGCGATGAATTTTTGAAGAACAAAAAAAAAATTCCCCTTTTTTTTTTTTTTGCGCCAAAGAAACAAATTCCTTCCCTTGATTATTAATAAAAATTTAGGGGAAATTTTTATTTTAATTATACATCGGAATTTAATTATTATAAATAAATAATATTCTTTTAAGATATTTAGTAATTCAATTTTTTTATAATTACAAATAGATTTTAATATAATAGAAAACAGATAAAAAAAAGTGTTATGCATCCATATATAAATTTTTAATTTATTTTAATTATTATTATTTAATATTAAAAAATTTTCTTAAAATATAATTTGATGAGTTAATTCATTTATATGCATATTGACATCTTGTGGCTGAAAATCAAACAAAAATGGGACATTATTCAATTTGAAAATATATTTTTTTAATTTCACTTAAAAACATAAAAAAAAATACTAATTAAAACAAATGAAAAACTTAGAATGAATAAAAGTTAAATAAAACAAGGGAAAAACATTGTTAAAATTTATGTTTTAAAATATTAAGTAATAAAAATAATTTTTTTTCATTGGCCAACAAAATAAGAAAATAATATGTATATGCACATGAAAGGAGGTTCAAGTTTGTTTTTTTTTTTAATCTTTTTTTATATTATGATTTATATGTACAATATAAAGAATGTTTCACCATAAGCGAATTACTCCATTATCCGTTATTTGCATTTTTGTTTTCCTTTTTTCTCTGTTTTTTAATAGGATCTATACGTGTAGAAGTTCACAAAACATTCATTTGCATGAAGCTGAAATTGATATACCATTGTAACCATTCATTTCATGCTTTCTCGAACCTTATATATATAAATAAGACGATTCTTTTTTTTGTTCCCCCCATGAAATCATCACTGTTACTTCATTAATTAAGCATTAGCCAAATCATTATACAACAGCTCAAGAAGCCTTAATGGCTTTACAAAAATCCAGTTAGGAGGGAGACAATCTGATAGCCTTTGAGCGGCTATCCAATCTGCTTCCATATTGCTTTCCCTTATAACCATTGATATATATATTTAAACAACAATGACAACTCCCTAACAACAGATAAACAGGCTTTACTATCTCATGGGGTTCCACATCAGGGTCATTACAATAACGAATGAGGACTTTGTTGTTATATTCAAAAATGCTGTTAGACCACCCCTTATCAACAGCATATTGCATACTCAAACAAAGAGCTTATGCTTCTGCCATTAAGGAGGATAAGGCACTTCGTTTTCCTGCATCACGATCAATTCATCTACCACCAAAATTCCTGCAAACAAAGACAATTGCAGAACTTTGAGTTTCAAACTCAGAATGCGCATCCAGATTAACTTTCAGCAGACTCTTAGGAGGAGGGAACCATCTTCTATTTTGCCATCACCATCTGGAGGTTTTGTAGCACCACTTCTCTAAAAATTTAAAAATTCAGAACATTGAAAGACAGCAGTGGATATCGCTTTAAGGGGATTATTCTGCTTTTGATGGAAACACCAATTGTTCCTTTACTTCCATAACTTCCAACAAAGGAAGGCTGCACCAAAAGCTACTTCCTAGTTATTGGATCTCCTCAAATTCTCTATCAGCTTGTTCCACCACTCTGCAAAAGAATATATACATGAGTTTCTTATGGAATGTGCAAATGGTCGGTTTGGTATACAAATTTTATTAATCAAGGTAACTGAAATATAAAAAATAACTAACTGCACGAAACTGAAATATTTCATTACCAATTAAATTAAATCATAATGTTAAATTTTAGTGAAGTTGGTTATTAAGTGTTTAATCGGTCAAATATAAATATATATATATAGCAGGAGTAGCCTAAAAACGAGAAATTATTCACAACTACTGGCCAAGCTTTCTATGTGTGTATATATATATATATATATATATATATATATATTCATTAGTTGCTAAGGCATTTTTGTTAACATCCCAAAACCAAAAAACATAACAGCTTGTAGAGGACAATTTCAAGCTAGCAGTAACATAATATAAAACTGAAACATGCCAAGGAAATGGAAACACAGGCCGACACAAGCAAAACCCAAAGCCAAAAATGATTAAAATCAAATTTCTCAGAAAAGAAAAGTAATCAGGCCATAGCATGAATCAACTAAAACAGGGGCAACAGCTATATCAATAGCACATAGAATAGCCCAAACCAACACAAGCGAGACCAAAGGCATGAAAAGTCACAAAAACAACCATCCTAAATCAGCGCATAAGCTAATTAATTTGGTCGGTTCAGTTACGACCGATAGGCAATCAAACCGATAAATGAAACTTTTTAATTTTATAATCAAATCGAATTATTTATTTTAAATAATTAAACTAAATATATAGTTATTAAATTTGGACCGAACATCAATTCGTTTTATAAGCTGTATCAACGGATCAGTTGTTCAATCACTGAATCAATTATTGAACCAGTGTGCCATAATTAAATATATAATTTATAATTTTATATAATAAAATAAATGTAAAATATTAAAAAATTTATGAGTATATAAATTTCCACTCAAAAATAAAAATTAACAAACGATATATTTTAATTTACAAACATAAAAAAATACATAAATAAATCTATTAAATATTTCATATATCTTTAAACTTTTATATCCATAAATCACACTATAGACTAAAAAAAAAGAGAAATTGAGATTTAATAATTTTAATAATTACATTTTCATCAAATATGTAAATAAATTCAAATATTTCATTATATATCAATTTAAGAATTAAATATAATTAAATTATTAAATTATAGAGATTAAAATTAATTTAATATTAAGAATTAAAGTAAAATGAAAATTTTCTAAGTTCTATATAATGAAAATGCAAAATAATTAAAGAAATATTCGAAAATGAAAATAAAAGTTTATATCATAATAATTTATTCAAATAAAACCGAGTTATATTGAAAAAAGAAAAAAAATTAAAATTGTGAGGCCACCGAATCAAATGATTTTTTACAGGTTAATTATAAATCCCATCTAATAATAAACCCAAATCAATTTAGTGTTTGAATCACCAAGTCAATCTACCAATCCAATCCGAATTTAATAACTACGGCTAAATCAATCAATTTATATTAGTTTAATTTGGTTTTTTGGCTATAACCGATTTATGCTCACCCTTCTGTATTGGGAGTAATTTCCATATTGCTACCAAGCTATGCAGCTCTAGCGAAGAAGATACATAAGAAAATTGTTAATTCATCAACAATATAAATATGAAAGAGTGCATAATGTGGATTCATAAAATATAACAAGAAAATATATTTCTATATGTACATAAATTAGAATGAAAATAACATACAATATGATTAAAGACCAACATATTCTATTTGTTTTGCAGAAAATATTTTTCTAAAATATATATTTCAAATTTTTTGAGTATTTGGAATGCTTTGAAAAATTAATTAATAAAAAACATTTTCTTAATCGATAAAAAAATAAATTATTTTTAAGGAAAATGGCTTTTTTTTTTCAAAATTGAAAATCCTTTTTTGGATTTTAAACAAATTGATTATAATAGAAGAAAAATATATAAATATAAATTTATTAATATTTAAAAAATATAAATTTATTAATTTGCCAATCATTGATACTCACTATCAGTAATCACTGATGATTATAGCCAGCCATAGACAATTATCACCGATTGCCATCGATTGTCAAAATTATAATTTTTATGTGTTTTTCTCATATTGGCAATAAAAAATTTTAAAATTACAAAATAATTATAAATTTAAATAGATTTACATACTTATAATCTTATAAATTAAATTTTTTAATAGTGTAATTAAACAATAGAAAATCTTTGGCAAAAAAAATTAAACAATAAAAAATCAGCTCTTTAGAAAATGATTTTTCCAAAAATATTTTATAAAATAAATTATTTTTCATGAAACAAACTGACTCTTAAATGTATAATCTGTTAATCCCAAGTGTGGATTGGACCGATTGGTCTTGGTTTCACAAAAAAAGAAAAAAGTGTGGATGATAAGATTCATGTTGACTTTAATGAATAATAAGGAATTAAGGGGGTAAAGACGTAAAAGTAGTGTTCACATGTTCACAATTTTATAATGAATTTATGTTGTTATTTATTATAGAAAAAATCCCACAGTTTAAAATTGAAATTTATTATTTCACATTTAATAATATATACATTAATTTTTTTTAAGGAAACAATATAATATCAAGTTTTATATGTACCACCACTAATTAAATAAAAAATGATTTTTTTTCCAGATGGAGAAAGTTTCAAATGAATGAATTTTTTAAATTTTTAATGAGTATTTTTTGAAAATATAATATTTTTCAAAAATTATTACTATTTTATAACATGATAATTCAAGTATTCGATGACGATGGAATCTTAAATTTCCATATTAAGATATGATATAATTTGAAATGTTAATTATTAAAATACAAAGAAAAGGTTATAATTGTAATCAAAAGCCAAAGTGGAAATTCATTAACAATTCTCAAAAATTAAAATTGTTCATTTTAGAAGTACTTAAAATTAATTTATAAATTATGAAAATTCAAAATATGCTTTATATATATATATATATAGATTTGGTTTTGTTTTAAGCATGAAAAAGAAAAAAGAAACACTAACGTGATGATTATCATCTTAAAATTAAAGTAATCTCATATTTCTTGTTTCACTTTAGTTTCTTAAAAATTAAAAAAAAGATCATAACGCTGCGTAGAATGATGTAATTAATTTATTAAAAATATATTTTTTTAAAAAATAAAATAAAAAAAATCAAATACTCAATTTATTTGAATATCCACCTAAAAAATTCAAATCAATATCAATATCGTCTATCAAATTATGAATGTCTCAACAAACCAGATACTATGCCCAATTACTCAATTTGTTTCTTATTTTGTTAGGCAGGAACTAGGAAGTGCAAGAACCGAACTCAAAGGCCAACCAACCAAACCGGATGACCTAAGCATCTGGCAAACTAAAAATAGAGGAAAGTTATTATTGTCTTAAAAAGACAGACCAAATCTAGTTATCTCTCTGGTTTGGTAAAAGGAATTTTTAATAACACTTTTACCTTTGTCTTAAATTCCAGAAACCTCGTCGACGTTAAAGATCGTTCCTCAATCCAATACTCTCGCTTTCAGGTGCCCGCCGCTTCTTCATATGTCTATCTCCCTATATTTTTACTTATTATAATAATCATTTCTTACTCTTTCCTTTTTATTTGGATTAGGGTTTTATCGATTGGGGATTTTTTTTTTAATTGCCCTTTTGGACTTAGGGTTAGGGTTTTTCTGAGCAAAGCAAGAAATACAAGATGCAACAGCCACCACAGATGATTCCGGTGATGCCTTCTTATCCACCCACGAACATCACCACTGAGCAGATCCAAAAGGTATAATCTTTTTTGCGTCTCTTTATTCATTTATCGCTTGTCATGTGCATAAACACCGATATAGTTGGGATTTTTGTGTGTGTTAAATGATTTTTGTGTTAGTTAAAGGATGTGGGCCTTGTTAGAATTGGCTTTTGGAATATTAAAGATACGGTTTTTATGGAGTATGTTGTTAAACCCATTTCTTGCAAGCTAATAATTGATGGAAGTGATGAATAAACTTTAAAGAGACCAGTATATGTAGTTGGCTTATTAATTTTTCTCCAATTCAAGAAGAGTGGGAATTGTTTCATGCAGACCAGATTAGGTTTTATCATTCAATGACATGCTATTATAAGGCTTTTCTGTCCTTGTTTTCTGTTAGTAGGCTTTTCACTGACCTATTATGTCTAAGCGGTTGGCTATGCAGGTATGTGGTGATAGATGCAGAATTTACGCAGGCGGCAGTTTAATTCTTTCTAAGAACGAGATCTAGTTAATGATTGCTTAAGATTATTTATTTATTGAATGTTGGTATACCTATTAGAGCCATTCAGCCTTTTAGTATTGCTTTCTGTTCTTCTTTTTCTTTTTCAAAATAGTTTAAATACATGAACAAATAAAGGGACTATCTGACATCAGGCAATGCCAAAGCATATAAATATTTGCTGTTGATTAAATGAAACTTATGAGTTTTAATCTAAGAAATTTATTTTGTGATAAACTTTATTGAATGAAACTTTATGTTTTGTCTTAAATGTTTATGCATTTATGGTGGATTCACATGCTTATTCTGATACTCTCTTTTGTGACATCCTGATCATTCATTTATGTATGCGTTTTAGTGATTGATACTATGGGGTACAAATAGATGTAACATGCTGGGTGCATGGTATCATGCAATATGGTTATGTAAATAATGAAATGGTTTAGGAGGCTATCCTCAATGTTGTGTTGAACTTTAATTATTTTAAGTTAACTTAGTTGTCGCTCAAGCTATCAGGACTCTAGGATAGATTATGCGCTGATAAGGATAACTTTGGTGTTTGATTCGTCTTTGTTGATGCTTGCTGCAGTACCTTGATGAAAATAAAAAATTGATTTTGGCGATCTTGGACAATCAAAACCTTGGAAAACTTGCTGAATGTGCCCAGTAAGTGCCTTATTCTCTGTTTTTGCATGTGTACCTACACAGTATCGTGCATGCTTGTGTGCCAAGTTGTCTTGCCTACTCTTAATTGTGTATACTGTAAATTGGGGGCTGTGTACATTTATCTAATATCAAGAACGTTTAGAGAAGAACAGAAATCACTTTGTATTTCGGTTCTGATTCAGAACAAAGGCCAATATCAGTTCTTTGGAATCATAAACACTCCATAACAGTTGTTTGGAAACATAATCATTTTAACCTGGTTCGCAAAAGGCTAAAATCAGTTCTTTAGAAAATGAAACACTTCATATGCTTTTGTGTCATTGCCAATTTACTTAAATTGATAAACTAATTTCAAGCATGAAACTAATATTGTTGCTGAAAACCTGTGGTTGCATGTGCCTTCTACCATCCCATTAGTTTCTATACAAGTATGCCTGATATTTTAGGACTTTATTTCATAGTATTAACTCTCTTTATCTCTTAATAATGATCCTTTATTTAATTATTATTTTTTCCCAAAAAAAAAAAAAAAAGGAGAAGAAAATGTTACTCAGAATCAGTTGTATATTTTGCTAGCTGGAAATTGGGGGTTGAATATTACTCTGTTATAATGTTATGATTTCAGTTAATCATTTTTCTTTTTGCTAGTGGCATACACTGGTATAGTACAAGTTCCATTACTAACAGGATGCAAGTGTTTGGTTCTTGCTATAATATAATGTTACCATTACCAACATGAACAAACATAATGTGAAGATAAGTATTATTTGAACTTGGGTTGGAATTGAATTTCAAATTCTCATACCTTTGTTTCTTATGTTGATGCGGTATCTTTGAAAGAAATTTCTGAGATTCAATCATCTTTCCAGAGGCTGGGACCAATAATTATTTTTGATGTTTAGAATGAGCTTACACCTTGCAGTGAGTTGATGGTTAGATGAAATGTGTTTAAATCAAGTTCAGACTGCTACTTTGAAATTTATAGTAAATTATATACCTATAAAGCTTGGAGGCAGCTTCTTGAAATTTTATGGAACATTGTCAGAGTTGTTGTTTGGTTGCAGTTTTAGATATCCTTTCAATATGTGCACATGCACTTTAGCTGTTGTTTGAGTGTGTTTTCATGTCTGGTGTGTATTTTTGCATATCCGACATTTGTGCAGTGTCCATATAAGATTTTGATGATCTAGGTATCAAGCGCAGCTGCAAAAGAATTTGATGTATTTAGCTGCAATTGCTGATGCGCAGCCACAGGCACCAACAATGCCTCCCCAGGTGTGTAGTTCATCTTTTGGTATTTAATTGACTCTCACACTTGTTGCTCATCTGCACCTACACTTTCAGATGGCCCCACATCCTGCAATGCAACAAGGGGCATATTACATGCAACATCCTCAGGCAGCAGCAGCCGCAGCTATGGCTCAGCAGTCAGGTATCTTCCCTCCAAAGATGCCATTGCAATTCAATAATCCTCATCAAATACAGGATCCTCAGCAATTGCATCAAGCAGCCATCCAAGGGCAAATGGGAATGAGACCCATGGTGCCCAACAATGGCATGCATCCCATGCATACTGAGGCAACACTTGGAAGCAGTGGCCCCTCTGTAACTGCAGGGTCCAATGATGTTCGTGGAGGAAGCAAACAGGATGCCCCTGATACTGGGGCATCAGGTGCTGATGGCCAAGGGAACTCAGCTGCTGGGCACAGTGGTGGTGATGGTGCTGAGGATGCAAAGTGACATGGCCTTTGAATTAATTCTGCATGGATAACTTTGGTTGTTGATAGTAGGCATTGTTCACAGCAGAACTGATATTGTTCTGTGATCTCTGACTAGATTGAACAAAGAATTGGATGGATGTTTCTTGTTTCCTTCGAGTTTTGATAGATTAGGTAGGTAATTAAGTTGTAAGGGTCTTGGTATGCCAATGAATCAAATGCCAACCAGCAGCGAGACAGACAGCTGTAGAATGTAGAAGGAAGAGGTTGAAGTTTGTACCCTAATTGTATGTTCTGTTATAATGGTTACAATCTACAAATGCATGCAGTGGTATTTAAGAATTTTGGTCTGAGAAATCTATTTGGCCTTTTAGTTTTTTACGGAATTACGAGCCCATCAGTCATCGTTGAGTACTGCTATTTCTACCAAGGGCAGATCTGTAAATTATATTTACGTGATGGATGATAGATAGCTAATTTTAACCCGATAGACTACGGTGAATTATTTTCTGAGCTGACTGTTATTTTTACTAGTGTCCCTTGCTGTTTATTTCAAAAACCATCAAGAGCTGGAAGGATAAGAAAATAAAGACAAGTTCGAAAAAAACCAAACCAAAACCAAAGAATAAAACTAGAAGAGCCTTAAAGAGGAAGATGAAATTTATTAAAAAAATAAAAATTTAAAATTTATTAAAAAAATAAAAATTTAAAAACAAGATAATGATAGCCGAGGACCCTTTTCGCTAAACGAAAGCTTCCATGGAAGAGTAGAAGAGGGTCAAACCAAAGGAAAAAAAAGGTGATCGTAATCTTGAAGATTTATCTTTCTAGCAGACCCAAAATTTCTGGGTGGGACTTGGAAATAAAATGCGAGAATCAAAATCGGATCACGATTGTGTAAGCTTGAAGAATTTGCTCCGCAAGAAACTGGTAAATTTTCTTTCTTAAATTGTTGATGATGATCCAAGACAAACTGTATTCTATCATCCATATGTGCCACCTGCTTAAAAAAAAATTCAAACAACGTCGTCATAAAAATTGTGAACTTAAGGGCATTGGGCCAATAATTAATACACAGAATGTTGATGTTTTACCTACAATCGATTTGACCTGTTCTTGGAAAGGAAATTAAATTACAATATGTTGATCAAATCCTTCCTTAATGATTTATACTTTTTTATTAGTTTAGTCAAAAAATTAATTACGGATTATGACCTTTTTGGCATTTCCCATCCTTTTTAAAATTCACCTTGTCTGCGTACTAATCACGCAACCAGTTCAACCATATCTACTTTCTGCAAGTACTTCAAAACTCCATGCCTTCTCTTGTTTGCTTTCTAATTAACAATAGTTAAAATCCAAATACATAACCAAAGAAACTACTCATAAGTCATATCAGATATGAAAGAAGACCAACTGTTTTACCATCATCAATTCCATGGAAACAAGAAAACAAGTTTCTCCTTCAAACTTCTCTATTCTCCCGCAGCTTATGTTATCCTTTTCCTACTAGCCTATGCCTTAGGTTACTTATCAGCCTCATCCCCCCGTTTTCCACCACCCACATCTCCGGAGCCTACTGCCACCACTATCTTTCCACTCGACAACTTTCAAGTAACGACTCAGTGTACTGATCCGCTCCCTTCAAGACTCGTCCATCAGACGATTCTTGACCGAATTTATAAAGCTACTTCTCCTTACGACAATTTCCCCCCTGCGCATGTTAGCAGTCTACTCCGCGATAAAAGGGTCAAGGGCTGGGGATCTTACGGTGCCGTTTTCGAGCACCTTATCCAAAAAGTCAAGCCTAAGGTGATAATCGAAGTGGGCACTTTTTTGGGCGCGTCGGCTCTCCATATGGCCAACTTAACTCGCCAACTCGGACTTGACTCACAAATTCTGTGTGTTGATGATTTTCGCGGGTGGCCCGGATTTCGTGATCGGTTCAAGTTTGTTGATATGGTAAACGGTGACGTTTTACTGCTGTATCAGTTCATGCAAAATGTTATTTATATGAATGCCACCAAATCGATTTTACCCGTACCATTTTCGAGCGGGTCGGCTTTGGAGAAATTATGCGAATGGGGCGTTTTTGGTGACTTGATTGAGATAGACGCGGGTCATGATTTTAACTCGGCTTGGGCGGATATAAACCGGGCTTATCGGATATTGAGACCCGGTGGGGTAATTTTTGGTCACGATTATTTTACCGCGGCTGATAACAGAGGTGTAAGAAGAGCAGTAAATTTATTTGCTCGGTTGAATGGGCTTAAAATTCAAACGGATGGTCAACATTGGGTGATTGATTCTGCTCAATTATATTCTACCTAAAACGTAAGTAGGTTTAAAATTTCACAAAACTAAAGTTACTTATTGTAAATTTCGTAAAATTAGTAATTTTAGCTACAAAATCGTTGTAAGAGGTGAAGGTGAAGGTGAAGTACGATAATAATGGCATTTTTAAAACAATTATACTCATGAATGTTCTTAATTACTCAAATTTTCGTTGATGTAAATAAGTTTAATTAATACTCAGAAACCGTCCTAAGAATAATGTTCTCTCTCTCTTTTTTTTTAATTTGCACATTACACACATATCCATAGACAAGGAATTATATTACTATAATTTTAATCATAATTACTACAATTTAAAATGATAGGTAAACTTTTTTTTTTCTTGTCTAACTTATTATTCTTGTTTAAACATTACTGCGTTATACTTGCATAACTCTAAAATAACTAAGTATATCTTTCATCAATGTTTCAAAGACACCAGTTAAAAATAAAATTTTTAAAAAAAATAAACTCGCTTCGAAAATTTTACCTTGATTATAATAAGAAGAAAAATAAAAGTAATGGATAAAAGTTGATTTTTTAAAAATATCAATTAAATTGTACTAATCCATCTATCAATATATTTTGTGTACTAATTAAGCAAGGCTAAAACTAAAAGTATGAGACAATGGACAAGTGTGTTTTGTTCTCTCTCAAAAATTTCTCTCCCTTCTCTCTACACTTTTTGTCCTCTAATTTAGGGTTTCAATTGGGCAATTCAGAAGGGATGTCTTTTCTTTCTATTTCTCTTTTGTTTGTGCATATTTTATAGTAGATCCATAATAATCACTACCTAGTAAAGTTTTTTTTGTTTTTTTTTTTATCGCCTCTATCCGGTTTTGGTTTTTACATGTTGAGATATGGCTTCTTGGCGATGTCTTCACTATAAAAAACTATGGCTTTGTCCAACTGTTTCAAAATTTTCATTTCTCAGAAATTCAATTTAGGAATGAAAGTTGGACGAAGGGGGAAGAGCCTACTATTGCTTGAGTTAGATTTGCATGGTTTAGATCTAAGTTTTTCTTGTTGCTTTCAAATGCTTTTACAGAGAATCGTATTTAACGACAAAGTCTATATAAGTTGAGATTAGAGATTTTTTATAATTTTTATTTCGCTTCACTCATAGGTCAGCATATTTATGATGAGTGAAGTTCTTTTTACAGCAAATCAAGTTTTAGTGTGATGTTCTAGTCATAAGCCTTCCACGATCTATATAGCTTCATTTTCTACATTGCCTACAACCATCGCAAGTGGTGTAAGATGTTAGAATGAAGGTTGCTAGGGAAGGCTTCTCGGAAGGGTCAATTTATATTTTTCATGTGTTTACATGCCTCATTGCCTTTTATTTGGATTTCAAGCGTAGTGTTCAACAACTAATTTCGGATATTATTTATTTGAACCTTGGTGATTTTTCTCTAAGCAGGTTGATGTATTATTATACTATTTGGACTTCATGCCTTTAATTTAATGTCAACAATTTCTTCTTTGGGAAAAAAAAAATAATGGACAAGTGTAATGGTTTATGGACTTACAAACTATTTGTCTATTATATAATTAATCAATATTTATTGCTAAAATTTAAGCATTTATTTGCAAAACAACAATTATTAAATTTGCGTATTGAATGTATAAAAAAGTTGAGAGATTATCTTGATTGAAAAAGACTATTAGTAAAGTAAAATAGTAGAATTTCACACAGGAAATTTTAAAGGGAATGAAAATTCCTGGAGGTTTAAATTCTTAATTAACCATTATGTCCAGTTGCATCGAGTTGATAATAAAAAGATAAGATAAAAATGAGTGTGGCCCAAGTTGTGAAATATCATGATGGGCTGCCAATTTGTAAGCGTAACATGTTGAAACAGGGTTCGGTGCTCTGACTATAAACAAAGCAGCCCAATTCTTATTTTGGGCCTTGATCTCCTTCCTGTTAGAAGAATTCTATTTCTAATCTCTCATTCTCTCTTTACATTCTCTTTCTTTTTATAATACATTTTTATTTAAAATTTTTTTCTCACAACCTCCTGTTTTTTTTTTTCTACCCTTTTGATTTTTACAACCCCTTTTTCCAATTAAAAAAAAAAATTACAACTCCTTTACAATTATACAACTCATTTTCATTTTGTAACTCTCATCTTTCGCTTTCACTACCTTGTAACATCATATTTAATTATTTTCATAGCTAGATTATTATTTTCATTTTTCTCTAATACTGATTAATTAAAGTACTAAATTTTAATTAATACTTTTCAAATTATGTTTTGATTTAATTTTTTCTTAAATTATAAACTTTTTAATAATCTCATATTTGTTAAATTTGAATATTTTAATGCGCTATTCTCACAGCTACAACAACAGCAGGGATGGCTCCTACAACTCCTTTATTATATATTATCGAAAAAATTGTGTTCTTATATGTTTTTCTTTATTGATGATTATATTATTTATTTCTAAACTCTTTTTTATCTGAATAAGAAAACTTTTAGAAATACAAAAAGTAATTTGTTGAGAAAGAAGAGACAGTAAATTTAAATATGAAAAGAGTTGTATATAAGTTATAAGGATAAAAAAGTAATTTGCTTAAGATATATAAATAATTTAATTTATTAAATTTTATAGAAGGTGTAAAGAGAACATACAAAAATTGGGAATGGGTTACGGTGACCAGTAAGGCAGTGACCACCCAGACCAGCAAGTTAAAACACGTGTCTGACAATGAAGCTAAGGACTCGGAAAGTCCCAGAATCCAATGCTTTCAGGATTCACCTCACTCGTTCAGGTCACCAAGACATTAAACCAGGACTCTTTCTTTCATCTTTTATCATTTCTGGCACGAAATCCTCACGTGTAAAAAATGTGTTTTTTGGTTTGCTCACGTGTAAAAACATTTGAGGATTGGATAAAATATTCTCAAAATACAGCCATTAATTTATCACGCAATAAACATGTGCTAAAATTAAACCCATTGCTATTGAAATACCGACCCCCTGTCCCAAACTAATTTTTAGGGCAAATACAGCGCCCTACGTGACCGGTTCAATCAATTTTTTTGAGGTTGAAGACTAATGGCGATACATAGTACATAGGACCTATCAATATTAAATGACTATATATATATTAGAAAAATACCACGTCAAATCCGTCTCATTTTGATAGAATCAATCATCTCGTTGAAGGTACTTTGATTAACTGGACTATTAATCCAGTATTTTTTTTATATAATACAAGATATTCAAATTCATCATTATTTTTTATCTTTTAAACATTTTCTCTATATAAAAAAAAAAATTATTGAAAGGGCACCATAATTCAAATCAATGGAAAATTCATAGACTTTTGATTGTTACTTAGCATTAGTGGTCATTATCCGAATAGTGAATTGATTAAGAGAGATTAATTATAAATCAAAGTTAATCTCCTAATTCATCTGAAAATTATTTTTAAAGCGTACTGATTGGAGCATAGTCAAGCGATCAAAACCGTTCTTTTTACTGTCAAATCTACTTTCTAGGAATTACCGAATTACTAAACTCCTTTTTCTATTTCAGCCAAAATGTCTGCGTAACTGAGTTTACTGAAAAAGTCCACAGATTTGTAAAGCGTGTAGAAATAGCCCATGAAAGAGAATTAAGCCTTTGCCTGATCAAGAATTCAAGAGTTTGAAACTTTTTTTTTTAATGTTGTTAGTTTGTCCGCTTGGGTCCCATGTTTCCAGAGCCGATATTATCAACTACTCACATAAAAAACACAATAATATTTGATGTGACAAAAGAAATATCATCATCAACTCTTTTTAATTACAATTTTGCCATTATTTTATTATTATTATTTTCTTAAATTCTTAACTTTCTACTTACTTATTAATTACAGCTTTATCCATTAATAATATCATCACATCACCTTCTTTTTTTTTTTACTTATTTTTCTCTATTTAATTAAAATTTTTTACATTAATTATATTATTATGTTATATTTTTTCCCATAAACCTTATACATATATTTTATCTTTCTAATTATTTATTTATTTATCATATTTTTATATTTGCTAGCTATATACTAAAAAGTATCAAATAATAATAAAGGAAAAAAATTATGTGGAATATATAAATTTATAATCACATACTCTGCTAATTATTATTATTATTATACTAATAAAATCTTTTTAAGTAGCTTCAAAAATATTATTTCGACTACCCATATAAAAAAACTAAGTGTGACACTTGGTATGATAAAGGCATACTCACTAACCCTGCTTAATTATAATTTTGCCATTAACTATATTATTATGTTATATTCCTTTTTTGTCCCGTAACCCTATATATATATATATATATATATATATATATATATATATATATATATATATATATATATATATATATATGTACTGTACTCATTTTAAGAATTTAAGTGAAGCTCTCACTAGACCTTTATTGGGTATATATATATATATATATATATATATATATATATATATATATATATATATAAAGGCTTAGTAAAAAATTATATAATTTTACAGGTTTAAAAATAATAAATAGGTTTAAAAATAAGAAAAACTTCATATATAATAAAAATTAAAAATATTATTCAAAAATTTCACAATATGGCACCTAAAAAAATATTATTATAATAAAAAATATTATGAGACTTTTTGGTTGTTTATTAATCATAATTTGTCTTTCAATTATAAATTGTTATTGTTATTGCCAGCTCTCACTGACTTAAAATCCTAGGTCCGCTACTATATATATATTATTTTTCTACTTATTTATTAATTACAATTTCATTAATTAACAATATTATCATCCCACATTATTTTTTTACTTAAATTTTTTATCATATTTATACTTAAATTTTTTATCATATTTATGTATTTGCTAGCTATATACTAAAAAGTATCAAATAATAATAAAAAATTTGTGCGAAATATATAATCACATACTCTGCTTATTATTATTATTATTATTATTATTATATTATAAATAATCATATAATATAATTAAAGTTTTCTAATAAAATCTTTTCAAATAGGTTTCTTACATTTAATCTTTTGTTATTTGAATGTAAATAATGAAAATTATTATATCATTTTGTAATGATATTTTTTACAAAATTTAGATCATACATAATACCAAAAAAAGAAAAATATACAATTTGCTATGTCAAAATACAATATTTTAGTAATTATAACTTTATATTTTGTCATGAATTTTAATTTTCATAATTAACAAAATAAATTTTATTATTTGAAAATAAATCACTATATAAATAAAAATAATATATTATTGATTCAATAAATTTGGTATATGTATAAATAAATTTTAGTTATAGACACATTTATAATTGTTAGTTGAGAGAATGTTTCAGAGAGAATTTGTATTAATTGTGTATTTTACAGTGAATAATCAATGATATATATAGCCATTCTAGCACAATTAATGGCATGATTTGTGGGATATTTACATGTGTTTATTAGCTGGTATTCTGACTAATTTATAGACAGATACAAGATTGTCAAATGGTAGATTAGATTTGTCTTTAACTTCCATGTTGATTGACTTTCATTAACACCCCCCCTCAAACTCAAGGTGGTACAGTAGAGGCCAGCTTGAGTTTGTTTAAAAAATCCTGAAAGCGAGTTGGAAGATGTGTTTTGGTGAAAATATCTGCCGTTTGATGAGCTGATGGGACTGATTATAAGATAAGGGTGCCTTGAAGAACATGATGATGGATAAAATGACAATCAATCTCAATGTGCTTTGTTCGCTCATGAAATACGTCATTGTGAGATATCTGGATTGCACTTCGATTGTCACAATGAAGTATAGTGGCAGAGTGATGGTTGATACCCATATCAGAGAGTAATCGTTTCAACCAAAGTAATTATGATGTAACATCAGCAAGAGCACGATATTCAGATTCGGTACTTAATCGAGCAACGACAGTTTGTTTCTTACTTTTCCAATAAATAAGAGAATCTCCCAAAAAGAAACAATAACCAGTGGTTGACCGACGATTAGTTGGATCACCAGCCCAGTCAACATCCGAATAGCCAGATAATACTAAGGGAGTATTGGCATTGAAATGTAGTCCATGAAAAATGGTTCATTTGATATCAAGAATGATCCGAATGAAGGCAGCAAAATGAGAGGATCGAGGAGCAGTCATTAATTGGCTAACCAGATGAACAGCATATGATATATCTGGTATAGTAACAGTGAGATAAATAAGATTTCCAACTAGTTGACGATACAAAGTAGGATCATCAAGAGGAGTGCCATCTAGAGGAGTAAGTTTATAATTGAGTTCCAAAGGAGTTGAAACAGTTTTGCTGTCAGTTAGACCTGCTCGGGAAATGAGATCAGATGCATACTTTGCTAGAGACAAGTAGTAGCCTTGAGAAATATAAGAAACTTCAAGACCTAAAAAATAGCTGAGAGTGCCAAGATCCTTCATTTCAAAATGCTGGCTGAGATAAGTTTAGACTTCAGAAATACCAGATCTGTCACTACCTGTAATGATTATATCATCAACATAAAGCAACAACAATATAATTCCATGATCAGTGTGGTGAACAAATAAGGCTGAATCATAATTGCTGGAGACAAAGACAAATTGAGTAAGAGTTGAACTAAATTTGACAAACCATGCTCGAGGAGCTTGCTTAAGTCCATATAGAGCTTTGCGAAGTTTACAGACTTTATAAGAAGAGTGATATCCAGGAGGAGGTTTCATGTAAACTTCTTCAGATAAGTCACCATTGAGCAAAGGTTTCTTCATAGTCGATGCCATATTCTTGAGTATATCCCTTGGCTACTAAACGGGCTTTGTAACATTCTACAGATCCATCAGAGCGAGTTTTGATTTTGTAGATCCATTTACAACCAATTGGGATTTTGTTTGGAGGAAGATCAACTAGATCCCAAGTGTGAGTTTTCTCCAATGCCTGAATTTCCTCAGTCATAGCTTGCTGCCAAAGAGGGTCAGTACTAGCCTCACGATAAGAGTGAGACTCGTGAATAGTTGCAATGGCAGAATAACAATGAAAATCTTGAAGGTAACTAGGAGTTTCTATTACCCGGGTTGAACAACAAAGATTGGTGTTAGGAGCAGGTGAAGATTCGGAGTCATGGGCAGGTGCAGAATCAACAATTGCAGCTGGTTCAGGCGGATCAGGTGGGGATGTATCAGGCTCAATTGTAGCAACATCACCTGTAACAGAGGTAGGAAATAACTCGACAGAAGGGTCTGTAAAAAATAATGAGTTAGTAGTGACTGAAGTGTGAAACTTAGAGAGAGAGGAGAACATGGTGTTTTCCTAAAAAGTAACATGTCTAGAAATGAGAAGTCGATTAGAAATAGGATCGCTACATCGGTAACCTTTGTGTTCAATCCCATAACCTAAAAAACAACATAAACGAGCACGATGTTCTAATTTGGTATGTTCATGAGGTTGTAAAAGAACAAAACATGCACAACCAAAGGGCTTAAGGATTTTATAGTTTGGAATTTTGCCATATAATTTTTCAAAAGGAGATAGATTTTTGAATACTAAGGTAGGTACCTGATTAATATTATAAACAGAAGTGAGTGCTGCTTCTCCCCAAAATTTTTTCTGACAGGAACCAGAGAGGAGAAGAGCACGAACAGAGTCTAAAATATGATGATATTTTCGTTCAACTCGGCCATTTTGTTGTGAAGTGTGAGGACAAAAACGTTGAATGATTGTGCCTTATTGTTGAAGATAATGAAGCAAAGATGATTCCTGATATTCCATGGCATTATCTGTGCGAAAAATTTTAATTGTGGAGGAAAATTGAGTTTTAATCATATTTGCAAATGTAACATAAATATGTGGTAACTCTGAATGATTTTTCAAGAAATATATCCAAGTAAAACGAGAATAATCATCAATAAATAACACAAAATAATGGAAATCATTTACTGAAGAAACAGGAGAAGGTCCCCAAATGTCAGAATGAATTAAATCAAATGGACTGGCATAAATGGAATTATTATGATTAAAAGATAATGCAGGATGTTTGGTAAGTTGACATTATAAACACTAAAATGACACAAATTTTATGGAACCTAACAATCCTCGAGAAATTAAAGAATGAATTTTATTGGCAGAAGCATGACCAAGGAGAAGATGCCATTGAAGAATAGGAGAAGTGGTAGTAGTAGCGGCAGAAACAGATCATTGAGGAAGATGAAGAAATATGAGCTCAAATAATCGTCCCACCCTGCGACCCGCCCCAAGAATCTGCCCCTTCTGCGGATCCTATACCTGACAACCAGAATGAAAAAAATTTACATTTAGTCCTTTTTCACATAATTGACCAACTGAGATAAGATTCAATGACAGGTTTGGGATATAGTAAGTGTCTGAAAGGCTAAGATTAGAGGTAGAGGCATGACCAATATGAGTGATGTGCATTTTAGTTCCATTTGCTATTTGTATGGGAGGTAAGGAAGAAGCAAGTGTAGTAGAGGACAAGATATTAATATCAGTGGTCATATGGTTACAACAGGCAGAGTCAAAAAGCCAATTTGAATTACCTGGAATGACAGACATAGCGGCAGAGGAGTTGGAAAAGATAACCTGTTTGAGTAAGGCCTCAAGATCACTCATTATGATGGCAGTAGAGATTTCTGTGGTGGCAGCACTAACTGAAGTCGATCCAATTTTGGAGAAAGGCTTGGTTTTAGAATATCCACCCTTTGGTCGTGGTGGGCGAGTTGGACAATGCTCAAGAATGTGACAATGTCAAAAAGCCAATTTGAATTACCTGGAATGACAGACATAGCGGCAGAGGAGTTGGAAAAGATAACCTGTTTGAGTAAGGCCTCAAGATCACTCATTATGATGGCAGTAGAGATTTCTGTGGTGGCAGCACTAACTGAAGTCGATCCAATTTTGGAGAAAGGCTTGGTTTTAGAATATCCACCCTTTGGTCGTGGTGGGCGAGTTGGACAATGCTCAAGAATGTGACAATGATCATGACAGTATCTGCATTCTACAGTAGGGCAATTAGCAAAATTATGACCAGGTTTATTACAATTCTTATATAGTTGATTGCTATTCCTCAGATTTGAAGATCGTGTGGTTGCAAGAGCTAATTCAGAATTTGATTGCTTGCTAAGACCAAGGCGTGTTTCCTCAAAGATAAGTTCTTGGACAGCCATGTTCAAAGTTGGAAGAGGATGTCGATGTAGCAGAGAGGCACGCACAGCTTCATATTTTGGTCGAAGAGCCATAAGAACTTGGATTAGGTGAAGATGATCTTCACTAATCTTTGTCTGAGATAACTGATTCCGGATTGGCTACACTTGTGCCAGAAAATCATTGATAGATTGGCCAAATTCTTGTTTGAGATTGTGCAAAGTAGTCCATAGTTGAAAATAGTGTGCAAGACCAGTAGTTTGATACTGATTTACTAGGAAATCCCATATTTCTTTTGTCGTATCAAACTCAACAAATTGAATGTGAATGGATAGAACCGATGTGTTGCGGAACCAAGTGATAACTTGATGATTTTTGCTATCCCAATCTTCGAGGCAATTTTCGAATTTGGTATCTGGTTCGTTTGGCTCTTTTGTGGGTTTAGTGATATCTCCGGTAACTATACGCCAGAGCTTGCGCCCAATTAAGAAACTTTTCATTCCTTGAACCCAAACATTGTAGTTGGATCCAGTCAAAATTGTTGTAATTAGTTTTGCAATGTCTGTTTTATCCATTTTAAGGAATATAAAAGAAAATGGATGATAGAGCTGGAATTTGACAAAACAGAGGCGAAATTTAGATTCAGAAGGTCCAAAAACTTTAGGAATCGGTCTGATTTTATTAAGAACCGGTTGAAAAATGGTTGAACCGGACGGTTAAAATTTTCTGGACCAGTTCGATCAACAGGTGATTCTGAATAGTGTAGAGCGCGGATCCGAGTCGGGCAGAGCTTGGATCCGAGTCGGGCAGAGCGCGGATTTGGGTCGAGCAGATGCTGACGTAACCTGACACGTGTCGTACACGTGGACTGACGTGTCACCACCAGGCATTGACGTGGTGATGACGTGGCGCTGACATGGTCGTCTTCAACCTCAGGATGGCGCGTGCAGCGCGTGTGGCACGTGAGGAACAGTGCAGGATGTTTGGCCGGCACGTGAGAGCGCGTGGAGCTTCTTCTGGAGGTCCGGTTGGTCTTGAAATTTTTCTGGTGACGATTTCTTTGTAATAGTATGATCAAAACAATTTATTTGACGTATGCATGTAATGATTTTAGTGGTGCAACGGTTTGAAAAGAAAAAAAAAGAAAACAGAGTTTAATACAGAAAAAAAAGGATCAGATATAGCAGAGTGGCTCTGATACCATGTTAGTTGAGAGAATGTTTCAGAGAAAATTTGTATTAATTTTATATTTTACAGTGAATAATCAATGATATATATAGCCATTCTAACATAATTAATGGCATGATTTGTGAGATATTTACATATGTTTATTAGCTGGTATTCTGACTAATTTACAGACAGATAAAAAATTATCAAATGGTAGGTGAGATTTATTTTTGACTTCTATGATAATTGACTTTCATTAACAATAATAATATTTTAATTGTTAAAAATATAAAATATTTTAAAGTTGGATCCGCCTGCAGTCCAACTAGTTTGGTTAGAAGCAAAATCTCATGTCGTGTTTTGAAAATATTTCTACGAAATTTATTTTGTATCATTTTTTAATATTTAAAATTAATTAAAAATTTTAATTTATAAAACTATATAAATATTAAATTTGTAAAAAAATTTATTTCTTAAATTATAAAATTTAATATTATAAAGAAAATATAAATATAAATATAAATAATACCACTGAGTAACTAAATAATAATCTTTGATATTTGTACCATAAAGCGATATTCCGTCTACCCTAGTCTTCCGTTTCATAGAAATATAAATAATACCCACATAAAAAATAAAAAATAAAAAAAAAAGCGATTACTACGTGTCCAAATATATAAAATAAAAAAAAATAATGAAGGAATTGGGCAGGACCTATGTATTATGTACTATCATTGTCCTCTTTTTTTTTTTTCCTCACTAGATTTTTTTTTTATTTACCCACTAATATATATATATATATATATATATATATATATATATATATATATATATATATATTTAAAAATATTTGTAATCACTAACACATCAAACATTTACAAATTCACAAATTTAATAATTTTCACATTTGATGGACGTGGAACCCAAATCACAAGGTCTCAGGGTTACTGCTCTATTACCCAATACGCACTATGATTCCGTCTGGCATTGTTTTACCAAAAAATATTCTCAATAAAATTTTTTATATCTTTTAAAAAATTATTTTTAAAACTACTTTTCAATAAAAGTAAAAAAATCTTCTCAATAAATTTTTTTTTATATTTTTTAAAAAATTATTTTTAAAACTGCTTTTAAATAAAAATAAAAAATTTGATTTTTTTAATAGATTTAAAAAAATAATTTATATAAAAAATAAAAAATAATTAATAAAATTAAAAATATTTTTTTAATCTCTTGTGATAATCTCAAACATACCCTGAATACCATTGTCCTTGTAATTTGGCGTTGGCACAGTGTGTATGGAATCTGACATGTAGAAAGGCTGTGGTATCTTAATCTATAAATAGGAAAATGGGTTAAAATAAAATAGTAGAATTTGGTCCCCAGCAAGCAATTACTCAAATTTCATTCACATCAACTGGTCGCTTTTGCGAGGACCGTAGCTTTCCCCATTTTGTCCGCAATGACAAATTGAAACCCATCAATCAAATTACACACAGCGACTTCTCCTCTTTTTATTGGTTTTGCACTTTGGGGTTTTTTTTTTTTTTTTTTTTGGATGGGTGCACTTTGGGTTACTACTCACCACTTTAATAGTACCTTAAATTAATTGCATAAATACACATATTGAATGCCTAAGTCTTATCTATATTCATACATATATCCATATGATAAAATAAAAAATATATATATTTTTTTATTAGGTAAAAAAATAAAAAAATCATATTAACTGAAATATTTAATTACTTATTAATTTAATATATGTGATAAATATATATATTTAGTATAGATAAGAATTTTTCTTAATTAATGTCTTAAAAAATGTTTCATAAAATGAAAAATTAAATTCTGAATTTTAAGTATTAAATATAATCAATTTGTTTGATAATTTTTATTACTAAAAAATTATTAAACTTCTTTATTCAATATAATTAACTATATGATACTAGTATTTAAGTTTTAATCATTAAATACAATTTTAAAAATTAAAACAATAAAAATTATAAATAAAAGGTTTAGAAGCAATAATCATATTAAAATAATATTTCTCACAAAATTTTAATAAATAAATATTATTAAACTTTAAATAAGTATTAAAAAATTGATATTTTAATTCAAAAATATATTAAGAGTATAAAAGTTACTTTAAAAATTTAAGAATATACTAGACGGTTAAATGTTACTCCCACAAAAAATTTAAAAATATAATAAAAGTATTAAAGTTACTTTAGTAAAAAATTTAAAAAACTCAATAATTAAAAAATTTTAAATTAAATATTTTAATTTATGTGATTTTTTATTTAATTAAAAATTTTAAATTGAGATTATTTTATAATATTAAATATCTTAAAATTAATAAATATTAAAAATATTTAATTAACTAATAAATTAGGTTATCAAATACCGATTGGACTAGTTACTTTATAATTAAGTGAAAACGAAATTCCAAACCCGTACATAAAATTAATACTAAATAACAACACGTGTTAAATTGAATTTTAGTGGTGGGGTCTATATTCCACCATCCATCTCTCCGCTTTACATCATCCACAAAACAGGGAACACATTTGGATATTCCTGGCCAAGTAAAAAAATCCTAGTTTTCGTAGGATTTGCCTTCAACCTGAAATATGTGCAGCATTCAGTTTATGTTCTAATGCAAAAAATAACACCAAATACACTCACTTTTATATAAAACCTGTCTCAATATCTGACATAATTCATTGGCTTATATAAGTTTCATTCATCCATTAAGGTTGTTTCTCTCTTTCAAGTATGTAAACTGGTGCTGCAAACATGGGGAACATTAGAAAAACATGTACAAATTTAACTTATAGTCCACTTCTATGTTTATATATGCACTCTAATTCCAGCAAATATGGTAGAAGAAAATCTGCTTTCATTCATTCACCTATAATTGAGTAATTTTCAGCGACTTACGTCTCACCACATACAGTGAGAATGACAACTAAAAAAATAAATTAAATTAAAATACATACATGTTTTAGAGTTTTAATTAAAAATACATACACCTAATTTAAGGGTGCTTATCTATACATGTACAATGTGAAGAAGCTCATTTAACTAGTTTTGTACAATAATTTATAGTAGAAATCAAGAGAAATTAATTAAGATTGAAAATAACTCATGGAAGAAAGAAAAAAATTAAAACAAAACGTCCATGATTACATATTAATTCAGAATTAATTAGGTAATCTTATTGTTCTAGTCTTCTAAGGAGTGCAGATTTCAATCCTTCTTCAGTTCGGAATCTATCAGGGACCCTAACGACCACATCTTGAAGCATAAGCTCGTTAACAGTGGACATACTAGCATGGTGCACTTGAAATTCAAGGTCACGTAATGCAGCCAATAACCTAGCAGCCGGATAATTGGAATTCTCAGATTGAACCCTGATCATAGCGTCATTACCTAAAATTTTAACCTCAATTTCAATTGCAAAACCAACACCAACACCAACACCAGTACCAGTACTAGTACTACTAGGTCTGCTGGCTTGATCCACAGAAGTAGTTGTGCTTTGATTATCTGTATTATCAGTCACTTCCAGTTTCACCCTTTTGGACTCTCTTTGTAATTCTGATTCTAATTCATCAATCTTAGCCTTCAGTTCATTTATGTAGCAAACAGCATCAGATAGAAGTGAAGCTTTATCCATTCTGGACACGTTTGGGACCACAGCTCGCAGGGAATAGAACCGGTGGTTAAGCTTTTCACGCCGCTGCCTCTCTGCTTCTACATGGTTGAGTGGAGCGTCTCGGCCAAGTCCCGGTTTTCTCCCTCTTTTCTTTGGTGTTCTTATTTTGTCCACAGTCGCAGCAATTAAAGGACAGTCTGAATCGGAATTCTCAGAGTCTATATAAGACTGGCCTGGTTTGCCGCTGTCCTTCTTTGCTTCATTTTGTTGTGTTTTCTCTATAAGACTTGCTTCTTCATCTTCTTGTATTCCGGCAATTAGGCCTATATCCGCAAAAGAAATGTTCATGTCGAGTAATTGGATAGGATTGGGATTTTGATTTTGATTTTTGGGGACTAGATCAACGAGATCTGACCCAAAAAGAGATTTGGCTTGCTGAACGAGGCCCCAGTTTTCCCTGATTATATCAGCGGCGCCTAATTCAAGAACTCCATTACATGTTGGTATGCAAACAAGAGTTTCAAGGCCATGCATTTGTGCCGCTTTGGCTCTTTCACAGTTGTAAAATCGGAGTTCTTGAGCCCCAGTTAACCAAACCAAAGAACCAGTACTAAGAGCCTTCCCAGGAATACCGTCTCCAGCAGAGAAAGATCGACTTAGAGACATGACATAGAACCACTCAGCGTCAGCAACATCTCTATCGTCCATCATGGACATATCGATGTCATAATTTTCGGTGATGAGAGCTTGGATTCCTTTCATGGCTCTTTTTCTTTCACCAGTGTTGAAAGAAGGAATGCGGTGGTTTTGGATATGGTCGTTGAAGGAGGTTAGTTTAGGGGAAGTGTCTCTAGTGCCTTGGTAATGACCATCCCCCCAGGCAAGGAAGATTCTTCCATTATCATCGTTTGAAGTTTGCCAAAAAATGGCATAGGCCCAACAGTTTGGTTGGCTTTGGAGCAAGAATTGAAGCCTCTGCTGGAGAGTGAGTGGGGTAGTTTCTTGCGATAAAGAGACTAGAGAAGAAGAAGAAGATGGAGATATAATTAGGTCTTCCATGGTTTGTTTCTCAAATGCAAGATGGAGAGGACTTGTCTTTTTGATAGGAAACTAGAGGTTAAATGGATGTAAAATTAAGGAGGAAATACTAAGACAGTCTGGCCAAGGCCAAGCTTTAATTCTTATAATGTTTGAGAAATAATATAAAATTAAAAAAAAAAGAAAAAAAAAAAAAAAACACAGACACACGTTTAAAATAGTAATAGTATAGAGGAAAACTTTCTGTTTTGGTACCTGGAAAGCAAACTTGCCAAAATCAAAGGCAGCAGAGATACTGAGAAAATAGGCCTAAGCAAAATAAAAAACTGAAAAAAAAAAAAAAAAAAAAGAAAAGAAGTTTGTGCGTTAAGATTTTAGGAAGGAGGAAATGTTTATATGAAATTAAAAATTATCAATTTACTAAATATTTTTATTTTATTGATTTATTATTTCAATTAAAACTGTTGTGTTAAAATGACGTTTATATTTAATGATTTCTCGATTTTATGGGACAATAATAGAAGAGTCAGAGTGGCAGCACCAATGGGTACCACTGGCACGTGAATGGAAAGAGAGAGGCCCAGTGGTTGCTGATAGGTGGAACAGTTCTTTTGTAAGGTCCATTTATTCACTTTTTTTTTTTTTTTGCATTTTTACCCAAAGTCCGCCTACCTACCCTCCCTTTCTTTTGTCAACAGCCTATTTGAAAGATAATACCATAATTTCCAATGTTTTGAAATTCCGTGGATTTTCTAATACAGTAAAACTAAAATTTTAAATAATGATATATTCTTATCATTTATATTAAGTATTCGCTGAAATTTATAGAATAATTCACATTAAATATTAAGAATGAATATTATAATAAAATATAAATTAAAATAATATTTATTATATATTATAAATACTTATTAATTAATCATTATGAAATAAAATAATACTTTTTATATATTATAAATGCTTATTACATTAAAAGCGAGTATTATAAGTAATTCATATTCATCTGTGGAACGATTTTTTCAATTGAACTAAAATTTCAAAACATAAAAATTATATAATTTCTTCCCCATTTTTTTTTTTCATTATTTTCTTTTAGTTTTGAATTTTACATTTTGTCGATGATTTCAGCCTCTGAGTTCGTGAGACTGTGAAAGATCAAAATGTAGACCAAGCCTGTTCATAGGCTGGTCCAGAGGTCGTAACCTATAATCAACAAAAAAAATAAAATAAAATAAAATAAAATTGTGAATTGAGTATACTGGATTTTAAAAATAAAAGATTACTATCTGTTGTATGATACACAATATTAATGTGATTCATTATATTTTTATTAAAAAAATATCAAATATATAATATTAGTAATATTTGGTGTCTGCACAGCAATTTAATGAATATAATGTCAAAGTATATTTAACATGTTTTAACCATAAATTTTTTTAATAATTAAAGAACACTTCAACTTATTTTTTCTAAACATTTTTTAACAGGTGAGCTTAGGATTCTTGTATTCTTGGGTATTATTTCAGCTGTAACTTTTATATGGCAGATGGAGCTGTAGCTAAGAGTGTTTCCCTTTCTCCTTTGTACTTCTTTATGTAAAGAAAATGGAGACAAACGTGGTGGTGCCTTATATGCGAACTTAATTAACAAGTGCATTTTGTAGGCTACACTTTCAGATTTTTAGCTCTGAAGATTTATTTAGTGCATTTCAAGATTCTAAGGTTGTGGCTTTTTAATTAACTTAAAATAAAAGGAAAAAGAGACTAGAACTTAGCATGATGCACTATTTAAGGAAAAAAAAAGAATTAGGTGCGCAGGGGCAATTTTTTATTAAGGCTTAGCCCATAAGATTTTCTATTTTTCTTGTGAACCCTAACAAATTACTTAATCTTATTATTTGGTGTGTATGGCCGGCATGTATATATATCTTAAAAAACTTGGGTTAATAAAAACGTGTTTTACCACATGCTTGTACCTTTTTCTTTTTTGCATTGTGTCGTATTCTAAACAGTACTATACATTTATTTTTCTCCTCATAAGATTAGATGGCCTCGTAAAATAATTTTTTTCAAACTCGATAAAATAAATTTATTCATCACTTTATTAATCATTATTCAATAATGAATGACACTAGTATTTGGCATGCTGGAATATTTTTAAATATACATAAACTAACATAATCTTAATTATTGAATTATCTTATGTAAAAATAAATGTTTGTTTGGATAACTAATTATTTGAAAATATTAAATATTTAAAATCTATTATCGTGTTTATTTTTTACGATTTTAAACTTAAAATTTAAATTTAAATTCATAATAATTTTAAATGATCTAAATAAATCTTAAATTTAATAGATGCATAAACTAATTTAAAATTTCACATAACAATTTAAATAAAGAAATCATATTATATTAATTCTACCAATAAAATTGTAATTGAAAAAGGAGAAGATGCTAATAAAGTACATCATCTCTTTCCACTTTGTTTAACTTGGTTTGGGTGTGATGTATGTTCTTGTTCAAGTTAGGCCTTACAAATTCAACTATTTTGAAAACCCAATCAAATGCAAATGACAACAATAATTGGTTCTTAATTGTCAAACTTTGTTATAATTAACTTTGGAAAATATTTATTTACACCTATTGCCCAGTGTACATACAAAATCTAATAAGAAAAATGAATCCCACGGACATATTAATTAGATTATCAAATCTTTATTATCATTACCACTGTCAATAGTCCATTTGAACAACATGATTTACATATGGTTAGAAATAAAAAAACAAAAATTGATACTAATAATAATTAATAATATTAGCACCTGATATATAAAAATATACTTGTAATAATTTTTTTACAATACTATTATATAAATATTATATATATATATATATATATATTCTGTTAATTATTAATTTGAACGGTATATATAAAATGATATTAAACTACTGTTATTAATTTCAATATTTATTGTAGTGGATTAACGTTTAAGCAGTGAGACAATGCGCACATTACCACCATGCTAATTGAAGTGCGTAGTCTTCCCTCCTTATTCTAATAATTGTAATAATACTGTGATGATTGAAATAAAATTAGCAAAATGGGTTTTTGAAAATAAAAACAAAATTAGTACTTTTAGAAGTGGCGATAAAATTTACCAATAAATTGAGCGATTATGAATGAGATTAAAATAATTAATTATTTCTTAGAGCACCCTTCATATATTATTAAAGTTGGCATATGCAAGTAATATAGCTGTTTAATAAGTGAATTAATGGAACCCACATATTTCTTGCTTACAAACGCTTTTGGATTTCTGGTTGATAGTTGCTATCTTAAAATCCTCATTATATATATATGTGTGTCTGTGTGTGTGTATTACCTAATTACCTAAAAAGTTTAAAATTATACAACTTTTACCAATTTTATCTCGTTTTTTCAGATTTTTCACATAAATATTTATATTTAAAATTCTTTTTCTAACATACAATCGGATGACGGAAAACATAAAAGTACAGTAATTAATACTGGCGTATAATTTGTTGTGTAAATAAAAAGGGAGTTTATAAAATATTGCTATATTTGCACACAAAGATAAATATTGAAGTAACAAAATCAAAATTATATTGATTAAATTTTTAAGATATTATGACTTAATTTTACTTTTCTATCAAATAAAGAAGATAGAGATTTAAAATAAATGTAATAAAATAGGGTTGTAAATAAAAGTAGAAGATAAAGATCTAAGATTTATTTAAACATATTATTTTAAGTGTGTTAGAACATTATTGACTCTTTTTTCATTTTACATTAAAAAAATTACACATCAACAATCACTATCAATTTTTGTAATTTTTGTCGTGACACTGTATTTGAAAAAAAAAATTTAAATCATAATTATTTATATAAAAAACCTGAAAGAATGAGATAGGGTTGTTAAAAACTATATTTTTTGAGATTTTTTAAGTAATTGTAAAACTATATTTTTTTAGATTTTTAAAGTAATTGGAAAAAAAATAATGATCAATGTTTTCTGACATAATTTTCCCATCCAATAATAATTGGGCAGCACCAAAAAGATGTACAAATCTTTCTTGTCAAATAAACCTAAGCCGTACGGAAATTATTTAAACCTGACATACATATATATATATATATTAACAACGTCCTATGAAGTATGGTTTTAAAAAAATGTTTCATATATAGAAAACGTTTAGAAGGTTTAAGATTTAAATATTTAATCTATTTTTCAAAATAAATATTTTCTTATTGAGCTAGCTAGTGATATGTTAATTCAATATGTTTAGAATAGGTTTGATCTTTTTTTATTCTTCTTCCATATATAATATGAACAATATATAGAATTATTCATAGATGCTTAATAATATTCCACATAATTTTCATTATTCTATTAATAATATCAGTGAATCTCCGGAATGGGTGACAGTTGTCCTTCTAATATTTTTTAAACATCCATAGTATATATTCTATATTACTAAAAAATTTCAATATATACTATTGTTGAAATATCTCCAACATTAGTTCTTTTTAAAAAAACTTAGACCATATGCTCAATATAAAATAAAATATTATATTTAGAAGTTAAATTGAATGCACTTCATTATTTAGTGATAACTAAAAAAAACTTACTTAAAAACTAAGGAAAGATAAATGGGATCTTTTGTTAGAAAAAGTGGAATATCTTTATAAAAATATGGAAAAATGACATTCTTAATATGAGTGTTCGATATATAATAGTCAAAATCGATCTCATAATAACAAAAACTTTATTACAATTGAATAATATTATCGAATCGATATCTATTTAGCTGTAAATATATATATACTCACAATTTCAAAAAATGAATAATAGATTTAAAAAGATATAATGGAGTTGTTTGTTCTCAAAATGTGTTCACATCCTATTCTACAAGCATTTAATATTATTTTTTTTTGCAAATAAATTTTATCATAGGGTTTTTGCAAATAAGAAAAGTTATATTTAAAAATTCAATTAAAATTTTTAAATTTAATGTTGATCAAAATTTGGATTTCGAAAACTATCAATAATTTCATATTTATATCAAATATTGGTGAAACATGTTAAAGTTAAATATTTATTATCTTATTAATATATTAATTTGATTTATACTAATTTTACTCATGCACACTGTAACAACAAAACGTATATTTTCTACTATAAAATTCAAAACAAAGTTATATAATAAGATAGAAGATGATTTTTCTTACCAACTCATTTATCACTTATATATAAAGAAAGACATAACTAGACAATTTAATACTGATTTTATTATTGATATATTTTATGCAAAAAAGATGAACTAATACAATTTAAAATATGTAATGTTAATAGATCTGTATATGACCATAATTTTACTTTGATACTATTATTATTATTATTATTATTATATATAAAATAATAGTATTGATAATTATAAATATTTACTTTTGAGATATGAAATATATTTTATTACTAAACAAAATATGAAGTTTCATAAAAAATTTTATTTGTTATTTTAAGAAAGTTATTTCCGCCCCGTAAAATTAAGGGGAAATCCATCACTGAATAAGATCACAATTGAAACTAACCTCTCATGAAAAATATAAGTTTAAACTATCATATTAATTCTCCCTTTGGGTCATCATCATTGACGTCACACTTAAATATTTTCTTATATTTATATCTATGTTTACATACTACGTATAATTTTATTTGTTTGGTTTAAGTTATAAGAATAAGATTGTAGCAAAGATTTTATCCAAAGTATTTTAAATTTTCAGCATTGGTAAGGTTAAAATCCAACCGCATCATTTTGGCTTAAATTAAGCTTGGTTGATCTTAAGTCTAATCTCTCCAAGAACATAATTACACTTAAATAAGTTAAATAAGCTCTCATTCTTTATAGAATTTATGAAAGCCTGACCTGATGTCATCACTCTTACACTAGTCTAAGATAACTCACTAGAGCACTTATTCAATCACGAGCATCTGCGAACTAGTTACTCGAAGACAAAGAGCTTCCTCGTCGTGAAGAGCTCCTCATTGGAAACATAACTTATCACATCTCTAGCTCTAGTCTAACTATCCACTTTGTGTCAGATATATAATAGTTTTTATCCTGACACATGAAACATAAAGTCATGATATCTTATTTTCAATCACAGTAAAGTATAAATCCTTATTGTATCATCCTCCACTAACCAAAAAAGAGAGTCAGTGGAGTATAAAAGGTTTGAGATATCACTAAACTAATATAATTGATTTTACATTCTCTCATTTCTATCTTTTCTCTAAAATTTTCTCTAGGTTTACAAAAAATGATTTCCTTTATCAAGACCTTAAGCTCCATTATTTTTCTAATTTAAGTATTCGACTGTCATTGTCAAGTCAAGACTTAACCCCATAATACTCTTTTCTTTTTTTCGGACTAATTAAAGTGATCCCATTAAAAATAAGTCTAAAATCACAATTCCAACCAAATCACTTCTTTGAAAACCTTACACACCAATCACTTCCAATACAATTTGACAAAATTTGTGCAATAATTGGCCAGTAATCTATAATCCCACGTGTTAATTTCTATAAAATTTGTAAGAACTATAATTCTCTTATCAGTTCTTATTAATATTATCTTCTCATTGCAAATAACAAAATATACTATAGTGGTTCGTGTTTGTCCCATCTAAGAACCAGCGGTAGAAAGAAATCATTAATGCATGGACCATATCAAATCATTAATATCGTGAATTTGAGAATCATTTAATAATTTAATAATTATATATGTAAGTAATAATTTATTTTATCTTAATTTAAAAAAATTATTTCTCTATACCCAAAAAAATAAATAAATACTGAATAGCTACTAAATTGAATAATTCCATCATATAATCCATATTTGAATGATTAACATGAATAACTTTATGCTTATTTTTTTAATTATGGCATTATTGTTTTATTGGTATTGATTTAATGATATACTTATTAAGTGGTGTTTAGTAAAATTAAAAATTAAATATTAAAAATTTAAATATCAAATTTTAAATATTAAATAAAATAAGTATTATAATTTTTAAATTATAAAAATATTTATACATCTAATTACTTATTTTATTCAATACAAACTTTAAGCCAAATTCAATGCAAACTTCAAATAAAAATTTGAACTTACTATTTTTTGTTTTATATATATATCCAGACAGTGGTGAGGCATGGCAATGTAATTGGCGTTTGACGTTGGTCTTTTATGACATAACGAGTAAACAAATAATTATTAAGAATATTAGATCCTTCCCCATATATATATATATATATTCCACCATTTTTTTTTTCTTTTCTTCTCTTTTTCTGAGCACAAAAGAAAAAGTTGCCAAAATCCAAATCCTTTCAAACTAATTATGTTGTCTCAGACATCTCACATGCTCATTGTTCAATTGTATGCCTCATTGGAAATGACCCTTATAATAATAAAAGAGATACTCTGTAGATCAATATATGGTGAAATTAAACCATTATCCCTCGTATTAGATCAAATGTCCTCTTTAATTTGCTTATTTTCCTGATGTTAAACATAGTTGATGAATAAATTGAAATTAAAATAAACAAATTATTTTTTTTTATTTTTTAAAATAATTGGATACTCTATAATCTCTGTTAATGCAATGAAATATTAAAAAACATAATTATTGATGCTAGCTCAAAATTAGATCCAATAAGTGAGATTCAATATATAATTGTATTACTGTAAACTTAGTTAATTTAATTTCTTTAGTTAATTTAATTTCTTTATATTTGAACCCGTTGTACATAATGAGCCCATTGAATTGTACATGTCAGTGTAATCAAAGAAAAAAGTTTAAATATGAGAAGAAATTTGAAGGAGAAAGACATCAACTTTCTGATATTTCATTCATATATATATATATATATATATGATAGATACAAAAAAGCCTTTAGTTAGCAGTCAACAATTAACTTTCCTTAAATTAAGCAACATGTCTCCCCAAGTTCTTACTTAAAATAAGCTTTACCATATACTTAAGAAGACTCCAGATTTTTTCAGTTAAAAAAAAATAAAATACAAAATCAATTAAATACATATAAAATACTAGCTAAAATATGCTAATATGTCAACATGAGTGTCACAAATACACATTCTTTCACTTCTCCTTGACATGAGAGTTGTCAATGACTCCAAGCTTTTCTCTCAATTCTTTAAATTTAGATTTCTGCAACCCTTTAGTGAAGATATTTGCAAGCTGCTCCTCAGAGCTACAATGCACAAGCTGAAGTTCACCTTCCTTCTCAGCCTCTCTCAAAAAATGATATTTGATTTTAATGTGTTTTATCTTTACGTGAAAGATAGGAATTTTTCACAATTACCACAGTTTGTTGTCACAAAGGATCTCAATTGCTTGTTTTTTATCAAACTTCAAATCGAGCAACATCTTCCTTAACCATATTGCTTGATTCACAGTAATATATTATGCATCTGCAGTAGACTGGGCTACTATATCTTATTTTTAGAACTCTAGCCCACCATTATCGATTTGATAGTGAAGCAAAAACTTGAGATGCTCTTCATATCTTCACTTAAGTCAACCCAATCACTGTTTATAAATCCCAACAACTTTACTTCACAATTTCTTTGATGCACAAAATTCCACAATCAGTTGTACCACATAAATACCTTTACACCCTTCTTGCAACTCTAAAATGAACTTCACTTGGATTTTGCATAAACTTTGATAGCTCACTAGTTCCATACATAAAGTTAGGCTTGGTGACAAATAAATAAAGAAGACAGCCAATGAGGCTTTTATACACACTTGCATCAATCTTCTTAGATTTATTTGAACTAATAAATTTTTCTCCAACTACTAGAGGAGTGGTTACTAATTTGTGATTCTCCATCCCAAACTTTACTAAAATTTCCTTCAAGTATTTTCTTTGACACAAAAAAAGGCCTTCGGTAGATTGCATAACTTCAATCCCAAGAAATTTGACTTTTCCCCCAAATTATTCATTTTAAACACATTCTTAATCTCTTTTTTAAACTGATTCATAAGAGAAAAACTACTTCCAGTAACCAATAAATCATCCATATAAACTTAAACAATAAACATCTCACCATCTTCTTATTTCACATATAAAGTGGCCTCATTGCAACTCTTGATGAACCCCAGCCTTTGCAAATGCTCATCAGGTATGCAATACCAGGACCTAGGTACCTATTTCAAGTCATAAAATGCTTTCTTCAATAAATAAACTTTTCCTTCATCTCCATTATGAACAAACCTCATTGGTTGCTCAACAAAAATTTCTTCTTGCAAGTATCCATTCAAAAAAGCATACTTTACATCAAGCTAAAATATATCCCAAGATATTTGAGCTACAATTGAGATGAGCAACCTTATGGTGTCAAACCTTGCCACCAGTTCAAATGTCTTTGTAAAATCCCATCCATGTTGCTGAGAATACCCTTTTACAACAAGTCTAACTTTGTACTTGTTGGTTAAATCATCAGGATTTATTGAAATTTTGAAGATTCATTTCACCCTAATGAATCTCTTATTTTTTGGTCTATCTACCACAATCTAGGTGTCATTTTTAGCAAACATCCTTAGCTGTTCCTTCATAGTAGCTCTCCACTCTTGAGAATTCATTGTTTTTTCGTAACTTATTGGTTTAATTATAGCAAAATTATATCTGCTGTAAATTTTATCTAAACTTCTAATGCCTCTAATAGGTGTTTCTTCATCTGAATCAATCTCAATCCCATAAATAGTTGCATCTTGTTCTTGGGATTCTAACATATTTGAAATATGTTTAGAAACAACAACTTTAGATTTTTTTTCAAATCCTATGCAACATTCTCATCAAACTTCACATTTCTACTCATTAACAATTTATTTGTCTTCAAATCCAAAATTCTATAACCTTTTGACTTATTGCTATACCCATAAAGACACCATCTTCAGCTATTTGATCTAACTTGTCTCTCATTTACTTTTGGAATATGCATATAACACAAGCAACCAAATATCATGAGATGGTTGACTGATGGTTTGACTCCAAACCACATTTCAAATGGAATCTTACTTTCTAGAGCTTTAGTTGGCAATTTGTTAAGTAAATATATTAAAGTATTTATTGCTTTAGTTTATAACTGCTTAGAAAGATCATTCTCAAGTAACAAACACCTTGCCATGTTCATCACTGACCTATTTTTCCTCTCACTTACTCTATTTTGCTGAGGAGTATAAGTGATGGTCAATTATTATAAATGGTCAATTATTGTGAATGCTTGCTGATTGGAGATAATTCTCAAACTGCTGTAAGGTGTACACAATCCCATTATCAGACTCATGTACCTTGTTTTTTCTTTAATATTGATTTTCAACTTGAGATTTAAACTTTTGAATGAAACCAAACACCTCAAATTTTTGCTTTAAAAAGAACACCCAGCACATCCTACTCCAATCGTCAATAAGAAGTAAGAAATATCTACTCCCATTAAGAAAAGGAGTCTTCATTGGCCCTCATACATTCATGTGCACTAGTTGAAGATTTTCAACAACACTCTAAGCTTGATTAGAGGGAAATGGCTTACTTAGCCCCATGTGACAAATTCCACACATATTAGATGGTTCACACACAACAATCAGGTTAGAAATTAACTCCCTTACTTCGCATTTGCTTCAATAATGCATAATTGAAATGCCCAAATCTTTTATGCCAAAAATTAGACTCATCAACAATGCTGGTAAGGGCCTTAACCTCAGTTTATTTCCATTCAACTAGAAAGCTTCTATCAACCATTCTAACTAAGAACAATTTTGCATTATTCTTATAAAAAATTAACACAAATTATAATGAAAATTCAAGGCATAGCCTTTTTCAAGCAACTATCCAACACAAAGCAAACTTTGACTTATATCAAGTACAAAAAACACATCAAAAATAAACTTTGTACCTAAAGGTGTTACCGCAGCTACATCTCCTTTCTATTTGACATCGACATATCTTTTATCTCTAATCTTTACTCTAAAATGCAACTTCTGTCTAGATCTTTCGACACCTTTATGTTGCTGGTCATGTGGTGAGTGCATCCACTATATATTAACCAAACTTCAAGACTGCAACCAATTGCATGACAACTCTTATGTTTCATGGCCATAAACAACTTCTCCTCATGTAGCTCATTAGATTTAACAACCTAAGCTTGTGGTGTTTGTTACTTAGTTATGGTCTTGCATACTTTTTCAACATGACCAAATTGTTTGCATCATCTGCACTGAATTTTAGATCTATACCAGCAAAATTTTTTAAAATGGCCCTTTTTGTTATAATGAGAGCAAGGCTAATTCTTTCATTTTCTTCCATTTTCCCTATTACTCTGATAATCTTTCTTCTCTTTATACTTGCTTTCACCACCAAACTTCCTTCCTCCTCCTTTGATATGAGCTTTGCCTTTTTGAGTTGCCAAAAGGGCACTCTCATTTGATTCCTCAAGTATATATAAGCTTTTCTCTGCTCCACAGCTTGTAGAGAATTAACTAACTCAGCTAATGAAAACTGAGATAAATCTCTTGAATCTTCCAAAAAGGAGATCTTTGAGTCAAATCTTTTTTGCAAGCTCACAAGCACCTTCTCAACCACTATCTTCTCTAGAAAATCTTCATCAAGCAATCTTATTTGTCACAATTTTCACCAACCTATCACATAGTCTTTGACATACTCTAACTCCTGCAGTTTGAGAAACTCAAATTCTCTTATCAAGTTTAAAACCTACATTTGTTTGATTTTGTCACTTCATTAAATCTCATTCTTCAACCTATCCCCTGCTTCCGTGCTAGTTTCAGGAGCCATTATTCTTATAAAAATAATCTTTGTTGTAGCAGTATGAACTTTTTTGTGCATTCATCTGAATGATGTTTCATTTGGGTAATGGTTGGATTAGCTCTCAAAGATGGAGGGCCTCTTCCATTTTCTACTACTTCCCAAAGGTCTAAACCTCTCAAATAAGTCTTCATTTTTACAGCCCACAACTGGTAATTTTGACCATCAAAGACAGGTGGTACTCCTACTCCAAAGTTGTTTTTAGTCCTGGTAGGTGTATGGACTTTCATGGTTTTCTAGTTTTGATGTTTTGGAAGGAAAGCTTACTGGTTTTCTTTCTTACATGGAGGCCCTTCAAAGACCTAAAAAAGCTTTGATACCATTTATTGGTTAATTAAATAAAGAAAGTTTAAAACGAGTAGGAAATTTGAAGGAGAAAGACATCAACTTTTTGATATTGCATTTATATATATAGCAAATTCAAAGTATCCTTTTGCTAGTAGTCAACAATTAACTTTCCTTAAATTAAGCAACGTGTCTCTCTAAGTTCTTACATAAAATAAGCTCTGCCATATACTTAAGAAGACTATAGATGTTTTCAGTAAAAAAAGTATAATACAAAATTAGCTAAATACATATAAAATACTAGCTAAAAGTTGCTAATATGATAGCATGAGTGTCACAATACACACTCCTTCAATAGGCCAGTAACACATTATAAAGGGTATCACTCAATTAAATAACAAACTATACTCTCTCAAATTGCATTGTTGTGATCACTGTTGAAGGCGACAGCCTACATACAAAACCCTTTGATTGACGGTGATAGCCTATATACCTCCTGTTCAGACTAGTTAACGGATCCGACAGCCTATATACTGGATTTTTCATGTTATTTTTATCTTGTGTAGATCCTAAAATTAAAAGTTAACAATATATAGTTACCTATATATCCTATTTAGATGACTTTTATTGCAACAATATAATCAAAAATATCAAAAAAAAAAGAGAGTAATAATCACTAAATTTCATAAGATTGATAGTATTGTAACAAGGAACCTAATTAAACAATTTAAATGTATTAATTCTAAAATAAATTTAGTTAATCAATTAGTTAGAAGTTTTAACAATTCAAACTTCTAAAAATTTGGGATTGAAGTTTGAAATTCCAACTTCACATTTTAAAAATAATTTGAATATTATTTATCAAAGTTTATTGATAATAAATATATTTTTTCACTATAATTCAAATAATATATATTTGAAATATAAAATTGGATGAATAATAGGCTCATTTTACCACGTGATGATATCAAGTGGTCATTTATTTATTATATGGTACAAATAAACCTCATAGGATTAAAAAAATGTAAAAACTTTAACATCTATTTCTTTCATGATGTAATCTATGACTTCACAATAGAAATAGAAGTGTGTGCCAATCATTTTTTTTTTTTTTTTTCTTTCCCTATTTAACCAAACTTCTTGCACCAATCAATCCATTAACAAATATTTAAAATGAAATAAAATATTTAAATAAAATTATTTAGTACAGCGAGTTATTTTTAGAGTTGTTATCGTATGTCCAAATTTACAGATACGTAATAATTCACTAATATAATAAATTTTTTTTTTTTGTCGTAATCAAAATATTTTTAGCTTCTCAGCAGTATTAGGTGATAATATTTAGGCTATATAATCATTAAAGGCCTCTAGTGGCTGAAAGATTAAAGGAGGAATTTTTTAAAGAAGGAACCAATCACTGGATTCGATTTTGACATAATTAATTAGAGAGACATTTTGTCATGTGGACCAATGATGATTTGTTTTTTTTTTTCCGAAGAAGAAATTGCATTGGCATGACTGATATTAGTACTTGGTAAAAGCTACAGTAATGGCACGAGGCAATACATAAAGTCATATATATATATATATATATATTGAAAGATAGATGAAATCCTAATTAAAGTATAATATCTGTAACAGAAAAAACAAATTGAAATTGACATTTTAGGATCCATCTCACACAACGGAATTGCTTTACATTTTGACTTTTTTATTGGCTGAAGCAATGCAATGCATTCCACTGTATTAACAGTTCTCACTCACACGGACTTTCAGAAATTTAATTTTGCACATTTTAAATGTTTGTGGTAATAACATGGCATTGTGCATTGAACGTTTATTTGAATTTCTATTTCTATTTTAATTTTCAAAAATGTTTTCCATATTATCGATTTGATAAATTCAAAATTATTTATATCTATAAAATTTGATGCTTTTTAAACTGATTAATCTTATAAATTTAAAAAAGTTGTTTTCATCCTAAGATGATCCACCTTCCATGATTTTTTCATGGATAATTATCAATGGTTATTAATAAAGTTTTCTTAAAAAAAATTAAAATATATATATATATATATATATTATTAATAACCTATTTCTCAAACGATCTCTTTTTATTTTAAGGAAACAAAAAAGATATATTTTTTTTTACAATAAAAAATATGAAGGGTCATTTTTTATACTTGCCATACTTAATGCAGAGGACATAACTTGAATTCAAAATCTCTTACTCCCAAAAGTAAATATTTCTATCAACAAAAGAAATATTATTGATAAGATAAATTCACCTTTTTTTTTTTTTTAAAAAAGGTTAGGGGATATACAGTAATAAAAGCTATTTTTTCTTGGTTGATCCTTAAAATATTTCGGTTGAGTTTCAATCATTAATAAAACATGTAATTAATGCTCTATATCATTTCATGTCTTAGGTTTTTTTTTTATTTATTCATAACTTATTGATGCACATAATTTTTTTCAGGCCTTATCACTAGAAAAATTATGCAATTACATCTAAATACTTGTATTGTGTTGTTATTAATTATATCTAAGTGATCAAAATTACACTTAAGATTTTTTGTAATTGAGAATAAATTCATAGAGTTATAGCATCAAAACTAGATGTGAACCCGTGCATATAGATGAAACAATATATTTTAATAAAAATAACATAAAAAATAATACAATTTTTCTTTCTTTTTTTTTTTAATAAGATAGCATATTATTTTAAACTATAATTTTAAAACAATTGTAATTTTAGAAAATTATAGAAATTTTGATTGAATAAATAATACAATAAAGAAATGTATAATATGAAGAATAATGAGGGGTATTATGAAGAAAATTGAAATATTTTTATCGCTCGGTTATTTAAATTTTTTAATATACTTTAAAAAATTATTATTAAAAAGTAGTTACTTATTTTTGTTAAGTAATCTAAAAAACAATTTGAAATAAATCATACAATACAATTGATAATTATATAATATTATTTGATAATATAATAAAGACATTATAAAACCCTTGCATATAGCTATATATGTGTATTAATTAATTATGAACTCCTGATCCCACATAAATATTTATATTTAATTAGTAGATAATCTATCAAAATAATTAATTGAAATATTTGTCATTAATTGAATTATTAAAGTGACATTCAATTAATTGAAATCAATTAATATCAAATTCTCTAATTGAATGATGTGGTAACAAATTGTATAACTTTTCTCTATGCTTTAGGATTATTATATATATATATATATGAAGAGCTTGACGATAAGTAATCGGACAAAAAGGAAAATTAATAAGTAATAGGTACAATTAAAATAAATTTTTTAAATTGTAGTGACTTGATTTATTTTTAGAGGTTCGAATATAATAGTATATAGTAATTTTTGAAAAAGATTAGATTTTTTTTTTTTCATTAAACCAACCTTTTCAATTCGATTGTTACACAAGCATAATTAAACATAAAGGGGAATCAAAACATGTAACTCATTTGAATTAGTTTAGAATTAAAATTTTGTCGGTTGTCTATTTTGCCTAATATGATCAAGTTGTCTTTAAGAGTTTGGAAACATTGAACGATGAATTATTTTATAAAAAGAATTATTTAGCGAGAACCGTTTTAAAAGAGAATCCGTATCATTGTCAACCTGGCATTTTTCAATCATAATGGCTGTATGTGCCACCACTTTAAGAATATATCACATGCTAATTAAAAAATGATAAATATAAAAATTAACTATTGGATATTGATAAGTTAGCTTTTATATATAGTTAGTTTTTAAAAATTTATATTAAAATTTAATATGGTATTAAAATTTAATCGATTTTTATATCACATCATATTCTATCATAATTCGATATTAATATGGTATTTAAATTATTTTCGTCTAATTAGCACTTAAGGAGAATATCAAGTATATATTCTATATTAATTAAATATAGAATATAGTAAGTGATTAATATATAAATAAATTTTATAATCTTAATAAGTTCACTTTTAAGATTGATTCTCTTATATTTATATTAAAAATTTAACAACTTAACAACAAAAAAAAAAAAAAGTACTGCTAATTTGAGAAGTAAACACAACCAAATAGAAAATAAATTTTTTCTCGATAAATGTCTAGAGACATTTTGAGTGAGGAAAATCATAGTTCTACGTCATTCATATCTAACTGTGTTTGCTACTATTAATAATTTAGTTATCAATCAACATTTAATTAAATGATATTAAAATTATGCACGAATTTAACAGAAGTCAAATTTATAAAAAATAAAAAACTTAAAGATTTTTATCCAAAATGAAAAATATTTGTCTAATTTATAATAAATTCAGCCATGATCTAAAAAATGAAAAAGCACATCAACTATAATCTTTAATTAGTGATACTGATAATGATATTTTTTAAGCAGTAGGTAATACAAATTAAATTTTATTAAAAATATATTTAGGTAAATAGGTAATTGAATTATTAAATTTTTATTTGAAACATAAATTATTGTTTTCAATTATTAATTATCTAGTTTATAAAAATTTTCTTCTGAATACTTAAGTGAGAGAAAGAGGACCATGCATCATGCAATAATTTAATGAACAATTTTTTTTTTTTAATTTCCAAATAGAGATAGAGCAAGTGGACATTAACCAACCATTAGTGATTTTAATATTACGTTTACCTGTTCTTATTATTATATTTACCCAAATAAGAACAAGTGGGAGATAATCAAATCATTATCTTATTGTCAATTTTGTACAAGAACAGTTTATTTTGTATTGATGCAATCCAATTCCTCAATAATCACGTGAGCTCTTCATATGTCTGGTTTGGAAATTCAAATTTCGTAAAAATTCAATTCAAATAAATTATTTTTTATTAATTTAAAACGAGATTATTATTTATAATATTTAATTTTTAATATAAAAATAAATAATTTTAAAGTAAATAGAAATTATATCATTCATTAAAAATTTAATTTCTTTTAAAACACACACATGTATATATGTATTAAAATTTCAATACTATCATATATCGATAAATAAATATAGGTAATTAAAAAATAAAATAAATTGATTTCATTATCTTTTAAATGAGTTTTTACAAACAGAGTCATATAATTTTTTAATAAATTGTAGAAAAAGTATCTACCACTTTTATAATGCTAAAAAAAAAAAAAAACTGAAAGGTGTTGGGATGACGACCCTCAATCTTTTGCTAATTAATTTTAGGCAAAATCATGTTGAATAAAAAAAATATTATTGCATTGGTTTGAAGATGATTGTATGTCATATTATTCCTACTAAATGATTTCAATAAATAAATGAGGTAAGAAGGAAGGGGATATATATACATATATCTTGGATATCTACTTCGTACGATTTTTTATGTATTGTGTATCTAATTTATATATAATCTTTTGTCAATTATGTATAATCTAATTGTTATTTTCATCTTATTTAAAAGAATAATAAGTGGAAGGTTTTATGTTTGAATATCTCAAATTATAGATAACTGTAATCAATTTTAATATTAAAATTTGTATTTTCTTTTCATCGAAATATTTTTTTCTTTAAAAAAAAAAAAAAAAGTAAGAGTACATGTATTATGTATATACACCCAAATAATTAAAGAATAAAATGGCAACTGCGGTTTTTTTTTTTAATTTACGAGCCAAATGGTAGTTGATGGTCAAAATACTATAATAAGTCATTTTGCAGGATATGGACAAGATACTCAAGTAAATCTATTAAGTTTGGAAAAAGATTTCAAAATGCATTTAAATTGTGCATATTTATTTATTTATTTTATTGCTTACAATTCTATTGTTATTCTCAGCAAAAAATATAATTAATTGTTAATTGTTACCTTCTTCTAAAAAATATTTTATGTAATGTAGCTATCATTCACTACTCCAAATTTATCTGTTTATTATTTTTAAGTGATCCAAAAAGCACGTCATTCACACGTATACTCAATCTTTTTTAAAAAATATTTTTTATATTCTACAAAATAAACTCTTTTTTTTTCACTTATCTCAAATTAATTATCTATATTTCTAGTAAGTCCCTATTTAATGTGTATTTTTATTAAACCTAATGAAATATGAATGAAAATTAAAATTTGACTTAACGAAATATGAAAAAAAATTAAAATTTAAGTATTCGAACAATATAAACTTAATCTTAAAAAATATAATTAGATTCCTTAAAAAAATAAAATTAGATTTATAATGGTATAATTTATTTACCCAGATGAAATAAAATTATATTTATGATTTATTACATAAAGTTCTATTATGTATTAGATTATTTTTAATCTTAAAAATAAAATAATTTTAATAAATAATAGTCAATGATCATATTATTTTCAAATTAAACACACAATTAATAAGAGTATAATAAGGGGCATTTAAGTAAATATATTTTTTCTCCTCTTATTGTACATTTATATATAGTAAAGATATAGATAAATATATCACTGGTGAATTATTTGTATTATTAGTGAAGGGTATATAGAAAAATATTAAGCAAAATTGATTGATTTAACATTTATATATTATATATATATGTATTATGAACAAATTAAAGTGGAGTTATTTTTATTGAATAGATGGAGTATAATTTTGGTGTTTAACTTAAGGGCCATAATTAATAAAATAAAAACATTTAATTATCAATTAGAATAAGAAAATCACAGGTGTTTCCAATTATTAGTGATCTTATAGTTTAACTCATACATAAAATATTATTAAATACACCAAATACTACTATTTAATAAAAGTGTTAAAAATCACACTTAAGTAAAACTTAGCGATTATATATATAATCAATTGAGATTTAAATTTTCTATGGTAATACTAAAATTAAAAAAAAAAAGAAAGGGTTAAAGTGCTAAAAAGTAAAAATGGCAAATAATAATAATGATAATAATAACTACAATGCAGCCGGTTTTACTACAGGGCTTGTTGCTTGAAAAAATCCTTTTATATTCTATAGTGATTAAGGTAACATTTCACTCGTGGCTGAGGCTGACAGGACCTTAATATTATATTATATAGTCATAAATGGCAATATCATAGCCTAAATTTTGATTGCTAATTATTTAATAACTTGCTATTTAAAAAAAAAAGTAATATTTAACTTGGAGAAATTATATTGCAATATTTTTCAGATTACGACATAAATTAATTTAAAAAAACACTGTTTTCTTTTAACATAGGAAAGAGAAATTGAATTTGGATTCATTTTTCAAATTGTATATATACTTTCTATTTTACTATTTAGTGTGCCAAAAAAATAAAACACATTTTTTTTAAAGTATTAAGAGTAAAGGGATCAAGAGATTGAATTTTTTATTTTTTGTATTACACTGTAACTTTGACTGTGAAATGATTAATTAAATTAAAAAAAAAAAAAGCCTTATTTTTTCCTTGATGCCAGTGGGATATTCCTGCAAAATCAGCATATCAAAACTTCAGATATGCATAGTCAATCAAGATCAATTCACACTAAATCATTTTAAATCTCAAAATCACATGAAGTTATAAGGACATTTTTATATTATCCTTTATTAGTTGTATTGATCAGTATATAATGAATGTATATCTATCGAACAAAGCATATATAATTAATATGTTACTACTAAAAGTATGGGTATTTTAGAAAATTTATATAATATTAATTGATTTTTTAATATATGTGTAAAAATAAAATGGATTATTAATTTGGGATGGAGAGGGTAATAAAAGTTTCTTAGTCTATCATCAATATTATCTTCATTTGCTAATTGCTATTAAGCTAGTACTTATAAATTACAATAAGAAGTCATCCTAAGGATATTTGAGTAAATAAAGTCCCCATTTTGAATGTACTGTGAGCTTGAAGTGTCCACAACAAATTCCAAGCCCACGTGCCTTAACCCATTCGTATAAAGAAATTAACCAGTAGATCATGCCATCTCTATAATGGGCTTGACAAAGTCATATAAATACTCTCAGAAGTCTTTTCTACAAATGACCAATGAGATTGGGCCTTGTTTGGGTCTTGCACTCAACAAGTCAACCTCCACCCTTCTAAGTTCTAACCACATCTAATAATGGGCTTGACATTTGTCTCATTGCAAGTTGCAATTTCTTAGTAGCTCTCAGTGGAATCAATAAGGGCTTTAGTCTGGACCACCACAGCGTATGCTATTTGCCTTTAATGCCCCAAAATCCCAAACCCTCTTTTGGTATGTATGCTAGAAATATCTAAGGAGTAATCAGAGTGTCAGACTTTTAGGTCTGGAGTCTAACATTTTGCATCATGAAATGGACACTTAACCACCACAGCCTGCAAACTTTTTCTTTAGCTCCTATCGAAAACCCAACACTGTTATTAATACCCAGAAAAAAGTTAATAGTATACAAAAGTGAAGGGGCCCTCACTCAAGGGATTATTGTCTATTTAGAAAAGCTTTTAGTTAAGGCCACAAAACAAATTAGAATCCTCCCCCTCTCCTAACCAGAGAATTAAGCAAACACTGATAACTATTTACTAATAACATGTTTACACAATCACCCAGGAATTCAAACATATAAACGGTTAACAGTACATGTCAAGAGCCAACCAGCCAAGCTTCCCCGCTTCCGCCTCTATTATTTACAATCCCAAGACTTCGAGTCTTCTTAGATGGCTTGCTCAACTGAAACACAGGGTGTCTGCATAGCCTCCTAACCCCTTTTCTCAAACTCAGCCAATCACTATTATCGTATCCATGCTTACATACATTTCCTAAGGCTTCTATTTCGCTTGAAGGAGGGCTGGTATCTGAAATTGACAAGAATTCCTCTTCTCTATCATTTTTCTTCTGAAAGTTTGAATGGTTTTCCTCCGTGTTGGATTCTAGTCTATTCATAGTGACAGACCTCAAGAATTCACCAGAGCTTAACACCTCAGGCGTACAAGTATCCAATGATTTTTCACAAGATTTGCTGTTTAAGCTTGTTTGACATGGCTCTCTCTTGTCTCTTGGGGAATCTGAGTGCGCAGAGAGCAGCCTAGCCTTAGCTGCTGATTCATCCCTTTCTCGAAGGTTCTTTAAGATCAGCGTCTTAAGTAAGTTCATTACTTGCACAGCATGAATCAACGCAGTCAAAGGATCTGCCATCTGTATCATACAGAATTAAGCCCTTTATTCATAGCTAATAAAATGAGATGCCTGATTCGTTGTTACTATAACAACCACAGATGTCAGCATTGTGAAATCTATTTAGACAAGTCTATTTAACATAAATCAGAATTGATATTCAGTTCTGTTCCTAACATTCCATTATCCATTTGTTGGTCATCAAACATTCGAGGCAAACCACCTTATAGCAACCAACAAGCGAATTCAAACATACCAATAAAACATATTTGACAAACCTGGGTCATGTTAGGCGCAAAGACCATAGCAATGTTACGGGCATTCATCTTGTTGTATTGTTCATGCTCCACAACATCAGCCATCAAATTGATAGCCCAATCAAGAAGTGCAGATTCTGTTGCAGGAAGTAACTTCACAAGTTGAGTGCAGTCATCTTCTGCATTGCAGTGCATCACCTGTTCTGGTGTAAGAGAATCAAGTACCCCAGAAGGTAGTTCTCTAAACCATGCCTATGGTTCATGAGCAAAGATGCACCCATCAGGAAAAAGAAAACAGCTTCAAGTCTAAATTTACCAAACCATATTGTCTAGCCATGTGCATACCTTTATTAAACCTGCCACACAATGTACATCTATTCCACGCGGCACTACACCTTTGTTTAGCTGGTTTCTGACATACTCCTCTTGGCTATTCTCAGCATTTATTCGGAATATTCCTTCTGCCTTTTGACAATCCAGGCAAGAATAATGACAGAAGAAAACCTTAACTTTGAATAGACAAACAAGAAGTATTTAAACTAAATTAGTCATTCATTCGAAAGTAGGAATATAACCATACCCTAAGGCCTCCTTCAACATATAACCGCTTCTGCATCATGAGAAGAATAGTTGGCACACTGTTGCCTCTGTCATCATAAGTACATTGCATCGACTTGGCAGACACTCCAAATACATTTGCGCTGGAAAGAAAGAAATTGTCAATCATATAAGCCTACAAGATGTTGAATGTTGAATAACCTAGAATTAGAATGAAATAATGCTAGGAGGCAAACATAGACATGATGAATGCTGAATAACCACAGAATTACTGCTACCAGGCGCCCCATATCCAACAGAGATACATGGCAATTCTTCCACATTCAATATCAAGAATCAGCTTTGAGAAGTAATATGCACCCATGACCAAAAATAAATTCACAACTACCCCACAAAGAACAGATAAGCATCATACAGTATTTGAATCCAGCCAGTGAGCACATAGTCTGCAATGCGTTGCCTTTGCATCCGCAAGACACAAACTAATATCTATCAACCAATTAGAACCACATAAAAAATATTAACCTAAATAATCTCAGAATTTACTAGCAAAGGTTAATCTAAGGCACAACTTCATTGTAGAAAACATAACCTCTTGTAATGGTAAGACTATTTTTTTTTTTTACCCAAAGCAGGCTTAGCGATAAGGAAATTAATTAGCTCGTGAGGCTCTCACAGCATTTGAAAGATTTAATTCAAGAATTAGGAAGCCGTTTTCTAGTTTTGCATTCTATCATTCTAATTGATGCATTCATTCATCAAGCATCTTCACAAAAACCATATTTTTAAGCTACAAGGGAGCACTTGAGATCCAATTGGATATCTAATGATCCCTTTTCTTTCAAAGAACCATTTATCATTTATTTTGAAGTTCAAAGGAGCCCTGTCTCTGTATCTTCCAGGAAGCTATACGTCCAAGAGTCAAGTGTGCTCAACAGGCAGCAAATGAAAAGCCAGAATCTGTCTACAAACCAAACTGTCAACTTTATGCAAAGTAAGAAGGGAGGAAAAAAGGGATGAGGCGACCCAAAAATTTGTGAAGGCTAAAAATTGCGAAAGGAAAAAAATATATAAAAATAATAATAAAAAAATTCGTCACTTCCAAGTTTTAAGAAGCCGGAACAAAATTCCCTTCTTTTAAGTTATAATGGAGTGTCCATATATCTGACTGAACAATTGATACTTTATTACCAAATCATGAGAGCAAAATGTGAAAGGGCTTTAGTTTGCTGCATTTGATGGGTTGCTTTATTTTCTTTTCTGAGTACACAGATCGAGAATCAAAATTCACCAAGCAACAATCTTGAAAATGAACAGAGAATTTATTTTAGCAATTGCAGTGATAATTAGAAAAAACATACACTAGAAAATCCAAAAACACAAGAACTCGTAAAAGAAAACTACAGAAGCAAACCTGGCACTAGGGACCTTCCAAGGAAGCTCAGGCTCAAATTCAGTAGGCAGGCCAAGGAAACCATTGAATCGATCGAAAGTCACATGAGAGACGTGCCTAACATCAGTAGGCCAGCTAATATCCATAGAAGAAACGTCCTCTCTCTCCACAGTGCACGTGACTAGCGACTTCCTTAGCGCAGCCACCAAAATATCCAGAATAGCAAACTGATTACTACTACTACCGTGTCGACTTCGGTCATTTCCTCCTCCTCCTCCTCCTCTTCCTCTTCCTCCAAATCTCGACCCGGGACTAATAAATGGAGTGGATATCGGGTTTCTCAACCCGCCCTCATATTCTTCTTCTTCTTCTTCTTCTTCCTCGTCTTCGTTTTGATCTTCATCGCTGTCATTTTGGCGAAAAAAAGGACTCGGGGGAGGGACAGAATTGAACTCAGCGAGTCCGACGAGTCCACAAGATTTGGATCGAAAAAGGCGAGTCATAATTAAAAATTTTATCAGAGAACTCAATATTCCAATTTCAACAACTGACAAGAAGTGAATAAGAAATTAGCTAGAGAGAAAGAGAGAGTGAGAAATTATTAATATAATAATAAATAGTGAAAAAGAGAATGGAAGAGGTTTGTTGGTGGAGATTAGAGGGTTTGCTTGAGACGGAGAAGAAGATATTAGATATGGATATGGCTAATGGTTGAAGTGATGGAGACATTTGGCTTTCTTTTCGGTGTCATTTGTATGTATGTGCATGAGTGATATAAAGTTAGGAGCAGACAGGTCGTTACACGGGAGAGACTAATGTTGACAAAGAAAAGACTAATACTATTGCAAATTACAACCTTTTCGATCCTTTCCTTTTCTTCTTGGTAAATTTAGACTCCGTTGAAAACCCAAATTAAAGCATCTTTTTCCTTAATCCTGGGAAATATCAATTTAAAGTCTAAATTATTGGCAAAAATATAATTGGGAGTCTAAACTCCATTTCAATATAATTAAATCTTTAAATTCTCAATTTGATGCAATTTGGGGATTAAATACTGCTAAATAATTTAGTAAAGTTAAAAAATCAGAACATTTTGAATCCACTTCATTTTTTAAATAATAAAAAATCTTAAAATCTAAATTAAAAAACTATAAAAAGAAAAAACCCAAATTTAGAACTCCAGATCTCAATTTCATATGATGAAATAAAGCATTGGTGGTTTGCAACTCAAAAAATGCATTATATAATAAAATAATCTAACATTTGCAACTCAAAAGAAACTCGTTATCGCCATTTATTTTACCATACTCACTTAAAACAAATTGAAAATGTGCTCATAACTCATAAAAAATCAAATCTTTTATATAAAAAAAAAAAAATGCTTGTTGTAAATATTAACATATATATTCAAAAGATAGTAAAGGCCAAACAACAATCTAATATCCAGAGTCTTCATCAAGTAGCATTGATTTTCGCGAGCAGCAATGGCTTCTGAAGTTTGAGCTCACGGTCTAAGAATGGTGTTCCATGCGAAAGACGGTTTTTGAGCATCCTCCCATTAACTTATCTGGTGTCCTGTGCCCATTACTTGCTCATATTGCCTCCTTTGGTGAGCTGTAATTTGCGACCAGGTGAGTTTCAACTTGTTTCCTTCTTTGATTTAGTTTTTCATTTTTTTTCTTTGTTCGTATTTGGGTGTGGAATTTAATCGGTAGGGTTCAATTGTTCTAACTCTATTTAGTTTTACCTTATATTTACAGGAATTTATTATTATTAGGCAGATATTAGGTTTTCTTTTACTTTTTTCCTTTTTATTTTTTATTTTTTACTTTTGATTTTTTTTTTTTTTTTTGATTTGATGAACCCATATCTCTGTTGTTTTTTTTTTTTTTTAAGTTTTTTAATTTAAATTTTAATAACTATTTTAAAAAATATAATTTATTTAAATTTTAAGATTTCTTGTTATTTAAAAGATGAAGTGGGTCCAAGTGATTCTCACATTTTCACTTTACTGAATTATTTAACAATGTTAGGTTAATTAACTAAAAAATCCTAAATTGCACTAAATTGAGAGTTTAAAAATTTAATTGCATCGAAATGAAGTAGGCCCTCAATTACGTATTTGCCAACAATTCATGCCCTAAATTGAGCATTCTCCCGTTGTCCTATATATATGCAATACATAACACATGCAAAAACTAGGTGCCATTATTGTCCCACTCTCCGTCTCTGACTATGTTGTAAATAAATTATTATTTGTTATTATCAAATGCAATAGTTGCTATTAACCCTCATAAAAGTAAGCAACAAACTTACTATTAGGGCTGTTCAAATTGTTGAGCAACCCAACCAACCTGACGCAGACCATCTCAAAAATTCAGTTTATGTTCAAAATTTATTTAGTTGGTCGGGTTGATTTGGGTTTAGCCGATCTACATAGATCATTCTGCAAACATTTCGCAATAATTGAAAATACCAAAATCCATAAAAACTTATGTAATCTTGAAAGAACTCAAGATCTAATTAATCCACTAAAAATCCAATTGAGATAATCAAGATCTATAAAAATTACAAATCAAGTAAAATCAAATGGGTACTAAGGAAAAAAATCAAATGGCTATTAATGAACTGATAAATCAAGTGAACAAAGAGAAGAATTTTGGTAGTTTTACAATTAATATAATATTCTTAATCTGAATATCCCATCGCTTGCGAAAGGCAAGATAGAGTCAGCCTAGATGGTGACAAAGCCAGGTTGGTCTCAGTTGAATTGGCTGCATAGAGAGGCAGTTGGCATCGGTGGCAATACATATGCTAGATTGATAATGGATTTATTTCACCCTATCATATCATCAAATCATTTGTTGAATTGAGTTTTCTTTTTTGGAGGAGGATGAGGTAGTTTGATTGTATATGATTGCGGGAGATAATATGGTGGAGGCTGGAGAGAAATAAGTTGAGGGGGTTTAGGAGAAAAGGTAGGTCAGACATAATTTTAATGGAAAAATTAAATTTTTTATATATAGTCATATCGGGTCAGTTTTTTCTCAAAATCGATTCAATCCGACCCATGAACAATCATGCTTACTATATTTAAATTTTATTAAGACATTTTTACTCGAAACATTTTAAAATGTTTATTGTTTTAATTTTTTAAATATATCTATAATTTTAAGATTGTTATAAAATATTTATTATTTTTTAATTTTATCTTTCTATTATTTTTTAATAAACATTTATATTAATTATTTTTATTTCTTCACACAAAAATAAAAAAAAATTAATTCTTTACTTTTAAATTGTAATAATTTAATTTTTTTTATTTTATATATTAAAATTTTAAACGATACATATATTTTAAAAGTAAGAGAGTGATAAATTTGGTTATAATTAATTATTTTGAGCCCTCCGGCTTCAATAATACTTAATCAAGTATTAATTAATAGTATCTTATTAGAAATTTTAGTCAAATCAAAGACTCCAATAATATCTCACGCCATTCAACTTATAAGAACAAGGCTATATACTACTACATAATATGATTAATTGGTCATTAATTTTAAATAATTACATAATTAATTATTTTGTTCAGTGTTGGTGTAATTTATTGTCTAATCAAGTTTTAATAAAATTAAATGCAGTTTTTTTTTAATTTTTAAAAATTATGACACTTTAACCCTTTTTTTAGGAAACACTTTTATTTAACTTAATATTAAAGGAAAAAAAGAAGATCGAGTGCAATTTTAGTAAATTTATAATTATTCAAAATTATAAAATATTTTTAATTATATATTACTATATTAATATATATCAACTCAATTATTCAAATCTTCTTTTTTTTTTTTTTTTGCCAAAATTTTATTCAATTATATTCGAAATTAAATGTCATAATCTTCTTTACACGTGACAACATGATATGTAATTATGTAATTAAGAAGGCATGCAGCTTGCTTGCAGATATTAATAATAAAAGTTCCCTCAACTATCCTGCATTACGAGTTATCATTTTTTCTTTAAGTTAAAAAGAGATTGGCTTTTTTTTTTTTTTTTTCCCTTTGAGGGAAGGAGCTGGTTGCTTCATTCCCATCACAACTGCACATATCTTAGTAGCTAGATTTTACATATTGTATATAATTTAAATATAAATGTATTCTCTAATAATAAATATAATAATCACACGTTATAACGTTCTTAATTATAAAGTTTACCATTTAATTTAAAAAAGTATTATTGGATTGTTATACATAGAAAAACATTAAACGATACATATTTTAAAATGGATGAAATAATTAATACAGAAAGGTGCTTCAAAATAACAAAATGAATTTTATATTTAATTATATATAGTTATAAAAAATGTTTGATATATTTTATATGTTAATGGAAAAGGTTTGATTATGGGAAATGTTTTTAATTTCTTGATATAGGCATTTTGAATGTTTGGTAATGGTCAATAAAACATTTTTTAAGGAAAATTAATTAATCAACTTAATTAATTGCTTTGTAATTGTAAATAAGGATTTAGATATAGTTAGATTATGTCAACAAAAGATACACCAAATTTAGTTAATTGTCAACAAAAGAGACACCAAATTTTGAAATAGAATAGCATACCAAAAAAAGGAAATGAGAGCCAATCAATTAACAACTAATTGGTTTGAATTTTTTGTTTCTTGGATGGCTATAAATAGCCATGAAGACAAAGCCTAAAATCATCCCATTTTGAGAATAAAATTAGAGAGTTAGAGAGAAAATATTTAGAGAGTTAGAGTGATTAATTTCCTATTATAAAGAGAGAATTAAAATTGTTTCTCATTTATAAATAGAGAGATTGTAATTCCTATTATTCTCATAGTAAAATTCTTCTATTCTTGCCTGTGGTTTTTACCCTAATTTGTTTGGGAGTTTTCCACGTAAAATCTGTGTGTCCATAAATCTTTATTATTATTTTTCTCAAATTATTAGTTGCAATTTTGCTCTAATCTGGTGTCAATTTTCGCAACAAGTGGTATCAGAGCTATTGGTTTTATTTTTTCTTGAAAAATAAGAGTATACTCTGTGGTTGCAGTTTTAACTGATCTTCCACATCAGAAAAATTTTTCTTGGAAAATTATTATTGTGAATAGTACTCTGAGGTACTATACAATTTGGCACTATTCACGGGTACGTTGGAAATAAGTGTAGTAGTATGAAAATACATGTCTAGGAAAAGTTCTGGCTAAGGAAAGACTTGGTATTTAAGTGTGTCCATTGTGACCCACCTCTTTCCTGGGAACTTACCTGGTATATTGTTCACATACTATGGTCACTATTCCAGTATACAGTTACTATTTACGTGAAATAGTGGGAGCTAGATTTGCTCAAAAGTTCGTGATAGAAGCAATGGCGGCAAAATTTGAGATTGAAAAATTTAACGAGAGAAATTTCTCACTATGAAAATTGAAGATGAAGGCTATCTTGAGAAAAGATAATTGCCTGGCTGCCATTAGCAATAGGTCGGCGGAGATCACAGATAATAACAAATGGAATGAGATGGATGGGAATGCTGTTGCAAATTTTCATCTGGCGGTTGCAGATAAGATATTGTCTAGCATAGAGGAGAAGAAAACAGCAAAAGAGATTTGGGATCATCTCGAAAAATTATACGAGGCCAAGTCATTCCACAACAAGATTTTTCTTAAGAGGAAATTATACACTCTACGGATGTCAGAATCTACTTCAGTGACGAAGCACATTAACACCTTGAATACTCTGTTTTCTCAACTCACATCACTGAGTTATAAAATAGAGTCACAAGAGCGTGCTGAACTTCTACTTCAAAGTCTACCAGATTCATATGATAAACTCATCATCAATCTAATAAACAATACAGACAATCTAGTTTTCGATAATATTGCAGCTGTTATTCTGGAAGAAGAAAATCGGCGCAAAAATAAGCAAGACAGATTAGCCAGTTCGCAGCAAGCGGAGGCGCTAACAGTGATGAGAGGGAGATCAATGGAACATGGCTCAAGTAGGAGCCAAAATCATGGTAGGTCCAAATCAAGAAGTAAGAAGAACATGAAGTGCTACCATTATGGCAAGAAGGGTCACCTGAAGAAGGATTGCTGGAGTTTAAATAAAAATTTCAGTCCTCATGGAAATATAGCATCTACCTCAAATGAAGGTGAAGCTTTGTGTTGTGAAGGAGCGATGACTTCAGAAGGCAGAAAAAGATTTGCTGATGTATGGCTCATTGACTCTGAAGCCTCATTTTATATGACCTCTCGGAGAGAGTGGTTCCATCATTATGAACCTATCTTAAGAGGATCTGTATATACAGTAAATAATCATACCTTGAAGATTGTCGGTATTGGAACCATCAAGTTGAAGATGTATGATGGTACAATTCGCACTATTCAAAACGTGCGACATGTAGAGGACTCGCAAAAGAATTTGTTGTCTGAAGGACAATTAGATGATCTTGGGTGTAGGATCGAAACCCAGAATGGGACTAAGAAAATAATCCGTGGTGCGCTTGTACTTATGAAAGGACAGAAAATGGCTGCAAATTTGTATATACTGATGGGAGAGACTCTACAAGAAGGAGAAGCATCTTTTGCTTCAAGCAGTTCAACTGAAAGATCTACAACAATGTGGCATCAGAAACTTGGGCATATGTCTGAGCAGGGAATGAAAATTCTTGTAGGACAGAATCTACTTCCGGAACTCACTAAGGTGTCTTTACCTTTTTGTGAGTATTGTGTGACAAGTAAGCAGCACTGGTTAAAATTTAACACATCAAATTCTAGAAGCAAGAAAGTTCTAGAATTAGTTCACTCTGATGTATGGCAAGCACCAGTTACATCCCTAGGAGGAGCGAAGTACTTTGTGTCCTTCATAGATGATTATTCTAGGAGATGTTGGGTATTTCCTATCAAGGAAAAGGGAGATGTGTTTTCAGTTTTCAAAGCATTCAAAGCGCGAGTAGAACTTGAATCTGGGAAAAAGATCAAGTGTTTGAGGATAGATAATAGAGGAGAATATACTAGCAATGAGTTTGCTAAGTTTTGTAATCAAGAGGGCATTAAGAGGCAGTTTACTACGGCATACACTCCTCAACAAAATGGAGTGGCAGAGCAGATAAACAGAACCCTGTTAGAAAGAACAAGGGCCATGTTGGGAGCTGCTGGTCTAGAACAAATATTTTGGGCAGAAACAGTCAACACCGCCTGTTATGTGATCAATCGGTCACCATCAACTACAATTGAGTTGAAAACACTGATAAAAATGTGGACGGGAAAGCCTGCTGATTATTCAAACCTCCATGTATTTGGAAGTCTTGTGTACGTGATGTACAACACTCAAAAAACTACAAAGTTAGATCCCAAATCTAGAAAATGCATATTTCTGGGTTATGCTGATTGAGTAAAGGGGTATCGCTTATGGGATCCCACTACCCATAAGGTCGTCATCAGCAGGGATGTGATATTCGCAGAAGGAAAACTGCAAGAGAAAGGTGATAGTAGTAGTTCAAATGAAGGTCCAGAAACTACAATGGTACAGGTGGAAAAAGAGTCTGATTCAAAAGATTATTCTGAAGTAATACCATAAATGGAGGAACGAGAACCAGTTGAGTTTGAAACTACAGAAGTTCGACGGTCAACTCGTGAAAGAAAAACACTAGCTTAGCAGTCTAATTATTTTATGGAGAGTAATGTTTCATACTGTCTTCTAACAGAGGAAGGGGATCCATCAACTCTCCAAGAAGCAATGAATAGTTCAGATGCATCTCAGTGGATGGTAGCAATGCAGGAGGAAATGGAAGCTCTTCATAAGAACAAGACTTGGGAGCTTGTGCAGTTACCTCAAGGAAGAAGGCCTATTGACAATAAATGGGTCTTCAAGATCAAACGAAATAGTGATGACCAAGTAGTAGAACGGTATCGTGCAAGACTGGTTGTAAAAAGGTATGCTCAGAAAGAAGGCATAGACTTCAATGAGATATTTTCACCTGCAGTTCGACTTAATACAGTCCGAGTAGTTATGACAATGTGTGCTACTCTCGACCTATACCTAGAGCAGTTAGATGTGAAAACTGCTGTTCTTTATGGAGATCTTGAAGAAGAAATTTATATGCTCCAACCAGAAGGATTTGAAGAACATGGAAAGGAGAATTTGGTTTGTAGGTTGAACAAATCTCTATACGGTCTCAAACAGGCGCCGAGGTGTTGGTATAAGAGATTTGATTCCTTCGTCATAAGACTTGGATACAGCAAATTAAATGCAGACCCTTGTGCCTATTTCAAGAGGTTTGGAGATAATGATTTCATCATTCTACTGTTGTATGTTGATGACATGTTGATAGCAGGCCCCAACAAAGATCATATCAGAGAACTAAAGGCTCAGTTGGCTAGGGAGTTTGAAATGAAGGACTTGGGACCGGCAAACAAGATTCTAGGGATGTAAATTCACCGAGACAGAAATAATAGGAAGATTTGGCTTTCTCAAAAGAATTATTTGAAGAAGATCTTGTGACGCTTTAACATGCAAGATTGTAAGCCAATTTCTACCCCACTTCCTGTTAATTTCAAGTTATCCTCCAAGATGAGTCCTAGCAGTGAAGCAGAGAGGATGGAGATGTCTCGAGTACTGTATGCATCAGCAGTGGGAAGTTTAATGTTTGCTATGATTTGTACAAGACCAAACATTGCACATGCAGTGGGAGTGATTAGTAGATACATGGCGAATCCTAGTAGAGAGTATTGGAATGCTGTGAAAAGGGTCTTGAGATACATTAAGGGGACTTCAGATGCTGCATTATGTTATGGAGGATTAGATTTTACTATCAGAGGGTATGTTGACTCAGATTATACAGGTGATTTGAATAAAAGTAAATCCACTACAGTTATGTGTTTATTCTTGCTAGAGGAGCAGTAAGCTGGGTTTCAAAACTGCAGTCAGTTGTAGCTACATCAACAATAGAAGCAGAGTATATAGTAGCTACACAAGCCAGTAAAGAATCAATCTGGTTGAAAATGATAATGGAAGAACTCGGGCACAAACAGGAAAAGATTTCTTTGTTTTGTGACAGTCAGAGTGCCTTGCATCTTGCAAGGAATCCAGCTTTTCATTCAAAGACAAAGCACATTCGAGTTCAATACCATTTCGTTCGTGAGAAAGTTGAAGAAGGAACAGTGGATATGCAGAAAATTCATACGAAAGAGAACCTGGCAGATTTTATGACAAAGACAGTCAATATTGACAAGTTTATTTGGTGTCGATCCTCCAGTGGCCTATCAGAGACGTAAGCAACATGGAAATAGCAAGATAGAGAGAACGGTGTGAAGATTGATTGATCCTCAATCAAATCTTCAAGTGGGAGATTGTCAACAAAAGATGCACTAAATTTAGTTAATTGTCAATAAAAGCGGCACCAAATTTTGAAATAGAATAGCACACCAAAAAAAGAAAATGGAAGCCAACCAATTAACAACTAATTGGTTTGAATTTTTTGTTTCTTGGATGGCTATAAATAGCCATAAAAACAAGACCTAAAATCATCCCATTTTGAGAATAAAATTAGAGAGTTAGAGAGAAAATATTTAGAGAGTTAGAGTGATTAATTTCCTATTATAAAGAGAGAATTAAAATTGTTTCTCCTTTATAAATAGAGAGATTGTAATTTCTATTATTCTCATAGTAAAATTCTTATATTTTTGCCCGTGGTTTTTACCCTAATTTGTTTGGGGGTTTTCCACGTAAAATCTGTGTGTCCATAAATCTTTATTATTATTTTTCTCAAATTATTAGTTACGATTTTACTCTAATTCGATGTCAATTTCCGCAACAAATTAATCATAATTAATGAAATTTTTAATTTGTTTCACAATTTGAATGTTGCTTGGCTATCCCAAAAACTAGTCACGTGATCACATGGAGGTGTTCCTTTCTTGTTCCTTCGGTGGGTTCTCTTCTATCTGTCTCTGCCCCCATCTATTGGTTGAGGAGGTGCTTTCTACACTAATTTTAATTCACTAAAATTACAATACACTTTTCATTTTAAGTCTTTGGATTTCATAATTTTAATTTTTAATATTTTTAAAATAATTAATTAATATTTAAAAATTATTAAAACTTTCTTTATTGGTAAATAGGTAGCATATTAAAATTATATAATTCAATAATAAATGTTATAAAATATTCTAATAATATCATATAATTATATTTAGTATTTCAATTGTTTAAATTTTCAATTTGTTTATATAATTTTTTTAAATCTTAATATAATTCTTATATTGGATCTTGTAATTTAAAAAAATTCAAAGTAATAAATAACTTTCAAAAATAGTTTAGAAAATTATAAAATTCATTGAAAATTAAATAATAAATAATAAATATAATTATATAATTTTTTTTAATATATTTTATAATTTTTATTATTAGATTATGTAATTTTAACATGTTACACATGACGTATAAAAAAGTTAAATATTATATAAACATTTTAAAAAGATCAACATTTAGAATTTCAATTATTAAAGTTAAAAACTAAAATCTTTTTACAATATTATAATTTTAATACCTCAAGGTATCGTTTGATATACCGTAATAATATGTAATTAAATATATTTTTTTAATATAAATTTATTTTAAAATATATTTGATTACATTATATTATATTTCATTATGATTTACCAATGTATTATCCAGATAGTGTTTCAAATGTTACTAGTAATTTACTAATTTTTAGCTCTCAAAGGGTATCCTTAACTAGTGGTCCTCAATCCTCACAATCATTATTTATATATTATATAAAATCAAACTTTTATTTTTATTATAATTAATTTAAATAAATGTCATTCTATTAATTCATTTCTTAGCTAGCAGGGCTTAATTATAATTGATTGTATGTGATTAATTAAACTTAAAAGCTAGCTAACATACATATCGTACTTGATGATGATAAAATGATGCATATATAAAAATATATACCTTGTGAAGAAATTAATTATGCATGCAATATATTGGTTAATTAGTACAGTGGCATGTGAACGTTTAAACCACCGCCTGGTGTTGATCAATATGGTCGCCTAACTGTGACAGTTTTGAAGATTCACATGCGTGTATTGGCTACAACAGTTATCGCCATGCATCAATATTACTGCTGGCTCTCATGATACTTGTTCATTGTGCATTGTAAATTTAATTTGTAACCTGAGTTTGATAACAAACTTAGGTATTATCTGATATAAAGTAAGTGGTTAAAAAAATAATACTTCTTAAAATGTAAAAAATATTGATTTATTTGATTTTTATTATTGATTATATTTCCTCATTTCTATTTAAAGAGAATTGGTTAAATTATTTTTTAGAAAATAAGTCATTTATATCAAACAATCAGATAATAAGTCATTTATACCAAACAACATATATATATAGATGACATTTGTGTAATTTTTGTATTTATTAAATTAATTTTACTGATTATTTTACTTTTTATTTTTTTGGTAGAACTGATTATTTTACTTTCACACAGCATAATGTTTCCAAATGTCTTCCTAATCCAAAACATGTTGTTTTATTTATAAATACAATTTTCATATATAATTGTTTATTATGTTGTTGACTAGGAGAAATCTTATGGGTCATGACGAATTAATCCATTATCTCATATAGCTCCAAATTAATTTTCTCGGACCTTTCCTAAAGTACAAACAAGCATGACTTCCACGTATAACTCAATGGTATGGAGACCATTTTTCATTAGAATACGGTGGAAATTATAATTAATTTTTATTTATTTTTTATTTTACCCATAAATGATGGAGTTGATTATTATTATCTTGAAAAAATTAATATTGGAAATTGAAAATTAAATACAATTTTGGATTCTTCACGTCTAAATAAATTAATGGGTTAAATAAAAGATTGCATATTAGTGGTCTTCTACCTATTTTTTAATTTTTATTATATTATTTTATATATTTTTAATTATTATAAAAAAAATAATCTCCTGCACAATTTTAATTATTTTTCAAAAAATTATATACATATAATGATATTAAGTGTTTTAATTTCTGAATACATGAATTTAATATATTATATATTTTTCAAACTTAAATGTGGTTTAAAAATATTTATTATATATGCTTTTATGTGTGTATAAATGAATTAATTATCAAATATACAATTCAAATTTAGCTTAATATAATTTGGAAAAATTTAACTATTATTATTAGACTTCTTATTAATTGAACCCTATACCTCATTAAGTTAATAATTAATAATCTTAAATTATCAAATTAATTAGACTTTTAATTTAAAATTAGTAAATCATTGAGATTTTGTATATATATATATATATATATATATAAAATATATATGCATGCTTTTGGAGTTAGTTCGAACTTGAACCTAACTGCTAGTACAGAATTAAGTTAGCGGATGCGCCCAGGTAACACTAGGCTCCAGAGAGCTACAATGGATATGACTGTGCTACATGTGCACGGTGCATTGACTACATATATATATGTATAATATAAACCTCATTATATACATGAAAGACTGCATTCTGTTATTGCATGGTAGTTGTTTTTTTTTTTTTTTTTTCAAGAAATATTATAAATTCTGAGTATAAACTCACAAATTTAATAATTCAATATAGACAGAAGTAAATTTGAATAATTTTCATGATCAAAGAGACTCAAATTTAGAGTCTTTTGATGTCAGGATCTCAGCCTCATCCATCGAAGTCAGGATCGTTGGCATTGCATGGTAGTTGCTGAGACAAATAATCTTTCGCCATCAAATTCAATTGTGATTGAATAATAATTATGATTCTGACATCTCACCAACTTTGTATATATTCACAATATTCCAAGATTTTCTTACTTCTAATGTACCCTTTGCTTTTAAAACATTACAGATCTGATATTTAATTTAATTTTGTACTAAAAAAGATGGCAATTACAGACAAAGGCTTTCCATTTCATGCAAAAAGCTGAGAGTATTTGCCATATTTATAAATGAGTTCCTTTCAAGGTACTCCAAGAATCTGCAAAAGCCAAAATCAATAAAGGGATGTATATATGATTAGGTAATTCTTTCTTTTATGCAACGGCATAACTAAATCACGTCCAACTGAAATAAGCAACTTAACGAAACCACATGTTGATTTGAGTTTGAAGATATTAGAAATCAATTAAACAAGCAATTCATCTAATTGAGTTGGATTTGGCAATCTAAAGAGACTTAACACGTCAATACAAGAATTAAGGTAGCAATGATTGGGATGTCTGAGATTATGACATGTCGGCATTTCTCTTATTTGGATTGTGGATTAAGATATTTGAATTAGCAAATCAGAGGATTTGTTCCATTTCTTCATTCTACATTTCTACTTGAACACATGACAAATCAATGGACTCGTACCATCTATGCTGCGACTAATCAATTATTAAGTTCTCTCTCAGATTCTCAAAATAAATAAATAAATAAATCTCTCTCTTTAATCTAGAGGCATGTATATATACATATGGTTCATGGACAAAATTATATTAATCCAACCATCGTTTTAAAAATTAGACCAAATTGGTCAATTCAACCAGTTAAACAAAAAATTAGAGGTTAGTCTAATTTGACTGCCTCTACATAACTGGATTTTCGGTTAAATTAAATTGAATCGATCCAAAAAAAAAATCGGTAAACTGGCTGAACTGGTCAAATTTTGAAAGTTATTTAAAAAAATTAAACTTCTATTGTATTTTTTTTTGTTACATATATTTTTCTTAAATAGTTATAATTTAATATATTATATTAATAATATAAAAGTATTAAAAACTATACAATTGGCCTGAGATTAAAATTTTTTATAATAATATATAAGTTATTTTTATATAGGATATTCTTATATAGAGGTTGTACTTTATATATAATTTCATTGTAAGAAAAAAAAAATTTGACGGAAAGTGCTCACTAGGGCCGTAAGACAGAAATGAGCTCCAAACTGAAAAGAAAAAATTTGGCCCTGGGGATCAGGGCATTCCACCATACCACAATCAACTTGGGTTTTGTTAGCAAAAACTTCATCCGGCCCACCTGTAAGTTGAATATGGAGGCCCAAACTTAAGTCAAAGTTCAAGACCTATTGGTCAAATCAATTGAACCAGACTTTAACTAGGCCTAATCCAATTTGAAAATGTTTCTTTGAAAATGAAATTCAGCCATTGACCATTTCAGATTATGACTTAAACGAACGATACAAATCTCTATATTTTATTTCGAGGTGGATCTAAGTATATGATTATTTGAAATTACCAATTGTTTGGATTTGAGGTCATATTTATTTTTTATATACTTAAATATATAATATTCATTTTTTTTTTTACTTGCATAATAGATATTTAAGGAGGGTTGGTTCTCTAATTAAGTTTTCCTGTCTTTGTTTTATTCCAGAAATTAGGTATAGGATTATTAATTAAGATGATTAATTCACTTTATAGGATGGTGTAATGTTACTGGTAAGATAATAAGAAAATTTATTCAGTGATGCGTGTGCCTTAGAGTTCATTTACTTATTTTTTAATTAAAAATATTTTCATATCAATTTGAGGACTTGTCAAATTAAATATCAAAATATATATCTTTCTTCTTTTAAATTACAAAACTATAATCAACTAAATGACATTCATTCTTCTTCTTCTTTTTTTAAACGTTTGATAGTATCATTATCAATTTTTTTTATTCAATTGGTCAAAATATTTTTCAGAATAAATTATTTATTAATCAAGGCTAATTAAGCTTTTTTTTTTTTTTTTTTTTCATAAGATGAGTTTAAAAATATATTCTATACATTTAATTAATTCATATTCAGAAATTATCTCATGATATTTTAAGAATCCAACTTTAATTATGAAAAATATAAATGAGCTCTCTTACCAATAAATATTTATTAATTATTTTTTATTGAATGATTACAATTATAGAGGTCGATTTTTTTTTTTTTCTGTAATTGAAATTTAAATATTTACAAATCTAAGGTAACATGTAACAACCAACGCGTAATAAGAGTACAGAGGACAAATGAGATGCAAGATGACTTGAGTCTTAGTGAGCTTAAATTTGTGTGAGAAAAGGAGGCTGAATACATAATTTAACATCTAAGTTTAATACGTTCAACATTCCAATTTTCATAAGCATGTGAATTTAAATGCATGCTAATATACGTACTTGTGTGTCAAAAAATTAAATATTTTAATAGTCATTTACCTTTCACATTCTCTTTGACTCTAAATGATAATTATTTTTATCCTAATAATATTTTTAATTAAATTTTTTAATAATTTAACTCATTAAATATGTATAATCTTACCGGTTCATCCAATATGCTAATTATGATTTTTTTTTTGATGTAAGATATATAAAAAATTAAAAGTTGATGGTTAAATATGCTACTTTAAAAAAAAATTTAAGAATTAATTAGATTATTTTAAAAATTGAAGAAGACACCATAAAATTATTTTATAAAAATATAAATGTCAAAATTTTGGTTCACCAAAAGATGTCAAAATATGCACGCGGCCGATCAAAGAGTAAGTGTTTAATTATGGAAGGCGGCATGCATGTTGGAGAGTTATTAACCGCATTAACTTACTTCTGATGGTACCATCAGAAGGATGGTTAACAAATTAACGTTCAGCTTTTTAATTAATAGTTGGTCGTTGACTTCTTCAACTTTTTCTGCTATTTGAAGCTAAGTGATTAATTATTGTTGACAACCCCCTCCATTATAAAATACTCTTTCTGTAAGATAAAAATAAGTATAATTTAATATAATTAAAAATGATATAGTTAATATTACACTCTTATTTAAAGAAATTGCCTCTGGTTAGCCATGGCTCACCAAGATTATAGATTGTTGATTATGTAAATATGACACACACCATTTTTCAGACTAATTTCAATACGGAATCCCACTTTCATCTCCAAAATTAATTTGGTAAGCTAAATACTTCTACTCCAAATATAACAGTCAATAGGACTCCAAATAGGATATTGACTACTAGGACCTTTATAAATAGCTTACCTTTCTCCAGCATAAGGGTAAACTAATTCTTTCTTCTTAAAATATTCAAATTCTTTTTTATTAAACACCTCTTATTAATTTAAATATTATAGTGGTCTCTCAGACACATTGCCTGAATCTCTCTTAATATTTGGTTTACAAGTTATCTAGTTCATCAATCCATACACTTGAGACCAGTCTTTTACTCAGTTAACATACTTCAATTAATAAATTTTATTAATATATTTTTAATATATCTATTTGCTAATATTAAATTATTTATACGATTTTATTAAAACTAAATGACCTGTATTGATAAAAATGTATATTAAATAAGAGTATTTTAAAAAATTAATAAATTAGTTACTTTATTAAAAAAAGTTGACTATAATTTGAGATAGTTAAAAAGGAAAAATGAACCTAAAAAAGAAAAATGAACCTATTATTATAAAGCAGTAAAAAAAATATTTGTCATTTAAAATTTCAACATATGAAGTACGAAAATTATCAAATCATTATACTTTAAAAAAAAAATTAAAATGTTCTTTATTGATTTTGATGTAGATAAATAAAAGTAATTAATACAAATATTTGTGAATGAATAAATAAATGGTAAAATTGAAAAAAAAATATATTTTTAAAATCCTAAAACAATAAATAAATTGGAACAATTTTTTTTTAAATATATTTTGAAATATAAGGAATACAATTTATTGTTATTTCCATAATTGTTAAGAATTAATCCCACATTTGAAAAATATCTTAAAAACAAATGGATAGATGATGATTTAAACTTGACAACTTAATTTGTTAGATCTAACTGGTCAATTAAAACTCATTAAACCTAATTAATTTGCGGGCTTAATCTATACTCATTCAAATAACTTTTACTCTTTCAATATAATTTTATTATGGTGTCATAGCATATTTGGTCCAATTAAATTTCATCCACCCTATGCCCGCTTGGATGTCTAATTTCAACAGTCTGGAGTCTGGTGTTGCTTTTGCATTTAAATTTAAATTTCAAAAAGAGAAATTTAATTTCAAGTAGTTAACTGAGCATTAAAGTCAAATCCTAATTGTATATGAGAGAAGTGTTAAGAATTAATCATAAATGGAAAAAATATGCCAATAACAAATGGGTATATAATATTTAAATTTGACTACCTAATTGGTTATGTCTAACATTTTAGCAATTGTTAATTTAAATTTATTAAACTTAATTCATTTGTAACTTAACCTACTTTCATTTAAATGACTTATACCCTTTTAATTTAATTTATATCAATTATATATATATATATATATATATATATATATATATATATATATATATATATATATATATATATATATATATATATTGTGTGAATATTTTAGGACTATTTATGAATAGAATATGAAAAAATATTACTAAGTTTTAAAAAATTTGACTCATTCAGTTCATAAATTTTATTCACAAATTATGATTTATAATCTAACCCATGAACAGATATACAATATTCTAATCAACCAGAAATCTAAATTAATAATTTTTCTATATGCATGTCACTTGATTAATTATACGTATTTGAATTTAGAGAATGTGAATGACAAAATTTACAAAATTCTTAGATTGTGGTAAATTTTAATGTTTGACTTTTTTTTTGTTAAATAATCTGTGAATTTTAAGCACCTCGGAGGTTTTACATTTCTTAAAAAATGTGGAATTTAAAATCCCACATAATAGGTGGGCTTTTCATTTTTTGCACATAAGGGAATTTGTTTTTTTTTTTTTTCATTTTCAAAATTACTATTAAATATATAAATTTTTATTTCATTCTAAATGAAATATTTTAAACATTTTCTATATTTCACATTTTATTTATTTTAAATATTATTTTCATTTCACATCCTCCCAATTTAAAGTGTTCTATAAGCATTTTATAAATATTAGTTAAAAAAATATTTAACGTGCAATTAAGAATTTAATGTTATGTTGTGTTACGTAGTTAGGAATTTAAATTTCTAATTATTTTTTCTTACATAAGAGGGAAAAAAAAAAAAAAAAACCCTCCTGTGTTTAGGAGATACAATTGTGAATTTTGCCGCATATTTGGATTGGATGGTGAGCTTCACCTTTGCTGGACTTTTCCAATGGCAGTTGTTGAACAATTAGCATCCAGATGTGCAGATTGTTTGTTATGTATTCGCCTGAAAAGTCAAAAGTTGAATAAAAGCTGATAAAAAAATAAAACCTGGAGCATGTGGGGGCAATTTCTTTTAGTAAAATCCCAATAAAAAAATAAAAAATAAAAACTACCAATAAAAATACGAATTGAAAGGGGATATAATGATTGTAGCTGCTTTTTTATTTTTTATTTTGTCTGTAACTGCAGTATCATCAGTTTATCACGTTAGAAAATAAACTCTCGGTCGTTTTCAATTCTTTTTCTTTTGAGAAAATATTATTCAATTATTCTTGATTTAATTTTTTTTTTTTAAGACTTGCTACTTAAGATAATCCATAATAAAAGAGTAGAGAAGATTTTAACTTCCATAAAATTATAATAATAATAATAAAAAATCCAACTAATTAACATCCAATATCAAACATAACTAATGTTTTTAACATCATATATTATCAGTTGCAAATAGTTACTTTTACTGGTATGTACAGTATACTTTTGTTTAGAAATAGGAATAGGTCTTGAGTGTGAGTGTGTGACACAACACAATCATCTAATGTGTTATTTCAGATTTCCTTCCTTTTCAATTTTGTAAGCTGAAAAGACAACCGCCCTTAGATTTTTTTTCTACATTTTAGTTTTAAAAAAGGTTAGATAATATAATAATTTAATTTTGCATATCATATCAAATTTACTTTCTCAATCAATACATTGAAAAAAAATATATAAATATTTTAGATTAAAATCCTTTTATACTTACATGAATATGGTATGTTATGTTAATACCATATCCATTTTTGAATGCAAAATAAATAATGGAGATTTATTTTTTCATAATTAAAATTTTTAAATTTTAATTTTTTTAAAAAAATTCAATAATTTATTTTATATACAATCAAACTCATTTTAATATAATTTACCAAAAAATATATAAGACTAGTATTTATTTACTCCATCTTAATTTAGAAAACATATTTACCTTATTTAATCTTCAATAAATAAATAAAAAAAGGGTTTGAGGAGATAACTTAATTTTCAATAAACAAAAAAATGCTGGAGGAATGTAACAAGATTTTTAAAAAAGTT